>JAUMHI010000058.1:17078024-17093557 GCA_032359435.1 Enteromius unitaeniatus | reverse complement strand
CTACATTAGCTACATACCCAAGTAAATATATGATATGAATATTGCTGACTTAGTATAGAAGCTTAAACACTTTTCTCATGAGTAAGTGCATCGTAATCTTATAAAAGCGGTAGATTTTAAATGGAAAACTTACTAAGTTACTGACAGTTTGTCTCATAATGACATCCAAAATACAAAGGACTAATCATAGCAGAAAAAGGCATTGGACGGCTCCATGATTTTTTTGTTTACATTTAAGTTATCAGGTTGAATATTGCTACTTTTGAGTTATCTTTTCAAAGCAGAACATAAGGGCTTGTGTTTTCATATAAACACTAACCAGTGGGCCCATGCGTTTTGATGTTGTTTTTACAGACTATGTATTGCTTATATATAGAAGTACGTCGTGGTTAATATTGTCAGAACCTCAAGATAACGATCTCTGTCTCGCTACTTGCTACTCTTTCCACAATGGCCAGTTATTTTATGGAAGCTTATCTTTGCCACGGAACAGAAAATACAAAACGTATTTCTGAGAAAGGAAGCATTTTGAGATATAACTTCACAATTGTGAGAGATGAACTACGAACTGGAATAGAAATGTGCAATTCTGAGAAGAAAAGTCAGAGTTGTGAAATATAAAATCTCAATTTTCAGAAAAAGTTGGGATTTTCACAGGACAAGGCATAATTACCTTTCATTAAGTAATTTTTAAATACAGAAAATAAATCTGAGTTGTGAGATGTAAGCGCAGACTTCTGAGAGAAAGAGTCTGTTATACATGTAGAATTCTGAGCGAAAAAAACATGTTTGTGCAGGTAGCCTAAAAAATGGTGTAGAAGGTTGTTTCCCTATTAATTACAAAGAGATGGCCACTAACATTGAATTAAACATGACATCTGGAGGCAGAAAAGTGACATTTTCTTGTAGAACCTACTTTATTAATCTTCTATTTATTTACAGCTTCAAAAAAAGTTAACAGTGTATGTTGTCATCAATATTATGTAATGCTGTTTAAGGTCCAAATGGCAAATCTGATTCTAATACTGGAATCCAGATGAGGAAATGGGCGTATTGCATAAGTATGTATATTGTTTAGATGTCACTAAACAAAGTTAGCGGCCTATTTATCCGCAAATGTTGCAAAAAGCCAGTTCCTGTTACGTAACAAAGAGCCTTGTTGTGATTTTCACCTATTTTATTTAGGCGTCTTCATCATTCAGGTGTCTTCAGGACAATGACGCTCCTCTGTTCTCTGCTGTCACTCACTGTCAGTATATTGGTGATGAGGAAAGATTTCAGGGTTCGTTGAGTGTGCGGTATCGTAACATCACAGCACTGGTTCAGATGGAAGATTAGACAGGAAGTTTGTCATTGTTCTCTGGCTGGAGGATCAGCAGCTTTTGGGGTTGCTGGGACCCAGCAGACAATGCTGTTGATAAAGCCACAGAGAGCATAGCCGTAAGCTCAGCAGGTTTGGAGTAGTTGGGGACAGTAGTATGAGGTACTCTGACCTGGCAGCCTGCAGTAGTCAACACAGTTGCTCTGTTACAGCCATTCACAACAAGTCTTTCTGGTCCCACTTGTTGACAACTGTTGAGAGTGATTCTTTGAAAATGCAATTCATTAACTCTGTATTGATCAGGCAAAATTTTGCCACAATATGTGCATTAACTAGGTCTAGAGGGAATCTGTGAACATTTCATTTTGGAGTTTGAATCTCAGAATGGAGTGTAGCTGAGAATACCGTGGTTTTATTTGTACAAAGAATATTTATCATTTCACCAAAATAGTTAATAAATGAGCAGAGAGGGGGATTTTTTTCACCCAGATTTTAGTAAACCTCTAATCACAGATAAAAAATAGTCAAAATTAGTGTTGTCACAGTACCAAAATACCAAAACATGCTAATTAAAAAACACTATTTTAGTGTTTTTTATTTCAAGTTAAAAAAATACAATAAAGCACAAAAATCAATGTCATTATTTAAAATTGTCTTTCAAGTTTTTCCACAAGAAATATATGTAAGAAAAGTTTCACCCAAATTAAATTAGTCTTTTAATGAATGAAATTTAAACGCATTTTATTTTTTGGGAAATAAAGGGGATAGTTTAAAAGGGATGATTAAATTATAATTATATTGTGATCATTCCTTAAATTAAGTTGATTTGTAGTATTTCTATTAGTAGTATCACATACATTATACTAATGTAATAGTCTGTTAGTAATATATTTTAGGCACAATATCTAAACTGAACTTTTATTTTGGTGGGTTGCTGTGAAAATTATGCTATTTACTCAAATGAAACTGTGAAATGCTTGTGAAGTGACTTTCAGAGCAGTTCTGGAGATGTTGTTTATGTATTTACATCCTCTTAGAAATGGCAGATGCTGAAATCACCCCCGCGCAGTCATGTAGCAAACAAAACCACAAAGAAATGCAGAACATAGGCCTACAGGATTCAAATTTTAGTGCATGTTTTGCAAGTTTCGGGAGGAGTGCTGGACGAATTAATCATGGCTGGCTTTGCATTATCTAATCAACACCCAATCAAATCCTTCTTTCCCACTTTAAATAACCCTGTATCCCCGACTTCCGCATCTCGCTTTTTGTGCACCCCTCCTCCACCCCTTCTGCACCTCTTATTTCGCTCCACGACTTCTTCGGGGGGCAGACAGTGATCGAGCCGGACCCTGAACCCTTGCCCTCGCCAGGGTTCAAACCACTAGGGTTGGGAGTCCGCCGTTCTCCCGGCTCGCTCCCCGGACAGCACGCCCAATTAGCTAAATTTGTTCTATTAATGAGGAAGTGCAAACTCATGAAATAGACATTTGTGGCTCAGTATTTGCAGATACTAGTCTATATTGTGAGTTGATTTGTTTAGTGAGCTACTTTTGATTCATTCATCCAACTTTATTTATTTAAATTCCTGTAAATTAAATAAAACTGTAAATTCTGTTTTTAAACTGGATTCAGAGACTTTCATTGAGGAAATCATGTGCGTCAAGAACTGGGTTGACAGATTACTCAGTACCACCGATATTAAAGGAACCTGGTACTGTGACATTTACATTTTTTCTTTTGTAACAACTTGGTACCGAAGTACTGGGTCTTCTGAAACCACTAGTCAAAACATTTATTCAGCTGTTGGTTTTGTTGCGCAATTTGTTGCATCATAAAATATTAGTCAAATATCAGTAATCTTAGATTAGGGTTTAAAGCTGTTCAGAATTGCAAAGTCTGTTTGCCAATGATTAATATTAGCTTAATTAATTTTGTTTTATCTGAGAAAATGATTTACAATAATGCGTTAAGTCAGTTTTATTTTTCAGAAAGGGGTGCAAAAATTTTATAAATGAGCTCAGAACTATAGTAGTTAACCAAATTATTTAATAAATGAGAATAGAACATTTATCAATGTTAGATGAGGGATTGTTCAACAGTGCAAAGTATGTTTGCTTGATATTAAATAAGTATTTGTATTAGCTTAATCTATTTTATGTTTTTATGATCTTATCAGATTACTTATATGATTTACAAAAGTAAATTTTACCTCAGGATTGCATTACTTGCATGCATTCATAGCGGCAAAATATTTCATAAATGAGCACAAAATGTTTGATCAAAATATCTGATCAGATGTAAAAAGTCAAAGCATTTCTTCAGAGTTGGGTTTTGAGGTGTGTGTTTTGCATCAAAAAACATTTGGTTAATCTTAGATAAGGGATTGAGACTGTTCAGCAGTGCAAAGTCTGTTTTCCAAAGCTTAATATTAGTGTGTTTTTATGAGCTTATCTGAGAAAGTGATTTAGATTAGTAAATGTCACATTAATAGTTGCATTAGATTTACAATGCTTAGTTTTGTGTAACGGGCCAGGCCACAACCAAATAAGGAAAAGATATTCCTATGCAAACCTCACTGGCTTGTGTATGACTGTCATTCAGCATCATTACTAGCTCCTTCAACACACTGCTTTATCCATCACACTATTACAGTAAATACTAAAATAATCAGAAATTTAAAATGAGAAAATCACAGACCAGACTGTGTTCACACACATTGAAAATGAATAAGCACTGCAGACATTTCTCTAAAACACATCATCAGTTCTACAAACATCTTTTTTGTTGTTTTCCAGTCTCATTTTTTCACGTGTTTCCTGTCACCTTGTTTGTACAACCTTTTATTTTTTAGACTTGAATTGCCATGATTCTAAAACCTAGTTAAGTGTGATCCTGGATTACCATGACCGTTTGCTTATTTATAATGTGATTTACTGATTATGCACTGGTATGTAACCTGTATGATTTAAGCTGATAATATGGCTATTACAAAGTTTCATGCAACATCATTATTGGAAAGTGAGTTCCTATATGATCTTAATTTCTTTTTATTTCTTTAATTGTGCTTTCAGGATAGCAGTAAGTTGGAGTGAGTTTTACACAGCTGTGATTGATGTGTCTGTAATTTAGGGATCTGCAATGTGGACAGAATCGCAAAATGAGGTTATAAAAAAATGTACTTTATAACGTGGAATGTCAAAGAATATTCCACATTTTTCAATAATAAATAGAAAGTAAGTCAAGTAAACTAAACCCAAATGCTATTGCCTAGCTTCACAGACAAGTCTCACACCTGGTCCCAGACTGAAGTGTGAGTCTGAGCTGTCATAACTGAAAGAAACTTACACTGACTGATCTTACACCAGCTCCTTTCATATATACAGCGTAGCTTCTCAGATTTAATTACAGGCATTAACTGGCTGAATGGCATGGACTTCCCACAAAGGTTACTCCGTTGTCAGGGTGTACGTTCTTTCTCTTCATGAGCATAGTATCAGTGTGCTTGCTTAGTAGCATTGTGTACATGAAAAGTTTGTTCTGTTTATCACATTTGATATCTATGATATCTGATAACTAGATTTTTTTCCCGTTGCTATTAGGGCTGGGCGACATATCGAATATTAGCAATAATGCAATAATTTTGACAACGATGTAAAATTTTAAATATTGTGAATATCAAATATTTCAAATTCAACCATAGTTTCCCAAAGGAACGCACCGAATATTCAATATTTCGTCCGTGTGAGAGACGTGAAGTTGATTTCATTAGTGTGGTTATATTTTCTGTTTTGTTTAAGTTGCTGGCAGCCATTGTACGGCCCTATGATTTCCTTGGTGGGGAAAACATGGAAAGAATTTTACTGTTTCTTGTACATCTTGTATACAGAAACCTAAAGGTCTTCACAGCAACCCGTCAAAATAAATGTTTGATTTAACTTGTAGAGACTGTATTACTTATTGTAAAAACTATTGTTAAATAAAAATTATTTTTTAGGAAGTTTTTGTTGTTATTTACCAGAATTTCACAAACAATTTACTGAAATAAACAAAACCAGAAATTTAAATTGGGTCAAAATTATTTTGGAATTTGACAACACAGTATTTCTGAAAAAATAAATAAATTAAATCATAAGAAATTATTATTTTATATAAAACAAATTAATTAGAGATGCTTTTGATTATTAAAATGATTTACAATTAACAAAAATGTACTGAAATGAACAAAACCAGAAAATCAAATTTGATCTTGACAACACAGTATTTCTGGAAAAAAAAAATAAAGAAATTAAATAATAATAAATTATATACATTTTGGTCAAAATAAGTTTTGAATTGGAGGAAAAACTAAAACTATTCCATAGGGCCTTAAAATGTTGTTAAATATTTTAATAATTGCTGTTTCATGAGTTTTATGTGAATTACACATAGTTTTTGATTTAATAAAATTTGATTTAACCATTAAATGAAAGGGGAAAAATGAATCTTGCCATTTAAATGAAAAAAAAACAGTTTCATGGGGCGCTGCCATTGACTTCCATTGTCAGTGGCTACCAGAAACTATTAAAAACTATTAAAAAGGCAACATTCTTCAAAATATTTTCTTTGGTGTTCAACATTCATTATACAGGTTTGAAACATGAGGGTGAGTAAATGATGGCAGAATTTTGAAGTGAACTATGCATTTAAGGTGTTGAGGTTTTAAAAACAATGCAATGTAGACAGTGCAGTAATGACTCACTGGAATGCAATGTTGAATAGGAGGCATTTAAATTAGTCCAAGCAATCTGATTTTATATTTAACACTTGTCACACCATTTGCTTGCAGTGATGATGTAACCTCCAATATTCTTTACACTGTAAGCAATGCAACTAAAATAGAACACCCCCATAATAATCAAAAAGGCGTAGACACTGTGTAAATAAGAGATTCATTGTGCAGTGTAGACGGATTCGTTGATTATAATGTGATTATCCTAGCTTTAGTAGTAGCCTGTGATATCGCTTTTTTAAATTCAAACCCTGAATGTCCTTTAACACCTCAGGGCAATGGCACGCTGTCCCGGCAGCTTCCCAGCGTTCAGGCCATGTATAGCTCCAGTGCTGTGTGAACCCAAGCGCTCACCCCTACTCGTGGAAAAACACATGCACGCTCACAACACACCCTCACACTCGTATATAAATAACACTTCATGTTTAGGTCTGTGCAACCAGGAGTGAGACCCGTTCGACGTCAGCATGAGAAGTGTACACTGGCAGCATCTTGCAGGATTCTCTGTCACTTCTGCTTCCTAGTCAGTGTGACATAGAGGCTTTTGTTCTTTCTAGTTGCAGATTGCCGCTTTAAGGAAGTGCTTGGAGACTTCCTCTTCCATAGATTCTTATTGTAGCTTGTCAGTGCTTTTTGATTTTAACTAAAAGATTTAATGCTTCAGGTTGATTTCTGATTGTTTAGTTTTTTTTTTTTTTTAGTTCTAGTAGCGGACTGTTTTTATGAGCTGGGTAAATGATCAATATTTCCGAACTTTATAATTTAATCTCTTGGGGTCTGAAGTACTGTCTGATTTTTCTCCAAGTGACGAAGTTTAAAGTCCCTCCCCAGGGTCTGTGAATAATGCAGGACTTCTGGGGAGATGTTGTGAATCTGAGGACCACCAGAGGAGCTACGAAATTCTCGGTATGTTTTTGGGCTCACTGTTGTGTATCTGACCTAATAAATTGTATTTATTTTCTTAGCTTGGAGCATGATTCAGATTCTATGTAGCTCAGTGAATATGCTTTGGCTTGGTGTTAGTGTTTGCTCAGCGTGTTCTGTTTCAAAACATTGCCTTGGGAATACAGTATGTTTAGAATGAAATACAATTTACACAAGTGAAATCTGTTGCTGCTTCATTGAAAAGAGGAAAGCGTGTCGGTGGTCTCAGGACACCTTGCCTGTCACATGTCGTAATGGTTTTAAATTCTAAGTCCACATTGTACCCTTTGCTGCGTTTTGACCTTTGGGGTGATATCTGATGCCACGGCACTTGGGAAAGCTTGGACAGAGGCCTGTGGCGGGACAGGGCCACCTTGTTTTTTTTTTGTTTTGTTTTTTACACAGGTCTCACTTTGAATGTACTAGAAGAGATCATACTCATCTCACTGCATATAGTCTACTTCTATGTATATATATTTATACCATGGTCTGTCTGAATGCTTGATTCTAGATAGTCTCATCAAGTCCTGTCTGGAACTGCGTTTGCTGTGTGTCTCCTTAAAAATAACTGCACACCCCGTGGTATAAAACGATTTAATCCACAGGTTTAAGCGTGCACTAAGTTAGTTCTTTATTAATGTGCTGCTTTAATTCACACACATAAACACACTCACACCAGGTCCAGAAAGATAGTAAATGCATCTGTAAAACAGTCTATGTGACGTCAGTGGCGCGACTTTAGTTTTGCTTATTGTATTGTAACTTTTAAAAAAAAGTGACTCATGTCTGGAAGTAAGTATTTTATTTTATTTTTTTTGTATTTTTGTATAAGTGGAAAATTAATAAATTATGTTGAAATGCCCATACCAAGTTGAATAGCAAAAGTGAACAATAGGATCAGTGACAAAACTCTGAGTTTTAAAAAAATCATTACAGAAAAATGAGGCAAAACCCCTTCCCAATTTTTTTTATATTTTATCAATAAGAACATGCTCTTTCAAAAAAAAAAGTTTCATGTTCACACCTGGTGTCATTCATGGGAAATATTGCTCTGAACATTGGTGTAAATTAGTTTTTTCCATTTTTGGACCTTAATATCTCAACATCCATAAGACTCTATTGTCTGATGTCAAAGGATGTGAAAGACATGGTACATATCAAACCATTTACCAAGTTTGATGCCTATACATTAAATATTGAGGTTTCTATGGACATCTGAAAACCCATATGGTAATCATTTCAAAGAAAAGTAGAGGGCCAGCATTCAGGTGTAAATTCAGTAACAATGCTGTGAGTTGTAATTCATGCAGTTCTGGACTAAGACTCTTAGCCCAGAAAATTTCATGGACCTAGCACAACTAGTTCTGGAGATATTTCAGTCTGAACATGGTCACTGAGACTGTAATGCCAAAACAAACTTTTTTTGTGAAAAAGTATGCACAGTAGAGATCTGAAATTTTGTATATGATCTAGGGCTGGGCGATTTAATCGAAATCGACATTCAGAACATATAATCGATCAAATTTTTGCAGGTCGATTATTTAGATTACTTTTCCTTTAAAAACACTACCGCGTGTGGAGTCACGTGACCCCGCTCCGTTACCCTACGTTCACACCAGACACGACTTCCACGAATAAATCGCGCTATTCACGCGTTGTTGGACGCTTGAACATTTTGAGTTATGAGTAAAATATTTGTTTACAGAAGATGCAAGATTTAGAAGAGCATATTACCAATCACATTTTTTTCAGACAAATCTGAGGGGGTCAGGTGGGGACCATTTGATGATTCCAGCTGGAATGACCCAATAGGAAAATGAGCCTAATATCGTTAGGGTTCTCATAGCATTGCAAAACTGAAGTTGAGCCGCTGATGTCACATGGATTGTTTTACTGATGTATTTACTATGTTTCTGGAGCTGGCAACATGTTGTGAAAGCTCTCCAATTTCATCAAAAATATCTTAATTTGTGTTCCGAAGGTGTTGCCGGTTTGAGATGATATAAGGGTGAGTAATGACAGAATTTTCATTGTGGTGTAAACTAACCCTTTAATCTCACGGTTGTTTCCGGACATGTAGCTGCCCTGGTACTATTGTACTATATTTTCTTAAACCATGATGGCCAATATATTACGCAAATGTGCTTTACCCTGTGCTCCTTTTGAGTGAGCTCAGAAAAATGTGGCCTGAAATAGTTTCGGGGTAAGAATAGCTGTGAATGTGATCTGCGTATGGTTATGTCATCCTTCTCATGCAGCTGCCCAGAGGACATAGTTCCATCTATTGTTTGTTTTATAGTTCTGAGCTGGAATGTGCAATGATAGTCAAATAGTCATTCAACAACCAACTAGTTTATTTGTTAATTTGATTCATTTGTCTAAATTATTTTTATATAATAGTTTAGATACGCTTAAATTTACATATTAACTACTGACATCATTCTGTGCATTAGGCTTTAGACGGTTTGCAAGGATTCCTTTTTTAGAAAAAGTAATGAAATGAAAAGTCACCATGTTTTCTTATTGCATGATGATGATATTATGTATCAAATACAATCAACTATATGCAACATTTAATATTTTTTTGAGTCACTGAAATGAAAGCTTACTTTGTTTTCCTACGGATCCGTGAAGTGTTCTTGTTAGAGATTTTGCCTGTACATTAGCAATGGTAGAGAATTGTGGGAACTGGATTATTGTCTGGGGAACTAAAACAAATATGCAGTAGAGGGACTCAGGCGTAGTCCTGAGAATACCCTGGGTCGCATCTGGAAAAATGTTGCACAATCACCCTCTCTAATACACCAGCTCCTTTAACAGCAACCAGGGAAATGTTCTCACAGACATGCAGATTTCTCCTGGGAAATTCGGGACAACACTGTCTGGTGCACTCTTGTGTCCCAAGAGTACTATAGGATCTCTTCTAGGATGCAAGTGGAAAATGTTTCTCATTTGATGATAATCATGGTGCCCATGGAGTTAACTTTGTTTGGGCCCATTTAAAGCTCATTGTCTTTGTATAAAGTGAGTAGGCAGCCTAACAATTATAGTCACTCATTTACAGTATATTGTCTCCAAATGTGGCTCAACCTATTAAACCCAAGTGGTTGGAAAATATTGTGCAGTAGATGTATTATAGCCTGGAAATGGACATCTGCAGCATGCATTTAAAGAAGTTTAGTCTAAGCCCTGACGTAGACAAAATTATACATTATTGAAATGTCCTGTGTCCTAGAACCTCATGATGGAGCATTGATAAGCAAGGGTGTAGAAACTATTATTATTTAAGGGGGACATATCCCCCTCACTTTATAGGAGATAATCATTATTTTTAGAGGACTCGCGCTTTAATGTGTCCCCGCCGTGTTTCAGATCTTGCCTCTCTGCACTCAAGACAGGTGCCAAAAGACAGCAGCTGTTAGATGATAATAGAGTTTCAAAGCACGTTTTATTTTAGAGACGTGTTATTATGGTCACAGGTTAAAAAAAAGTATTTTTTTTTTTACTTCCTGAAGAAGCAGATGGCAATTCATATTTTTATTTCAATGTAACTGTCCAAATAGCAAAAAAACCAAAAAAAAAACACTTTTTTTCAGCTTCTTCATACAAGTACATGATCAATACAACAAATCATCATAACAAAAATGCACAAATACATTTTAAAATCATTATTATAATTATTGTTATTATTATTACTATTGCTGTGATAACTACTAAATCCCAAATATTCATTATCTTAGGTTAGATGTTTGTTTCGATCCGTAACTGGAGCATGAACAATAACTCCTGAACTTGCAGTTTATTTTTAGATTTATGTGAATGTGTAGTTTGTGTCTTGATTCTGATCTGCTATATTCATGTTGGTTGAGGTAATGGTGTTGTTCCAGAGTTTTGGTTAATTTGACACAAAATGAACTCTAGTTGTTTATTCTGTGACCTGTTCTCTTCAGTTGTGTGCCCTCTTAAGCCCACTTATGGTGTAAACTCTTGCACAATTCTCAATTATAGCCAGACGCAGGCAGCAGTAACTGGAATGGCACCCTCTCGTGTTGCCATAGATTGTTTGTTTACTCTGGTGTGACATAAATTCATCCTTCTTTATCTCTCTTTCTCTATTCAGGGCAATGATGAGGAAGCTGTTGTTGATCAGGGGAAAACCAGCTCTAACATTCACACAAACTTTGAAAAAGAGGAACTTGAAAGTAAGTCATTCTCTCCGTCCATTAATGTAACCCCCTTCTTTATTTACCTCTCGTAATCATTTGCATAGTTTTTTTCTTATCCTACATCTGGTCTTCTGGCACATGGAGGTGTACAGTAGATGTCTATTTGTCAGTGTTTTCACTCATTACTTTGGGTGTGTTTCAAAGCATAATGATTAAAACCATTCTTCCCCCTCAACCTCATTTCACTCTCTGGCTCAGTTCATTGATTTTTTTTTTTTTTTTACCATAAACGTGTCTTAAACCGCCCCCCCTGCTTTCCTTTCTGAGGGCTCTCCCACGGGTCAATGGTATGTTTCCAGTTGATTCGATCCTTCTGGATGTATTCTGGAAGCTTGTGCGTCTTGGAAAGGAGGCACTAGGTGTTTGGTAACAGTGCTATGCCAGATGAGTAAGGCAAGAAATGTCTCCAACTCAAGAACACATTCTTAAAGCGACTCATGCATAGCGTGAGGGGACATCTGACCTACATATTACAATTACAACATTCATAGACTGTGAAATGATTCCCTTACTAGCATGAGAGTTGCACAGATTTTAGCCAGTGTAAATGGCATATTTAATTTGATGCAAAGGAGCGGTTGACTGTTATATACTGATTAATATGTGAATAATTCAAATTAGACAATTACTTATCTCCTGTTAATGATACAAATGGTTCTAAAAATATAAAAACAATTTTAACAGTGATTATAAAAATATAATTACTTATTTAATGTATTAATATTATACTAATGAAATTATGTTTCGGTATCAGCAGCTCAACTGTTTCCAACACTGATAATAAAACATCAGCATATTAGAATGATTTCTGAAAGGATCATGTGACACTGAAGACTGGAGTAATGATGCTTTGTATCACAGGAATAAATTACATTTAAAATATATTCACACAGAAAACACTTATTTTAAATTGAAATAATATTTCTCAATATTTTATTTTTATTTTTTAATTTAATAATATAATTACCGGTTGTTTACAAAACAGTAACAATCAGATATCACATAACCGATGAGCAGTTTTAGATTCCAGTATTCAGAAACGTAAAAAAATAGCAAATACATAAATAGCATTTGTGTACAAAAAGGAATAAAGGAAAAGAAAATGATACAGTTTTAGGGCATTTTGTTTTGGCCCATATACCAGGTGTTTTTTTTGTTTTTTTTTGTTTTTTTTTTATGCTGCTATAGACCAATTTTTAAGTGTTGATATTTGTGCTGCGTTGACCCGTGCCGTGGATAGTTCAAGCAATACAATGTCACGAAATTGTACCAACCACAAGAGCATGTCCAGGTTATGTGGAGGAACCCCACAATATTTCACAATATTGCAGTTTTTTCTGGATTTTTAATCTAATAAATGCAGCCTTGATGAGCAGAAGAAACATCTTTAAAAACCATTAAAAATCTTACTGATCTAAAACATTTGAACGGTAGTGTGTGTGTGTGTATATATATATATATATATATTTTTTTTTTTTATAATAATTTTTTCTATTTCTAATTTAAATCATTGTAATATGTTGATCTCCTGTCTTCTGTCCATTACAGCCTTATTTCCATTTGTGTTCTTGTCTGGAGAAGAATGGCATCTACTCGGACTATGGTTCAATAGAAAGTTTATTCTGTTTGACAACATCTTGTTTAAAGACTGATATAAGCGTCAGGCACTGCGCCATACAGGTTTAATATAATCCTGATGTGGTTGTAATGAGGGAACTTGTTAAAAGTAACATGTACAGTATGGGCCGCTGCACTGGCCTCCTGCTTACTTTAATAGTATTAAGATGGATTAGACAAAATCTCAAAATCGAATTAATTAAACTCCAGCTCGAGTCATGCGTTCAGTACCACCAGCATTAACTGCATGCTCTATTCCTCACGAAAAACTCTGTCCTGCACTAAACATTCTTGTTTTCCTCTTTCACTTTCTCTTTGACAGTCAACGTCAGGTAACAGGTATGTTACAAGAAGCCATATGCTTTATTCAGGATGATGAAGCATATTTCTCACATGGATTTGTTTAAAGTGATAGTTCACCTTAAAAATTCAAGTTTTGTCTTATGTTATTTCATGATTGACTGAGTTTTGTGAAACACAATGAGGGTTAGTTCACCCAAAAATGAAAAGTCTTTTGTCGTTTGTTCACCTTGAAGTTGACAACCAAACTGTTAATGGTACCCATACCTATTAATAAAATACCTACCTGTAGAAGAAAACTCATAAAGATTTTGAACAACTTTTAAGCTGCTCTTTTCCAAGTAAATAGTGACCATAACTGTCAAGAAAGATATTCAAACCAGTGTATTTAATGAATGATTTTGAACTTTGGCATGTTCCTCACACAATGCTATTGTACTGCTTCAGATTCAGAACACTTGGAATATAGCGCATGAATCATATGGGCTGTGTTTGTAGTGACACAAGTAAATGAAGACTTGAGTTTTTTAAAATATTTAAGTTCTACATCTCCGATAGGATTCTTTTGTTATCTTTATTCATTCCTTTCTGCCAGACGTGTACAATGATCTAATCGTAACAGACGCAGATCAGTGAGTCAGGACTTTTTAGTGTCAGTTTTAACTCCTTTTAAGCTTTATGTGCTTCGATATCTTTATAATTTTCATGTTTTTCCTGCAATCTGAGTAAGTTGGCTGATTATTGTAATTAGTAAGGACCAGGATGGGTTTTCACAGGCATGTAGCTCTGCACAGGGCTATTGTTGTGAAGCTGGTGTTTAGGGGAGTGTCAAGATAATTTGAGATGAAGCTTTAGTATTGGTCGACTCACCTCCACCCCCCATTCTTTATTGCTTACAATGTGTTGCTTTGTATCCGCACTGCTGTTTTCTTCTTTAAATATGTTTTCCATGTAAACTAAAACCTGTTATTGCCATTAGTGCTATATTTATTTAATTATGTCCTCGGAGACCTTTGACCTCACGTATGGAAGTCAGCAGTGACTCTATTCATTGTGCAATGCATGCTTTGCAGGATCGAAGCACACAAGATAAGTTACATTGCCTCTATGTGTCTGAATGATTTCAAGAGCTGTTGTGACTGAGAAAGTGTGTACTCTGCACTCAGCGTCCCTTGCATTCTCTGCGCAGACAAGCGTGTGAAATTGATGTAGACACAGCAGGCGTTTGCAAAGACCACACAAGCGTTCACACACGTCCCACCCTCACACTACAACCCGGCTGAATGAAGTTAGCTTTAAATTGCTTGGTGTTTTCTTTCCTTGTTCACACCTTTCTTGTGACGCAAGCAGCTTTTGCTTCCCAGAAGTCTACCTTCAACACAATAACTTAAGCATGGGTGGCAGATTTAACAGTTAAGCTTTCTCTAAAGTGTGCCACAGACCGTTAAGATTCCACTTGTGTTTGTTAAAACACGCTGGTTTTCTCATTGTTCACAGTGTCAGGTTGGTTTACATGGCGTTTTAATAGGGCTGCTCGGCAGAAGTTTGGAAAATGTATACTGTCTGGAACATATGAAATGCTACTTATGTTGCTTTTTCAAGTACTTGTTTAGGGGGGATATATAGGGTGCATATTTTCCCTACTTTTACATCTTAGTGTTTTTCAGAGCTGTACATTGTTTGCTTTGTTCCGTTACTTAATTTGTTACAATGTTGCGTTTTCTTCTTGGTTCGGTCATCATTGCAAAGCATACTAAGCTTTATTTATGCAAGTCACATGTGACTTACATTTTTCGTTTCATTTATGATGACACTTTCGACCTGGTTTAGACTTTTCTGTGTCTGGAACACTGTTTGCGTGTTGTATTTGATCTCTTCCTTTCATGTTCATAATGTACGTAAAAATGACTTCCTCTCACATGCAGTACAGGGTAGAGTTATAAAGCCTTTTTTCTTTATAGGTCACAGAGCAGTTTACGTGGGTGTACACGTACCTTTAGGAAGACAAAGCAGACGCAGACATCGCCACCGTGGTCACAAGCACCATCGGAAAAGGAAGGACAGAGGGTCAGAGCGAGAAGATGGGAGAGAATCACCAACGTATGGTAAGAATAACCATCTAAAATGTCTCAATGCAACAAATTTTCATAAATAAATGGAACAAAAAAGAATCTTGACGACTTTTTTTTTTTTTTACTCATGTCTGCAGACACCCCATCACAGAGGGTCCAGTTTATCCTCGGCACTGAGGATGATGATGAGGAGCATATTCCTCATGACCTCTTCACGGAGCTCGATGAGCTGTCCTTCCGTGATGGACAGGCTTATGAGTGGAAGGAGACGGCTAGGTGAGGAAACAACACTCTATAGTGCT
>JAUMHI010000058.1:17053020-17073668 GCA_032359435.1 Enteromius unitaeniatus | reverse complement strand
AGTTGGAGGTTTAACCTTAATGCTCTCCTCAGATGAAATCATCCTGTCATTCCATTAAAAGGTCTATCCAACAAATTTAACATTCAACCTTACAGCAGAGCGTCTATGAATGTACACACTGTGGTGTGGTGTTATCCAGAAAGCATGTGACCTACTCTGCATGTCCACACCACTCCAGACCACACAATGAGTGTGCAGTTAACCTTGCCTGTATATCAAAGCTTTGAATCATAATTATACCACTAACCACTGTCCTCCTTCACCATTTTCCTCATTTCTCTTTCTAACAGGTCTTCTTGCGTCCCCCCAGTCGGCCCCAGGGAGCCTGGAGAACAGTAAGCCCAGTGAAAGCCGTATCAATGGGACCGTTGGCAGCAGGGAAAACAGCACTGTAGACTTTAGCAAGGTGAGCTCCGAACTACATCATCTCCTCTTGTAAATATTGTTGATTATCTCTTAAAGGAATAGTTCCACAAAGATAACATTACTTTTTCTTGGCCTTGAAACACAGTAAAGATCAGGGATCTTTGGTGAACAAGGATGTTCACGTTTTTAATGCACGTAAAGTAAACAGTGACCAGGAACTGTCAAACTACAAAAAATGAAGGAAAACATTATTAAGAATTTTATTTTACCATATACAAGTGATCCATGTGATTATAATGATCCTACATTGTTAGCACTTTTAGATGAGGTTCATGTTTGTCATTGAGCTCGTATCGAAGAAATATCTTCCCCTCACGCATTTATTATTTCTGTATTATAGTGCTTCATAGTAGGCAAGTTTGTTCCAGAATAAGAATGTTTGTTTGCTTTACCTGTTTAAAACATTTATTTAAAATGAATTTGTGCATGATTAATCTTGTAATTGTAGGCACTTTTTGAACTTTTCAGTTGGAGGTATTTTATTTGAGGTGAAAGATTAAACATGTACCATATATATATATATATATATATATATGACCTACTCTGTAAATGTATATATACACACAAAGAGTGCAGGAGTGAAAGAAAGTTTTTTTCTTTCTTTTTTTTTTTATTCCACAAGTTCAGCCCAAGTTCATATAAATAATTATTACAAATTTGGTAAAACTGTTTTGGAAGACTTGTTTTAACCACTGACGGTTTTGTGAACATGTCATGATGCAAGCAGATTGTAAGTAAAGGATGGGGTAAAAATTTTAATTGGAGATTATGAGTGTTTTTGCAAAACGCTAACGTTTGTAGGTGGATTAAATGAGTGGTTTGACTACTGACGTGACGTGAGTTCTGATCATAAAAGTCTCATGGCAAGATGGCAGATAAATTTCAAACACTGAACACACTCTGTGTCTGTCTGGTTGGTATCAGGACAGCCAATCTCCTTTTCACTGTAGTTGCGGCTCTCTGGGAGGGGGCGGAAAAAGGCCTGCTGTAAGTCTCTACACTGTTATAACTTTAACCCGTCTTCCAGTGTGTTGTCATTGAGTGTTTCATTAGGTTGTGTTTGTGACTCTGGTCTTCTGTGGTGTCTTGAGTGCTTAACCATGTTTTTATTACTGTGTGTTGTGATTAAATTAAGTTTGAAGCATCTTGGGAAAAGAAAAAATGTTCCTTTCTTGATGTTGTAGTACTTCACAATAAATCTGTGTTTTTATGATGAGATCATCAGATCTATTAAAGAGCTATCACAGGTCAGTTTTTGGTTTGAACAGATTCTCATAGTTTTATGTTTTATTGTGACAGCTTTGTTTTGAAATAAAACAGAAACGATTTTTTTCCACTTCTTGTTTTTCAACAAATGTCTACCTGGTTCTGGATGAATGAAATAATTTGAAGAAGATGGACAGCGTTATTTACTTGGTTAAATTTGATAGTTTGTTTTAATTTTTGCACTTGATCCTGAGCTTCAGATGATGTCCTGTTTTGTTAGGAGTTGAGTGACATCTTCCCACGAATCCTGATCCTGGTTAGAAAAATGTGACTCGCTAAGAGGAAAAACATTTCTCCAGACCAAACTGGTCTAGATTCTGCTGTCCTGTGGATTGTGAAATATCACTCCTCTCTTATGTGTCAGTGCTTTGGTGTGTTATGTGGTTGTGCAACTGTTGCTTTTGTTCATTGTCCTTGATTTATCATAGGATTGTTTCCCATAATTTATAGTTTTGTGTGAATTATAGTTGTTACACCATGTTAAACTGGCTTAACCTGAGCTTGGCAGAAATGTAGTTCATGCAGACTTAAAACCTGTTTAAATGAATGCATGATTACCATAAATAGCAAAAAAAAAAAAGTGTATATATATATAGCTGCATGCAGGGCAACCTGGATGTATGGCTGACGCATCGAAAGCACATTGAAAATGGACAATAGGCTCATAGACACAGACACGCACTCACACATAGACACACAGAAATGAAATGGTTAAGCTATTATATAAATACAAATACAGACACACACACAGAAATGAAATGGTTAATACTCAGTAAGCATGCTTGCATGCAAGTAGGTTTTTAACATATTTGTTAATAATTAGAGAACCATTTAACTAGTGTCCGATTTCTTTCAGAATTCTTACAGACCTTTAGGGCTATAAGTCGAACGTGCCCACCGAGTTTTGATCTGATCGACCTACCTTAATTTTGTCTAATTTAGTTTTTTGAGATATGCCAATTTCTTCAGTTGGGACCAAGTTGCTTCATACCAAATTTTAAGCCGATCGGACCAACGGTTGCATAGTTACAGCTGAAAATGTTATTTCTGCGTCATAACACCACCAAGTGGCAGACCTGCACAATTTTTTTTATTTGACTAAAGTTTGATCTTATACACATGTGTACCGAGTTTGGTGAAGATATCTCATTCCATTTCAGAGTTAGAGTCAGAATAACATTTGGCTAACTTTAGCATAGATTCTAATTGGCCTACTGTTTCGCGCCAAAATCAAAATTTCAATTTTATTTTGATAATTATTGATATTCAGTGTCCACAGATTATTTCTGCAGTGGTTTGTTTTCGATCAGGTGATGTCAAAGGACAAAATTCTAATTTTTGGGGGATAATTACTGATCTAGAGAGTCCACAGATTATTACAGCAGTGGTATGTTCGAGAAAAACCAGGGACTAGTTCACAAAAGTAGGTTTTTAACATATTTGAGAATAATTAATGAACGATTTGATTGACAACAATGGTTCTTGAGGCAAAGTCGCTCATTACGAGGAGATCTATCAAATGATATGCATATTGTGTGGATGTGTGAAACACCACATGATTACAGAGCCAAAAACCTTGTTAGCGCCAACTAGTGGCCAATTGATGAGTCGTTCATGAGTCGAACATGCCCATCGAGTTTCGTTTCGATCGACCTCTGTTAACCTTGGTCTAATAAGTGATATTATCTAATTGGCTGATGGCCAATAATAATAAAAATCCTAACTATTACAATAGGGTTAAAAAAAACTCCATCTAATATCCTGTTAGTAAACTGGTTTGATTTCCTGGTTTTGTATTACTGTGGAATGTGGAACCAATACACCATTTTTAAGGGTTCATAAACATGTGGCAGCACTACAGTGGCAGTGCTTACTTAACCTTCTACTTATCTGTGCACTTAAGGTGGATATGAATTTCATGAAGAAAATTCCCCCGGGCGCTGAGGCTTCAAATGTTTTGGTGGGGGAGGTTGATTTCCTTGAGCATCCAATCATTGCCTTTATCCGTCTCTCACCTGCTGTTCTTCTCACTGGACTGACCGAAGTGCCAGTTCCAACAAGGTAGTGCTCGGGCACCCCTAAAAACATGGTTTGCTGTTACATAAATGCACATAAATGACTTTAATTGTTCTCTAATGACTGTCATTGTTTGTGAAGCCTTTTATGCAAGTATTTCCTGAAGTAGTGTTTCCTCAATCTTTTTTTTACAGATTTCTCTTCTTGCTTTTGGGACCTTTTGGGAAAGGGGGCCAATACCATGAGATTGGCAGGTCAATAGCTACTTTAATGACAGATGAGGTAAGGCATCCCCTTTGAATAAGGCTGTATTTCCAGTACTAATCTAGCATGCCTATAGCTCAAACAATAGAACTATAGCAACAGCATCCTCAAAGATAGGTCAACATTAATTATGGTAAGAAATGTTTGTTGAGCACCAGATTAGCAATTTAGAACAATTTCTGAAGAATCATGGGACACTGAAGACAGCAGTAATGATACTGAGAATTCAGCTTTGCATCAAAGGAATAAATTATATTACAAAACAGAAATTTCACAGACCCCAAACTTTAAATGGTTTTGTAAAGATGTCACTGAAGGAAGCTCAGCTTGTCTTCACTCGTAATACTACATTTTAAGATTGAAACGGTGCCATTTGCATAACTGCATTTTCAGCTTCATGTCTTCTCTAACACCACGACAGATCTTTCATGATGTAGCATACAAAGCCAAAGACAGGAATGACCTTCTGTCTGGCATAGATGAGTTCTTGGACCAGGTGACAGTGCTGCCTCCAGGTGAATGGGACCCCACGATACGAATCGAGCCACCAAAGAGCGTCCCGTCTCAGGTAATCATCACCTCTGAGATCATAGTGGTAGCCAGGCTTTTACTGGTTCCTTCTGTGAAAGAAGCCAGACATGAGCCACATAGGTTAACAGGAGGTTGTTGCCATTTTGTATGTCTGCAGGAGAAGAGAAAGATGCCTTCCATGCCTAATGGCTCTGCTCCACTATCAGAGATTATCGAGGAACATCATGCTGGACCAGAACTCCAGAGGACAGGACGGTCAGAGCTAGTCTAACTTCCAGCATTTATTTACTGCTTACTTTCTTGCATACCTCAACCATATTATTGCTATGCAAAGCATATATTAAAACAGAGAGATTCCGTTATATCATGCCCTAAATACGGCTGATGGGTTTATATACATGATATAGTTAGACATGTTGTGCTCTTGCAATAAGCCATTAAGTTGTCTGGGTTTTAAGGGCATAATATAAATGTGTGTCAAAGCTGAACCCTGCTGAACACGGTGTTAGTGAAAGAAAGTGATTTAGGATTTACTTAAGTCTCTTTTGATGAAGGAGAACCTTATTAAACACGCATTAAATGGAGGGGGGTAAAAATGTTTTTATGGTGCAAATTTTGTGAGGCTTTCATGTTGAAGGTATTGAATAAAGGCAGTATATTTAACAGTGGTGCCCATCCTTTGATGTGTGGCTTAAAATAGCCAGCTGGAGACGGTTTGTGTAAGCGTGCCATCCATTAAGACGTGTTTTAAGAGCCCTGAGCGCACCCTAAGCAGCCGTTAGGACAAAATGAGAAGCCAATATGATATAATTTCTCTGTTAATATATGGACTTAACTTGGTTAACTTTACTGTTACACCTAACAGTCATTCATAGTTTTTATTTTATAAGAAATATAAATAGATACCAACAGTATGTATGTATTATTATTATTATTATTATTATTATTAGTCTGTTAACCTTTTAACTCCAATTTGAATTGCTTTTGTATGTCCTGATCTTCCTTTATCACAGGATATTTGGTGGACTGGTGTTAGACATTAAGCGGAAAGCTCCGTTTTACTGGAGCGATGTGCGGGATGCTCTGAGCCTGCAGTGCTTAGCCTCTATCCTTTTCCTCTATTGTGCCTGCATGTCCCCCGTCATCACCTTCGGAGGCCTTCTGGGGGAAGCCACCAAAAACAACATAGTGAGTCAGACTTGTAGACTTAGCTCTGTCTGGAAAGAATAATGGAGGATTAAATTTCTGAGTGCAACAGACAGTCAGAATATGATTCAGATTCACTGGGTGTTTATTAAGCATTGTCTTTCCTTATGCTTTAAAAGAGATAATTTCTGCTTCCACAGAATGTGTTTATCCTTTTGTTTAAAACTCTCCCACAATGTTGATGACATCTCTTTTGTCTGTGTTTGGTTTAGAGTGCCATTGAGTCTCTGTTTGGAGCTTCGCTGACCGGTGTGGCCTTCTCTCTGTTTTCTGGTCAGCCTCTCACTATCCTGGGCAGCACTGGGCCAGTTCTAGTTTTTGAGAAGATTCTTTTCAGGTTCTGCAGGTGAGGGAGACTCCCTTTCAGTAGCGTGTCACAATGTTCCTCATTCTGTTCCTTGTGCATTTTCACATTTGATAATCGTGCTGAGAAACCAGGACAGTTTGTGACCATTTAATGTCATTTTGTCAATTTAAACATTTTATAAAATGTTTAAAACAGTTTGAACTGAGTTCACAGAACTGAATAAATTGTCATTAATAATTGAATTAATCATTAATTGGATCCTTTATATTATTTCACGTGCAAACGTTTAAACGTCAGTGTTGAGTTCTCCACCATGGTATTTTATGAAACATCAGCACTCTTTTAATGCTACTGTTTAAAAAAGCTGAAGTATATCAAATTTAAGTTTAACATGTCACATTCCAGTAAGTGGTTGACATTTTATGTCAACTACAGAATAAAAAGTGAAATGCAATTCTGATCGTTTCCTATTATGAAACTTTTTTGTTTTATAAGTACCACAGCTCCATCTACTGGTGCAGGAAAGAGTTGGTGCGGCGCTCACGAACATTTCAAGTTCATTTTAATCCTATTTTCTGCAGTTATCTAAAACCATCAGTGTCTGTTTATGCAGTGCGAATATAAATCTGCATAACTGCTTGGCTTCAAAAGTCAGTTTATCCATTCTCTATACAAAAACGCTTTGCTGATTAGATGAAACACACATGATGTTTGTGTTTGTTCATTCGGCAGATGATTTTATCCAGATGTGCTAGGATATATAACATGTTTGTATGTTTGTCTCTCCTCAGTGACTATGGTCTGTCCTACCTCCCTCTGCGCACTAGCATTGGCCTGTGGACGGCCTTCTTGTGTATCGTGTTGGTTGCCACAGACGCCAGCTCTCTAGTGTGCTATATAACAAGATTCACCGAGGAAGCCTTTGCAGCTCTCATCTGCATCATTTTCATCTACGAGGCCTTGGAGAAACTCTTCCAGCTGGGCAAGATGTTCCCTTTCAACATGCACGACAATTTGGATAACCTCACGGTTTACACGTAAGGAAAATGTACTAATTGTTGTTTGTTTTATGTTGCATGTTTATTATAAGTTCATTTGTTTTTCCTTTTCTTAGATGTCAGTGTTCATCTCCACCTAATATCACAGAGAAGATGGTGCAGTCATGGAATCAGTCAGGTTTTAGTCCTGAGACCATAAACTGGAGTGACCTTGATGTGCCAGTAAGGATTTCTTTCTTCACATTACAGTTTAATTGTTAAGACAATTGTTACACATTGACATAACATTTTAACTGTTTCATATTTCAAAAGACATCGGATTAAGGTGGTCAAATAATTTATCAGTAAACTTCTTTTAACAACATATTTATTTCTAAATCAAATGCATATGGTATTTGTTTTCTTGTTCTGTGGATTTCTTTATCAAAGCTAACATGTAAAATCGTTTTAGTTGCACTTGTATTCATATCAAATAAATAAAACATCTTTAATTGTTACTTGCTGTGTTTTTCTTGCAGACTTGCAGGGAACTCCATGGCGAGTTTGTGGGTCCTGCTTGCGGACATGATGGCCCGTACATCCCTGATGTATTGTTCTGGTCTGTCATTCTGTTCTTCACCACTTTCTTCCTGTCGTCTTTTCTTAAGCAGTTCAAGACGAAGCGCTATTTCCCCACTAAGGTCAGTAGAGTCATTCGCTGATCATGTGTTGAAAGTGTTATTTGCTCTAACGTTTAGTTTCTGTCCTCCAGGTCCGATCTTCAATCAGTGACTTTGCAGTTTTTCTAACCATCATGATTATGGTCTTGGTTGATTACTTGGTGGGCGTCCCCTCTCCTAAACTACATGTCCCAGATACATTTGAGGTACTAGAAATATAATTTTCTATGATTAATTTGTGTTTGTTCATCTTTTTAGTTCGATTCAACTGATCATGTTTGGCTGGTTTCTGGAATTTTGTCCCTATTGTTTCTACTCTTGGGCCAAAAGTTAATTTACATTATTTACATAAAAAAAATTGGTATCAGTATTTCTCAAAACACTTTACTTTTACAACTTTATAGCTTCATATATCAAAAACAGTTGAAATTAGTGTATCATCATTGTGGTAAATAATCTAAAATAAACAGAAAACATGCTTAGCAGGGCTTAGTTGACTCTAAACCACTCCAGCTGTTTCTGTTTTCTGTTATCCTGCTGAGCTTTGACTATTGATTTAACCTCTCTTCTTTAGCTGTTTTTCTATAAAGCCTAAAACTGAGTGCTGCAGTCTATCAGTAATGCTCAAAAAAGGTTTTTGTTTTTTAAATCAAATTCATGCAAAAATTATGCCTTGGTGCTGTTG
Organism: Enteromius unitaeniatus; assembly: GCA_032359435.1. Taxonomy (NCBI): domain Eukaryota; kingdom Metazoa; phylum Chordata; class Actinopteri; order Cypriniformes; family Cyprinidae; genus Enteromius; species Enteromius unitaeniatus. Next base: position 17,065,310 of record JAUMHI010000058.1, on the reverse strand, counting down.
TAACACATTTTTTGTTAAAAAAAAAAAAACTCATGCCAACCCTAAGCTTTTTAGCAGTTTTGAAAAGTCTGTGCTTCTTGGATGCCTTTTATTATGGCTTTTGTGACTCTAAAGCATTAACGTCTTTTGTAAATTCCTAGTGATGACTACGGTATTCAAATTCTATACAATTTGTCTAAATTAAAGTTAAAAAAAATAATTTTGGGATTGCGAAATAAGTGTTATATTCTTATTAATTAACTTTAGATCACCTTTGCTATTATCTAACGCTCAAATAATGTAAAAATAGGAGAAATAAGAATGTACAATACACATACCCAATATATTAAGCACTGTGTAATATAGACTAATAAGTGACATGGCACATATAGTTCCATGATCATCCCCAATAAATTGTTTTACTTTTGTCCTATAGCCTACCTCAAAGAACCGTGGCTGGCTGATCTCACCTCTGGGTGATAACCCCACATGGACGTTGTTCGCAGCAGCCATCCCTGCCCTGTTGTGCACCATCCTCATCTTCATGGATCAGCAGATCACCGCCGTTATCATCAACCGTAAAGAACACAAGCTCAAGGTCAGTTCGACGCCTGATCCAGTCTGTCAGAGCACTGGTTCTGGGGTTCATGATTCTGTTCTTCTGCAGAAAGGCTGTGGGTATCATCTTGACCTTCTGGTGGTGGCCGTGATGCTCGGTGTGTGTTCTGTGATGGGACTGCCCTGGTTCGTCGCTGCCACCGTCCTCTCCATCTCTCACGTGAACAGTTTGAAAGTGGAGTCGGAGTGCTCAGCCCCAGGAGAGCAGCCCAAGTTTTTGGGCATTCTTGAGCAGAGGGTTACTGGGCTCATGATCTTTGTGCTTATGGGTCTTTCTGTCTTCATGACATCTATTTTAAAGGTACGGCTCAGTTTATAGTGCAGAAAAAAATGATACAACATTAGTTAACCCTAGAAATCTATGATCAGGAGTGTGCTGTTTTTCTACTACATGATTTCTTTCGTCTGATTGAAAATGTATACTTTAGCAAGTAAAGGTTTTAGTATTATACTAAAAACATCCATGTGTCTGTTTGCTGTAAAATCCTCACTGATTTTTATGAAGTAAACAGATCAATTTCATATTGCTAATATTTCAATATTCCAGTTCTATTTTCTACCCCTTTGCCTACCCCTCGCCCCTTCCCCTTGCCCCTTGAAATGAAGTGGAAAGGGGAAGGGTTAAAAATTTTCCCCTAAGAAATGGGGAACACTACTACACTGTTATACATCATCCACTGTCACTAGCTCCTAATGTTACGTCAGAGGACATGCGCCGATGTTTATCACAAATTCTAAGATGTAGTCATCAGTCATAGCAGTTGATTGTGGATTTTAGCGATTTTTTTTTTGCATTTGACCACAAGCAGTCATGTCATCGAGTATATGACATAAAAATACATTTTAAACACAAAAACAAGACTGATGATAATATACATATAATGAAACATTGTCATAAAAATCCTTATTAATGGCTAAAATTACTTACATTTATGGGTCTGCTTGCTCGAGTGAGCAGCCATGTTGGAAATTTCTCTTAGATCTTCGATTGAAGTGAGGTCCCGAAAAATCTTCGTTTGGAGGGCTATTCCATAGCCCTTCCACTTACCCCTACCCCTCTAACCAAAAGAGAATTGAGACACCCCTACATGTGAACGTGCCAAACGGAGGGGTAGGGGAAAGTGTAGGGGTAGAATTGCTCTTTTTTTGCTCTCAGAAAAATCTTGTTTAAATGTATTAAATTTGAAGTAGTCTGATATGCTGTAGAGTTCAGATTTACTGATCAGAATTTCATTATACTTTTTGGCCATGTGATTATAACAGATAGCATATTTCATCTCAGTTAGGGCCTCTGAAAACCAACCAATATGTTTTTTCCTCCTGGAGTATGAGTTCTATGTTCTACTATACCATGCCATAGAAGCCTAATGCATTATCGAAGATGCATTTTTTTTTTACATATTTTGTCTAAAGGTTCAGTAAACCTTTCCATTGCAAAAATAAATAAAATAAAAGGACTATTATTTCCAAATGTCTGGCTTTACAGGGTTAACTGTTTTTAAAAATGTTCCTTTGCTGAATTTGTCTAATAGTTTATCCCAATGCCCGTGTTGTATGGAGTGTTCCTCTATATGGGTGTCTCCTCGCTCAAAGGCATACAGGTTGGCACACTTTCATATTCACTATACTTTATTAAATTACAGAATTGATTTATGTTTTGTTCATACATGCAGGTCAAACTAAGGCTATAATGGATTTGTGGTCATGTTGTTTGTGTATTCATTACGCTGCAGTTCTTTGACCGTATTAAGCTGTTTGTGATGCCAGCAAAGCACCAGCCTGACCTGATCTACCTGAGATACGTGCCGCTGTGGAAGGTTCACATCTTTACAATAGTTCAGCTCACCTGCCTGGTACTGCTGTGGGTCATCAAAGCGTCTTCTGCTGCGGTGGTCTTCCCTATGATGGTACGTTTAAACCTCATCTACACTGTGTCCTAACTACATGTGACGCGACAAGATTCCAGCGACAAGCAATTTGGATGTCCACGCTAGACGCCACACAGCAACGCAACAGAATCAATCAAATATCACAGCCAATCAGAAGCGTGCATGGGAGGTGCACTGCTCTCACAATGGAATAGATACGTTTATAATCTACTTCATTAATGTTAAAGCTGTTTATCGTCATTAAATGTATATACTGAGTGACTGATAACATCTCTGTTATGGGATACACACTTGTTTGGTTTGCAGTGACTTTTAAAGGTCATATTTGCTTTCATTTATTTCCAAGATCTGAGGTAAACTGTCTGTTGTTGCTTTCAGTGTGGCTGTAAGATAACACAATATGATATTTTAACTTTGAATGAAGCACATAATGACCTGAGATTATCTACTTATCTCATATGGTTTTTAATGCTGTTATTCCAGCCGCAATGTCATGGAAATAGAAACCATTTCTAAATTAAACATTTTGCATGTTGCCATCAAAGATAGGAAGGACAAAAACTCTGATTAGCATGGAAAAGATATCTTTTATCACATTAGGCAAACTGCATTTACACCTTAATTCTAATATCTAATAATACTTTGTCATTTTCAGTTTGTTTTGGTTAGTTTTTCCTCCACAATTTAACAAATGTTAACAGGGATTGAAATATTCTTTTCTTTCTTTTTTTTTGGTTTAAAAAATGGATTTCATGTGTATTTCAGTAAAATCCTACAATACATAACAAAATATTGTTGATTTAAATTATTTAAAAATTCAGTCTCTACGTTCTCATAGATTTAGAAAAAATATTTACTCCAATCATCCATTATTGCGTGTATTTTCACTCAGGTGTTTTACTTGTCTTTTGTAGGTTCTTGCTCTGGTATTCGTGAGGAAGCTTCTAGATTTCTGCTTCACGAAGAGGGAGCTTAGCTGGTTGGATGACCTAATGCCAGAGAGCAAGAAGAAAAAGGAAGACGACAAAAAGAAAAAAGCAAAAGAGGTACTTCTTTAAGATGTAAACTGTCATTTTAAAGATGGCTCCCCTGTACCCATGTACATAGTATGATGCTTTGTTTATCTTCTCTTGATAATCAATAGACTTGAATATTTCTATCAACACACATTTCTCCCTCTATCATCTTTTAACAACCTCCTTTCATGTCACTATCTGTCTACCCAGGAAGCACAGCGCATGATGGAGGCTGAAGGAGGAATGGAGATCCCTTATGATAACAGGGACCACCTGGAGATCCCTGTGAAGACCCTTAAAGTCAGGTTAGTGAAAGTTCATAGCTGCAGTAAATAAGTAATCCTGTGAAATCCCTGTGTGAGCTAAGGCATTTCTTCATGTGGTTTTCTTTTAAACACCCTGTGTTGGCCTCATTCAAAGGCTCATTCAGTATGTTTTGACCTGCTTCTTTTGAGACAGATCTGACAGCGTAGTCTCTGACACCTCATACGAGGAAGACACGGGCGGAGTGGTTGGTCTTTTGTCTACTCTCAGGCCTGCTTGAGTTCTGGTTAACACATACTCCCTCTTTACAACTATTAATCCTCCCTTAAGTTTATTTAGCACAGCGTATTTTACACATCACATAATCTTCCTCTGACAGCTCTGCATTGGTTAAAGTTACTGATGCTCCTCTTTCAACTCAATACAGAAGAGATTCAGATGATGATTGTTGCTCATGATTTAGCTTGTATGTCTGGTAGTTGACCGTTCGTGTGTGAACCAGAGCTCAGATATATCTGAACACATTAACCAGGGCCATCTCATTGACAGACAGCTGTGTCATTGACCTGTACTCTTGTTAGGCTTTACTAACAGGTTACGAGAGCATTTTTTTAGAGCGCTAACTCTAATTGCATTAACATCAGAGGCATTAATATTACATCAGTGGCTTATTAAGCCTTTAAATGACAGCTGAAGACAATTTCTTTTCATTTTGTTGCCTTAAGGCCAGTGTAATCCATATTATATGTGACCCTGGATCACAAAACTTCTCATAAGGGTCCATTTTTAGAAATTGAGATTGGTACATCATCTGAAAGCTGAATAAATAATCTTTCCATTGATGTGTGTTGCATAGGACAGTATTTGGAAAAGGACAATATTCGAGAAAAACGTCTCAAAGTTGTCTAATGAAGTTCTTAGCAGTACATGTTACCAATCAAAAATTAAGTGTTTGATATATTAACTGTAGGACTTTTAGAAAATAACTTCATGGAACATGATCTTTACTTCAAGTCCTAATGATTTTTGACAAATTAAAAATCTATAATTTTGACCCATGCAATGTATTTTTGGCTATTGCTACAAATATACCCCAGCGATTTAAGACTAGTTTTGTGGTCCAGGTTTATAAATATGGCTCTCTGGAATTCTTGATTCTTGTCGGCCAGCTGTGCAATTATATTGTCAGTTATTTTATATAATTTAAGAACAGGATTAATCATGATTAAATGTATCTATATCACAAATGTGCTCAAACCAGTTGTGGTTTTCACTATTAAGTTTAGGGTCAGTAAGATGAACAAATGACAATATATTTGGGAAGGAAGAACTAAATCAATCCAAAGGGGCGAATCTTTTGAAAAGTTTTAATGGTTTTACTCCACCAGAAAAATAAATAATATTTTGAAATGTACTAAACTGATTGTGTTTTATTGTAATAATCTTTAACAGTATTACTACTGTTTATTGCATTATTACTGTGTTTACATTATTGCTGTATGAACACCTGTTTACATATGCTCACCTCAAAAATAACACACAGGGTATGTGCTGGGAAGGTTTGTCATTGGTTCATCTGATGTGATTGTCATGCTTTATTAATCAAATCACCATCAAGCACTGTGCTGGTGAACAGGAGAGAAATAAGTATGTTAAAGTGTGGAGGACCAGCTGTAAGTGCTCTGATGTGTCTCTTCTGCAGCACTGACCCCTCTGTGGTTAACATATCTGATGAGATGGCCAAAACTGCTGTGTGGAAAGCTGTTGCCATGAGCTCTGACAGTGCCAAAGTATTGAAACCTAGTGCCAGGTAGCCTTTTCCTCTAACCTCATCCCTGTTTTTCATAGCACTCTGTTTCCTCTCACTGCTTCAGCGCACAGTCTGTTTTCCTGCTCAGATGTAAAGCTCTGTAGAAGAACTGTGTATTTTAACCAGTAAAGGCCTGTCTGTCCGAGATTTCATTTAAATTAATGTTAAATTTGACTCAGTGCAACAACTTTAGACCGTGTTCATAGATAATTTAATAAAATTATTGCAAATAAGTCCTAATGTTAATTATTATTGTCCCAATTAATTATATAGAGAATTGTTTATGTATTTTAGAAAAGTATATTTTTGTAAATAATAAAAAATAATAATCCTTTGTATAATACTTTATATAATAAGAAAGCAATAATATAAAAAAAAAATCTAAAAGTATTGTTCATTTCATAAGTGTTTTTTATAGCCTAAAGTTGGACTTTATAAAAGTTATTAGTTTACTTGTTTTTCAGAATTAATATTTGTAAAATTGAATTGAAACACAGATAAATCATTTGTAGAAATAATGGATAAATTAATTCTTAGTTCTGTAGATATATATATATATATATGTGTGTGTGTACTATATAATGTAGCATTTATTTCTCATATATATATATATATATATATATACACACACACACACACAATTGTTTATGTATTTTAGAAAAGTATATTTTTGTAAAAAAATATATATATATTTTGTATAGTATAATTATTGTTTTATATATAGCGCAAAGGAAAAAATTATGCTTAAAATAATAAATACAATTATTGTTTATTTTAGAAAAGTGTTTTTTGTTTGTGTGTTTTTTTTAATTTAGTTATTTTCAAAATTGTTTGTTTGCTTGTTTTTCATTTATCTTCATGTGACCAGGCCTTTATCTGTTGTTTAAAACCAGTGCCTGTCGAAAGTGTGTGCTGGATTGCTTTTGCATATATCATGTTTGTGCTTGACTGAATTTGATACTACGTGTTGCAAGTATGGCGATATTAACATTTAGAAAAATTCTGGTGGGCGCCTGCTTTGAGTTAATTTTTCATCTTCATCTTTTCTCTTTGTTTTACAGTGAAGAGAAGACAGCCAGTATTAAGATCAATGTGGAGGACGAGCACGGGGATAAATATGTGGATACAGAGACATCATTATGAGAGCTCACTGTAGACACGTGCAAGACCCTTCCCAGAGTCCTCTAGTATGGAACGGTGTTGCTCTGATCTGTGTGTCCTTCCAACCTGCCAAAGTTAAGCCAAAGGTAGAGACGCCCGATAAAGGGCTAAGAAATGACTTTCAGGTATATTTACCAACAAGCCCTTTTTTATTTTATGCAGTTAATTTTTAATATTAATAAAGCACCATGATTTCAGACATATAGGGTATTATGAAGAACTTAGACTGTTAGGTTTCATATTTTTATTTTATTTTATTCATTTTATTTTTCTCGAGAGAATGAAGACGAAGTCTTTTAGGATTAGTTTTACACACTAAAATCCTGTTTCTCATGGTACCACAGTTTTCAGATCATCACCCAAGATGGTTTTTGTTTTTGTTTTTTAGCAGAGTGCTGCTTTTTAAATAAATAAATAAATAAATGTATATAGAAGGTGGTGATATTAGGCTGGATGACTGACTTTCCAAAATACAGGAAAACGAGTGTGCAAAGCGAACACTTCAAAATGTCACATTAAGGACATTAAACCTAAATACAAAGTAAATTATTATTGTACTGTTTGTAAAAATGCCAATCCCAATGATGGTGTGACAGATTTCTTCATAATTTATGTATAAATACTATATGAAAACAAAATGGTTCAGAAGGAGAACAAACGGATCAATTCTTGCAGTCACTCTTAAAGACAATTTCGAACTTGAATAATGCAAATTGCTCCAGATTGTGTTCAAGACTTTCCCTCCTGCATTTATTTATGTGTTTACATCGTTTCTCTTTGTTAGTGTTATAAAATAGAATTTTGTATTGTTAGTATGTCTGATTTTTTTTTTACAATGTGTAAATCAACTAATTTATTAACGGTCATTTAATGGTCAAGTAGATGATGCGGAGGCATGATGGGGCAGAAGGACTGCTGCAGTGTTGTTGGCCTGTCATTTCTTTCCTCTTCTGTTGCTGGTGTTAATGTGCACTTTAGGTAGGCTTGCCATCGTGGCTGTAGCCCTGACAACAACTTATTTAATCTAGAGCAGTCTCAGGAAACTCCTTTTTTTTTTTTTGCACTCTTTCCCCACACTACTCTGTTTAAAAAAAATCACATATCCTCCGTTTTTCTTTTCATTTAATGAGTAATGTATTTTAATTTTACACTGGACAATGTCATTTTGTTCATGCTGAAAACTGATCTTTTTTTTATTTGTAATATTTCTAATATAGTAATTGTCAGTTATTTTATTTTATTGGTTCTACGATGTATTTAACCTAGTTTATACCGTTTAGAAGTTTATTTCCACCATGGGATAAAAAAAAAATTGTTGTGGCTAATTTCACTTATTTCATTTTATTTTGTGGTGGGAACTTCTAGAACTTTAGGAGTTGCCAAGTATAGTTCATTTCAACTGAGTAGTAAGTGCCCTTATGCTCACACAGTGCTTCATGGATCCCACAGTGACAGTGAAATACCTCTGACTTTATGTGAAAGCACTCTGATTTGTAAATCAGTAGGTTAATTCTGTACACTTTCACTCTTGCAGCAAGATGCTTGTTAAATGAAAATGAAATTGAAGATCCGGAAGATGGTTTTCAGTCGTATGCTGTTCTATCTTCCTTTATTAGCCTCACAGGAAGACTCTGAACAAGTATTGCTGCCGTGGTGTTCTGAGCTTCTGTCTGCACAATGTACTTTTACAGAATTCTGCCCAGTTCAGACAGATGTTTCTCTCGTGAACAAGCCAAATCAAGATTTAAGAAAATGTAGTAGTTTGATTTTGTACAATATAAACACAAATGGGAGAGAGATGTCTTTTGTAATGATTTTGTTTATTAAAGGAACAAAAATGTCCGATGTCTTTAATCTACCGTTTGTCCTGGTTTTTATTGTGTGAGTCTTTTCCTGAATAATATTAATGCTATGCACACACACGTATACATACAGTGAGGCAAAAAAGTATTTAGTCAGCCACCAGTAGTGCAAGGTCTCCCACTTAAAAAGATGAGAGGCCTGTATTTTTCATCATACTGTAAGTCTACTTCAACTATGAGAGACAGTAGCAGTAATGTTTTGGTGAAAGACCCAGCCATGTTTCATCTTCAATGCCCTCGCTGATAGGAGGTTTTCACTCAAAATCTCACGATACATGGCCCCATTCATTCTTTCATTTGCACGGATCATTCGTCCTGGTCCTTTTGCAGAAAAACAGCCCCAAAATGATTAATTTTGAAAATAAACTTTTAAGGCACACAATAGCCAATTTGAAAACGTACTCAAAAACAACAAAGATCCACCAGTTGAATCAAATAACTATTTAATTGGTAAAATAAAAACTGTTCAGGTCCTCACATTTGATAAACCAGACAAAAATGAAAAAGAACTAGTTATTGAACACTTCACATGCACGCAATTGAAATGTAAAGGACACTTCTGAATTACAACAAAGCACATGCTACAAACTGATCTCTTTAATATAACGGCAGTGATTACAGTCCTTCAGCCTGGTTTTTAAAGGACTACTATTATTACATGACATCAGGAAAGAAATTGGGACAAAAACATGTCTTTTGCCACTTCCTTATTCTTCAGAAATGAGTCCAACACTAGCACTGGTAAACTTCAATACAGAAACTGAATCAGACAACACATTTCAAACATAAGAAAACAATACTTAAGACAGCTACTCTAATACATAACACTGACCATGATTTCCACAAACACAAAAGAGTAACAAGCAGTTTATTTACAACCGTTGAATTGCAGTTTTAAAAAAATAACACTATATAACCCTCAAACTATATAACTTTTTATAGGTCACTTTGGTAGGAGCATCTGCCCAAAACAAATGTAAATTTTAAAACTATACAGAAGGTGTTTTACAAAACGTCACAGGTTGAAAAGACTGAATAAAACATTTTATGCACAAAAAGTAAAATGTAGGTGGACCATATGCAAGCACCATCAATGGTATAAATCACAGTCATCCTAATAAAAGACATTTCAAAAAGCATGAAAACAGATGCTTCAAGGAACAGTTCATCTAAAAAAAAACCCAAAAAAACAAGCCATCCAAGGTGTAGATAAGCTTGTTTTTTCATCAGAACAGATTTGGAGAAACTAAGCATTCTATCTCTTGCTCACCAATGGATAAATAAATAAGTCTGATCAGGAAAAATCTGTTTTGATAAAGAAACAAACTCATCTACATCTTAGATGGAATACAAATTGAGGGGGGGGGGTGATTCAATATTGATCGACTCTCTCACCACAAGCTTATCAAAACAAGGGACACCAAAGTGCAGGGCTCAAGAAAAACACACCTGACCTTTACTAAAATAATCATTGCTGACACATATCAAGACACGAAAACAGTAAGGCGAGGAAAAAACTGCTGTTATCTCATATCTCTCACTGTTTTGGGAACTCGAAGAACTTTGTAAATGTTGTTTTGAAAGACGGTGGAGAATTGAGGACGAGAATCCCTCCACATGAGAGTGCAAAGTGGCACCTTTCCTACATTTTGCGCATCCTCTACGTCCCAGATCTCAGGCATGCTGCAACCAGGCCTAGAGATGAAAAAACCCATGTCAGATAAAAGAACTTCATAACAGCGGCATTAATTCAAAGTATACAGCAATTACTTGGAGCGTCTTGTGCACCACGAGTCCTCTAGGATGAAATAATCCACCTGCAGCTTTATTAAGTTTCGCTTCACCGCCTCAGCTGGTTTTCGACTGTACATGGCGTACACCATTTTTGTTCTTTCTCTGAATAAAGTCAAAATAAAATCAAATGCGTTACATTGACAGAACAATACTATAAGCTTGAAAAAGTACATTTACATTACATTTATTCATTTAGCAGACGCTTTTATCCAAAGCGACTTACAGGTGGGGAAAACAGCAGCAATTAGTTAATTAAAAGTACTGTAATATAGAGACGAAATGAATGTTAAATTGTGTCTACCTCAATCCTGCGTCTTCATAGTGTGGGTGATTCACTATGGCTCGTCCTGTGGACAGTTTCACACTCGCCATGGTGGGCATTGCACCAGCAAACACAGCATCTACAGGAACATTGCACGAAGGCAGGAGTCAAACACTGCTCACATGAAGTGAAACGCTTGATTTTTTTAAGTTTCTCACTAGGGCTTGTGTTGTCTTTGACCCACTCCAGGAGCTCTTCTTGTGGGAAGTTACTGAACTCTCCTATGATGTCCCATTGGCTCTGCAGGTTGGTGACTCCTTGGACTGCCATGATGGATAATATTCCCACGACTGTCAGCTGGAGTTTGAACTTCTCTCCTACCCCGCCAAACAGCTGCAGATGAAATTGAAGCATTAGTAACACCACATTTTAACAAGCTTTTGCTTAAATCAGCTCCCGTGCATTATGGGAATTTAGGGTGAGTTATGGAGACTGAATAGTTGGGTCACCTGTCTGGAGCAGATCAAACAGGACATGATGCACATGTGAGGAGTGAGGAAGAGCTTAAGTCTCATGATGAGCAGAGCCAGCACTGCAAACGCCACCAGCTGCAGACTGTGATACACCAGCTAGACAAACATCACCAGATAACAACAGCCTCTGGATATCACTGCTTTATACACAGCAGTTAAGGGGGGAAAAAATCTTGAATGATAAAAAGCTTCAAAATTAGACAAACTTACCACTCCTTTTGCCAACATCTGGTTCCTGAAAAATAGAAGAGCAAAACTTCAGCAGCCATTATTATCCAAAGACATTTTATTATTTTCTACTATTTAAAAGCTAGTTTTTTTATTATTATTATTGAAGGAAAGAAAGGCAGAAATTATTACTGCGATAAAGCACATCAATTATTTAAACACAAACAAGGCCACATAAGATTGTCAAATAAATGCTGTTCTTTTCTATTCATTAAAAATCTTACATAAAGAAAAAAAATGTAAACATTACACAACTGTTTTCAGTATTAATAACTAGAAATATTTCTATAACAGCAAAACCAAATAATACATTTTTTTCTGAAGGGTTCACCGAAGACTGGAGTTAATGGCTGTAGAAAATTCAGCTTTACATCTCAGGATAAATAAGATATTAAATACATATAGATGTAATAGAAAACTGTTATTTTTAACTGTAATAACTTAACTAATATTATTGTTTACCTAATAAATTCAGCTTTGGTGAACCTAAGAGACTTTTGTCAAAACAATCATGCCAGTAAAGTGCTGTAGAGATATACTTACTGCTCCATTTCATCATCCTCTGACTTTTCTGTCGTTTTATTTTTCAGAAACGCAATAACGTCCTGTATAGTCTGAACTCAGGAAACAGAAGGAGGAAGCACAGGGAGGGAACTTTAGTATGTGGATTACATCTACAAAATCTACATGAACACCAAACTCACAGAAAACTGTAAACCTAGAATATTGTTGCAAACAGATAAAAGCAGGACACACATAATGCACTACTAGGTGGTTGTCCTGCATCTTCGATAAACACAGATAGTCCAAAATGCAGCTGCTAGAGTCCTTACCAGGACAAGAAAATATGATCATATTACCCCAATTTTAAAGT
>JAUMHI010000058.1:17025391-17051461 GCA_032359435.1 Enteromius unitaeniatus | reverse complement strand
ACATTACTTTGGTGTAAAGCTGCTTTGCAATGATATGTATCATGAAAAGCGCTATACAAATAAATTTGAATTGAATAACAACACATAGGAGAGGTAAATTAAAGTGAAAACAGCTCACCTTTCCAGCAATAAAACCCACAATCAGCATGTTAATTGGAAGCAGCATGGTTTTGATGTACCGGATGAGAGTCTGCAAACACATTAAGTCCAATAAAACAGAGCATCAAGGGGAAACTGATGACAGACTGCAAGGAAATAGATCACATTACCCACCTCTGTTTCAATAAAGTCAAACTCAGCAGCACACGTGTACATCATCGTGTCGAAGTCTTTGTAGCTTGTGAATTTGGATTTGATCAGACTGCTGATGTGGGCCTATTATTCAAAACAAAATTCAAATGTCAAAAGCCCTGCATACTTGTTAAACAGACCCCTGATGTTCACAGCACCGTTCTCATTTTACTCACATCATCTGATGCCCCTAAGATCACAGAAAGCATGAACTTCAGAATGACCGTGGAGACCACCCATGCAAGACACTGCATGACCTAACAAAAACACAACCGTTTTTAAGTCAATTCAGATGCATTTCTCAGCCGCATCAGTCAGAACTGCTTGTGTTCTTACCCATGTCAAAAGTCCAGGTTTGAAAATACCCATCAAACGATCCCTGAGTGCAATCACCCCCTGAAACGAAAGCAGACAAAACAGTAAAGCCAACATGTTGGCTCACAGTATGTTTGTGTTTGAGGTCACCTATTCGTATGTACTTTGTACTTAGTCACGGATGGCTATGGCACTATTTAGCCAGCATTTTCTACACAAGACAAGATAAAACACATCAGTTTCTGGTGTCCTAGGAACCGATTATAACACGCTATGTGCTTTCCTAAACAAGCGTCACAGCTTCACACTGTCCGACTCACCCAGATGGAGACCAGTGAAGAGGCGTAAAAGGATGTCAGCAGCATCGAGTTCCCGAACATTAGAAGAAAACAGACGGCCAAGGAGATCTGTGAGGAGCAGTCAGTTCATCAGTGACTCACAAAGACAACAAGCAATATTGTGGCTCTATTAATAAAGCCTATACTTTACCATGTGAGTTACTAAAACGGACTGCATTTTTGCCGGACTCAGATATCCCAGGATATATGAAGCAAAAAGAGAAGCCACCTGTAAAACACACAAACATTCTTGTCATAGTATCCTTTGCTATCTTGCTGCAAAACAATTTTCTCATAACAGCTAAAATTGAAACTGGATTGCACAATTTTCCTGAGGCATGCAATCATGTTATAGGTCTTCTTCAGGCAAAATATCATTACAAATGACTCCGACTCTGGAGGTGAACTGCATTACGTTTCTATTAGAAAACTGTCAACATCGTTCAAAAGTTTGAAGTCAGTAAGAAGTAGAAGAAGTGGATCTTTTATTCAGCAAGAATGCATTGCATTGATCAAAAGTAACAGTGAAAACATGGAACAAAAATATCCATTTCAAATAAACTCCTCTTTCTATATTTTCTTTAAACACTAATAATATTTTTAGGGACTAAATCAGCTGGAATTTCTATTAAAAATGTGAAAATCAATTTTTCTATTCCAGGAATAAATTACATTTGAAAACATTATGATATAAACATTATTTTAAATTGCAAAAATATCTAATGATGTTAATCTGGATCTTACATTTAGCTACTTTCAGCATTAAACAAATGTTCGGATCAGCATGTCTCTTCCGTCACTCACCTGGGTAAGTAAGACAAACTGAGCAAACTGCCATGGCAGCATGAAGAAAATATTGGAGATCCCCAGAGCCATCATAGTATTCTTGCTTGGGTTCCTTGTCCTTACAACAACAAACATATCCAATATACTTTTTAATTGTACAGAATGACCCAACTTTGTATGCATGTAAACTTAAGCAGCCTAAATACACAAAACATTGCTTAAAAGGTGCACGCTGACCACAAAATATTTAGAAGATCTTAAAGTATGAACAGCAATAGTGACCATGAGCAAGAAAGGTGGAATATAAACATGTAATTGCTAAGCTTTGGGATCCAAACTAGCAAGTTACCTGAGGATGTAAGTAAGTAGAAGCATCTGCAGAACCAGGAATGGGTAGGAGAAGCTCTCTCTCAGAGGTGGTGTCCACATGACTCGAGTACTCTGGGATTCAAAAGACAAAATGACTAGTACTAGAAGACTGTAGCGAGAGTAAAAATATTCTCCAAGATGCTTAAGAAAACAATCTGCTTTACCTCTCCATGATTAAAGAAGAAACACAGAACTGTAACAGTGCCTCCCAGTCGACTGCCACTATAAGAACAGCCAGAAATAATGTGCATGCTATGATCCAACTTAATTATGCTTTTAGGATTAACCCATTTGCCATCTCAGAATAAACTCAAAGATGCGCTTTCTTTGTTATCAATTAAAGGACTCAGAGATGTTTAGTCTAGGCTGGATCACCTCAGATATGTTCCATAAATGAAGAAGATGCTCATCATTGCCCCATTTAACAGGAACACAAATGTGACATAAAAGTAAGCAGGATCCCCCAGACCTGTGAAATGAAGAATACTTGTTTGCCACCTCAACAGCACTTCACAAAAATAAATCTTCCCTCATTATGAGTGTGCTAGTAGAAGTGAAAATTGCAAAAATGTCATCAAGTGCAAAAAAAAAAAAAAAAGGCGATACAAGACCTATTTTTGCATGCATTTTAATTACAATGGGAAACTTTTCTAAAGCAGCAAGACAAATTAAAGGTGAATTAACTAACAAGTCATAAATAGTTGAACTGAAACTCTTTGTGTGAATGTCACGTGTGGGGCTCTATACTTATTTACAATGTACTGTAATGCAAACACTCTAAAATGTGTGGGGCCAAACAACGAATGCTTCTTAACGTTTGGCTTCTCCAATACCTTCACAACTCTCCACTGGATCCAGACCCTCTCCTCTGTTGATTGTCCAACACAACTTGGTAGGGACTCCAAAGAAATCCATTGTGCTAGTGTATGCTCTGTACCAGCTGGCCAAGACCACCTGCAGTACAAGAGAGCAAAAAGATGGTTACCTTCAGGGCTCAAGTAAATACTGCGTAATAAAGAGTTCAGTGATATTCAGTAGAAGCCAAACAGGATCTCTCACCTCAGGGTACAAGTTAAACCTCTTTAGAGTGTTTATCACTAGAGGATATTCAGTGAGGCGGTCATTCATAATCATATAAAGACCATCCATGAAAGAAGGAGCCTTAATGATGGTCTTGAAGTATGAGTAATACAGTCCCTAAAAAGACAAAATAGCATATGCGGCTGAGAGACTATTATCTAAATCAGTATAGATGTCCATTAAAGCTTTGTAATTCACTAAATGAGTTGCAAGGTGATGTTGAGTTAACTCAGGATAATAGGGTATAACACTTTTTGCTATCTCAGCAGGCACAATAGTTTCAAGTGAATTACACTGTAATCGAATTGAAAGAAAGAAAACAATAATAACCATCTCTGTACGAAAGGCCATCTCCTTTTCCAAGGATGACATGTGGGAAAAGTGTCTGTCATTTTCAAACAGATGCGAGAGATGATACCTGAGGAGCACGGGATAGTTTGTTTATTTAGTCACAAGAGGAGTATTTGAAAGATCTGAAGCTGCTTACCAGTGTAAAACCCCAACAAAAATAGCTGTGGAAATAAACACATCAGGTTAGGTGACTCTGTCCAGAGACAGATCGCTACGTGGCCGCTTTGCATGTACTGACAAACCAAAAAACGCGTTCATGTATGGTCCTCATTGATTCATAACTTAGTGAAATTCATTCAATCCTATTGGTTGCTAAGTTAGGAGTCAACGTGAGCGTTCACCCGAATGCTAAACTGGTCGTTTGGAGCTGTTTAGTAATAAAAACGCTAAAACTGTGTTGTTTCTGTAATACTGAGAACATGCTAGATGCTAATCATGTGAATAACCGTTAGCTACCTAGCGGCTAAGAAACAAAGCCTTACCGAGAACCAAAACCGATATTCCTCTCACAAAACCAGACGGACTCAGACCTAATTTGCTTCTAATGAACCCTGCAAAAAGTCCGTTTTTACTCGGGGAAGCCGAGCCCTTTGCGTCTTTGGCACGCTTGTTTTTTCCCGACACGGACTGACTCCTGTCCTTCTCGCCGGCGTTTGATTTTCTGCTCTTGACTACCATGTTTGTGACAGGACCGCGACAGGAGCGTAGATACGCGATAAAAGCAGCTGTCCGACTCTTCCGAGCGCCTCACATCTGTAGTCCTGCACAGTTTGAGCGATGTGGGACATCTCCGATCTGTTGAATGAAGCATCGCCCCCGTCTGGATACCGAGCTCAACTGCCCGCTTGACGTGTAACCATGACTACGCGTTTAAATAGAACGTTACCATGGCAAATAACTTCTGCTTCCCGCGAAACGAAATACCTGCCGATAATCATGATTAATTATCGATTCCCTTAAACGAAGAGTTGTGGTTTGCCTCCTCATAGCAGTGTTTTGTTCGTGGATAGGAATAAATTGCCTCTTTTACGTTTAGATGAGAGCAACCGCAAGATGTCGCTGTAATACAGCAAATCCAGAAAGTAGACCTAACGATAAGTCATTTATGGTTAACTTGTTGATTTTAACGTTTAGAGTCATTTGTTTACAGCAAATGCATTAAAATAAATTTTAAGTGTGGCTGAAGTGCATACTTTGTGTGACAAGTGTAATAAGTGGTGGGGTCACAGTGGGGTCACTTTTGAGGGCACCGCAATATCCACAGTTGGATGGAGATCTTGAAGTGGGCAAGGATCTGATGGAAATAAAGCAACAGGAATCTGTTTAGTTTGGAGCATGCTGAGAATTAGAGCTGGGATTACATCACAACCGTTTCTCTTCATCTCAAGAAGCAAGGCCGGAGCACACTTCTCAACAGGGCATCTGAGGGGGGAATCATTTGTGTTTGCTGTTCCTTTTTACTTTTAGGTCTTGGGATCAGAAAGAAGCTTACTTTCACTGGAAAACACGCACGAGAACCTGACAGATACAGTGACTTGCACAGTTTGTCTGCTTCCCATAGAAGAAAAAAAATTGTGTTTATAAATGATGTATATATTTTTTAATATAATACATGTATATATATATATATATATATATATATATAGCCTAGTAGTCAACGTCTGATGTAAATCAATACTTCATCACAAAAAAACCAGAACACACTCGTCTCAGGACAACTTTGACAATCTACTTCAATGTTGAGTATGGTATATTTACACACACAGTATATGTATTATATGGTATTTATATAAAATCATATATAATAATTAGTACTGTCAAACGATTAATCGTGATTAATTGTATTAAAATGTTTTGTTTACGTAATAAATGTGTGTGCACTTTATATATTTATTATGTATACTGTATGCAAAAACAACATATGCATGTATATATTTCATAAAAATTTTACTTTATAAATTAAATATATGCATTGATTTAAAATATAAAAATATAAATGTACTTATAATATGTAATATATAATGTATGTGTGTGTATTTATACATACATAATAAATATACACAGTACACATACATTATGTAAACAAAAGCTTTTATTTTGCATGCGATTATTCTTGATTAATCATTTGACAGCACTAATAATAATTATATATAGGAAAAAAAATATTGCTATTTACTTTATTTAAAAAAATAATTATTTTATATTACTTTATGTCTTTGGCTTGACTTTGTCTTTTTTTTAAATCTGATATACCGCTAGACAGATTGAGTCTAGATTAATTCACATAATAATGCATGAGCTGGTGCAGACGCTGTAGTCCTGTACAATGATCTCTCAGGTGCCAAGTGATGAATTGTTTTCTACCGTTGTACTGATCTCACCACAGCCCTTCATGGCCTCTGAGTGAATCATTGGTGCTAGACATAACCTAAATACAATAGCGAGACTCTGTGCCCATCTTAAAAGTTATGGTTAGGGGTGCCACTGAAATATCTGTGGTGTTAGCACAGCTTGTGGCCACACTGAGGGAATTTGTTTTTTCACCAAACATAGCTGAGATCTGGCCGTTTGGAGGGTGAGAGCGTAGGTTCTGCTGTTAGCTGATGACACCTCCTGTCCAGCCACTCGGGTTGCCAGGACACTTGGCCCATCATGAAAGCCAACAAGCAGATGCAGCTGCGTCATCATTTGTAAGGCATGTTGGACGAGAGGCTATTTATTCACCTTTTTGTGTTTAAATGGAAAGGTGATGCATAATTAAATGCACGACATTGACTAATGCTATTTTTTAATATATAACACAAAATAGCCCTCTCCTTCTAATCTGTTCTGTTAAAACACCCCTGAAAAGGCGATGACACAACATTTGGGTTCAGTCTGATCATAAAATGTACTATTATCAAAAAGAGATTCAGCAAACCACCCACTGACCACATGTATGTAAGGCCTGGCTGGCTGAAGTGTGAATCAGGGATCAGTGTTTATGTAAAGGGTTTTCTGTGCCCTGAAGGTTCCCCAAAACTCTGCACAAATATCTCCCAGATGGGCTAAAGACGTGCCAGTATAATCATGGGACAGTGAAAATTGGCTCACTTTCTCTCACTCACTCGCTGAGCTTAAGTTTAAAAGTATGAATGTAAGTGTCAAAAGAGTTTAATGCATGAGTACAATCAAATTCAGGTAATGAAAACTATGAAATAGCACAAAAGAAATGTAAAGTTACCATAAAAATACTGTGTGTGTGTGTGTGTGTTGGTGTATACAGATACAAATATAAAAAAATAAAAAAAACTATATAGACATGACAAAAAAACATGCACTAAAATAAAAAAAGCATAAAAATAAAGTCTGATACAAAACACACACACACACACACACACATATATATAGGGTTATATACTAAAACCATAAAAAAAAATGTTTTACTTGAAATTACAATAAATGTTAAAATATATAAGTATGAATGTGAATCTCGAAAGAGTTTAATGCACAAGCACAATCAAATTCAGGTAGTAAAAACTATGAAATAACACAAAAGAAATATTAAAGTTCCAATGTGTGAACATTGTGTGTGTGTGTATTAAAAATGACACAAAAATGACATAAATGCACAAAAACATCTAAAGTAAAAAAAGGATCAAAATAAAGTCAAACTCGAAATTGCAATAAATGCTAAAAAATATAAAAATGAAATATAATACAAGAAACTGGAAAAAAAATAATTTCAAAATAATAAAAAGAAAAACAATAAAAAAAATGTAAAAACAAAAACATTAAAAATGGCTAAAACTTAATAAAATAGACAATATAAAAAAATTAAGCAGCATTGTTTTCAGCATTAAACAGTAAATGTTTGTTGAGAACCTAATCTGCATAATAACATTTCAGAATATTATATTTATTACTTTACTTCTGATCAAATAAATGTAGCCTTAGTGAGCTTCCTGCAGAAACATCTTACAAATGACCCCGAACTATTTTTGCACACTTGTTATGACTAGTGTTTGTTTCTGAAATGATTTTGTATTTGTATGATTCTCTGTAAGATCTTTGTGTTTGGAGCACAGTGTGTGTGTGTGTGTGTGTGTGTGTGTGTGTGGTGCAGTGAGGTAATTGCGTTGCAGCTACTGACTGCCCGTCTGCGTGACATGTTTATTACTGGCAAGAAACACATGCTGTCAATGATCACTTATTCTTAGGGCTTCAGTTATCTCAACATTACGCCCCATTAGTATTCTCTGGAAACCAATTCAATTAGAGCCCTCCTGGGTCCCACAGATGCCATTTATCTGAGAGAACAGAGCATCAATCACACTGAGAGTTTATCAGCTGTCTGAGCAAAGCACAAGAAAAGTGTGTCTGTGCCTAATTCCCTTTACGCTTTATGTATTATTCATTTGATTATTAAATGACTATAATTCAAAAGTGATCCTTCTGTGAATAAATAATGACAGGATGATCATTTTTTATATGAACTATTCCTTTAAGGTGTCTGTCTGCTGTGGTCTGTACAGACACACCTGCTCAGAGTGACGTAAAGCTGCAGACCTTGCTTTAATCCCGATACAGCGCTCTCAGGATTACAGCTGCTCTTACAGTCACCTGCTGCAGTCCCTCTTTATCCCCAAGATACATATCATGATGACTATTATGGGCTTTTCAGCAAAAAAAGGAAAAGATGTTCTGTAAGGCAGCTTGACCTTATGGTGGTCTCATTTTCTTCACATCATCATAAAGGTTTAACTAAAATACACAAATGCAAAGATAAATTTGAGAAAACATGGACATTGTTTTCAATTTGGAGTAAGCATTTTTTGTTCAAATGTTACAACACTTTTACCTATCCTGTTTTATATGCATATAAAATAATATGTTATATAAATATAAGTAAGGTAATATGTTGATTTTTATAGACAACAAAAAAAACATAAATGTAAAAAAAATTAATAATCCAGTGTCTTTATTTGACTATACAATGAAAGTCTTTAACGTATACATCTTTAATTTAAATGTATAAGTCTTATAATTTGTAATATTGATTCTCCCTACCATAATACATTAATTAAAGAAAAAAAATACACACACATATATATATATATATATAATTTTCTAAATAATTCATTTAACCAAATATTATTTTTAAAAAATCAAAATAACTCAACTGCTGTTTGTTTGAGATTATTGTTAAAAATAGTTAAAAACAGAGGTATCTGTTTTTGTAAATAAACTCTTATGTTATATATCAATATATATTATTACAAATATTCATCTAAAACAATTTTTGTGTTTTTTGTTTATAAAATGAAAGCCAATTTTCTATATATTTTTTTAATTAGTAGATTCTCACTAGTCACAAATATAGTAATTATGTATTTTTAATGATTAAAATCTTATTATATACAAAAATTAAAGATTTCACATCTTATATATACATATATAATTATTTTTGTTAGTCCTATTATTTTAAATACTGATTCTCATATATAGCAACAATGTTTTGTTTTTTTCACTTATTAAAATCTTTTATATATATAAAAAAAAAACTACACAAGGCAATATCAGTTTTGTTTTGAAATTACATGGGAATAAACGATTTTGGGTAACACTTTATAATTAATGTGTTTAGTCCTATTACTTTTACTACTGATTTTGAATACAATAATACAGCAATTAATATAAAAAAAAAAAATCATTATTTTTATTTATTTATGCAATACACATATACACATACACATACATACTGTATATATATATATATATATATATATATAGTGGGACTAAATGATGCCAGGATTTAATGTTGGAAGAACTATTCCTTTAACTTTAATTTAACTTTACCAGACTCAGTACAATCTGTGGCACTTACATCAAAAATTGCGATAAATAAACACATTGTAGTGATAAACGCAGGCCGCTTTCAGTCGAGCATTTAATCAGAGCTGTATCAAAAGCACTTTGTGGCTAAGATGTGGCTAGAGGTTGGAGAGGACATGATTGGCTTAGTCCAGTGCAGAAAGATTGTTTCCTTTGGCCTCGTTCAGCGATTTCCTGCCCTGTGATCATCTCTTCCATATGATTAGACCGATGTGCAGAACATGCCGTCATGTGATGGGCTTATGCCACAGGCCGTCAGTGGGTGTGAGCATAAAGAGAAATGAACTGCAACAGGCTTTGCGAGAGACAGGGTAATTACCGGGAGAGAGCAGTAAAAACCCAACATAATTTACCAGAAGATATTAACATTGGGCCTGATGCCGCAAAAGCAAAGATATTTCTGTCAGCAGCCTACGACAATATTATTTGTTGAAATAGCACAGAACCTCCTCCCTACACACACAGAAACACATATGGCACCACAGCTGAGACACACTGGGCCTGTAATGCAATTACTCCTACAAGATGTCTTTTCATTCAAACCCAACACAATACACAGAAGGTTTTCTACAAAGTTGCAGCTGCTCCTCTTAAGTTAATAAAAAGAACAAACTGTTAAGGAGCTGGATGGCGCAGACACGGCAGGTTGAGAGAGGGTTTCGATTTGAAATCAATCATTTGTCTGACATATGAGGCAGCCAATGGCGTCCTGCTGTGCATAGGAGCTAATTGTGCAAAATGTTTTCATTTTAAGCTTCTTAGTCAAAGGTATACCTGACCGTCCATAGAGATGTGGAAAGCCAATTACTTTAATTAAAGTGGAGGGCCTGGGATGATCTTGAACCCCTTGGTGTGTGAGGCCTTTGGAATGCTTTACACACTAGAAGAGACTCCCCGTCACTTGTCAACACCCGAATGTTTTAATCTTTCCTTCCTCTGTGCTTATTAAAAGATTATGAGCTTTCTGCATGGCTGGATGGCACACAGTCCCTTGTTTTGCAGCTTTCTAAAAGCCCCGGCACATGCGGAGGAGGCCCAGGCAAGGCAGTTGACCGGGCTTTGAGTTCCATTTCAAGATGAATAGAATGTGAAAAAAAAATGTGCTCTGGACACAAAAATTTGAAGTTAGATTTTAAATAATGAGAATGAAGCCCATTTTATGACCATTACAGTTATTTGTATTTTTGTTTTATGTTATTTTTAGTTAAACTAAAAATTAAAGTTCATTTACACAACTTTTTTTGTGTTCTGTAATTTTAAACAACGGTAAAAAAAAAAAATACAATTAATATATATATATTTTTTTAATTGTCAAAAAGGCAATATTTATTAAACACTAAAAGACCTACATATTGTACATATACATAGTTTTAAAAAGCTAATATAATATTTAGAGAGAAAAAAACAAGCAATTAATCGCATACAAAATAAAAGTTTTTGTTTGCATAGTATATGTTTGTTTTCTGTGCTTATTTATTATGTACATTTAAATACATACAGAATTTATTTTGAAAATATTTACATGTATTTACATGTCTATATTTATACTCACATAAATATAGACACACACATCACATTTTTCTGATATATATATATATATATATATATATACACACATAATAAATATAGACAGTACACATACATATATTATGTAAACAAAAACAATTTTGGATGCGATTAATCAATTTACAGCACTAATATATATATACACACACACACACACACACACACACACATACAGATATATATAGTAATAGTTTTAACAACATATATAGCAACAATAATTATCTTTTCATTCTCTCCCTATATATTTTTATGATAACTTGATAATTTTCACCTTGTCTGTAATTAAATCATCTAATTGTATTTATGGGAAAAAGGTGTTTAACTGTCCTGAAAATGTCACAAACCTTAAAATCTAGATTTTCCAAATAATTTTCCCTAAAATAAAAGAGGCGACAAATAATAACGGTAAGAATTTTTACAAATAAAATAAATTGAAAGCAACAGAAATGCATTTATACTCATGTGTGCTAAAAATATTAGTGTCCCAGCATAAATCTGTGTATGAAAACGTTGCCCCATGTCTCCCAGATTCCATCCTGACACTAGACTCACTTGTTGGTCCCCTCTACAAAAAAAAAAAGTGCGAAAGCGATAGCACAGGTTTGTATTAACACTCCTCACAGGTAGAGAGCAGAGGCGTAATAGCCTCTTTCAGCACCTAATCGAGGCGGCGTGCTGCAGTAATCTTTCAGCAGCTTGGCTCCCCGCTAACAGGCCTGCTCTGAGAGCGCCTTTCAATTAGCAGTTTATTATTGCAGAGGCCCCGCAGCACCGGGCGCTGATAGCCACATGCCAATACTGCTACTGACACTTCAGGGGTAAACGCTGTCACCGGGGGGCGGGACCGACACCTCTCACAAACAAGTGAACACCTTTCCTGCATGTTATCCTTTTCAGGTTTAGTCTCTAAAACCAGTGCGTCCTGATGCAAGCGATGCTCTTCTCCGTCCTCTCTCTGAAATACGTTCACATAAACACACACACACCGTCCCAACCCCGGGCTTCTATCTGCCAATGCGCTTGTAGAGATATTGTTAGCATTCCATTTGCCATTTACATTTTCTCTGCTTGACATAATTGAAGAATGGATGCTTTTATGAAAATTAAACTTGCGGTCCTCCCGGGTTACTGTAACCCTGTTAAAATGTAATGAGATTCTTTATGCGTCTTCTCGTGATTTTTTATTAAATAGAATATCAGTATGACTAATTCCCCGGGCCTAAATGCAGACTGGGACACAGCATTATTGATAGGGCAGAGCGTAAGTGGTCTCCCATCCCCAGCCTCTAATGGTCTAATAATGCATTATACCAGTATCAGTGGGCCTGTGGCTTGCAGTGCTTATTGTCGTTATTGAAAACACCTGGCCGGACCATTCATCAAGGTTAAATCAAGAGGGCCCATTTGTTCATTAGGCTGTCACTAAACATCTTTATTTAGTTTTGCCGTCCGAAGGCGGATCGCCGGCCTGGAATCCTGAGTCCCGGAGTCCTTCTGAACGGGGAGCGATGCTAAACGGTGTCATTGCGGACGAATGATAAAGAGAAACAGATTACAGTTGTTCCCGGAACACAGGCTATTTCCCTGTGTATGAATTCACCGCACTCATTTATCTGGCCGTCCCGTTTATATGGGAGGGTGAAAAACTGCCTGTCTCGTTTTTCTAACCCACACTGACATATAAGAAACAGTCAGAGGAGACAAAAATACGATGCTTGTTTTGCTCTGAATATTGACATGTGTAATTAATAGAATATCAGACGCAAATTAATTCTCCAAAATAAATGAGCGAGCTCCTCTGAAGCCTATTATGAAATTACTGGCACTGACAACCGAGGTGATTAGTATTAATTATCAAGCCCACAAAAAGGATAGAAGGCGCCCATATGAGCGTTTAAGAGCAAATTATATCTCCCTTTAAGCCATTTATTACGAATGAAATCAATAAGGTAATTTTTTATTTTCTCTACTATTATCATCCACAAATGTTAATTTGGAAAGTGAACCTTGTAAGGTATTTTCTTTTTCTTGCATAAAAAGTCACATGTGAATATATCTAAAAAGAAACAACAACTTAGAATATTAATATTATATTATATTATATATATTACTGTAAACAGTATATTATACTCTGTGTGTATCCAAGCATTACATTTTACAGACTAAACTTGTGTGTGTGTGTATGTGTGTGTGCATATATACACACACACACCCACATTATTTTAGATATATTTGTATTTGACCCACAGTTCTGTACATTTTGCATGTCTCCCTATTTTACACACCTGATTCTGATCATCAGCTCATTAGGAAAGAGCTCCATGAAATCAATTGAGTGTGTCAGATAAGGGAGACATGCAAAATGTGCAGAGCAGTGGGTCCAGAGAAACAATATTAAATACCAATGATTTAATCTATTTAATCATAGTGAAAAGTTTTTTTTTGTCAAAACACCAAGCTTTTACTCTTCCTGGTTGTTTTGCAGTGTTTTTTGGCACAGTAGGATCTATTGTGCACTTCTGACAGTTTGAAATACGAGGTTAAAACTGCTGTGGTTCGCTATACTGTACACTATTCTGTGCGTTTGATTGTCAACATGCAACAGTCAACAACGCTCACTTCCCACTTCCCAGGTTCACAGAAACCTGAACAATGGCATCATAAAACGGCAGCATTTCACACAGACTGTAAATGTCATGAGCAATGAGGGAAAAATAATACACACTCACACCTTGGCTAAACTGGGCGGAAACCCGACGACCCGTTGACGAACACATGCGCTGGTCCGAACCCAGCAGGGCTAGCTGTGAACCCGACTTCACTAAACCATATATCTCTCATGGCCACAGCACACGGGCGTCCACCAGCCTCAGCCGTCTGTCAGTGTCCCGGGTCACACAGACCAAAGACAAACAAACACCCGCAGCTGGACCCGCACCTTTCTCAGAAACACACACACACACACAGCATCACAATTACGGGTATACATCTTCTGCCACATAAACCTCTGGCTTGGTATGGTCACATTTGGATGTGGTGTTTTGTGGGTCATTGTGTATGTGTGTTTAAGCACAATTGCTGATTCTAAATCTTGCAGAGACGCATATATGTTCGGTAAAAAGGGAAAATTGTATGTCAAAAGCTGCAGGGATGCGTGCGAGACAAAAATATATGTTAGGAGGTAAACGGCTAATATAAATAGTAATGAACATTAGTGAGCAGAATCAGAAGGCGATGCGAGGTTTGGGTTAGTGTGGTGTTTATATTGCAGAGAAATGCCAGTAACTCTGGGTGGAGACTGCTCCCACACTGGACACAGATACTGTAGACTGAACAAGAAAAAAGAGGTAGAGCACAAAATCAAGTCGACTGAATATTGCTTGATATCTCAGTTATATAGATTGAGATTACATTTTAGATGTATATAATTAATAGAGGGTTCATTCAAATGCCTTCATTCATTCATATATTTGGAATTTTGAGCTTATCAAACTGATTTTTTTATTTTATTTAAACAGAATGGAATGTTTTAAGCGTGAGACAATCTAACTAAAACACAAAACAGCTAGCCTACAATGTGACTGTATTTAGAGAAATCATTATAGTTTTCAGTAATATTTATACTGTTGTTAAAATAAAAAGTCATCAGCTCCCGGACAATAATGCCATTAAGAATATGCCTTATGTTAGCAAAGAATTTTACAAATAACTAGTATAATGTTTTATTTTTTTTTGGAAAACCAAAAGAAATACTAGGAATAATTTTAATAAACTGATAATAAACTGCTCAAACCAAAGTAACAAAATTATATAAAACTAGTGCATTTAATCGAATCTAAAATGAAGGTTTATGTGTACATAATATATGTGTGTACTGTGTATATTTTACATAAACACACACACATGCATGTTTATATTTAAGAAAAATATGTTATGTTTATATATTGAATACATTTATTGAATACATTGAATTGAACAATATTTAATACATTTATATATAATATAAATTATATGAATATAAATAGATGTTTTCACAATATATACTGTATATGAGTGTCTTTAGTACAGTACAGTACACACACATGCATTATATAAACGATTAATCACGATATATCACGATTAATAGTTGCCCAGCCTTATATAAAACTAAACCATCGACCATTTAATTGAGACATTGGGATAAAAGAACTGTTCAATATTTCATTTGGTATATTATGATATATGTGACAAAAATCACAGGAATGAGCCATTTTCCATTTACAAGAGATGTTTAACTAAGACCAGACCAACAAAAACAATGACCGTAACGACATAATAAAAGTCAAATTGTGCTATAAACGTCTCACGTATGAGTGACTATAGTGCTTTAGTGTAAAACACGGCATGTTTCTCACTCTGATATTCACTGCAGAAAAAGAAAAGACTTGATTGTCTGTCAAAAGACAGAGAAAATGTCGTGGTGTGGATTAATTTAGTAAAAAGGAGAGAATTATTCTTCATTCCTTTTAACAATTTGGCATGCGTTTGATGTAGGGAGAAAATTATTTTCAATTGTCTGCATCACTCAAGAAGCCCGAGGAGCTATGAATTGCCAAACGTGATTTGATTATGTTGAGCCTAATGACTTGAATCCATCTTCACATTTATCCTCTCTACTCAAACAGAGACAATGTTCCTTGTCAGCAAATTTTTACAACTGAATGGCTGTCTCCTGTTTTTCTGGCGATGACAATGAGCTTTTTTGCAGGCCTGTATGTTGCAGAGCACAGTAGCTCTTATTACAATGCGGCCTCAGCCATCATCATCATCATCATCCGCAGCATCACTCTCATCTCTCTCCTTCTCTCTTGCTCCGGGTCAGGACGAGGGCCTCGGAGGGTGGGAGAGCTTCCCTCTGGGCTGTTTATTTTAATTTGCGGAGTTGCCGGGGACAACGAACAGTGGTTAGTTGTATGCCTTGGCAGCTGCTGTTAAACAAGCCACTCGTCTGATGTCATGACAGGATTAGGGTTAAGCGTGCGAGTAACACGCCGATGACGCATTTGTGATTGAACTGATCATAATCGGGTCCATAATGATCAACACTTTCAGATGGGAAAAGACATTGTGTGATCTAATCAGCAACAGATAAGTAACAAGTCTGTCAGATATAATTCATTTTGTGAAATTAACAAGATAAAGTGAGGTAAAAATAGAGCAAATGTGCAGGCAGGAGCAGAAAGCAACAGAAAAAAAAGTTAAAGTGTGTAATTATGGGCTATTAATGAATATGACTGAAGGAGGCTAAGAAAAGTGATGAAAAAGTAAATTAATAGATTTTGGTTTAAATAAATATTTTTGAGAAGGTTTTATGATTTATGTTAAGATTTATGATTAAGACTTAATGTTGGCATGATTAACTGTTGGCTTAAAAAAATAAACAATAATAAATAAAACATAAATATACAGAAAATAAATTAAAAAATAATAAATGTAAGTAAATAATTTATTTGAATATATAAATTTATTCACATTTATATCGCAGAGAAATTTACATTACTAATACTTTTAAACGTAAAAATAAATAAATATTTTGAGTAGGACTAAGAACACAAGAAAAAAATTTGCTAAAACAATAGAAAACAATAATAAACAGACCTAATAAAAGAAAAGAAAACATTAAAATGTAATATTTTCTTTTCTTTTATTTCAAATCATGTGAAATAATTGTGAAAATAAATGTGAAATAAAATGTATTTCTTTAAACTTTTTTTATTTAATTTAATAAATAAATTTAAGTTTAAAGAAAAAATTTAATTAAAGAAATACATTTTATTTCACATTTATTTATTTATTATAATTATTTCACATTGTTTGAAATCAAGTGAAAACACTATTAAAACAATATATTAAATATAAAATGTGTTAAACAACTAAAAATCAAGATTTTAAATAAAATCAAGCTTCTTGATTAATAAACAGAGCATAATGAAATAAAATTAAATAAAATTAATTAATGAAAATAAATGGAAAAGTTCAAATAAACACCTCTGGGACAACAACAACTAATACTAAATAAATAAATAAACACCAGTAAAATGTTATAAATCAATTTAAATAAATAAAACTTTAAATACAAATTTCATTTGGAGATTTTCTTAGATCTACTTAAATTTTATGAAGCTAATATTTCCTTTGTACTAAACATTAAACAAAAAACGTTTTTAGGTATTCTTAGACCAACTTAGGATTTTATACACCAGTATTTCCACTCTGCAAAATCAATTACAAACACCAATAAATATAGCCCTACAATATTAGAAATACACTGTAGACATAAAAAGTGCACAGCCTTTTCCATAGTTAGATGCAGCTTTGCTCTGTGTCTCACTTGTCACACCAGCTCAGTGTTTTAGTATTTAAGATCGAGGCAAAGATGCCAGCTGACATCCAACTCACGCAATAAATCTAATAATGAAGTGTAGTTTTTAGGAAAGGAGAGAGGTTGCACGCTGGTAGCTTTTATTAGATGATGCCGTTGGAGAAGTCTGATCGGGGAATAAGCGAAGAGGACACAGAGCCTGTGAGACTGAGTGGAAGTGGTGTTTCTAAAAGAGGAAGAGAGAGTAGAGGAGACAGGTGGCGTTTTCGCGGCTACTACCGCAATCACAGGAGCGTCCGTCAGAGGGATATTGCTCCTGGCGCGAGGGGGGGAAAAAGAAACATTTCACCGCTTGCAGAGTAGAAAGTCTGTTGGTGAGGGGGACCCTAATCACATTACCCTAGAAAACTTTTACTTATGGCTAATGGAATTCGTTTAAAATTGAACCATGGGGGCATAAGTACATTTGCATTGATCCATATATGTATAGAGCCAAAGTCAGTCTATCTATTTTGTGAGGGAATTAAAGCGGGTAAGCCCATAGAGCCAGACTGTATAATCCTATGTTAAAAGATCAATACGAGCTGGCCCGCTCCTAGGCCTTTTTTATTTGCTAAAACGCGTGTATGCGTGGGCGCGCGTTTGTCCGCTGTATATTTTGCCAGCGAATTCTTCTGTGTGTGGGAATTGGCCATCTACCATGCTTACCTGCTTGTTGGGTGGCGGCCCGGCTCTTTCGTGGCTCTTTGGGGTTTTGCGCGCCTGTTAACGCCATACAAATAAGCAGCGCTGCCCTCCGTTTATTTAGTCTGACACTTCTGACATCCATCGTCTGTAAAAGCCCCTGTGACGGCCCCAGTCCTTAAGAGCAGAACACAGGATTACAAGATATAAGCAGTGAGTTCAATTAAAACAGTACATCAGAAAAATTCATTTATTGGATTTAATAGGTTAAATCATTTAAAGGGTGAAAAAAATGGGATATGGCTTCTTAACATTTCCAGGTATACATGGAAAAATGGATCATATGACAAACATGGCAACATACCAAACATTTTTTTTACACGTTTACATATATATATATACACACAAATTATATATATATATATATATATATATATATATATATATATAGTTTATTATAAATTTAATATATAAATGTAAACTACTTGTATGGACAAAATGTCAGAGTATAAAGCCCCACAAATAATGACAAATTATTAAATTATAGTTACAGTGTTGCTTTGTTGGTTTGTAATAAGCATTCCTACTGAAATAAATAAATATTTTATACAAATATATGTTTAATAAAAATAAGTAGAAAAAAGGCCTTCATGAGTAATATATATATTTCCAAATAAAAGATGAGGGGCCATTTTATTCTTATTCTTAAAATGTATTTATTTAAAATTAAAAGTCAATCTACTTTCACTAAAATCGAAAAAAATTAAACTTAATTGCTATTTGAAATTCATTTAATTTATTTTATTTAATTATACACTTGAATGAATGAATGAATTTAAAATGACTTTTTATTTACTATAAAAAATAACTAATTGCCCATAGTGTATTTTTAGAATTATAAATAAACGAATGAAACATTAATTATTTTTATAGTGTTCTGCAGCATGCATGAATTAAAACTAACAAAGCACTTGGTTGCATTTCCAGCAGTCTCTGTTGCTCAAACTGCCGGAAATCAGCAATTCTCTCCATAAAACATGACTCATGTCAGTTCAAATCACTGTCTGTGTGAGAAGATGAAATGCACTAAGAATGAAATGCAAAGTGGGGCAACTCAAAGAATTGAAAATGTTGTAAAGACAAACACACCACACCTTCACACCTCCTTGGGGTCATCCACGACTGTTCACCCACTATCACTAGCGTTTCACTAAAATTAGCGATGGATAAGAACCACGGTGACATTCACTGCGGCTCGCAGAAGGTAAATCTGATGACTAAGAAACCCAACTATGAGATTAGACTCCAGCTCTCCTTCCCTAAGTGCTACTCGCTACCAAATGGGACCCTAAGAAGATAATAACCTTACAATTGCTTTTATAGGGATTGAGTTATTCTATTACAAGAGCATAGCAGAATTGCACCTTTATCCTTATGACTGCAGCACATCTGGGATCACAGCCGTCCTCCATTTGTCTGGAATGGAACAGTGATGTTGTGAATGGCACGGGAATCTGGATGATAAATGAAGAAAAATGTGACATGTCTTAAAAGTCAACATGAAATCGAAATGGACTTTAAGCAATTGTGAAACAGAGGATGACTTTGAACATGCTAGTATTCATAGAAAATTTTAATAACAATGACTGGGTATCTGTGCATACATTTTGATAAACATTTCATGTGTCTATAGTATGAACAAAATGGTTGCAATTTCACATTTTATCACAATATCTGTTTTTTTTAATAATATATTTGTGTGTTCTGTGTATATTTATTATTTATATATAAATAAACACACACACAGTATATGTTCTGAAAATACTTGTATTTACATGTCTATAATTGTATTAATTAAATTAATATTATAACTAAATATAACGAATATATATAAAATAACATGATTAATAAACAAATGTTGTAAAGCATAAACTTGCAATTGTAAAAAAAAAAAAATTCTGTCGTGCATTTAAAAAACTGAAATGGTCATTGCAACTTTTTATTTAACATATAGTCTTGTAAAGAAAAAGGTCACAATAAAAAGTGGCAATTTTGTTTAAAAAAAAAAAAAGTAAAATTCCATAGAAATCAGACAAATCCTTCATCCTTTACTAAACTCTGACCTCTGACAGCTAATATCATTTTTTCCCCATCTCATAAAAAGGTCAGGTATGGAATAATCTCCCTATTCACACCCGTAATTACAGCTCTGTTGCCCTCATACAGTTTAGTGAAGACCTGTGTGGTGAGTGTTGCCACCAAACACCCTAATAGCATTTCAGAGAATCAGCAAACTGGACAGTAAAAGTGAAAAGGGTCTAATGGCTGATATCCTTCCAGTGGCACTCCTCTTAACACATAATCCCTTTTGTCATCATCTAATGGAATCAAAGTGGCAAGGCCTTTCCCAAACTCCCCCTCTCCATTTTAAAAACATTACTCGGCAACGTCCAATGTGACCATTTCCCATAAACTTACACTGAAAGAGGGAACAGAGCCAAACTAGAGATCGGAGTATTAAAAAGAACTGGGCCAAAAAGCAACCACCTAGCGACACCCTAGCAACAGCATATTATTTAACACAATAATAAAACAGAATTTCATTTATATTATATTTAGATTTTTTTATTTAATTCAACTATAATCTATACATTAATAAATAAATATTATTTATTTAATATAATATTATAAAATGTGCATTGTTTTTTTTGTCCAAAGTGAAATAAATAATTATTTTTATTATAGTTAATTATTATTTATTTATTCATTATATATATATGTATAGTTAATTTATTAGTTGTATATAGTTGCACATATAGTAAACCCATTAAAGTCTTATGTAAGTGCAGAATCTATATCCAAAGGAAAGATGATGAGATGTGTATTCAAATGACCTGTTTTCCAGACATGAGTTGGTCTGATTATGCTGCTGTCTATGAAGGAGGATTAACAGAGGCCTTATCGAACGATTTGACTTGACACGTCTCAATCTTGACACAAATAATCATATCTGAATACAGTTACCCTTTATGCTACTAATCCCTTTAGGGGTTCATCAATAGCTTTCAGATTTGAGGAAATGCTTGACGTCTGAGGTGTTAAAAGTCCCAGAGACAAGACAGGTGAAAGGGGGGTCAGTTAACTTTAGGAGCACCGATCTGGGGTAATTTACCCAACCAAAAACACACACAAAAAAACAGTAGAACAAATAAACAGCAGGATGGAAATGAGCTGTCATGAGCAGAAATCATTTTCTGGGATGGTGACAGACAGACTTCTGGACCACCCGAGAAAAGTCATATCCACAGTCTTCATGCTTGTGTCGGGCCGAGATTTAGGCCATCCTCACAATAGCAGGATGCTGAGCTGTTCGAGAGAAAACAGCATGAATCATCATGTACGGGGGTTTTGGCCGTGCACGAGGGTGGTGGGACAAACTGGTGTCACCAGATGTACTATTTTAAGCATGCCACCACCAGGCAAAGGAAGAAGCGGTTGTATTTCATTACAAATGTGCTACTGATGTCTTATTCAGGAACAGCCTGAGGAAATTAGTCTGGCAGGAAGCCACGGAGTTCCGACTTCTTTCACACAGTAATGGCTATCGAGCAGTGACCGGAGAGAATCATTTCACATCAGCAATAGTACATGAAATAATCAACAATCTTCAAAAATAAAAAAAGGAGAATTGTCAGTGTTCCTTAATGAATAAGACAAAAAAATAATAATCTGGAGAACTGTGTGAAAACTGAGTGGAACGTTTCCATTAAATGTACATCATAGTGCATAGAGGTCTTTCGATTATAAAAGGTTAAGAACTGTTCTCTGAAGGTTCTTTTTGGAACCCAAAATGGTTCCATTTGTAACCCTTATTTTTAGTGTTTACAGTAATATTAGACAGAAAAAGGTGATGTTGAAAAGGATGTTGCTCTTTTAATGTTTATTTAATTTATCAAAAGGTTTCAGGTCAGAATTTATGTTGCTACAGCAAATATCCCAGCATCTATAAGTGGGGATTACTCTAAGCTAGCTTTCAGTAATTTGCAGCAAATCAAAAAGAGCACTTTCTGCCAGCTACTTCAAGAACACTTATAACAAAGAAGTCAGACCTGGAGAGTTTCAGGCAAGTTCACGCAAACATACCCCCTCAAACTCTCTCTCTCTCTCTCTCTCACACACACACACACACACACTACTGCCTTCTTCCCTTTGCCTCCTCGGTTTTGTTAAATAAACACAGCCTCCTTATCATAAATGAATATTTACTTCATGATTTAAGACTTACATTACCGTTAAAAAGTTTGGGGTCGGTTTAAACATAGTAAAACTGTAAAATATTAAAATATTAATCAACTGTTTTACATTTGAATTTATTTTAAAGTGTAATTTATTCCAGGTGATGTGAAACTGAATTTTCAGCATCATTTACTCCACTCTCCACTCTGTCACATGATCCTTCAGAAATCATTCTGATATGCTGATTTGCTGTTTCTGGATCATTTGATGAATAGAACATTTAAAAAATAAATAAATTGTAAAAATAAATTGTAGTAATAAACAAACAAGTCTTTACAGTTGCTTTTGATCATGCTGATACAAAGCATTTAAATAATTCTTACACAAAACCATCAAACAGCAATTTAATAATGTATTAATGTCATTGAATTAGACAACAAAATATTAAACGTAAGCCAAAATAAACAAATACCAAAATGTGTATACTGTGTATATTTATTATGTATAATATATATATATATTATTATATAGTAAAATATATTTAAGTATTAAAAAAACAAATACATAAATGTATACACACGTAAATATTTTAAATAGGCTACTGTATGTGTGTGTATTAATATATAGACATAATAAATATACACAGTATACACACATATGTAAACAAAACCTTTTATTTTGGATACAATTAATCGTGATTAATCATTTGACAGCACTAATTAAAAGTGATATACATTTTTCTGAGCCCCACTCAATAGCTTGTATTTAACATTCCTCTGCAAAATGTATATAGTATATAAATATTTCAAAGCTAAACAAAATTTACTTTTACTTTACTTTTACTTTTATTTTACTTTTAAGAAATACATTATCTTTCTTTAAATTAAATGCTATTAAATTTGATATTGTAAGCAATGACATTCATAAATATTGTTTTGGCTACTTGTATCTTACACTTTATGCATAATGCAGAGTATTTTTAAGCCAAACGTGATGTAAAGATCTTTTGCTTTTCTCTAACATTCATTGTCAGCTTCAGAGTAAATCAATTGACATTTTTACTTTGTTAGATCCCTCAAAAATCTCACAGGTTCTGCTCACACCACATCCAGCAGCCCTTTAAGACTCACAGTCACGTCTCCTTCACTTTAGTCTCCTGATCTCTTCTCGCCTCCCCAATTACAGCACTAATTTCCCTAATGGAGCATTAATGGACAAACAGGCTGCTGAAGCGATGAGGGAATAAAGCTCACTGCTCAGCATAAAGCGAGCGAACACAACACAAGCCTATTAGATTTCACAAACAATGGCACTGCGATGCCTTCCCCGAGAGACAAACATCTTCCAAGTAGCAGTCATGGCTACTTAGCATGCGAGACGGGAACGCCGAGGCTTGTTTGCATGTCACGGTGTGACCTTGGTGTGAGCTCCGGCTATCGATTGTGCTCTCCATGTGCTCGCTGTCGTGGTGATTATCTGTGTTGATTCTCAAACGGCCTGTATCCAGTGCCGTCTAGTTGCTTTAAGGAGCAATGAGTTGATTTGCGTGGCGTATTAGGGAAAATTAACTTCACTGCCAGGTTATGGTCGCGAGCTCTCATATCCAGACAGCCATGAGTGAGTTGTCTTTTTTGTTTTTGAAGATATGCAGTCTCTTGAGCTGATATGTCAGCATGGGAAAGCTTTGAAGCTGTGCCCACTAAAAACGGGAATGCTGTAAGATGAGTAGTTGTAAGATCTATTGTACAGTACTTAGATATTGGCATTACAGAAGGGAGGGTGTCAGGAAAGGCCGAACAAAAAGATCACCACAGCGGCGCCAAGACACTCTTCTTATCCTAGTCATTCACTCTCTCTCACACACACACACAGAGCTATATCACTTTTCTCTTGCACCAAGAACAGTCAAACACTGGACACAGACGTCACAATGCTGGGAACATTGCTGTTTGAAAATTAATAGGGATTGCTCATTCGCCTCAGCAGACATCCTTTGTTAACCCGGCATACAGGATCACTAACATCTCATACAAACCACAATTATGGTAAATATCAACTCAACCACTTATTTGATGACAGAGGTTAATACCACAAAATCTCACTTCTTCTAATTAAGCCAACAGATGCATTTACATGCCAATACACACACACTTTCTCTTTTAAACATATGTTTGATTGGAGCCACAGGGAAATCTAATTTGTACAGCCTCTGTGTCCTTGGCACACAAGTCAGTAGAAATACTGAGAAATCATACCTTAATGGAAGTAAAATATCCAGCCAAAAGACATAAATAAATTCTATAATTTTGAAATGGATTTCATTGGAAAGTAGGTAAATAAATAAATAAATAAATGTGTATATGCTTATGTTTTACTGGTAACACTTTACAATAAGGTTGTGCTTGTTAACATTAGTTAATGCACTGTGATAAATATCATAAATAAACAATGAACAACTGTATTTTCGTTAATTACCAGAGTACACTTCAGAAAAAAAAACACAAAACTGTTTTTTCTTTACTGTCAAACATTTAATCAGAGTAAACTTTTTTCTGTTTAATATCAATAAATATTAACATATTGAATAACATACACCTCAAACACAGAGCCTCGGGAGAGAAATCAACCAAGACATCAGGAAAAGAATTGTGGACCTCCACAAGTGTGGCTCATCCTTAGGTACAATTTTCAGATACCTGAAGGTCCTACATTCATCCATTCAGACAATAATACGCAAGTATAAAAAAACATGGGAATGTACAACCATCATGCGGTTCAGGAAGGAGACGGATTCTGAGTTCCAGAGAGAAAAGTTTTTTTGGTGCGAAATGTGCGAATCAACCCCAAGACGACAGCAAAACACCTTGTGAATATGCTGGCCGAAACTGGTTAGACTGCGTCATTATCCACAGTAAAACGAGTCCTGTACCACAATGAGCTGAAAGGTTACTCTGGGAGGAGAAACCATTACTTCAAAACCACCATAAAAAGCCAGACTACAGTTTGCAACTGTAAATCTGGAGACATGTCCTGTCCTGACGAAACAGAAGTTTAACTGTTCGGCCATAATGATAAACTGTATATTTGGAGGGAAAATGGCGAAGCTTTGAAGCCTCAGAACACCATCCCAACTGTGAAGTATAGAGGTGGTAATATGACGTTGTGGGGCTGCTTTGCTGCAGAAGGGACTGGTGCACTTCACAAATGGCATCATGAGAAAAGAAAATTATGTGGATATATTGAAGCAATATTTGAAGACATCAGCCAGGAAGTTAAAACCTGGGCACAAATGGGTCTTCCAATTGGACAATGACCCCAAGCATACCTCCAAATTAGTTACAAAGTGGCTTAAGGACAACAAAGTCAAGGTATTGGAGTGGCCATCACAAAGC
This sequence comes from Enteromius unitaeniatus, assembly GCA_032359435.1. Taxonomy (NCBI): domain Eukaryota; kingdom Metazoa; phylum Chordata; class Actinopteri; order Cypriniformes; family Cyprinidae; genus Enteromius; species Enteromius unitaeniatus. The sequence goes on along the minus strand of JAUMHI010000058.1, from coordinate 17,025,818 downwards.
CCTGATCTCAATCCATTCAAAGATTTGTGGGCGGCACTTAAAAGGCAAGTGAGAGCAAGAAGGCCTACAAACCTGACCCACTCTACTAAAACTGCACTACTGTCAGTCACCGAAGCCTTACGGGTTGCAAAAGCCGACTCCAGATCATCAGTACTTGTTTTGCAAGATCTTTCTGCTGCTTTTGACATGGTGAATCATCAGATCCTTCTGTCCACACTCTCATCACTGGGTATCACTGAGATTCCACTTCGCTGGTTTGAATCCTATCTCACAGATAGATCCTTTAGAGTGGCTTGGGGAGGGGAGGTATCCAAAACACATTGTCTGGTCACTAGGGTTCCTCAGGGATAAGTTCTTGGACCCCTCCTCTTCTCCATATACACTACATCTCTGGGGCCCATCATACAGGCACATGGCTTCTCTTACC
>JAUMHI010000058.1:17010522-17025291 GCA_032359435.1 Enteromius unitaeniatus | reverse complement strand
CAAAGAGGCACAAAATCTCTTTCCAGAACATTCTCTTACACCGTTCCTGGCTGGTGGAATGATCTTCCCATCACTATTCGTAATGCCAACTCCCTTACAACCTTCAAACGACTACTGAAAACTCATCTCTTTCAACACTATTTGACATCATAAAAAAAAAAAAAAAATCCTTAACCCTACTCTTTCTTTCCCTTCTAGCCTTCACTTATTTGTACATTGCCTGTTATACGGTATTATGAGCACTTCCTAAGTTGTTTTTGCCTCTTCATGACTAATTGTTTGTTGTTTTTCCCCACCTGTAAGTCGCTTTGGATAAAAGCGTCTGCTAAATGAATAATTGTAAATGTAAATGTAAAAGTCCAGCAAAATATTGTAGAAAGTTTGTGGACAACTTTCAAGAACAACCGAAACATTTGGCCCAAATGAAACTTCGGGGAAACTCTACCAAATACTAAGGAAGTGGATGTAAATTTTTGACTGATGAAAGTAATAAATAAAAATTCAGCAGATTGAAATTAAATTGACATTTAACATATTTATTAATTTAAAACAGAAAAAGTTAATACATTAACTAATGTTTAAAACATGACACATCATTGTTAGTGTTACCGTTAAATTTTTATAAAATGTTATTAATAAACATTTAAATTAATAGATTATTATATAAATAGATATATTGATTTATAAAGTATTTTTAAAATATATATAATTAATTTTTAATTTTATATATAACTTATTTATAATCATTTATAAATTTTTGCATTAAGTATCGGTGTTGTTGAATTGTAGCATTGGCAGGGTGGTGTACAATTGATGCCAAGATGGCAGAAATAAACTCAAATATATTTTGTCAGAAAGGAAGTTATCCAAATATCTTCTAACTTTGCCTTATGCAACTTAATAAACTATGTGTTAGATACCATGCATAAAAAACATGTAAAGTGTAAAAGTGAGGTGGGTGCATTTAATACCTGCTACAACAATTGTCCATTATTGCTTCACTGCATCTAATCCAGAAGCAGGAGGTTTTAGATGATGCATCTGAAAGCATTAAAAAAAGATAATAGTAATAATAATAATAAAATAAAAAACACAAATATATTTAAACATAAGTATAATCCACTTTCAATAGAAATCAAGCCAAGTATAAATACATACATTTAAAAATAAAGTACAATTATATAAGTGCTTTGTATCCCTGCTGGAGTGACGTGTCTGGAAAACATGAACTGTGGGAGGGAGGAAGGGGCGACGGACAAGTTCAGCAGAAAGAAAAGAAAGCAAGTCAAGAGAGCAGAGAAATGCAGCCGCTCTAATCTCAAGTCTGGCTCCACAAACAGTTTGGGTGAGAAGCTCCAGAGGTCAGCTGAACCTGGGATCTGAATACACCTTCTGAAGAGCAGTCGCTGCCAAATGACTCTGGAAGGCCTTCTCTGGTGACTTCATCTTGAGCGGAAGAAGAATGAGAGTCTTCATGTTGAGTTGTAATGCATTACAAGTGATTTGTGTCTCGTCATCCAGGGTTCTTCAGCATTCTACAGGCCAAGGACCCCTGCGAGGGTGCAAAAGCCTGACACAGTACTACTGTTCTGGAAGAATGAGAGCGTCAGGCCGATGGTCAGAATATGAACCCTAACCCAGCCGACTGCATGCTTCTCTGGCCCTGCTGCGCTGGGGTAGATTCAAAGGAGGGCAGATAAGAGCTGGAGCCAAAGAGTTATAAAACTGACTGTCTGTTTGCATTCCTCCCATCTCTCAGTGCCTCCTACTACGCTTAAACACTCACGCTACAACACACACATGCAACAGTCATACATTACTAAATTACTAAGCACAAATTTCACATTTTAAGTCGCGTTTTTTGCTCATAATTTAAAGAAGTGGTGACAGTGGAATATAAATGGCAATCTTAGCATCATAGATAAATTCCGAATGTAGGCTATGAAAATTAAACTCTATAACTATTTTAGAAAACCTTCATATTAACACGTATGTACATATATTAAAGCACTTCCCTTTGTTATTATATGGTTGCCAAACTTCTAAATGAATCACACAACAGAAACTATTTGTAAAATGACAGTAAAGACATTTAAAATAACATATTGCATATTTTACATGCTTAATAAATAGAAGCTAGTATCATTAAAATAAAAAAATATATTGCTGATGCATTCTGAACTTTATTAATCAAAGGATGTATCTCACTAAAATATTAAGCAACACATCTGGTTTCAACATTGATAATGTTTCTTGAGCAGCAAATAAGCATATTAGAATGATTTCTGAAGGATCATGTGACACTTAAGACTGGAGTAACGGAAAATATTATTGTTTCTACTTTACTTTTGTCTTTTATAATTTTCTGTCTTTAAAACATTCAGTCTTCTAAAAGACAAAGACATTATTCCACATAATCTGACTGGTATATTCCAAACGTACAGAACGTTTGGAATATACCAGTCAGATTATGTGGAATAGTGACATGATAACTAAAGTGACATCTATCCCTTTAACAAGAAAAAAGAATGACAAATAAAAGTGTATAGTGAAGTTTTATGTGCCATTTGTGCACTTAATAGGCAAAAATAGCTTGCATATGTTTATGTGAGACATAACTCTTCTAAAACCTGTACTAGTTCATGAACTACAGCCCCATGCCAGGCTGAAGGAAAATCCTGTGAATAGTCAGGCTGACATGAAAATAACCTCTATGTAAAATACAACATCCGATTTCCCAGAGTATGAATGAAAAGGCTGCTGCTTTTGCATGCTACTTAATGGTTGTGAGTGTTGCCTCAAACCTTTTGGCAAGACTGTTTTGCTAAGGAACAGAAAGTGCCCTGTGTCAATAACCTTGTTAGTGCTCTCTTTTGTTCTGAACTTGACAGTTCCTCAACTAAATGGCCAGGAGCACAATTTGCTGTTCCTTAATGGGAAAAGAGCTTTCCTCTGGCAGGATGATCGCTGAAGTAATCACTAAAGTAAGTGTTTATGCAAAAATGTTTAATTTTGTCATACCCTCATCCTATTCTAGATCAAGAATTGTTTTTTTCTATGCAGTTATAATGAATGAATGCACCATGAAAGTATCAGAAGTGTAAAAGTGAGAAACAGACAAATTGTCAGTCACTATAATAATTTTACTCCTTCATTGACTAGGAAGCTGGTATACTGAGTCAAGAACCAGATCGTTTGACTCCTAAACAAATGATTCAGAGTGGTTTTCTGAACAAAGATATCATAATGGCATCAGTCTTGGAATATGAGTCATTTAGAGAACTTTACTGATATATTACAGCAGCTTATTACAAGTTTGAAAGCCTGAATGAACATTTATTGTAATGAAAAATGGAAAACCGTATCGTAAAGTATTTACATTTTTTCCTTTTGAAGAAAAAGGAGAAATAAAATCACTCAGGAATGACTAAATTTCTAACTAACTACAAAGTAATGTCAAGTAGCAAATTGAGTTAAATGTGAAATTTGCAATCGGTTTTTGAAATGAAGTACATTGTAAAAAATGCTAAATATTTTTAGGTGATTAAAAAGTTTTTTTTATATACATTTACTTTAAAAATATTTGTTGAAAGGTAGGCAACTAAATTTGTTTATTTAAATGTAGATCAAATAAATCTATTGCAACCACTTAGCTTAATTTTATTTATTATTATAATTTTTTTTTTTTTTTCAGTGTAAGGATTAGCAAATAACAGAATATTTTCCCTTCTTTTTTTGTTCAACTATACCTTTAAGAAATTATTTTCCAATGAAATAAAGTCTAAACTCACCACAATAAAGTGTTGCGAATGAATAGAGGGAAAATTGTCTTAAAATTATAGCATTTGGCTTTCCACACTACCCTGAGGTCTTAGGAATCTGTGTTATGACAAGAATACATTTTAAATGAGATGGCACACCTCTGAAACCACAAAAAGTAATTCCTGTCAGGATGTTAGTAGCTTCTAACAGATACCTCTGATTATAAGTGTTAATTGATGCATATAAGCAACCCATTTATTTTATTTCTGCCAGTTACAAAAGATGAACTTTTGCTATTACATTCATCTTTGTTGTACTGGAAGAAAAGATTAGACTTCAGATGTCCTTACTTTTATATGAATCGCATTGGTGCTGAGCCTCAGGGGTCACGTTCACTTTCAGTAAGAACATAAGCTGCCTGTGATCCCAACTGTCATCATTTCCATTCAAGGACTTTGATGTATGGAATTATGCCATTTACACAGATAGGAGCAGAGTAATGACAGCTGAAGCTTTGGGAGGATTTGGAGACAATAATGAAGCACACTTTGCACTTCTCTTTGCACTTTCTCACACAAAAGCACGGTTTAAATTTCCTCTCCCCACTAAGGCCCTCAGGACAGGGCAAAGAAACTTCACTTTTGAGATGATACATCTGGACACTTTGGTCTCGTAATTGTGAGCATTCTTACATGACTAAATTCATAATGCAAAATAACACCTCAGGTTGTGAGCAGCATCCAGTCTTTGTGTTGAAGCCAAGAACCGAATGTTACCTGTGCAAGAAGCTCAGGTGATTTAAGGCTGACACCTGGAGATTATGTGAAATTATGTAAAGAGTGTGTTGCATGAGGAGAGGTAATTACGCCCGATAGTCATCGGAGCGGAGGGCGACTACAGGTCTCCTCTGTTAATCTCGGACCAGTTGTGGCCAATTAAAATCCCACCCGGCAGCCAAGACTGATGGAGCTGTGGAGGGGGGGGCATTATCTGCTACTTTCATCTGATTAAAACAGCGCAGAGAAAAGCCGCTAATGGGACAGACGTGATTCACAGAGGGGAGGTAGAGGGGTATGCATCACGTACACACTCATTACATCAAGGCACACCTGCTGACTATTTAAAAAGTATTGTAAAATTAAATTTTATGGTGCAAATACAATCATTTAATTTAATATTTGTCATTTAGTATTTTAATCACTAAAAAAGTAGAGCTTCAAATTTAGTGAACACACAAAAAAAAATTAAAGGCCCAGTACGTATTGACGTACTAAGCCAGATTGAGGAAATTGATAAGTTGATTTATCCGCACTTTAATATTTCTCTGTTCGCAGAGCTTTTTAGATGGATGCTGAGGTCATTTAAGTCAGGTACAGTCTGCGATCGCTGAACCATTTTCTTTGCTTGCTTCCGTGGTTGCAATACGCTGTTGTTTCACGGCAACTGGTAACCTGGTGTGTTGAAATACTGTTGGAAAAATTTGCAGTGGGCGAAAACACACAGTCCAAAACAAGAATGGACATTCTGACACAGAATGCACATTTCAAAATATAATAACTGGCTGTAGTATTGAAATAAGTATGCAAACTTATATTTCCTAAATATCTGCAATTATATTATGGTATTTTTATGCTTCAGTTCAGTCAAAACAAAGCCAAAAGTGTTGTTAATGATGGATGATTGGTAGGATATGCATTCTCAGTTATATTTTGTTCTTTAGATTTGTAGATATGGAATAAATTCTTCCTTTAATGTAAAAATATGTATATTTTTGCCCGTTTTAATGTCTGCCAGCAAAAAAAAAAAAAAAAGTAATAGCGCATGTCTTTACAGTGAATCTCATAATTTATGGGTTCTGAACGAAACGGTGCTGGTTCAGTTATAAGTCAAACTTGTCCTCCAACTAATACACCCGTATAGGTTGTTCGTACAATAGCGGTGACCCATCAGATTGTATACTAAAATTGCGGCCCTATCGGCAACAGAACATTTGCATATTAATGTTTTGTACTATTTTATCGGCTACATGATTCAGGATTGGTGTAGCTCAGTTTGCAGAGATGCATTATAATACGAGACGCGATCATGGGTTTGAACCCAGAGAATGCATGTTCTCATAAAACCCCATAAATCATAATTTTGCACAAATTTTGTAAAGGGTAGGTTTAGGGGTGGGTTAGTGCGGTCATTCGTACAAATGAAAGCTAAAATATGTTTTAATCACTGTGAGATCGTTGTAAAAACTCTACACACTGCATTTAGACAAAAGGTACTTGCACAAACGACCATAATACAGATATATTTAATTATATATATATATATATATCTAATTGACTATATCTCGTTACATATCTCGGTTTTACAATCTGTATTTAACCTTACTATAATCTTAATTCAAGTAATGAAGTATTTGGAAAGTGACAGAAATCAGTGTGGAATACTACCATAAGGTTAACCCTGTCTGCTTTAAATGTTCAAAATGATTAACAAAAAAAAAAAAGATATTTAGAAAAGTAACCAAATGTAACTGAAACAGTTACACCACTTATTACATTTTAGAGAGGGTAATTTGTTACCTAAGTAGCCTTTCCCAACACCGACCATAAGTATATGTGCAACAGTAATACTTTCGTTTGCCTGAATCCGTGTTCTCTCTGAAGGCATTATGCTTTCTGGAAGAACGTTAATGGCGACAGTAACTTTACTAAAGTAAAGACGTGTCATGCTAAAGGCTCGACTCCTGTCTCCATTAGAAGCCTAATGAGAATCAGTCAGAATCACAAACTGTAACGGACTAATCCTGGCCAAATCCCAAGCATATTTGAGGGGCACCAGACTACTGATTCCCGGCTAATGGGTAGAATGAGGATGAGGGTGCATTCCAGTAGAAGGACGGCCATTGCTCTTGGTCATGGCCTCCTCCAATCACCACCACTCGCTGGAGTGATGCACAGCATTTATGCACGAGATAAGTTAGGGGTTAAAAGGCCTATTACGTCCCGTAATGCCTTCTGCTCACGCCATGGCCTGCAGTACCAGTGAGCTAATGCTAAATTACAAAGATCTATGTGGGAAAAACTTTCAAGTGCACTCAGAAATGCATACACTCCCGTTCATTCACACAGAGACATAAACACCTGAGAGAGGTCAAGGTGCCTGTTGTGAGCGCATGGACGTCACAGGATAACAAACACACCGTAAAGCAATAAGGTGGAGACAGGCTTCTCATCGAAAGCACTTCATCTTTTAACCCCCCTCCCCTTCTGAGAGGAGGTTTACACCTTCTGGTGCAAGGGACGTGTTTACACTACACTAAAGCCTTCACATATTTATTACCAGCAGCGCAATCCCAGGTACTTAAAAGTCTGTTGATGGTGGGAGATGGGACAGAAAACAGAGCTGCCGCTCTGCACTCACCACTAATCCTCAGGCATCCCGCTCTGCTATCGAATAAGAGGGTCTGGATCAGGATGAGAGCTACAGTCAGAATGAGCCTATTACTTTTATATGTCTGCAGTATGTGTGTTTTTGAAATAAGTCTTCAATGCACAATAAGTATTCATTTATTTAATCAAAAATATTGTAACAAATAAATAATCTAATATGACTTCTTGTCTAATTGAATATATTTTTTATGTAATTTATTCCTGTGTTGGCAAAGCATCATTACTCCAGACTTCAGTGGGATATGATTCTTTAGTAATCATTTAAATATGCTGATCTGATGCACAAGAAACGTCTAAGGTTACAACAGTAACCCACTTTCCCTGAAGGAGGGAACGGAGACGTTACATATGGGATCTCGCATGAGAGACCAATCGTCTTCGAATCTTTTGGAAAAGGCCAATGAATATTGGCGTGCAATAATTACAGTCAGGTGCACCTTATCACAGCGTGAGTATAAGAGGGCACATGCAGGTTTTCACTGAGGAGGTGACAGGGTCGTGGCAAGGGGATGTAACGTCTCCGTTCCCTCCTTCAGGGAAAGTGGGTTACTGTTGTAACCTTAGACGTTCCCCTTCAGTTGAGTTCACTTCAGCGTTACATATGGTAACAGACCCGTGGAAAAGGCCACAACCCTGAGGCCGCGCTACGCAGAGCTACGCATCTGGGATTGGTCTCAGCCCACCACTCTTTTTGGGCACGATGAAGTAAGGACTGTAAAACCCAGACCTTATCTCGGCTGGAGGGACAGGCTCGATTGCGTCCTTCGCCAGTAGGACAGCAACCTCCGCACGGAGGACAGCGGCATCCGTGTCTGATTGAACATGGGTATAGAGAATGCCTCTGTACCTGGGCGGGCGAACTGAATCGCATAGCCGAGGCGTACCGTCCATCAAGGGTACGGTGACAGCCGTGCCCGCGGTGGGGCAGCCTGGTGGGGAACCAGGGAGGGGATTGGCCCCAGAAGGTTGAACGTCCTGGGGGCGAATCCGGCCGCTCTTGGCAGGACTTACCTTCTCTGCTGGTTCCCACGCTGGCGATTCAGGGCTCCAGGTCTGCATCTGAGGAGAAAACAGAGTGGTTAGATGGAGACCTCGGGGCACTGGGCCCAGAGGTGTGGACGATTGCTCCCTCTTCCGTAGAAGATACTGCTCCCGGCCCTCCATCGGTGGGCACGGGTGTTCCTGTCCCCCGAGGAGCAATCACCATCACCTCCGGGAGGAGCATAGCCGAGAGCGCAGCATCCACCCGGGACGGAGCAGTGGCCACGGACGACCTCGCCGCTTGACTCTCTCTCTGATGCAGCGGAAGACATCTCAGACTCCTCAGGTTTCTCCAGAGGTACGTTGGGCCCGGTATTCTGGGGAGTGCACGCCTTAGAGAACACCGTGACAGAACTACAGGCATTGGCAGACGCTCACAAAGCACTCTTGTCCCGCGAAACGTTCTGCACCATGCGATCCCCCAGTGCCGGAAGTAAGCGAGGGGAGCCGTCTCGCGAATGCAGTGTAGCGATGGTCATGCGCTTAATTGAAAGTGAAAGCAGACTCGATACATCAGATGAGGCTCCGAAAGCGAAAAGCTGCATTTGCAATCCAACTGTGCTCTCTTATACTCACGCTGTGATAAGGTGCACCTGGCTGTAATTATTGCACGCCAATATTCATTGGCCTTCTCCAAAAGATTCGAAGACGATTGGTCTCTCATGCGAGATCCTATATGTAACGTCGAAGTGAACTCGACTGAAGGGGAACTTTACTTGTTATTAGCAATTCATTTTTTTTATTGTGCTGCTGAGTATTTATTTTTTTTATGATTCTTTCATGAACAGATTCATTTACTTACAAAAAGAGCCCACATGTTTCAGTGCATATGTTTCTTTCTCTACTATGTAACATGTATAGAATAAAATATAAAACATATATTTCTTCTTAAATAATCTACAAAAAAATTCAAATATGCTTCAAAATTTTGCACCCAAAGTGTATGAAAATGTGTCTTTAAAATTGGCATCTGTTAAAATATCTGTTCAAATATTCAAAATTAATTAGTCAGGTCCAATATGGTGTTCCTCAGGGTTCTGTTTTGGGACCCATACTATTTAACATTTACATGCTTCCACTGGGGCAAATCATTCAAAAATATGGTCTCGGGTATCACTTTTATGCTGACTATACACAAATCTACATCAGTTCAAAGTCTGATGTTACAGTTATTTCTGCAATTCTATCTCAATGTTTGCAAGATATAAAAATATGCATCCATCGCAACTTTTTAAAATTAAATAGCTCTAAGACTGAGGTTCTTGTTATGTACATATGGTACACCAGCAGCCATCCATAAATGTAGTAGTTTAAATTTGGCACTGGATAACAGCTGTGTACTCTTCTCTACAAGCATCTTTACTTTGCAAGTACTGCATCTTTACAAGCTTGCAACCTGGGTGTCATATTTGATGTTACTTTAATACTAGGGGCTCACATTAGGAGTGTTACCAAATCAGCAGTTCACCATTTTAGAAATATTGCTAGAATTAGTCCTTTCCTTTCTACACCTGTCACTGAAAGTCTTATCCATGCTTTTATTGCAATTCTCTTTATATTGGTCTATCAGCAAAATCCATCAATCGGCTACAGTATATTCAGAACTCAGCAACACGCATTCTTACTCATACGGCCTCAAAGCAGCACATAGCTGGTATCCTCTGTAACTTGCACTGGCTTCCAGTTCAATCACGCATTGTGTTAAAACACTTGTTTTAACTTATAAAGCAGTGCATGAACTGGCTCCATCTTATGTCTGTGATTTAGCTACCCTTTACATGCCTTCTCTTCCCCTTCGTTCTGCTGATTCTCTTCTTCTTTATCAGCCCCGCACTAAATGACTATGGAACAGAGAGCCTTCTCTCGTGCTGCTCCGTGGTTATGGAACACACTTCCTTTGAATGTTCAAAGTGCCCCTGTTTTAAAATTTTCAAAAATCATGTTTTTCCATTGTGAATTCCAATAAATCTCAAACAGTAGTTGGGTTGTTTTGTTCAGGTAAAAAAAAAAAAAGTAAAAGGTAAAAAAAAAATTGGGGGGGGGGTATTATGCAAAAACAGTATAAAGTGTAAAGTATTCAGTCGGTTTTCAGATACTTTCAGCTGAATTTGTAAGAGCATAAATATATGTCAGAATAAGTAAGAGTAATACTATTTTGAATCAGCTACTAAGACTACATGAAAAAGGACAGGTCAGGGTGTCATTAAGCGCTCTGGTGCTAATGTGCTCATCTCTTTTTGAGGCACGTTAGTTGTGGTGTCGGGGGACAGAGGTTTCCAGAGGTAACCTGGAGAGATTTTCATGAAGACAAACACCCTCCTCCTGCCCCACACTCACTCACACGCCTCTGTTAAGTACACTGAGGAGAGCAGGAGTCTGAGGTATGGAGTTAAATGGAGAAAGAGATTGAAAGCGAGGGATGAAGATAAGTGGGGCGGGATTAAGTTGTCTTGAGTCTGTCTGAGGGTCTACATGGCAGAATGGCAGCTGCTGAAGTGTTTATCAACAGCAGTCCTGCTCCGACGATCTGTTTGTTTTCAGCTGCATGCAGACAGCTCAGAGGTTCACACGCAGAAACGAGTTGAGGTTCAGACGCTCATCTCTCCTCATAGTCAACATCCAGTAAATATTGATCATATTTGCTTTCTTAACAGTCTAACTGTACATTTCAGTATAGATTTTTAATTATAAATTATAAAGATAATTATTTGATGTACTATTTGATATTTTAAGTTAATATTTCAACAATTCTATCTGATAATAGCATAATAATAGCGATGATCATGTGTGTGTGCCTTTTAGGTTCATTATTTTTTATTATTATTAATTATGCATATTTAATTTCAATTAATACATTTTTATTATCTACTAAATAAATATTTTAAATGTCATTTAAAAAAAGCTTTTTACTAACCCTAAGGGCTTGGGAAATTTGTTCATTTTGGTGTCAATTATTAATTTATTCCAAAGCTTGTTATTTAATATGGTCATGTGATATGCAGATAAAAATAAAATATTTGTTTTATTTAGATTTTTTTTTATATAATTATTTTAATTAACTTAACCTTAAATATTTTATTACTTAAGTTTAATTAAACCGTTTGTATTATTTACTACATTAACATTTTTAATTAAATCAGTTTGCATTATTTATTAGTATTTTATTAACCCCACTGGGTTCGTAAAATGTTTAGATTTTTACTGAATATATGGGTTTGTGAAATTTTATGCACATATACATCCGTTAAAACATTCTGTATGTCAAAAGTACCAGTGAAGTTTTTATTGACTTACATTTTAAGCTGTCAGGCAGCAGAGTGTAGTTTCTTATCTATGGTGGTCCTCGCAGTGCTCTGGGTTTCTGGTTCTGTGGTCAGCATGGACAGTGTCCATATAGTGGCATGCGGTGATCAGCATGGGCCCTACTGGGATAAGAATGGCAGCGGTGAGGTGTGTGATGAGGAAGGTGACAGGATCCTGTGTGAATTAACTGATAGAGGAAGCTATTCCTGCTCCTTCCCACGCAACGGCCCGAAAACATTCACTATACTGTCAGGAACGCCAGCAACACTGCTGACAATACAGAAAGTGACAAGTGTGTTCGCTGTCACCTCTCTACAGGGGCAAAGAAAAGCTCTCGCATGCTTGTTTACATGCACACGCTCTAGCTCTAACACTAACACACACACACCACACGCAGCACTGAAGCTGTTCTATGTAACCTCTCAAACTAATTTAATTGAGGTGCTGATGGCCTTTTCTGCACACTTTGATCATAAAACCTAGATGGAAACAAAGCAAAGCTTTGACAGGAAGACAGTCACCATGTGGCCAGTTGATTGCATGCATGCGTGTGTGTTTTCAGAGGTAGTTGATTTTAAGAATAAGCTCCTGTGAAAAGTTTGAGGTTTTATTAAAATTTTATCATTTTAGTCTCAAGTTCACCAACTATTTGATTAAAAATACAGTAAAAACTGGAATACTGGGAAATGTTACACTCTAAAAAAAAGTATCTTAAGGTGTCCTGTGTTATTATTAAAGATGCATTATGATTACCCATATTTTGAATTATGCATTAAACTGCGTTTTATGGTTCAAAGAAATGTTCATATTAACACAGTATACTGAAAAATCACATCATGATTATTTTAGTCACTTAAAACCTATTTATAATTTAGAAATGAATGTTTACATTAAACATTTAGTCATTTAGCAGACACAAGCAATTAACAAATAAGGAAAACAAAAATAATCAAAACCAACAAAAATCAACAAATTAGTATAAAAATATATAGAATAAAAAATGTCAATCCTACACTGGTTTTGACACTGGTATTACACAGATTTATAAATTAAAATATAATAAAATTTAATTTAATTACAATTCCATTTTACACACACACACACACACACACATATATATATATTTTTTCCCCCTGATATTTCAGCATCATTACTGCAGTCATCGATGTGACGTGGTCTTTTAGAAACCATTTAATGCTGATTCATCTAAAACATTTCTCATCATTATTGTTTTTATTTATGTTGAAAATAGTTGTACTTAATATTTTTGGGATTTGGGATTTTTTTCAGTAAACTTTGATTAGGATAAAGTCGAGTCAGAGGTGAGGCAAGAAGCTGGAGCTCGACTCTCACCAACTCACATACAGCTGTTGCAAAAAGTCAGTAATTTGAGTAATAATTCTAAAAATAGAAATTATTACAAAAACCCATCGATCTGCTTCAGAAGACATGTGTTAACCTTGGAAGCTTGGATAATTTTTTTAATTCCCCTATATGTTTGTCTAAAAGAAGAAAGTCATATACACCTAAGATGGCTTGGGGGTGTGTAAATTATGGGGTAATATTCATTTTTGTGTGAACTATCCCTTTAATGTACAATGTGTGCTCCAACTGATGATGGTTTCTATTTTTAGTTCAGCTGTTTGCTCTAGAGACACAAGGAGTGACATGCTTTGTCTGGCATTGAACCCGTGCTGCAGGAGAATGGATGTGCTGGCAGTGCGGGAATGAGCTAAGTGATGTTTCACTCTTTGCCCTGCCTTTTTGCTTTCTGCTCTCGGTGTCATCCGTGGAAAGCATCCTCTCATTCAGCCAGTCTGTGGACAGATCCTCAGCCTGCAGACAAAACATTGTCACCCATCACAATTGTCTGCAGCAGCCGTGCCTCTGCGGCAGAGCCTCTGCGGCAGGCTCGAACCCCCAGCTCCGCTGACAGCTCCTCCTTTTGTCCATCACTCAGACCGCTGCATGCCACCCCGGCACGCAGGCCAAAGAGTAAACGAGAGGACAAAAAGAGAAAAGAAGAAACAGATATAAAAGCCCTCCCCCCGGCTTCCTCTAATCCAATTAGAAGGCTGTAAATTTGATTGGAGTCCTGAGAGTGTGCCTTCAGCTGTCCGTCATTAGCGAGTGCTGAGAGGGGCTCCTACCTCACAGCAGAGGTAAAGACTGAGATCAGAGTACAAGGAGACACGCAGGTGAGAAGGACATGTTTGGACACTGTACACTTACAGAAGAAAAGAGAAAAGGTGCTGGTAATTATTATCTGTTAAGTTTAAAAGACATTTCTTTGAACCCTAAAACACAATGCAAGACTATGCATAAAAAATATAGGTAAAACACCTGTGAAAAATTCATATTATTCATCCTGGTTTGCTCGTAAGAGATGGTTTAAAACCATGTTTTGGTTTTTATATATATATATATATATATATGATATTTTCACAGAGTTGGACAAGCAGAGTCACTGTTAAATAGCTGATAAACACACCTGTGACAGCACATCAAATGCAAATGAACATTTATCCAACATTATATGTAAAAACAGTTGACTAAACAGTATACAAACAGTTTAATAATAAATATTTAGTATAAAAATAGTTTATTGTATTCTGAATACTATGGATAATAAATGAAATTGATTTATGGGCACTGGAATGTTTGTTACATTGTTGTTACAGTTTTCTTGTAAAAAAATTAAATACAATTAAATTAATTAAAACAAAACCAAAGCTGGGGTCTTGTTTATATTAAAACACAAATTGTCCAAAATGATAAGGCTTATTTGTGTGATGAATAGTAGAAAATTGAACAACATTTGTAAATATCTCATTAATAAAAACATATTCATTATATTGATTTTATCAAAGCAATAAAATAAAATAAATAAATGTAGCGTTTGTCTGGGTTAAAAACCAAATTAATATGTAATATAAAGTCATTTTGAATAATAAAATAAATAATTAAATAAAATAGTTTCAATAAACTAGTGCTGTCAAACGATTAATCATGATAAAGGTTTTTGTTAATAATGTACATACTTATTATGCATTTATAAAAACACACATACAGCATATATTCTGAAAGTATTTACATATATTTAAGTGTATATATTTATATTCATATAAATTTTATCATACTGTGACGGGAAACCCCGTAGCTCATCAGCGTCGCCCTGGCAAACATCAGCAACACCTGGGATCAATCATCACGGGCC
>JAUMHI010000058.1:16979502-17006068 GCA_032359435.1 Enteromius unitaeniatus | reverse complement strand
CCACGCCACATTGAAGCAGTCATTTCTGCAAAAGGATTCCCGACCAAGTATTGAGTGCATAACTGAACATAATTATTGAAAGGCTGACTTTTTTTCTATTAAAAACAATTTTCTTTTATTGGTCGGATGAAATATGCAAGTTTTTTTAGATGATTCTGAGATGATAATGCAATTTTTTTTCAGATCAGAGCTCTGTGTGAATCATAGGTTGTTGTCAGACTCCTTGTGCAGACAATAATCTCACTGCATTACTACAATTAATGACAAAACTAAAGTTTGGAAATATAGCTTTACAACTGACACGCTACCGCAAAAGATAAAAAATAACCCATTTAAAACCATTTTTTGTTGGTGAAAATACTAGTGGCCTTTTGCACAGTTTTCTGAAAATGAACACTTATGACTAACACGGAATTATGCATTAAGAGTTTGTGGTTATTTCTCGCAATTCTGTGAGATCAGGTTGGTTTTGTTGTCCAGGGTCACATATGGCCATGTATCATAGAACAATATCAAGGTGAGTAAATTCTAAGAGAATTTTTATTTTATTTTTGATTGGACTATGCCTTTAGGTCTCACAGTGGTTAGCAATAAGAGTTTTATTCACCAAAAAGAATCTGTTCATAGGAGTCATTTGTGTGTGAACCGAACTAGATGGTTATAGATCTAAAATCCGGTTAGAACTAGTTTAAGATGTTAAACCACCTTAAACCAGCAGGGTGGTTGTTTTGCACAGTCACTATAAAACAAACTGACTGACAGACTTATTTAGCATAATTTTTTTATAATGTGGTTGCTATCTTTTAAAAGAAAGAAGGTATATGGGACCTGTTTGGCGAAACTAGTGGCACTAGAGTATTTGAGACATAATTAATATTTGCAGCGAGAACATTAGTGTACTCTCTGCTAAGTCAGTCACAGATACGCTCACAGTCTTATCTTTCATTGGCTGGTTGCTCTCAGATTTATCTTTTATTGGCTGGCTGCTCCTGATGAGAACCAATAAGCTGAGCCAGGCCTGCCCGACCGTCCCGTAGCAGATAAGTCTATCGCAACAGTCTGGGAAAGCAGGCCTGTTTCCACTTTCTCCATCTCCTGTGCTCTTCCTTCTCCTTCAGTGTAGGGTATTTGTGGCCGGACAGGATTAGAGTCTGGAGCGCTTCTACATTCATCATGGCCACTGCACGCTCTTTTGATCTCGCTGCTGAGTGATAGTACAGGAAGATGTTCAGAGTCAGGAGGGCTTCTGCAAATTATAGAGACACGTAAAGAGAGGTCAGAGAAGAGCAGAGATATTTTTAACGCACCACTTTGTCTGACATGATCAGCTGGTTTTTGAAAATCTGCAAATGAAACATATGTACAGTTCACAGTATATATTTGTACAGATGTTCAACAAATAAATAGATTTATTTTGCTAGATTTCTACTTGCTTCAGATTTCACCATTTTCACAAGCCCATAATAATAATAATTGTATATTTACATTTATGCCTGTAAATTTCGCATGTATTATTTCACAATTATTTACATTATTTCAATAGTAATTTTTCATCTAATGTTAAATTTTCTCTTGACAATTTACGAAAAATAGCTCTAAATAATTTATTATATATTATGCATTATTCATAAAACTCCCATAAAACAACCATAAACACTTTCTGGAAAAGTGATGCCAAAAGTAACAAACCTAATTCACATGCAAAAGCAGACGTGACTATGCAGAACAGACAAAAACTTAATAAAATACTTGCAAATGGTTAGTAATGAGGCACAGGTTTTCGCAGTGAAATACTATGCATTTAAAAGGATCTTTTTAGTGAATTCATCCTTTAGTGTTACCATGCCAGAGATGGGTCAAGAGCAGACACCAAGTCTCATCCAATCAGTCAGTGACCCCAGACCTCCAAACCCCCAGCCACTGGAATCTGGAGACAGGAGCCAAAGTTAATCCCTGGCTCTCATCAGGATCTCTAAAGTCGAGCTGGGCAGAGGTAATGTACCATGGTCTTCTCTCTCTCTCCGCTTCTGCTACTGACACATGACAGAGCAGTAAAGAGCATCCTCAGCACTCATCTCCATAGCCCTAAATCACCCTAAACCTAAACAAGACATTCCAAACGCAAAGCCTTTTCACCACAGTAGCACCACAGAGCAGAGAAAAATCATCACGATGGCTTTTATCCATTATTACTGCTGATGATGCATTCCTTTCCTGTCAATGAACCAATCTTTTGTCAAGATCTCTATGTTCTTCATAAAGGGGTTTGAGACTTTCGAAACAAGACCCTAAAATATGACAAGCCCTTTGCAAGTGACCCCCTTCCTAAATATATTATAACACTGAGATAAATACTGTAATATTGAAAATGTTGCATTTTTAAAAAAGTGCAATAATCAAACTAAATTAAGCAATTGTTTTTGTTTCCAAAAACGTTTATATTGTCATTTTACTTAAAAATTTAAATATTTTTAACAGAATTATAAAAATGCTGGATATGCAGACTTTTGTAAAGCTTAAAACCAGAGCTGTCAATAAAACAAAACCATGAACTTAGAATCAGTATTATGAATTAGAAATATAACAGTGCTCTAATGAGTCTAAATTAATTATTATTATTGTTTTCAGAATTAAAAATAAACTGTTAAAAGTGTATTTAATGCTAACATTTAACTAAAGCAAATTATTAAAATATTATTTTGAAACAAAAAGACTTTAAAACCAAAAAATGCTACTTATAAAATTGCAAATCTTTATTTATAAAAAAACAAAATTTACATTTATACTTCTAAATAATTAAATAATGTTGAAATAATTATTTAAAACTCAACATTTTGATCAATTCCACATTTTACAAGTCAACTTTTTCACTGGTCCCAAAACAAATAAGAACAAAATGATCATGATTTCTACCCAAGCTTTAATAATAATTAGAAAGATTACCAATTTTTGGAATATTTCTAATATTTTATAGCAATTATCTGATTTTTTTTTCACCCTTTTTACTTTTCGAAAAGCCCTGCTTAAGCGCAATCCTCCTAAATGAAAGACCAGCTTATTCCAGCACATTGGTTTGATTTAAACACAGAAACATCAACTTGTGATATACTGAGCATTTGCTGCTCTTTTCAGCAGGGAAATACCCCATAATACTCAAAGTCCCCCCCAACATCTTCATTAAAAACAGACCTGGGTTAAACAAAAGCTCAGTTGATTGTGATATTGGACAGTGAAGCCCTAAGGGCCGTGTCCAAAACAAACTCACAGAACCGGTTCTTGCAGAACTCTTTTCCTGACAGCTGCACCTGCTCAGCAAAGCACAGGATGAGGTTACTGATTGTGCGTCACTGACAGAACCAGGCTTGGTGTGTATGAGGACCAGCAGTGTCTGGTGTGGCTGTGGACCCATTATCCACTCACTAATTGCTAAACAGTTAAAGAGAAGAGATAACAGTTTTGGCCAGTGAAGGAAACAGTCATGTATTATTAAAAGGAAATGTGAAAAACAAGAAATCAGACAGGTGCTGTGACAGAGCATGCTAAAACTGAAGGCTGGTGAGCACAAACTTGGGGGTTTTGGAGCAAAGCACATAATACTCCAGTAGGTTTGTTTGCGCAAAAAGTGTGTTTTAAACATTTCTGCTCATTAAAGGTACCAAACAGAATTTCAACCTTTTAGTTCATCCCAATTAAGTCAGAGAGTAGGTCTACCAACAGCATGTGAACGAGAAAACTTATTTGACCAAGCAATGGCAGACAATGGCAGATTGCTTGACAACTTTCTTCATAATGCTGGTTATTGGAGCAGAAATTGCACACTTCATATTTAATCCTACTTTCATTTTAAATGGCCAAAACTTTAAATAAAAACCTTTTGCACAAAATCTACTGCATGCCTCCTACTGTCTGATCAACAATTTATTCCCCTTTTTTTCTAAGTAAATTAATTTAAAGTCATTTTTAAACATATATTAGGGACACTTCTTTGTCTGTAAATCTTATGTTGGTGATATTTCAAGATGAAACACCTTTGATTTATTTGACTATCAATGCATCATTTAAAACACTGTGATTGTCAAATATGATACATCAGACAAAAGTTTACCAGTAACTGCACCAAAATGCATATTTTTGCTGAGTTTGGGCCTCTGAATAACAGGTGTTTTTGCTTCTTAAGTATGAGCTCTACATTCGGTTATATCATACTAGCCTATATAAGCAATAAAAGTCTGACGAAGACTGAACAAAAAACATGTATACATTTTTGGGATTGTTTAAATGTTTGAAAAGAAGTTTCTTCTTATTATTCAAATAAATTTTTTTTTTTTTTTTTTTTTTTTAATATTTTTCTTTTCTTTCCTTTCCTTTCCTTTTTAATCTAATCCAACTCAAAAAGTTACTTTTTTATTGAAATAAATGCACTGAATTGATTAACTGTAGCTTTGTAGCAAAATAAAAGCTCATGGCAACCATCATATTCACAGCTCTAGACATAAATGTAGTGAATTACTTAACATAGCATTGTCTTCCATTATAATCTAATTCCCACTACTGATTCCCTTTCACTTCCCAGTCTATGCTCTCTTATTGGTGGATCCTCATTGACTATGACAGCTCTTAAATAACACTCCACATGAAGTCAATCAGCATTTTAGTAATATTAAACTGTATAAATCGTATATATGATCAATATTAAATCTGTTATTTTCTGTCTGTCTGTCTATAAACTATTAGCAGACTTAACGTTGATCACTATGGTGCACAAATGCTCTCGCACAAATATACGCACATCATATTTCTTATCTGTAGTTGAAGACTAATTTGGTGAATTGGAGCACTTGAAGCCTCTTTCACTATGATGTGAGGAGATAAAGAGAAATGTGACTGACTTGACAGATGCCAGAGGATGATGAATGTGAGAAGCTGAGACGAAACAAAGTCAATGACCTTCACACGGCCTCATGAAATCCAGCTTTGTGAAAAAGTCACAGTCATACAGTGTTAGCTGTAGCCTGTCACAAGCAACATATGCTACCCAGATTACTTGAAATGCACAGCGATATATTTTTACATACGTTCCACCAAAAAGCAATAAATATGCTAACACTGGAAGTGAGAAAAATGGCAAAACATAACAATATAATAATAGTAAGCCAAACAAGACCATCACAGGACAGGTCATCTAGCCTAAAACAGGAGAATTCCACAGACATACTTATATGATAATTGTGATAAATGATGAAAATGTGATACTTTTTTGTCAGTTTCTTAGATGAATAGAACTTTTAAAGAACAGCATTTATTTGTTTAAATATATTTTTGTATTTATTAATTTTTTCTAAGAATGCAAAAATGTGTATTTTTCATTTTGATCAATGCAACACTTGCTGAATTGCTGAAAAGTATCAAAAAGTAAATAAAAACAGAAACACACACAGACCTGAACATTCAAACAGCAGTGTTTCAACAAGAAAATACAACGCGTTTACCAAAGTCTCCCCTATGTTATGGAGAGGACAGAGAGGAGAAGAAAGTATTTGGGCCGGGAATGAGATCACAATCTGGAGCATATTTAAAATCTTCTGAATGATCGCTTAGGATTACCATGCTTGTAGCTCTAACCGTAACTGACCAGCTAGATAATTTTTTTAATGAATATATATATATATATATATATATATATATCTGAATCAGCCCTCAGCGGTGTCCACACTGGTCTGGGTGTGAGAAGTTTGGCTGTATCAGTGCTGCTGCCTGCCTGTCTCCCTCTTATCAGAGCAGACCTCCCCCTGCCGGCTCCTATCAAACCCTGCTGCAGCCATTCTCTAACCGTCTACCACTCCGCATTCTCTCTCTCTCTGGAACTATTTCTCTTTCTTTTGTCTGCTGCCCCGCTATAGTTGAGCATAACACTGAGGTAAAGCTCTCGTCCTCTCTTTGGCTTTTCATAGACTCTCTTGGGATTGGCTGGTGTTTTTTGTGCACTATCAGAGAGTGAGGGAGAGCTGCGGCTCTGCACAGTGTCTCTGAGCTCGTAGTGTGCGCACATACAAATATACAATACTGGTTGGAGATTGGAGTCAGTGCATTTTTCTTTTCGTTTTTGAAAGAAACTAATACTTTTGTTTAGCAGTGATGTCAAATAATTGACAAAAGATTTCTACTTTTAAAAATAAATATTCTATTCAATTAAGGAAAATAATTAAAAAAAAAAAATATATATATATATATATATATATTTAACCATTTGGTGCCATTTTTATTTATTACATAGAAAGAAAATATGCTAAAACATATATTGATTAATATTGTTTCCTTAACATTAATTTCCTTTCCCTTCTCTGTTCTGTCTATGAAAAGGGAGAAATTATGTGGTTTATGTGGTATTTTTATTCAAAAGTTTGGGGTCAGTAGGTGGTTTGTTTTTATATAAAACTTTTATTTAACATTGATTTCACACATATCAAAAGTAATTTACAAAAGATTTATTATTAAAATAATAATAAAAAAAGGATAATATTCTAAACATAATATTATTTTACCATTTTTTAGCATTTCTATTTTATTCTATTTATGGAGAGACACATATATTCATTAACATTGTTTCCTTAATATTCATTTCCTTTCTCTTCTCTGTTCTGTCTATTATTAAAAACAAAAGAAAAGAAAGAATTAAGCAAGGGTGCATTAAATTTATCAAATCCAACAGTAAAGACCTATACTGTTAGAAGATTTTTTTTTTATATAATTTTTTGCAGAATTACATACTGTAGATATATATATATTATTTACTTATTTCAATGTGTTTTGTGTTTTGTTTTGTTTTTGTGCTTTTTTAAACATTGGTTTCCATGAAAAAAAATATTAAGCAGCTCAATTGTTTTAACATGGCTCATAATAAAAAATGTTTCTTGAGATACATATTTACAGAGGGTTCATGTGACACTGAAGACTGGAGTAAAGATGCTGAAAATTCAGCTTTGCACAATGGAATAAATTACATTTTAAAAAATATTAAAATAGACACTGCTATTTTAATGTTTCACAAAATCACTTTTTTGTGAAAAACATATCTGGATACATTTTTACAGACAACACATTTTTAAATGTTAGTGTAAGTCACACATGCACTTGATGAAGCAAGTACGCATACTAACAAAGAAAAACATAAAACTAGTTTTAAAACCACCTAGTCATCATCTTATCCATACATTTACAAACTAGTCTAGTAGCATTATTTAACGTATAGATGGTTTGTGCCCATAAACATTAGCAGGAGGCTTTATCAGTACTCTGTAACCATTCCAAAACAATCTCACTTCTTGTCACTGAACAGACAAAACTGTTTTGGTCACTCTGACAGAAATGTGTGGTCTTCCACCATGGATACCTTCACAGTGACGAGATCCTTTTGAATTTCACCCAGTCTGGTTTAGTTTTGCTTACACACACAACACACAAAAGGACACACAACGTCCTCTGACCACCCACATTCCCTCCCTTTCGACATACTCGGCCAACAGACATGCATCGGCTCAGTCATTGCTGAGCTGTCATCTTCCTGTGTTACGTCACATCGTGAGTGTGGGAGCTCTGTTCTGCTCTGCACTTCAAATGTGTGAGAAACAAACTGATGTACATGTCTGCGGACCACCCTGCTTCTGTTCAGATACTGCCAAGAGTGTATAGCAAACCCAAAACGAAGACAGACTAATCTGTTGTACATTTGTAGCTCATCATAGTTGATAGAGACACTATCATATAATACACAGTAGCTGTAGCATGCCATCCATACAGCACTAATATATGTCTTTATATATATATATATATATGGGTCAAAGATGTTAAGATGTCTGCATCAAAAGATATACACAAAAGTGATTTTATGTCCATTAAATCTTAGCAAAGTGTCTACTTTTAAGCTTTCAAAAAGGTTTTTGGAGAATAAAACATCAACATTTGGTCAGTATAACACAATACTTACGTACAAATTCTAGTTTAATATTCTATTCAAATATGTCTGACAAGATTGTTACACTGAATGACATTTTAGTGGATATATTTTGTAAATCAAGGAAAAATGTGTGATATTTATTTTTGCAATGAATTTAAATAGAAAATATTTGAATTTTGGAGGGAAAACAACAATTTAAAGCAGTCTTTGACACATATATATGATATATAGATTTAAAATAAAAGGATTTAAAATAAAAATATTTTATAAACGTATATAAAAACTTTTTTTACTGTCATTTGATCAATTTAACACATGCCTGCTGAATTTCCTTAAAAATATATATTTTTTGCGTTTTAACATTAGCGTAAACATGAAGAGCATCAAATAAAGTCAATACTAAACTATAAATATTTACTGCGAAAAGCATTATACATATAAATAGGTATTCAATTGACAATGTTTCTCTTCAGGTTTATACAGAATATATTAAAAAGCATGTTGTCTTTATAATATCCATTTCCTACATGGTATGAATAGACACGCATAAATGAAAATATATAGATTTATATTTTAGGAAGAGAGTCCCTCATAAGGGGATCATCATATTTGTGGTCCTTGGCATCAACATGTTCGAAAAACCCTAGAGAATCATATACAGAACAATCAATATCTACAATGTAATACACTTTAGTTAAAAACCAGCATATTAAAAATGCCATTGTTTAAATGGTGTTTTGGTCTGGTTACACAGGCAGTTGATTCAAAAATTCAGTCGGTCCATACCACTTTGACTGATTTCCTTCTGTGGATCACTAAATAAAATAAGAGTTTAATTGAATATAAATAAATACATATTTTATACAAAAGTCAAAAGGTTCATTGTTGGACCCTTTTGTGGTCCAGGAAAGAATCACATAGGTTAATATTGACATAAGGAAACATAAATTATGACAACATGTGTGGGTGAATTACCCCTTTAATTATCTTCACATGACTGACCACTTGCCATCCTGCACAACTAAATGAATTGCAGAAGTTTCTATTGATTTAGAAAACTGCAGATTATTTCCAACAGTACTGATAATGGCTCCATCCTTATCCCCTTTCTTCCTCTTCCTCACTGTGCAGTACCTTTGGCCTGTCTATCAGTCTGGACCAAGGAAGAGTGTGTCACCCAGTCACTCAGATAGGCCTGGCTCCCTGCTAGGCCTGGGACATGGCTTATCAGTCGAGCCTGGCTCCATTTGAGGGGGAGTAAGGCCGACAGCGTCTCCACACCAGGCCTGAGTGCCCCCACCCACCATCCCAAAAACATACTGATAACACAAAGCAGGGAGTGTGAGAGAGAAGTTCCCGTTTGGTAGTGTCCGCTTATAGTTCGCATTACACTAAAGAAATAGTGAACCCAAGAATTTGCTCATCATCATGTCCTTCCAAACCCGCAAGAATTTCTTTTCATCCGTTAAACATAAAAGAAAATATTGGTACGCTACCAAAGAGTTTTGGTTCCCATTGTTTTTTGTTCAAAGTCAGTGCGAACTTAAACTCTTTGGCTATCTGGATTTCTTTTAGGTTCAGCACATGAATGACATGAGCATACGATGACAGCTGGGTGGACTATCCCTTTAAGGATGTTTCGGAAATCAGTGCGCACTTTTGCACAATACATATCCACTCAGAAGCCAAATCAATGAACCATATAAGTGCAAAATCCATCATATAAGACAGAGTTTCGGAAAAAGGAGAGTTTAACTTAAAGGAAATGGGATTGTGAGTAAATGGGTTAACCAAACCATTATGACCTATTCCCGTATTTTGCTATTAATATGCTGGTTGTGTGCCGATGAAGCCATTTCAGTGTTGTCATTTCTCTACCTTCGGGCCATTCAGCAAGCTCTAACTTTATGGTGGTGCTTTTCATAAAATTAGCATGGCGTAATGTATTTCCTGTCTGACTCATGACTAGAGAGAAAAGAGGGAGTTTATTAGCCAATAATGCTGCGGCACTGCAGAATGTCACTGTGTGCTGTCAGGCCTGATTTCATTACCTTTCAGGATAAGAAATGCACTGTAATATTGAGGAGAAAGTCCATCATTCGCGGAGGGCATTGACAGGCAGGGATGAGAGCCAAGGAGCCTCCACAGCTCCTGGGGGCCATTTCCTGCCTTAATCTGCGAGACCCAGGCTGTTAGAGCATCCTTCCACCGGTCTGCCGTCTCTGATCCTGTGCCGCTATCATCTACTGGGGCGTCTATGGGCTACATGTGACCCCATGTATCTCACACACATACAGAGACGCAGCCAGTCAGCTCATCTCTTATCGCCTCGGCCTGACGGCATCTTGAGACGTTAACTGTCTACAAATATAGTGATTGCAGGAATTGTCAGCACCAGTCCTGTGGCCTGATATCACTTGGGAACTGTTCAGAAGCACAGTGTTTTATCTGCACCGCGACTGGTCAGAAACAACATTACATGCCAAGATATACAGGTATAAGATATAACCAGCGTAAAATTATTTACAAATATAGTTATTAAAAAATAGTTTTAGGATTTATGTCAACAATAATGAAGCTGAAAGGAAAAAAGGCCAATGCAATGCCATTTTCATTCAAATGTGCTGTTGAGAAAACGTGATTTCAAAAAATAATGCAAGATATTAACTATAATAATGTTTCTCGAAAAAGAAAAATACAGAAAGGATATTATGTAACATATTATGATACTATTTTATGATGCCATATAACAGATAGCAAGCCAAAAATTTTGGATTTATTTTTTGAAAGAAGCTTTTATAATCACTAGGATGGAATTTATTTGTAACAAATATACAATAAAACAGTGATATTGTGAAAAATTATTATAAAATTAGAAAACAGTTTTCTATGTTACTGTATTTTAAATATAATTTATTCAATGGCTGGTGAGTGTCACATGATCCTTCAGAAATCATTCTAATATGTTGTTTTGGCGCTCAAGAAACATTTCTTACTATTAAATGTCAAACATAGACTGTGTGTGGATACATTGAGGATAGAAGTGTTGAAAGCATTTATTTTAAATCTTTTGTGACATTATAAATGTATTTGTTACTTATGGTTAATTTGTTCTTGCTGAATAAAAATATGAATTTCCTAAAACAAATGTTTGAATGTGCAGACAATGAAAAACTAAAGCATAAATAATTTATAATATTGGGAATATTTACATAATATTTGAAAATGTAACATTTAAATGCAAATATTTTGAAATAAAATTCCATCTTTTCGTATTTTCTATTCTAATTTCAAAGCGAAATCTGATTTTTTAACTGGGAAGTTAAAGCCACCGTACATGCCACAAAATTTCCTATCAAACAAACAAGAGGTGGGGGATATACAGAATGTGTGTTAATTTGTGTTTTAGCCATTTTTGTGTGGTTAGTTGTTCGATGGTAATTGGGGTTTTGTTGACGGCGTTAAGGAGAGCAGGATTAACCCCTAGACAAACCGGGTTCGACTGCAAGCTTCTTTCCTCCCCCGGCCTGACCCCGACACATGCACACTAGGTCTAAAGTTCAATGTTCTGAGAAAAAGAGTTCAAATCCACAGTCAGATAACACTTCCAGTCCAGAGACAGCAAGCCTGTGGTACACAAGAACCCAAAGGTTAAGATCCCAGAGACATTCATCTGTGCATTCATCATCAGACCTGGAGAGATAAGGAGAACCTCACAGAATAACTGCAAGGAGGTCTGCTGGGAAGCAGGTGAGGGCTGGAATAACCTTAAGATGCAAGGAGATTAAACTTCATCACAAACATAACTATAAATATACATACTGAGGGTAGTTGCTAAGGTATAGCTATGCAGTTCTTAAGGTGTTCTGAATGGTTTAATTCAGGGTTGAAATAAAACTTACTTTTGTGTTTTTTTGTGATTTTTATCACTACAGTGAAAATCATTGGGGTGATCTTCACCATCCCAGTGCAAAATATATATAAAAATGTATTTCTATTTTATAATTTAATCCAGTGGGTCCAATGTGAGTTTTAGTACTGATTAAAATTGTTTTATTTTTAGTTAGTTACCAAGACTATATTTCTTTTTCCTTTTTTTGGTTTGTTTTTTTAAATGTAAGTTTTTTCCATTTAATATTTACATTTTATTTATGTCAACTTTATTTAAATTATTTTTGGTTTGTTTGTTTGTTTACATTTTACAGGTAGCCTTGGTTAAAGATTGGTTTGTAAATTTGGCACTAAAAATAAAACTTATTTTTGTTAATTAAATTTGTAAAATGTAAATATTAGATGAAAAACAACATAAAACATCTAATCTAACCAAAATAATAAAATAGAAGTATTTAGAAAAAAAAAAAAAGTGTAAAAAGGACTACTCAAATAAAAATTCAAGATAAACAGGATAAACTAAATTACATGCACTATTAAAATATGTTTAAAAATGAAAAATAAAAACTGAACATAATTCAAAATATTAGAAAACAAATACTAAAATAGCACTGGTTTGCAATGTAAGTAAAGGATGGCATTTTAGGAACATAAGAACAGGTACAGTTCACTGTGTCTAATGATTCTTTGTTCTTCTCTATCCTTATCATGTGAGATCCTAATCCCATTCACTAGACATCCTGCTATTTAGAGACATCAGATATGCGCACAAGTTGCAGAAATACAACAAAGTGTACTTATTCTACTCTTACTCCACTCAAGCAACAGGAGGAACAAAGGAGACATCTAGCAGTTTGTAATGGTGTTACTGTCCCTTTCTGTGTTTACTTCGCACCTTTCACAGAGTGCTAATGCAACCAGAGCATCTGACAGCTAAATGAGCCTCACTCGGGACATCAGGGAAGCAGTGACGCTCACAGTCCCGTGTGCCTGACAAACAGCGGCGGTAATGGACGCTGAGCAGGGGGGCGGGGGTGGAGATTTTGCGATGACCCCCTGCCACAACAGATGAAGGCCGTCGGTGCAGTAACCAATTTCAGAGAGATTTTCTGCTCCAGCGGAGGCACGAGGAAGCCCTCCTGTACCTCTGCCTCACCTCCCCTCCTTCCTGGTCTTCACATCCCCCTTGGCACCCTCTCTCCCACCACTTGTCTTACCCTCTAAATTTTTGGTTCTGTCCCACCTCACAAAAACTCAATCATTGACTAATCAGCAAGATTTCCTCTCCTGAGAGAGCGCCCAGCAGGGGTATTTCAGGAGAAATGGGCTCAGTGCTGCACTCCCCCTCATCCATCCAGCAGCATTTTAATTGAGCGAATATTTAAACTAAAGACAACATTTCATCATGGTAACACAGGCTTGACCTCAGATGTCAGTCATGGGTGATAAAGGCCAGGGCATTGTCTGTTTCACACCTTCACTCTTGGTCTCACTCTTACACTTGACAGACTATAAAGGACTTGAGGTTACAAAAACTATATCCAAAAAAAAAGCATTACAACTACAAATTTGAAAAGAAATGCATCAAGATTTTAAAATGCTTTGAACCGAGGTTAACTGAAAATGTCTAAAAATTAAAAAATTTTGAATTCTAAGAATGAATTTAAAATGTTTTCTGTAATTTTGACAGACTGCAAAAACATGAGGTTATGCTAATACTAACATTGTTAAGCTAAAATGTAAATGCCATGGAATTTAGGTTATTCTAACTGAATGCTGACTGAAATTTCAGCAAAATATTTTTTTACATTTTCCAATTTTTTGACTACAAAAGGAACTAAGGTTGCACTAACTGACTCTGTACCAAACTCTAAAGAACTTACTCAAAATTGTAAAAAGTCTTTGTGTCAAAAATCTGATGTTTTGTCATTCTCCTAGAAATGTTCAGATTTCCAAACTTCACCTTTTTTTAATTGTGAAGTGAAAATAGGATGTTTCATTTAAACACTTGTTCTTCTGATATAAATGTCACATTAAACAGATAATAATAAAAAATGATGTAAACTGATTTGCAGCATAACATCATCCAGCGAATACCCTGCAAAGAGCAACAGGAGTTCACAAGCTGTGCTAATACCTTCAAAAGCCTGAAATAGTTTTTGTCCCTTCAACACTCACACAGTGCTGTATTTGACCCTGTAAGGTGTATTAGGGCAACAGCAAATCTCTGAGAAAATCTCAGCTAAATACTTCAATAAGGGCTTCAGCATGAAACTGGCGTTGGTTAGAGTCACAGGTTAAAACCACAGGGAAACAAACAGCCTTTATCAGCATCTTGCTATTTTTTTTTATTGTTTACGCTAGTGTCATGATTAATTCCACTCGTGTTACCCCTATAGTGGATATTCTCCATAAAGGCTCAATCCGACAGTCTGCAAAACCCTACATAAATCCTGACTGAGCTCGATTAAACTTCACAGCTTAAATTAATACAGTTCATGTGCAAGAGTGCTTGAGATCAGCACACATAAACAGAGCCAGAGCCAAATCTCTGAAAACAACTCTTTCTTTGTGAAACGTTTAGTTTTTTGTACTTTCAAACAATTCTCATCCATTTTTGTTAAGAACTTTCATTTTAATTAATAAAACATTTCTGTCATCATTAATTCTTCCTTTGTTAAGAAACAAGAAATTTTCAGACAAATGGACTACTTATGTGTTTCTTTCGGGACAACCAGTGGTCACTGCATGCTATTATTACAAGGAAAAAGTGGGGTCAGTCATCTCCAGTGTGCTTTATACAATAAAGTCAGATGGGTTTAAAATGACCTGGGTGTGTACATGATGACAGAATAACCTCTTTTGGGTAAACTATTCTTCTAAGAGGACAGTCCACACAAAAATGAAACTTTGAGCATCATTCATGTGGTTCCAAACCTCCATGATTTTCTTTTTTCAAAACTCAAACTATGTTTAAGACAGTCAAAGATGAAAGTCACAGACCTTGACATCAAAAGTGACCACATTTGAATTCTGGGAGCAGTGAAGCCTGGAGACAGTTCCTGTGCTGCAGCAGAAGGCCGTTATGAAAGGCCCAGGAGAGACACTGCAGGAGTGCTGAAACAGAGCAAAGGTTAAAGTCAGAAAACTAACAGAAGCTCTTTGCACATGAAGACCTTGTGGCCTGATCTAGCTGGGCTGAATGTTAGCGCCACCATCCCGGGATCACATGCACCTCCCAACACTTCCCTTTCCTCTCCATCTTGAGAATTAGTTACTGTAACATTTCTTGAACAGGGTGCATTTGAGAAAAATATTGTTCTGATTAATTCTGCTACTAATCAATGTCCCTCATAATGCTAAACTGAGCATGTTTCTTTCATAACATAACATGGTGTCAATACTTTGGGACAAATGTCTTTTTTTGCACCATGCAGTGGATTATTCTCTCTTTTTTTCCCCAAAACAGCACAACTGACTGATTTCCATAGAAAGCAATTCATATTTTAAACTTAACTGTAACATATATATTGACTATGGCCTGTCAAGCTCCAAAAGCACAATATAAGTAGTCTATATGCATTGCGTTAAATATTTTATCACTTCTAAAGCTCTACAATAGCTTTGTATAAGGAGAATCAAATTTCCTGCCATTAGACATTTAATATCACATTTGCATATGAAAACCTGTGGTGCTAAACCTGTTTATATGATATATAGTAACTAAAACTATTGCAATAAATATACATGTTAAATGAAAAATGTAATAATTAAATTAAAAAACGTAAACTAAACAGTTTTATATTGTCTTGGCAAATAACTCTAATTTATAATGATGAATCACTAAAATTACTAACTGGAAATAAATAAATGTAAAATGTAACTATAAATACTGAAATAAAATAAATTAAACCTTTGTAATATAAAAATAATAATAATACAAATTACAAAAGCACAGAAAATTACAGCAAAATTGTTAGTGAAAATTTCACTAAATTTTTAATATTAAGAAAAATCACAATAGTATATAAATAATACTTAAGTAACCCTGATAACATGCAGGAACCAATGGTGTTCACATCATCAAAATGAAATATCATATTTATGTTGCATAGTGGAATATTCAAATGAAAGAATTTTGCCTGTTGATGAATTTTAGCAAAAATGTATAATACAACATGAATAGAGAACACTGTTGTTACTTTTGCGTTTCATAGGAAATTAAATGATGTCATATTAACAAAACAAAATGTAAATACAGTTTGTAGACTTATCCAGTAAGCAATGGAAGGTTGAAAGGTTCCTAGATTTGCACTATAGTGAAAATCTGTGGAAGTTAACCGTCTGAGGTCGGATCTCCCGCCGGCGGGGGCGCGTGGCTTTTTTCAGATGTCAGAGAAAAGAACTGAAACTGCTCTGTCATATATGATATAAGATATAAGAAGACGAGAAGATATAAAGCGGAGGTCAAAGTAAAGAAAGGACACCAAGCCCACAGTTTAAAGAGTCAAGTAAGATTACCAATTCAGTCCTGTCTGAAAATGTGATCACCGCTGGAGAGGCACAAGAGGGAAGGGACAGAAGCGGCCGAGTAGAAACACAATTAAAGTGCTCCTTAAAGAGACGTTTGTGGGCTTCGGTCCCTGTGCAGCTCACAGTGTTGTATTACTGGAGACCCGGGACTCTTGGTGGCTTTTATCACCGCACGCCCACCGCTAAAACCCCAACAACATCAGTGTGATGCTGCAAAAAGGCTTTCAGCATCACAGACATCCTCTCTCCGCACCATTTTGTGTCACACCCTATCTCCCTGTGGGACAGGCCGCTCATATTCTTCCTTCACAAGTGTGTTAAACCACATTAGTACCATTCTTAACCACCAGGCTTCTCTATTATTCATGGCTGTGGCAAAGTCAAACATTCCCATTTAAAGATTTTACACTTGTTTGACCAGGAGAATGTCCGATAGTCATGTACGGACAGGAGAGCATCTCAGAGAAAATGAGCCGAGGGGAGGGGAAGGACAGACGCTGTCTCCTTTTTCTGCAGCTTGCTATTGCCAATGCGACAGAGGGAGGAAAAGAGATAAAGAGAGCTGAAAGACAGTGATGGCGGGAGAGATCCAATCACATCTCTGACGGGGACCTTTGAAGGTTGCCACTTGGTGTGGGCAGCACATGCTGACCGGTGTGACCATGGAGAGACCGGGCTGCCCATGCCAACACTTTTATCACACACTCACTCTGTCCCGCATCAAACAAACACTCTCTGGAAGGACACTGACGTGGGCAGATACAGGACGGTCCTCTCAGAAGAGATTAACATAATAATGTTAACTACATTAAGTTAATGTTATGCCAGTGGTTCTAAAACTTTCTTCAAAAAACAATGTAAAAGCTATTTCATATTTTAAAAAGGAGAACAATATAAAATCCATCTACTTAATTAAATGAGATATCCAGCAAGATTAGAGTTAGTAAAATTGTATGCACTACCATTCAAATGTCTCTTATGCTCACCAAGGCTGCATTTAAAACAGAAACAGTAATATTATGAAATATTACATTTTATAATAATAACATAATTTTTTATGAATATATTAATTAATATAATTTTTATATTGTTTTATAAGTGAACAAATGTTAAAATGTAATTTATTTCTGTAATGCCAAAAC
Source organism: Enteromius unitaeniatus (assembly GCA_032359435.1). NCBI lineage: Eukaryota > Metazoa > Chordata > Actinopteri > Cypriniformes > Cyprinidae > Enteromius > Enteromius unitaeniatus. The sequence continues at coordinate 16,988,548 of JAUMHI010000058.1, read as the reverse complement.
CAAAATAATTCTAAGATGCTGATTTGCTGCTCAATAAACCTATCATCTTATTATTATTTAAGTTGCTGCTTAATATTTTTGTGGATACTGTTTTGGTTTCCAGAATTTATTTATTTATTTATTTTTTTTTACAGCATTTGAACCTTACTTGAAATCGAAATAAAAAAAATGCTAAATGCCTTTACCATATCTTCTGAACAATTTAATGTGCATTTTAATATATATTTTTATTTTAGATATCAGGCAATTACCTTGCCAATCACCATCTATAGTTTCACCATCTAAAATTTGCATTGTTTTTAAAAAATGTAAACCTGTCAAAATCATTTTTTGTTCAAAAGAAGCATTTGATTGATGATTGAAAGTACTAGCGGTGTAAACTAATTAGTGTTAAAGGTCACACCCAAAAAGTGGAAAGCACATCCATCAGTACTATCGGCAGCCTGGTTAGTTGTGACATGGCAGCGTTAACCAAACTATGAGCATCTCTCTGACCAGTTCTCACTCACTCACACAAGACTAATGACTTTAAGCCACTTTCGTTCTTGCATGGGGCCGCCTTCCCCCTGTGATGGGCCCTATAAAAATGACTGCCACAAGCTGGAAGAACAGAAGGGTTTGAGGTGATGAAAAGGCAAGAGGTCAGACTCGGACTTCCTGGGTTGATTTAGCCCTGCTTGAGCCAAGACACCTCATTCGTTTTTTAGTCCTTAATGAGCCTAATCTGAGATATGTCTATTACCCCTACTCCTTCTCGTCCGATCACTTATCCTCTACAGCCTGTGTTCCCTGCACACACCGCCTGATCCCAAGCCTGTCCCCAACAGGCTCCGGTCACGGCCCAGGTCAGGGCAAAAAAAGGTTGAAAAGGGGCCGTTTAGACGGCGGGGTGGAGAAGTGCAGCGAGCCGGCGCTGCATTTGAACTTAACCTCCATGCGCCCCAAGACGGACGTGGCAATTAGCACCAGGGCTCAGCATCAAAAAGAACAGCGCAGCGTGAAGCTTGTCTAATTAGTCATATGAACAGAGGCACTGGCTCGGCCACTGCATGCCTGTCAGCCCGGGCTGTCTTGGAAAGGGCTTGCCTCTGCCTGAAAGCCAAGAGGGAATATAGGGGCACTTCTCACAAGTGAAAACTGGAAAAGCTTCTCTGCTTTCTTTGAACCAGCCTGATGCAACGGGACTTAGTTTGCTGCCCTAGAATTTTAAGGTCATTACTAACCATGGCAACTTAGCACAGCTGAGTGAATGTTTTACTTTTCCTGTTGAGGCCTCTGAATGGAGGATGATTGTTGTATTTCACGCCTTTGGATTAATCCTAAATAGAATTAATCCACTTAATTTTGGCCCAACAGAAATACTGACGATATAATTCACACTTCGTGAGATGATAAAAATAATAAAGATAATGTGCATTTGCATAAATTTAAACATTTATTTTGTGTTTTGCCTCTTTATGGACATATAAGTAAATAAGCTAAATAAGCTAATAAATAATAAATAAGCTAAATAAGCTAATAAATAAGCTGACAGCATAAAAGGTCAAGAGGTAGTTATTTATATGGTATATTTTTAGCCTATATATATATATATTTATGCATTCTTGCATAGAAATAACATTGAATTAAAATAATTACTTTAACAATAAACAATATACATTTCCCATGTCTGATGATCATCATGCTAATAAACAATTATTTTCCCTCAAAATATTATATACGTTGAAGAGCACTGAGATAGGCCTTGCTATATAAACTGCTGGAATCAAATATATAATATTTTGTAATGATGTATAACGTTGGAAACAACTATCATACTGCTCCACAAAACCCAACAAATTGGGTAGTGAATTGGCCTACATGTGGCATAAATGGGATGGAATTAACGCATATTTAGATTGACTGATTTCATTATGATTATTAACATGATTATGATTATTTCATAAAAAAGCTGTTTACGCGATAAACAATTATGGGCAACACGTTAGCTATCAGGCTATGTCTTAGTTCGTCTTACCAACGTCATATTTCACATCTGATTCACAGAAATCATTAAAATAGTAGTCTGTTGAATGTCACCCTTGTTTTGTTTTCAGACATAATTCAGCAGTCCCCTATATGCATCCGTCAGATGAGTGTTTCAAACACAGTTCCTGTTTGTTGGTTCCTACTCTTTGTGCCTAAATTAAATATGCGCTCAGTGTTTCCAGATGGCGCAAGAAAGCAACTGGTTTTAAAAGCGAGTTGGATCATCATCATCATTAGGCCTATTTAAAATATAAAAAAGCATGGATTGCACAAAATATAAACTAAACAATGCTAAATGCATTATTTTTTTTTTATTTTAATAATCATATTCTCTAAACAAAAAAATAAAAATAATAATTTACAGACAGTGGTATTTTATTATAAGTCAATAAATGCACAGAAATTACGGGGAAATTAATAAAGGCATAATATTGCGTTGAGGGATTGGTCACATTTTGGCAAAGCACTAGCAAAGTCGTGACCATGTAGTCCAAAGTGGCTTATAAGAAGCGGACATGGCAACACTGCACCTGACGGGCACGTTTCGGGGGTTTGTTGTATCTTTAAAAGTCGACATGGGCCGGCTGGCACATCGGCCCCGAAAGTGTGAATAATATTCAGTAAGGAGTTACGCTAAGTGGGAAAGCTTTTAGCACATTATCCGCTGGCAATTGCACAGTAATCAAATTTTTTCCCAGCCAAGGTCCCTTATAATATATCTGCAGCATTGGATTTGCATTTGAGTGTCGCCTTAATGGGTTTAAACGCTGTAGATGTGAGGCTCTTGCGTCTCTCCAGAGAGAGTGACATTGAGGATGAGGTGCTTCCTCAAGCGGAAAATACACAAGAGTCAGCGCTTTTAGGATATATATATATATATATATATATATATATATATAAACAGACTCGAATTGTATACGAATTGTATAGACTACAAGCGATTAATAGTCATTCAGGGAATAATCAAAAACAGATATCTTTATTGTGTGTATTCATATAAATAAAATATAAACCAAAGCGTAAGAGTAGTACTTCTAGTCTAAGTCTCATCACGCCACAGCTGACCAAGTTAACCCAGGTTAGGCACAGCCAGTGCTTATTTGTGGGAAGCGTGTTAGTTCAAACCTGCAGTAAATTTCACTAAGGCATAAGCTCACTAAGTGTTTGACTTCACAAAGGGCCTGTGTCTCAATTTTGGCATCAAGGGAGAGCGGTGGCTTGAGGTGGCGTCTAGACAGGATTTGTTCTTATCAGAAGTTCAAAAGGATAACGCAGAAAAAAAAAAAAAACAGAAACGTAACTATTACGAATCAGATAAGAAAAGTTACCGAGTCTACGACAATTAAAACAGAAAATGTGATAATATAATAATTGTTATTTAAAATGTGTATTATTATTATTATTAGGTGGCTATTGCATTATAGAATAATACTAGAATTGCATTAGGCCTGTTTATAACTTATATTTCTATACTTTTGTTCTGAATTTCTGTTAAATTACTAATCAGTAAAAGTAGTAAATATATCAACTTCCTTTGCTTGTTTGAATAGAGACCTACACAGGAATATGTCGACAAAATGTGGAAACTGGTAAATGTTGCTTTTTGCTTAAGTGTAAAGCAATATAACTAGTTTAGATTAAAATTCTGAGAACATCTGGAATCCTTTCTCTGTTACCTTGATGGAAATCCTGTAGATGAATGCATTTATTTGATGCATATTAATGTTATGTTTGAATATTTTTTCATCATGCTTTACAACTGAATGCAAACAGGTCTTGTAAGGAAGGGTTTGTGTTTTTATTTATTTCATTGTTTTATTTTTTTGATTGTATTCATTGCACTTGTGAAAAAGGGACCAGATTGTAAATACCTTTTTTAGAATCTTTGACTTTTTAATGAAACACACTTGACTAAAAAAATTCTTAGAACACAATTTTACTTAAAGTCAAAATTATATTCGAGTTTAAAAAACGTTGTTTTATATATATATATATATAAATAAATAAAATGTGTTATAAGGAAGTCAGCATTCCTTTCCTAGATGTGCACATTTAAGCTTGCATGCATGATTATATACATAACCAGCGTTTTAGTGTAGACAGATGTGACGTGTTAAACACTGATGAAGTTTATTTAGCATTTTGACGGCTCTCTCAGGTTCATGGATGAACTCATGAATATTCGCTCTGACGTTGCTTGAAGTAGCCAGTCACAAATGTTAGTAAATATTGATAAGCCACGCCCCTATTAAATCTCTTTTTTACGATTCGCCAGCGCACTCACCAGCGTCACGCACTAAATTAATATTCATGAGCCACGCCGTAGCCGTAGTAGGATTTGTAAATAAACTGAGTGGAGTGTGTTGAAGGGCCAATGGTCTAAAAGCACCACAACGATTGGTCGTGGCTGTGCGCGACGGAGGGGCCAGTGAAATTAAGCAGACTGCAAGTGTCCAGCACTTACAATGAAAAACTTGCTTGTGCGAGAGAACTAGAGGGTGACTGGAGCGAGACACACAATGTCCCAAACGATCTGGAAGTAGTAGACGCATCAGCCTGCAGTCTTCTCAGTCCTCACTTAAATATCATCTTGCAATTTAAAGTCGTCTCGGGACTTTATCCGAACATTTGTGCTCTTGAGAATAGTTTTGAGCCCTCGCATCATGGAGTACACCTCTTCCCCAAAGCCCCAGCTCTCTTCTAGGGCGAATGCTTTCTCCATAGCCGCACTCATGTCCAGCGGGAAATCGAAGGAGAAGGAGTCGGAGGAGAACACCATCAAGCCGCTGGGTAAGAGCTGACCTGACGCTGTTTTTTTCCTGTTTTGCAACAGTGACATGCATGAGTTTGGATGCGAGGCGCACGGTGATATCAGCGTCAATCTACAGCAGTGTTATAGAAAAAAAATAGCTTAAAGTAACCGAGTATTGAAATAATTATTATATACAATTGCATGTGCTTCTGTTGTTGAAATGTGGCCTGCCAGTATGAGAAGTAGCCTAATTCTATTAGGCTTTTTTAAAAAATATCAAATTAAAAAGTGAGATCTTGTATTTGGCCAATTTGCGTTTTGTTAAAATTGTATTCGTTTTTCTAGCAAATCAAAATGAATAGATTTAGTTTTGTGGTTGGCTTAAACCCACAAACGTTAAACCATCTCCCACGTCCAAACGTTTTAATTTACAATATAAAAATAAAAGTAAAATCTATTTTGACTTGCAGTATTAAACAATATATAATAATAATTGCCACTGCATTATTTCTGGTGCGTCTATGTAGTTTGTACATTACATTGTTTGTACTTTATGCATGTAAATACTGTTTATTTTAGGCCATTGATAATATGTAAATTGTTTTTACATTTTTTGTTCACATTTCATACAAGCTAATTATTATTATTACCAGTAATAATAATAAAACTAAATATAATGTAAGTGGTGCTGTTTTGGTATATGATTGGGATGTTTTATTAAAACCACGAAGAAAACTGCATGCTTGTCCCAGACTTTAAAATCTTTTGTAGCACTCACTACAATAAATTTGTGCATGTTTTATATAATACCTGATTTTTTTAATTCTAGAACAATTCGTGGAGAAGTCTTCGTGCCATCCAAATCTCGCAGACCTGCCCTCGCTGGAGAGCCACGGTGACTTCAGCAGCAGCGGCGGCGGCGGCGGCGGCGGAGCTCCGTTATGTACCGAGCCGCTGATTCCCACGAGCCCCGGGGTGCCCAGCGAGGAGATGGCCAAGATCTCCTGCAGCCTCGAGACGAAAGAGCTGTGGGACAAGTTTCACGAACTCGGCACGGAAATGATTATCACAAAATCTGGACGGTAAAAAAAAAAACGTAGACTTATTTTACTTTTCGTGTTTTGAAACCAGCAGCAGACGCATTGAGCAGGACAGGCCTGTTATCAGTTGACATGCTTTTAAAGATGTCTACTTCAGCTCATTTGTTGCACACAACATATTTTCAAAAATCATGTTTACTCCCGTAAATGCCATTTATAAGCGTTATGTTGTTTCAACAGACGAATGTTTCCGACAATTCGTGTTTCATTTTCCGGAGTGGACCCGGACGCCAAATATATTGTACTAATGGACATCGTTCCGGTGGACAATAAGAGATATCGATATGCCTATCATAGATCCTCGTGGCTTGTGGCGGGAAAGGCAGATCCACCTTTACCTGCGAGGTAAGAAGCTTCTACCTGTAGCAGGCTATGCGTTGTTTTGCAATTGATGATATAAAACGTTAAATCATGGATAAAATGTGAACAGCCGATGTAATCGAAAAGCATTATTTTACATTATATTTTAATACTCATTTTTATTTTGTAAGTCGCTTCGGATTAAAGCGTCTGCTAAATGACTCAAATGTAAATGTGTAACTCTAACATATTTCAATTCGGCACGTTTTTGTTGAAATAATAATCATGTTTTTTAAAGGACTTTTTTAGATTCATTTTTATTTTCATTTTTTTATTTTCATATCATTCATTTTTCATTTTTTTAAGTCATTTTTAGATTCAAATCGACGTGTTGTGAAATGAATGGTAATTATAAGGATAAAATGTAAACAATAAATCGAATAATGCACGTAGACTATATATTCAAACAAATCTACAGCGTAGCTTACGTTTGTTTTCTGTTATTATTTTCCAGGTTGTACGTGCATCCAGATTCGCCGTTTACTGGAGAACAGCTGTTGAAACAAATGGTTTCTTTCGAAAAAGTCAAGCTTACAAACAACGAACTGGATCAGCACGGACATGTAAGCGCAGAGCTTTATTTGTAATCTCTGCCAAATTGCAGGTTATTCTGTATTTGCAGTGTGTACTAATCATAGCTAATTGTTTAATGAAAATAAAAAAGAATAGCCTAGATTATCTGTAAAGATGTATCTGTAGGCTATTTGTAAACATAACATAATTTGCCTGTTAAAACCAATCCTTTTTTTAATTAAAAAAGTAGACTGATGATATAGCATAATAGTGTTTATAAAAAAAGAGGTAATGATAATAATAGATATTCCAGTAATTAATGAAATGCATAATGCATAATTCACTATGCAAAGGACTGGCTTTTTATATTTAGGCTATTTAGGTTTTCCTGCATCACATAGACAAAATATTTCTTATATTCCTGATCAATTTCTTCAACAGATCATCCTGAACTCCATGCACAAGTACCAACCGCGAGTTCATATCATCAAGAAGAAAGATCACACAGCATCACTTCTCAATCTAAAGTCTGAGGAGTTTCGTACATTTGTCTTCACTGAGACAGTTTTCACTGCGGTCACTGCTTACCAGAACCAGCTGGTTAGTACAATTCAACTAGTTTCCTGATTCCTTTGTAAGGCAGCTGGAAAGCCAGTATATTTTGGTCAAAATGCATAAAATGCAAAATTAATAAATAACAGAGTATATTTTGGCAACAGTTTAAAATTGATTTGATTTTAGCATATCAGTTTACCGGAAGACATCTGTCATTCCATTTGGATTTAAGCTTAATTTAATGCTCTTGACCTCATGTGAGAGAAGGAAAGGGCTGCTGGATTAATTTAGTCGTTTCCTATTTTTGCTGCAGATAACCAAACTGAAGATTGACAGCAACCCTTTTGCCAAAGGCTTCAGAGACTCCTCCAGACTCACGGATCTTGAGAGGTATGAGGAATTCTGCTGCTAGCAGTGATGTTGATTTCTGAGCCGTGTTCAGAGCAGTGAGTGATTGCACAGGGAGGAGGAGCAGCTCTGGGGAGTGAAGAGCGTGTTAGGTGGAGAATGTTTAGCCAAACTCATTAACAAGTGTGTGGGCAGGTTTGAAATGTAACTTTACAAGTGTGGTTCATGTGGTTCATTAATAATAATAATAAGTATTATTAACAATAATAACATACTTTCAAAAAGCTAATATATATATATATATATATATATATATATATATGCTGCTCAAAATAATAAAGGGAACACTAAAATAAACTCATCCTAGATCTGAATAAATAAAATATACTTATGAAATACTTTGTTCTTTACATAGTTGAATGTGCTGACAACAAATCACACAAAAATTATCAATGGAAATCAAATTTATTAACCCATGGAGGTCTGGATTTGGAGTCACACTCAAGATTGAAGTGGAGAAACACACTACAGGCTGATCCAACTTTGTTTGATGTCCTTAAAATAAATCAAAATGAGACTCAGTAGTGTGTGTGTGGTCTCCACGTGTCTGTATGACCTCCCTACAATGCCTGGGCATGAGGTGGAGGATGGTCTCCTGAGGGATCTCCTCCCAGACCTGGACTAAAGCATCCGCCAACTGCTGGACAGTCTGTGGTGCAATGTAGCATTGGTGGATGGAGCGAGACATGGTGTCCCAGATGTGTCCAATTGGATTCGGGTCTGGGGAACGGGCGGGCCAGTCCATAGCAAACCGGCACCGGCATATGGTCTCAGAAGGGGTCTGAGGATCTCATCTCGGTACCTAATGGCAGTCAGGCTACCTCTGGCGAGCACAAGGAGGGCTGTACGACCCTCCAAAGCAATGCCACCCCACACCATTACTGACCCACTCCCAAACCGGCCAAGCATGAGGATGTTGCAGGCAGCAGACTCTTTTACGTCTGTCACATGTGCTCAGTGTGAACCTGCTTTCATCTGTTAATGTGAAGCACAGAGTGCCAGTGGTGAATTTGCCAATCTTGGTGTTCTGCCAAACGTCCTGCACGGTGTTGGGCTGTAAGCACAACCCCCACCTGTGGACATCGGGCCCTCATATCACCTTCATGGAGTCTGTTTATGACCGTTTGAGCAGACACATGCACATTTGTGGTCTGCTGGAGGTAATTTTGTCCTCTTTGCACAAAGGCAGAGGTAGCGGTCCCGCCGCTGGGTTGTTGTCCTCCTACAGACAACCGTTTACTGGCCTGTCTCCAGATAGCGCCTCCATGCTCTGGACACTACGCTGACAGACACAGCAAACCTTCTTGCCACAGCTCGCATTGATGTGCCA
>JAUMHI010000058.1:16942008-16956470 GCA_032359435.1 Enteromius unitaeniatus | reverse complement strand
TAGAAATGGAATACATGACTCACCTGTAATTTTTTGTTTTAATTTGCAAAATTAGTTTATTTTCCTTTCATAGACAACATTGTTAAATATAAAAAAAATGTTATTGATTTTTTTTGTTCTTTTTGAATAAAAAGAGTAAGCAACTTACTTTCATCACAGCTATACACTGTTCACATCCCTCTTACCATCAGCAGCTGGATAACCATAAACTGTGATTTGTTCCAGGTATGACCACATTAATGTAACAACCTGGAATACCTTTCTTCCATTTGAAAGTGAAGGACCTTCCTGCTGGAATGGATATAATCTTTCCATCTCTGTTTAACAACAACAGCAGATGAACCATGTGTGTGTCCCCAATGTGTATCTCAGCTCCATCAAGTCTTTCAGGACAGCAGTCTTTTCGGTTGGTTAGTTATTTTGCATATATATATATATATATATATATATATATATATATGTATCAACATATAAGTGTATCAGATAAGTATAAAAAATGTCCATCATTGTTGGCAAAGACAAAACATAGACATAGTTCAACATATAGTCCCTTTAGTATTACATGCAGCAACTTTAATATATTTATAATTTAACTATAAAAATTTAAACAAGCATTAATGCAAGACAAAGCAATTATTATACGAAACGAGTGTCTATAATGTATTGTTAAACATGTCTATATTAAAAACAACAACAACAACTTTACCTTTAGCTTTGGCTTGACAAGTGTAATGTATAATAAGTTGACAGTAATAAAATATTGATTTTGGTTTTGAGATTTTTAAAAACAAGCTGAATTGACCCATCTTTATAGTTAAAGCTCAAGTAGGCCTATAAGATTTTACAGACTTTATCTCTGAACACAAGCTTTAACTTTTGGCTAGGCATATGTATCTTACATATAGCCTATTTCCATAGTAAAGTATTTTGTACAGGGCCATATTTCTTCTCATACTGACTTTACCTGGTTTTAATGCATTTCTTGACCAAAATGATTTAAAACAAGTTACAAAGATATTTTGCGGTCATTATTTATTTTCATTCAGTTGCACAAAATTATAAAAAATAATTTCTGGTTAAACCATATACATGAAAAGGTAGAAATTTGATATGTTACAAAAGTGTTGATGTAAAATGTACTGATCACAGTTGTGGTTTTGAAAAATGTTGTGGCAAAGCAAATAAAATGCAAAAACCTACTTATGACTTCTTAAAAAGACTTTTGTTTTATCTTCCCAGTAAAGTAATAATTTTGATGTATGTTGTGAAAAAGCAAAAAACTGATCAAATGTCCAAAAAGTAAATGCCCAATGTAACATATATGGAACACTACAGATTTTTCTTCCAGTTTGCACATTTTCAAGTTGTGAAAAAAACAATTTAAAAAAATGATTTCTGGCTAAATCATGAAAGGTATTTTGATATGTTACAAAAGAATTTAATGGTAATTTTAAAATGATTTAAAATGTAATGGTCACAAGTATGTAGTTTTGAAAAATGTTTCGGGCAAAGCAAATAAAATGCAAAAACTTCTTAAAAAGGTTGTTGTTATATCTTCCCAGTAAAGTAATAATTTTGATGTATGTTGTGGTCTGGGTTCTTATGGGTTAAACTGCATCTCTAAAACTTGCAGTCAAGAGTTTGCAGAGCAACAAAGGTGATATATGTCATGCCTATACTGCCATACATAGGCAAAACAAAGTAATTACACATTTTGTCAACAATGAGTTGACTGAATGTCTGAAAATAGGGTCTCTTTTATAAATTATGGCCTGTGATATATGGATCTGTTGATTATGCTCATATTAAGAGAGTTAAAATATTGTAAAATGTTCTTGTGCTATAAAAAAAACAATCCCTGTGTTTCTGATGTACTTAACAAAACATTACAGTCTACAACAACCTGGAATGCTGGGACTCTTTTAAACATTGAATAATAAAAGCATAATAGGCCTATTCTGAGAAATTTGGTTGAAATAAAACAATAACATAACCATATAATGGCTCTGTCAAGTAAATATGATTACTTCAAGAAGAACAGAATCCTATCTTGTGTCATATTTGAAAAAGAATAAAACACGATACGCCTAAAAACTCAATAGATGTATAGGTTTAGTATTTACAGGACGTTTGGATGCATTATTGTGTTTATCCACTGATATACATTAGTAATAATGTCCAATTACCACTGACTGAAGTGTATTTTGTTAATAGCTATACTAATTTTTTATAGATATATAGACAGTGGGTTGCTTCTAGTCTTTTCTTGAACTCCATCAGTCATCAGATATGTCTGTCTTGTGCTTCTGAACACTTCAAAATGATTGCTCTAGTTATAATTTTAATTTTCACCGATTTAAAACGTTTTATATCTGGTATCAGGAATACGAAGTTACATTTTAATCTACATTTTATGAATCAGGAGAAGAAAAATATAACATATTGTTTATGCGAATAGTAACATATCTTTTTGTGTGTTCTGACAACTGATCTGAAAACAAATCTCGTTTGGTTTATACACAATGACATCTCGCGAGACTCTCGCGTCGACCGTTGCGCAGCCGCACTGCTGTTTTAAACATTTTCCACGGACTAGCCTCTATCGCTAATAAAGAAACAATGGCGACAGCGGCGACTGCAGCGGGCGGAACGGGCTCCGGAGGACCATCGGCCGGCCAGGCGGGCGCTGGTTCATCAATCGGACGGAAAAAAGACGGAGGGCCATCTTCCAAATTCTGGGAGAGCTCGGAAACGGTGTCTCAGCTGGAGACGGTTCGGCTGTGGATCGGGAAACATTATAAGAAGGTCTGCGGCTCGCGAGGCGCCCGTTGAATGGGGGCGCGTGCATCACACAATAGCTGCAAGAAGCGGCAAGCGAGCTTGCTTGTAGTTTTCCCGCTATTATAAGCTATTATTCTTAAAGGGTCGATTCAGAGAAGTGGTTCAGATGTGTTTTGGGTTGCAAGTTGGAATATAAGTCTGTAAGTTTTGCTCTTGTGTTTTTTTAAAGCGGCAGTGTTGTGGGTTGTTGAGTTAGCTCGTGCGCTAACGATAGTGGCTGAGATGCGCGATAAATGCTGTGTCTTAAAAATATGCCAATTATATAACAGTGCACCAAATATAACAGTGTTCATTTTCGGATATGCTCTCTTTTTAATAAACACCACTGCTTTTAGTTTTAGAAGAGTCCTGGTGGCTCTCGCCACAATGCTTCGGTTGCTTGTGCTGAAGTTTGTTTACTGATTCTGTAATATTGCTCCATTAGAAGTTCTGGTGGTAGCATGATTCAGTTATGGTATTATATTAGGTGAATATATATATATATATATGGTACTGAATGATAAACATCATTGTGTTTACATGCTAGCCGAAGTTATGTCAAGAATACCATGGTATTAACAACAGTACTGTGTCTAACTTTTCTGTATGTGTTTTAGCTTCGTGGCAGAGATGATAACGTGTGTATGTTTTTTAAAATCAGATATTTGTTGGCATTGAATGGTTTCGCCCTTGCTCTGTATTGAAGAATTATAGTCTGCTGTAATGCACTTTTGTGAATGACGTTAATGTATTATGCATGTTCAGAATGATCTCTTCAGGTTAGATTGTAATGGTTGCGATAAGCAGAATTTGTGGTTATTCTTATGATTACTGAAAACACTAACATAAAGATCCAATACTTAGTTTTCTGATTGGTTATCTGGTATTTATTGTGGCTTTTCATTCATCTGCAGTATGTCCAAACCGACTCTCCAACCTGCAAAACTTTGGCTGCGCTGGTGGTGCAGTTGCTGCAGTTTCAGGAGGATGCGTTTGGGCGTAGAGTCAGCAATCCTGCCCTTACCAAACTACCTGTGAGTCTGGATATGCAGTGTTCATACTTCTTCACATTTCAGATCTAAAACACTCTCACTCTTCTTCAAAACTCAACTGAAGACGGTCTCCTCACTGAAAGACCACTCTTCCACAGTTCATAAAACATAAGTAAATATAAACCAGACTCCAAATCTCTTTAAGGTGAACCGATATAAATCAGGCTTTTATTTACAAATAAGAACTGAGCAATGCACAAAAAAGAGCACATCAAATATTGTAAACGGACGTTTAAACATACTTGTTTGACACTCAGATATCAGTGAGGTTTGTTATTGTGCACTAAGCAGCTGTTTATTATATTTGAATTATATTCAGTGTTTGTGTAAACTAAAGCCAAAATGAATAGTGTAAATTCATATCAAGTGATTGTCTCTTCAGAAGGCCTGAATTAAACCACTCCAGTAATGTATGTGTAATGTATTTCTTTTATAATCTCTGAAATGTTTGAACATTAATGTCTTAATTTCTGTTTTGAAGATTATTTACATTTTTATTAATGTGGTATGACTTGGTTGAGTAACTGGCAGATTGTTTTAGGTAAAATCTGTTAAATGTACACTTGTTAAAATATATATATATATATATATAAATACACTTTAGTTTCTCACTTATGACACGGTACGAGTACAGTGCCTTATTCCTTATTCTTATGGTGCAGTTCTGCAGCAAATGTGTATATTTGTATTTGCAAACAAATGGAAAATCGTATGTATTTTTGTTGATCTAGGCAAAGAGCTTTCTGGATTTCAAACCCGGAGGAGCCCTTTGCCACATTCTGGGTTCTGCATACAAGTTCAAAAGCGAGCAGGGCTGGTTAGTAGAAACTCAGGAAGGGTAAAAGTTGGAATAATGCATGCATTAAAAACTACTTCAGTGAAGTAATGCTTGAGAGTTAATGCTAATGTTAATTGTTGGTGTGCCTGTATTTCTTCAGGAGGAGGTTTGATCTTCAGAACCCATCCCGAATGGATAGAAACGTGGAGATGTTCATGACTATTGAGAAGACTCTTGTTCAGGTAGAGGTTTATGTGCTGTGGTCCATGAATGTTTGAATATGTGTGTGTGTGTGTATACACATGACTCATTGTGTATATACTTTTGTCTCACTTTGTTCTCTATCTTGAATATGTAATGTTCTCTGTATGTGATACACCATATCTCATTCTTCCCTGCAGAACAACTCTTTGACCCGACCAATTGTGTACATTGTGTCTGATGTGGAGCAAAAGCAAGCCAACAAGCTCAAAGACATCATTAAGAGACATCAGGTAAAAAAATAAAACAATACACAAAAAAAATTAAGTTGTTTTGTGTTTTTAATTATCTGATGTTTTTGCTTCTCTCACACTTCTAGGGCACCATCACTGAAGATAAATCAAAGGCCACTCATATTATTTACCCCTCCCCAGCCCAGGTTGAAGAAGGTTGGTGTTTAATTTTTATAACAAAACATGGGTGAACCAATCTTCCTCAATCATTTCTTCTAAATGGACATTTTGTTTGATGTATACTTGAATTTACCTTTGGAGTTCTGCTTCTGCCTTTCAGAGGAATGGCTACGTCCTGTCATGCGCAAAGACAAGCAAGTTTTGGTTCACTGGGGTAATTACCCTGACAGGTAGGTAGTATATAAATAATACACACCTACTGTTATCTAATGTTTGTGTGAAACAGAGAGAGTCATTATAATTTAAATGATAAATGATATTAACTGCAGTTACGATACATGGGTGTCAACAAGTGATGTGGATGGAGATGTTGAGGATTCACCAAATTCTGAGAAACCATGGAGGGTAAGGGGATGTTTTGAGATGTTTCCTATATCGTAGTTTAAAAATAAACGCTTTACAGTATGTAGCATAATCAGTAATACAGTAATACAGATTCAGTTTTCCAGCATTTTCTCCATATGTTCTGCGATTCCCCTCAGGTGCATGCTAAATGGGTCATCGACACAGATGCTTTCAATGAGTGGATGAATGAGGAAGATTATGAAGTGGATGAGAACAAAAAGCCTGTGAGTCTCCGCCAGCGGATCTTCCCAGGGGAGGAAGTGGTAAGAGACCCAAAGACACAAGCGTTAAAGAAATGGTGCACGTTCAGATTTCCGTGTTGCAAAGCCAGACCCTTTAAAGGTCTCGGCAGGGTTTGTTCTGTCACTGTCTGTCAATCATCCTCTAAAGCTCTTCCTCGCTGCCTCACCCTCACGTACCTCACCCACCCACCCAAATATCCCCTCAGCACCCCCCTCCCCCTTGTGTGTAAGACCGTTCCATTCTCTCATTCTCTCGCTCTTTCTCTCATCCTTCACCCCTCCATGGTTCTGATCAGTCTTCCCGTACACCCGATCGCAAGGACCGCAAGTCCCTGGTTGCTGGAAAGAAGAGGAGGCGCTCTCCATCCCCACCCAGCACCCCCGCAGAGTCACGCAAAAAGGGCAAGAAAGGGTAAGGGTTGGAGTCAGTTTGTGAAAATTTGATACAATTTTTTTTAAAGAAGTTTCTTATGCTCACCAAAGCTGCTTTTATTTGCTAAAAGTAAATACCATACTTATAATATATATTTTTTATTTAGTTGTCAGTTTTTTGTGTGAGTAGTGATAGTTTATGAGTAGTGAAAGGTTCATATTTTGGGTTTGGGAGTTTCAATCTACAGGCTGACATTCAAGCAAGGTCAAAAAACACTTTCATTGTCTTACAATATGCATTTATTGCTCAGCGACTTCCAAATTATTAATTTAACAGTTAATTTTCCCAAACCACTCCTTTGCATGATGCTAGTCTGAGGTGATTGGTCTGGTTAGTCTCAATTTCATTTCATCCTGCATGTAATGTCTGATAAAGCAGCTTTTGTACGTCATTACAGAGGAAACCACTGTGAATGAATTAGCATTTTCATTCAGACCAATATGAGAAGTGGGTGGACAATAACTGTACTTTGGAGGATGTTTTCTTTCACTTAGAGCAGTGTTATACACTGCATGAAGGGTGAAATTGAAAAATCCATAATGAGGCCATTTATTTTTTTGTGATAACACTGATTTATTTGTATTTTTTTTCCAGCAGCCATTATTTCAGTCCTTGGTCACCTGACCCTACAGAAATCCTTCTAATATGTTAAAGGTGCCATATAATGGATGGATATAGTATTTGAAATTTTTAAATAGGTTTTACGACCCTAGGGTTTTTCTTCAGAATTGAACTCTACTCTGATTAGCTCTTTCACACTGCAGCTAATTTTAATAGCTCGCATTACAGGAGAAACATAGGGAGGAAAATGTATATTTCAGTACTTTCTCTTGCAGTTATGTCCTTGGGTAAGATAAGAATTAGGGAGCTGCTATTAATAAGCGTGATCACATTTTAGTTTCACTTTTGCGCGCTGTTTGAGTTTCGCTACTTACCACACATTTTATAAGATCAGATGCTTGTCAGTGGTGCTCAGGATCTGTAAATCATTTGCCGTCATCTCTGCTTACTTTGTTTATAGGGAAAGTGAAATCTTATGTACAGTAATGTAACAGGCTACTGCTAGCAAGCTAGCCATGTCTTTTTAGTGGTTTGCGTTATTTTATTAGAACGGGTTATTTTTTTCAGAAAACAGACATAAAGCCTGCACTTCACATCCCCTGCACAGCCTG
Source organism: Enteromius unitaeniatus (assembly GCA_032359435.1). Classification (NCBI taxonomy): domain Eukaryota; kingdom Metazoa; phylum Chordata; class Actinopteri; order Cypriniformes; family Cyprinidae; genus Enteromius; species Enteromius unitaeniatus. The sequence goes on along the minus strand of JAUMHI010000058.1, from coordinate 16,948,954 downwards.
GAACATAACATTTTTATTCATGATCTGCCGTTTTTGCTATTTTCCTATTCAGAACTTCGAATGGATCAGTTGTGTAGGTTTGGCTGGCGGCTGGTCTAGAACATGGGCGGGTATGCGTTATGTTGGGGGCGTAGTGATCCAAGCTGTGATGTCACAGTCGGTGTTATGTTCAGATTCGCCTGTTTTTCGGTGGTCTTTTTTTGTTTTTTTATACATGAGATTTACACAAGGAGGAAACATTGGAGTTTGAGACTCCAAGGGTACGTCATTTCTATGTACAGAACAGTAAATACAGTTTTGCATTCTATGGCACCTTTAATTTACTGCTTTTTATACAAGACATTTTTTTTGTATATAAAATAGATGGTCGCGATCATTTTAAATGTAACCGTCTCATTCATTCATTTACCTCAAACAGGAATCCTGGATCACAGGGGAGACGCCGTGGACATCAAAATGATGATGAGCAGGATGAAGACCTCACAAAGGACCTCGAAGATCCCTCGCCTGTACCAGGAATGGAGGAAGTTGCATTGCCAAAGAATGGTCCGTTATCTTGATAAGTAGTTTCTTATTTGAACAGATGATGATTTTTAAACTCTGCAAGGGATAATTAAAGAGCTACTGCCATTGTACACTTGATCTTAACCCTGGGTTACTTAGTGTAGCTTTTATCTATTAGTAGTAGTACACTTAGTAAATGACTTTTGGGGGGGTAAGTTGACAACAACTTACTTGACTTTAAATGTTTGCTGTCTTTTTCTTTCTTGGTTCCTTTTTTTAAGCCCCACTGGATGCATGGAAATTTAGTGCATGGCTAAAATAGACACTCTGCTATTACATGCTGCGCCCTACTTTCATTGTCCTACTTTACACTAAAAGCTTTTAAATTTTATTGTGTCTGAATTGACCGATACATCATCTGCTTTGCTTGATGTTCACTGCCTTTCTGCTTATAGTCAATCAGAAAAAGGACAGTGAGAATACCCCAGTGAAAGGTGGAACAGTTGCTGATTTGGGTGAATATTTTGCTTATCTGTTGTGGGTATGAGAGTTATATTTTGTCAGAGGAAATGTAAATGATCGTGTTAACTTTGTTTACCCTCGTAGATGACCAGGAAGATGATTCACTAGCATCTGGTGGCAAGGTAAAGTATTCTCATATTGTCATCCAGTTATGTTATTGAAGTTTCTCTCCATTATTATTATATCAGATGTACAGTATTTGGTTGATAATAGCCCTTTTACTTTAACCATAAATTCTTTTTTTAATTTATCAATATGTCACTTATGTGCCAAGCCATTTATATGCTGAATCCGATGGTTCTGAAAAGTGTTTTTGAATTGTAATTGACAGGAGGAAGATGAACAGGGCAAAGCAGAGGTCAATCGTCTGATTGACTCTGAGGATAACGTGACTGAACAAACCCATCACATCATTATTCCCAGCTATGCTGCCTGGTTCGACTACAACAGGTATAAAATCCCTTCCACTACATGCTTTTATCAGTGTCCAAAGAATTTGGATGGAGGTAGTGTTATAATCCAGTGGTTCTTAACATTTTTGACTTGTCGAACACAATATTTGAAGATTCTCCCTCATATATGCTGTGATATTTCTTTTGGCATGTTTTTATTTTTATTTATTTTTTTATTTTTTTATTATTATTTTTTTTTTTTATATAAAAAATCTAGGAAATGTCAATTTTAGATTTAACTGCAATTATTTCATGACTTGTTTTCTTAAATAAAACAATGCATTTTAGAATTAACATTTTATAATGAAATGCATTTTTAATTTAACAAAAGTAGTTTGAATTTTAATTATAATTATTTAACTTATTAAACTGAAGTCATCTTCTTGAAAGTTTGCTAAGGCCCCCTAAGTGGACCCCTGGCATTTTGATTTGAGAAACACTGTATTAGACAAAGTTAGGTTTGGAGAGAGATTTTTGGTAAAGCTCGGGTGTCTATATTTTTATACATTTATATAATTTTTTTTTTCATTTTTCACATTTTCTTTTCTATTCTTCCCAGTATACATGAAATTGAGAGGCGTGCCCTGCCAGAGTTCTTCAATGGCAAAAACAAATCTAAGACTCCAGAGATGTAAGTTTGCACATTTCATTCACACAAAAATTTGATTCACATTTATTTCATACTTTGTCTCATCTTTTATACTCTGTTTATTACCTCTTCCTTAGCTATCTGGCTTATCGTAACTTCATGATTGACACATACCGGCTGAATCCTCAGGAGTACCTGACCTCCACCTCCTGCAGGAGAAACCTTACTGGAGATGTGTGTGCGGTTATGAGGTCAGAATTTTTCATTTGCCTTTGTAATTTATTCGAATATTATGCAGAGAGTCTTGTATAAAGGTGTTTTTTTTTGTTTTGTTTTTTTTTACTCTCAGTAGTAAGTTGAACATCACAAAGATTTGTTTATAATTTCAAAAAGACCAAGATATGAACTCATAATTGCAGATTAATTACTGTAATTACATTGCATTAATGTAATGAAATGTATTGAACTTATTTTTAACCCGAGAAAGAATGTAGCCATTTGTCATTTCAATGTGCTGGGCTTTGTTTAGAATTGTTTATATTTTGAAAAGACCAAGATATGAACTCATAATTGCAAATTAATGTATTACTGTAATAAAAAAAAAAACATTTATAATGCGAACAGAAATTCCTTTAAGTAAACCTTAATTTAACTTTATTTATTATTTTTAAGAATGTAACCTTTTCCAAAAAACAATGGTCCAGAAAGAAGAAAATAGTATGGTGTATTAGTTACAATCAAATGATCAGATGTACAATTAGAGCCAAGGAGTCCCAAATAGATCACAGTGATAAAATCAGTTGAGTGTGAGGGGAAATAAAAAAAATAAACCTTCAGTTACAGATATTTAGGTACGTACAATTAAGAATTACAGAGATGTAATGCTATGTCCAAAAAAATGGTGTTATAAGGTTGTCATATTCCTAAGTGATCTAATAAAGCCTTCCATATTTTCCGAAATATATCCATCTTATCACTGCTTAGAAATCATAAATTCTCAATATGAATAATGGCTACTAGTTCATTTAGCAACACATCAAATGTTGGAACAATGTCAAGCTTCTACCTCTGAAGAATCAATCTTTTTGCAAGAACCATAAATAAATACACTTTCATATGTATTAAAAGAGGGAAATTATCCCAAAAAATGGCAATCGTTGGGTCTGAAACTATCTTTTTTTATACACTTTTGAAAGTAAGTCAAAAATATCAGTCCAGTGATTGTGAAGGTTAAAACATGTCCAAAATGAATGCTAAAGTGTACCGTCTGCCACCTTGCCTTTACTGCATATCGGTGACACTCCTTATGCAATTTAGGTTTACTTATGTTAGATTTACTTAATTATGATATTGCCCTATGTAGTGATTTGAATTGAATTAAGTTGTGTCTGGTGTTAACTGAAAAATGATGTATATTTTGCAGAAATTCCTCCCACTGCTTGTCCTCAATCGTGAAACCTAAATCTTCCTCACATGCTTTAATACATTATAGAAATATGAGCCTTGCAGGTTTTTTGTTGTTGTTGTTATATATTCAATTGTTTTATTGATTTTTTTTTTTTTTTTTTTCCCCTCCAGAGTGCATGCCTTTTTGGAGCAGTGGGGTCTGGTGAATTACCAGGTTGATGCTGAGAGCAGACCTCTCCCCATGGGCCCTCCACCAACCCCACATTTCAACGTTCTGGCTGATACTCCCTCCGGCTTGGTGCCGCTGCACCACCGCCCCCCACAGGTGAGACTTGGGACACTTTTTTTATTTCATGAAGGCACAAGCTTTCTTGTGAAACAGTTGCAATAAAGATTTTGCTTTTCATCCCAGGTTCCCCCTGCTCAGCAGATGCTGAACTTCCCAGAGAAGGGCAAAGACAAGCCAACTGACTTGCAGAACTTTGGCCTCCGTACAGATATTTACTCAAAGAAGAATCCCAAGGCAAGTCACCTAATACTACACCTAGTTGTCAAATTAGCTTTTTTTTTTTTTATTTTATAGTTTCTTGATGTAATAATTTGCCCTACAGGGTAAAGGGGCTGCAGGTGGGAGAGAGTGGACTGAGCAAGAAACATTGCTTCTGTTGGAGGTGAGATTTTAATTAGTGGGTCATCTCAGGATTTTCCTTTCATAGTTCAGTTTGTTTTTAAAAATATATTTTAAATGAATCATTCCAGGCTCTGGAGATGTATAAGGATGACTGGAATAAGGTTTCGGAGCATGTGGGCAGCCGTACACAAGATGAGTGCATCTTGCACTTCCTGCGGCTTCCCATAGAGGATCAATACCTGGAGAGCTCTGAAGCCTCACTAGGCCCTTTGGCTTACCAGCCCATCCCCTTCAGCCAATCAGGAAATCCTGTCATGAGCACTGTTGCATTCCTTGCCTCTGTGGTCGACCCACGTGTGGCGGCAGCTGCTGCCAAAGCAGCTTTGGGTATGTTGTCAAGTTTTGGTGTATTTGATTTATTTTTAACTCGAGAGAGAATGTAGCCATTTGTAATTTCAATGTGCTGGGCTTCCGGTCTCGTTACTTGCACATTAGTTTGGGGTCAGAAATGCCCCACAAAAAAGTCGTCATTGTGTTACATGAGAAATGCAATGAAAAAAGGAGCTATAGGCTTATTTTGATTTGTTAAAGTTAATGATTGACGTATTCATTAATTTAACAAGTTAGTTTAGACCAGTGGTTCTCAACAGGGGGCGTGGAAAGATCGGAAGGGGTGCGCAAATTGTTTTCATGTGTCAGAGACATGGCATTATTTGGCCACTGGGTGTATTTTATTGCATGTCTCACACATGGATGAATGGTAAACCCTGGCTTGATTTGGAAAAAACGTGCTCAGCTTGGGGTGAAAAATGCGCTCCTCTCCCATTTCTCTGTCGGTCTGGAGAGGCAGAGCTTATTATGTCTGCACTGACAGCTGGAGAAAAGGCAGGCTGTTCAGATTGTCAGTTGCAGCGGAACGTATTTTGGGAAGATCATGGATAAATTCATTACACGTACAAAAAGGAGTTGTGTATGCTGAACTGCTGCACCAGTGTGTCATTTCCCCAGATCTGCTGGCAAATGATAGCATGAAGCCATGCAAGCTGAAGCGCCATTTAGAAACCAAGCATCTAACACTTAAAAACAAACCCTTAGATTTTTTCAAATTAAAGTTATCTGGCCTTGAACAGCAGAAACACAACCTCAGCAAACACACATCAGTGTCCAACAGGTGTCTAAAAGCCGAACTTTTGGGAGCCGAACATGAGCATCTGCTTTTTCATACTGAGGTTAGCAGAGCAATTAGTCGAATTAAAGTGCTAGATTTATACAGCTCTTCCTCTCTGTCATCATTTTGGTTGAGCGTAATGCCAGAATATCCTGTTATCTGATGCCTCCGTAAAATTACTACTTCCATTTGCCTCAACTTATCTGTGCGAGGCTAGGTTTTCAAAATTGATGGCTTTGAAAACAAAGTACCGAAATCGGCTCCAGGTGGAAGATGACCCGAGGCTTGCGCTGTCCAGCAACCGCTAATTGCGCTTTGTAAAAATAAGCAAGCGCAGGTGTCCCACTGATTTCTTTAACGGTGTCATGGCTGAGACACAACAACACACCCTGCGTCCTAATGCGTATAATATCTGCCTACTGAATATTATTTAGGACGGATAGTATGCAAATGCTTGTAGAATGCAACAAATGAATTAAATGCAGCATACTTCACACTTAAAATAATACTTGTGCTTTATTTAGCGTATACACGTTACATCTGATACTATTCTCAGATATTCTCTTCAAGTTCTGTTCAAGTTCTCTTGTTCAAAATAGTTAAAATGGTTATTTTTTTTATAACATATTCCATAACTGTCATTGTATATAGTTTTATAAAACTCATAAGTTATTTTAAAAATCATAAAAATTCTTAAAAATAAATAAATACAAAAAGTAATAAAAAACGATCTATTTGTCTGTCTGTTTGTTTAAAAAGTTTTCTAAAACTCGTAATAAAACTCGTAATTTGAAAATTCTAAAAGCTAAGAATAGTATTAGTATTAGGGGGTTAGTTCGAAAAGGTTAAGAACCTCTGGTTTAGACCACTGATTCATTCAGAAACTTGGCAAGTGACTGGATTAAAATCGTTGGCTCACTTAGCACTTAAAGGTTATTATTTCAGTCATGTAACACCACTGTAAACTTTGTTCGGAAATGTTTCCATTGCTGAAATTGAGAAAATGACTATATTAACAATGTTTAACTGTTCTGTGAATTCACATTTGTAATAGTGCAGGAAAATTCTTGTGTGCATTTTAATATTTTCATGTTTTTCTGTTCGTTGTGATTGTAGAGGAGTTCTCGCGTGTGCGTGAGGAGGTTCCCACAGAGCTGGTGGAGGCTCATGTGAAAAAGGTACAGGAAGCCGCACGCAGCACAGGAAAAGTAGACCCTGCATTTGGCCTGGAGAGCAGTGGCATTGCCGGCACGGCCCCTGAAGAACCTGAGAAGACAGGTAATTTTTATGTAGTGAGATTAGGTCATCAACAGCTGTGATGGGTGGGTTTTCCATCTTGCTAATGACTTTTGTGTAGTTCTATTTTCTTCCTCCAGGTGGCATCAGATCAGTACTTGTGGACTTATAGACAAACCCAATGACCCTGATCAGCTGAGCATGGGCTTGTCGTGGTTTAATAGTGATTGGACTCAAATAAAAAAAGAATATGACATAAAACTCACCTACACACTTTTCTGGATTTTATAGACCTTGTGTAATAATACATTAATTGTGAGACTGCACAGCACCAGAGGCAGTGTGTGACTGCATACAATGGTAGCCGATGGCTTTATGCAGCTCTGGCAGATGGGGCACAGACATGGGAGGGGTTGAAACTGGGTCAGTGGAGTGAC
>JAUMHI010000058.1:16890234-16922029 GCA_032359435.1 Enteromius unitaeniatus | reverse complement strand
AATGATTCAGCACATAACATCACTTTCCTTGCCACTGCCATTTTGGACAGCACATAGCGTACACAGTTCTGTGTTAAACGCAATGGAAGGATTGCGTCTAACACAGAACAATGTACATCATGTGCGTTCACAGGATGCTGTCCAAAAGGGCGCTAGGTTATGTAATGTGCCAAATCCTTGAAGAATGTCATTATTTATGTTTTATTTTCATACAAATATTCTCATAGCTTCATAACTTTACGGTTGAACCACTTATGGCAGATGGAGCATTAAGACGATGGACAGGACAGTATTTTGCCTTATTTCCAAGGTAGCATATCCTTGTTTGTTTTTATAGCAACAAAAGGAGTTATACCTTATTCTCTCAGATTTTTTGGATCACAACTCATTTAAATGTCATTAAAAACTGGTTGTCCAATTCCGTCCTGTAGCCTACACCCTGCATAGTATTTCTGTAAACACCACATACCTGAACTAAACCCTTTTGCTACATAAGTAAACCTGTGACAGTTGAGTCCAAAAAGTGTCCAATATGCACACTTTAACTTATTTCAGTAAGTGTATCATCCCGGTATTTAAGTTCATTTTCTGTACTCTGTACTATTTATGATACAAAAGGATTTGTGATTGGAAATGCATACAGATTTGGTGCTATTGACTGATTAAATGGCATTTTTTTTGGTAGTTTGAAGAAAATACTTTTTTATTTTTATTTCATGATTAAATATGTTGTATGTCTTGCTCCTTTAGAATTAAACCAATTGGAGCTACGTCTATCAAAACAACACTCTCATGCTAAAGAGATGAGAGGATTATGATGGATGTTTAACCTAAATATTTTTGTATTTTTGTATTTTTTTATAATTTTGCCTGCTCATGTTGTTGTTGTGTTGTTTTATGCACAAAGCACCTTTTTAAATCATACCTTTGGCACTACAATAACAGAGCAGTGCTTTTTAACTCGGGGTTAAATATAGCCTTAACCTGTAGTTAAATTGCATGATAGGTTAAGCATAGTTAAAAAAAAATATATATATATATATATACTATTTATTTACTTTTATTAATTAATTTATTTGTTTAGGTCATCTGCTTGTTTGTGTAGTGGTTACAGCTTTCAGCAAGTCCAAGGACAAAGTGAACCACCTGATATATTTGTCTTGTTGTGTGTCTGTGTGTTTTCCCAGTGGGGTCTTTTAGCTTTGAAAGAAGAAAAGGGATTGAAGGCGTAGTGCCAGCGGTGCTCATCAAGGGGCCTTGTTCTTTACTGCTTTTACACTTTGCCCAATCAATAATGGATCATCAATTACAAATAGGCTGTTTGCAGCATTCAGCATGTAATCATAAATTAAACATTTACACCTATACATTAAAATTGAACACAGTACAGGTTTAACAGAAACCTCTCACGTGTGTTCAGATTCATCAGTGCACTGGCCTTAACCTTTCACACGGATGTATAATCACTATTACTCATTTGTAATTGGTTGCCCCACTGTGACTCTGTTATTAAAAATAGTCATTTCTCAGGAGTCCAGTAAAAGAAACCTCTTTAGCATTCATTCATAACCTGATAAACTGTGTATGTTCAGCAGTAAAACAGATGCTATTTTATGCTTTTTGTTTCTCTGGAAAGCAACTAATACTTTTAAGAATTAATTAAACTGATCAATCGAGAACAAAAAAAAAATTATGTTACAGATGATTTCTATTTTAAATAAATGCTATTTTTTTTAAGGATCATGGTTTGCCATTACATGAACAAATGACATTTTAAAATATATTAAATAGAAAACAATATTAACATTTTTACAGTATTACTGGTTTTACTGTATTATATAATCACATAAATGCAGCCTTGACGAGTACAAGAGACATCTTAAAAAAATCTACATTAAAAATCTTACTGAGTTGTGTATTTTTCCTTTTTTAATATATATTTATTATAAAAATGTCATATATACGTGTGTGTGTTTATGTAATCTAAAATGTTTTTATTTATAAGGTTTACTTCAGAAATGTATTGCATTTATTACAACAGAAACAAAAGGAAGCTTGAAAGTTATATATCTGTCAATATATCAGTGCATACTTCAAATGTGTGGAAAAGATTGACCAGGACATTCATCAGAATTTTTCTTATTCCACAGAAGAAAGCCAGATGTGTCTGGAACGACATGACAGTAAGTAAATGATAAAATGATGATGAAGAATTTTTATTTTTGATTCAACTGTCCCTTTAAGCATAAACCTTACAGATCAAAAGGATTTTAAGATCTAAAGCATAAATTCAGTCAAGCGCGTCTAAACCTATGACCGGTGCTGTCAAACTCTTTCTCTCCCAGCACCTATAAGTATACACTTGTATATTTGTATTATTGTATGAGTGCTGGTTGGAGGCCGCGGTAGACCAGCTCTTCTCTTCCACAGTCACTTTGAAGCTGAGCCTGTTGGCACTAAACCCAAATCTTGCACTCAGAGAGCAGTGTGGGAACCAGTAGGGGGGGGGAGGAGGAGGCGTGAGGACAGGGTTAGTGAGTCTGTGGTGGAAAAACATCAAATCTTTGAGACTTTTAAAATTCACTTATCAATTAAGAATAATTTATTGTATGATGCAGTGTTTTGTGTATTTACATGTATTTTTTTTATGTGTATTAGTAATGTATATTGTTGCAAAAACTCTCAAAAATAATGCTGTAGATAAGTGACTAAAAGAGAATCATATATCTTATTTGAAATATTTTTGCAGCAATACAGTACATGACCCCTGTAGATTCAGGACGTGCAAAGAAAAAAAAGTCACCTGGTGACACTTTGTTGAATTTAAAGAATTTCTTGAAAAGAGTGATATAATCGAAAATATTGCAATCAGGCATTGTTGAAAGCTGAAATGCATTGCTTTCATGTCTGACTTTTTTTCAGTACAGTGGCAAGTTCAGAGACTTTTTTTTTTTCTTTTTACCTCAGCTTCTTCAAACTTTGCTGAATACATCTGGATGAATCTTTCAGTGTAAAGTGATGGCATTATGGTTCAATTGTTCCATTATATTACTGAAGGACAGTCAGGTGATTTATCACATCTTGATACAATGAATTTTGTGTTGTTCTTCTTGCTGATAGCATTAGTTTTTATTCCAGCCAGAAGAAAGAAATTGTGACCTTGGACAAAGTGAACTCTATTAACACACACGCATAGACCCCAAAGCACTGGTGAAGCGCCTGTTGCTGGTCTCTTGTCTTTCTCAATGGTGCTGTGTGGAAGAATGCTGCCGACCCCCACCGACACCTCCAGCCCTCATGCATTCATCACCACAGCCGGAGGAGTGTATCTCATGCCTCCCGCCCCTCCTCTGCTTTATTGTCCCATTCTCCTCGCCTTAAAGCATCACCCCATAAACAATCTGGAGCATATCACAGCCCTACATTACACATGCATCTCATCTGACCTTTTATCTATTTATAATTGATTTAAATTAATTATTCAAATCTGCATGTTCCTGTGCATAAAACAAAACATTCTGCATTATTATGTGGCATTAAAGTATATTGAAAAATATATAATTATATAATCTTTTTTCCATGCTAATACTCAAGCAGCAATATTTATGTATACAATTTATATTTTTAAAAACATTTTGTTTTCAGAAAATATATATTATTGTATATTGTGTATTTTAAATGTAAATGTACGATTGTACAATTAATAAATTAATAATAATAATTATTATTATTATCATTATAGTTTTCAAAGCGATCCAGAATATACAATTAAATATATATGTATATTTTTTTTAACCTAAATGCTAATATTTGAGTATAAAAGACTAAGCTATGAATAAGCCTTGATTATAAAAGAAAAGCTGCTAAATCCACATCTATCCAAGATAAAAACCCGTTGGATGAGCAAAGCAAAATCGCGCTTGTACAATGGAGGGCTGTTTTTGTGTCTGTCAGTAGTTGAACATTATTGAAAGGAGTAAGAACTTGGGGAGGGGTTGGGGAGAAGAGGGGGTGGGGAGACAGTGGGAGCCGAAATCATTTTCCCTCTCATACTGTGAGAACGCGTAGAATCGCATCTCTCCAAGTGGATGCGCGTCGGTTTGGTTTCACAACCCGATTGATTCGGCCGTCCTCACGCGTCTCAGCAAGATCACCGACTTGCATTTCGTCTGTGGCAATGGGACCATAAAGGAACAAATTCCATCGCATTGAAAAAATAAAATAAAAAATAGAAGTAAACAAATACGATCAGTGAAGACACCTCACAAAAGAAGTGGACATGGAGACGCGCAGAGGAGATACGCTATAACAGATCGGACAAAGCACATCCAGGATTTACTTCTCGACTTGAACACTTTTTGTTTCCAAAGGGTTCTAGAATTTTTTTCTTCTGCTATATTTCTTAGTTACACGCAAGCATGAACCGAAAGGAGATGAGGTCGCGTTTGAGATGCTGGAGCGTGCCGATGCTCTCTGTCCTCCTGCTTGTCTTCTTGACACCGCTGTTTGCAGATGGTAAGATGTTTTTTTTCACATGCATATCAAATCAGCAGATAGTTAAAACTCGGTAGCCTTCAAACACGAGGTGGCATGACAGAACGGCATCGCAAAATGAGAATGTCGGTCAGTAGTGCAGCCTCTGCTGGGTTTTGCTGTGCGTAAACCATGACTGCGCGCCGTCGGCTGCTGCTGATGTGCCTGGATCAGCGCCGTGGAAATGTAGGTTAAATGTCGAACTGGGAAATTTGGGGCTTCGTCCAAAATGCACATCATTAATTAACCCAAAATTAAAAGGAAGGGACACCAAAGAAAACATCTGCAAGCAATTTGCAACCACTTTTTTCAATTAATGACCTTAAATAATGCGCAAATTCCTCGTTCCCCCTGGCTGTTTTATGCAGCAGTGGTCGTAGTAGTAGTAGTAGTAGTAGTAGTAGTGTAGAGTTACTGCGCTGTGATTACTCTACAGAGCAGCTGTTGTCGCTATGGCAATGATGGAGGCGCACAAAGGCAGGATTAAAGCCCTAAATAATTTATGCTCGGACATTCTCGCCCAGCAAATCACACTTTATGCTTGTAGTCTGATTTTACGCACGGAACAAGAATGCCTTTGTTGTAATGGTCAGTCACTTGGGTTATACGAGAGACTTGTCGTTCTCCTCCTCCTGAGAATACCAGAGAATGATGGAGGACCAACCCAGTGGGAGCGACGCTTTCCTTGACCAGTAGTGGGTTTAAAATTCCGATGGATCACTGAGCGTTAGACATGATCTCTCATAGACCTGCGAGGCTTTTATGTAAATAAGCACGAAATCATATATATCTGTTGTGTAATTCTTCACTGGTGTTTAGAAGGTCCATTGTCCATTTGGTGGGGTGCTCAGTTTCGCCCAGCAACAGGACAATATGGGGAAAATATAGTGTCTTGGTATCTGCGAAAGGGAATTGGTGACAATTAGGGGTTTTATTTGATGCTTCCCAAAGATGCACTACATCAGTTCTACACCTTTGTTAAGTCTGCTGTGATGGCGGCCAGTGTGGTCTTGGTCTCAGTCAGGTAAAAATGATGTCACCGGTGACCATGCCCTTTGTTGGCTTCATGCATGTACCTGCTTTTGATTTTAGGTCGGTTCACTTCCCCCTCCAATGAAAACGAGGGATTTTTACCATTTGTAAAGCAATTTCTGTCATTTGAGTAGATGAAGTGTACCACTGGCTGCCATAGACCACCCTTTCCAATCCATTAGGTCATTACTGGCGTGGTGTAACCGGCAGGAAAATTTGATTTGTCCCAGTAACTGATTTGATAATGTATTCACTTTCATTGCTCTGATTCTTATTTGCTGAATTGCCTTTTTATTGCCACACGCTTGCCATATTCTATTCAGAAAGATTCAGCTGCCGGTAGAGGGAAAAAAAAAGGTGTTGCCCACCACATCTTCCTGATCAAACCATACGCTTGGGTTTTCAGTAAATATTATGTTTTTTATCATGCATAATGACTGCTCTGATGTCAGATGTCAAATGTAAAGCTGGGATTTTGTGATTATTTTTGATATATTGACCCATCCATTATTAATATCTATAGAAGTGACACCGGTTACTGTGTATCAATCTGTGCATTGATAACACTGTATTCTGATCTCAATTCTCTTGAGATTTACAGGATATTGAGATGCTTTATCCTCTAACACTAAAACCCTCACTCGATTGAGGTAATGTTTGCATCCATCCTAACAAATAGACTCCACCGTTCAGTATCTAGGCTACTATTCCCAAATCAGCAAGATGTGCAGTTTTGGTTCAAATTTCAATTCAATGCTGAGTAGCAGCAATTAAACCTTGCTGCTCTTTGTTCCAGGGATATGATGTCATTTACACAGCTGCTTAAATTGCAGGATGCAGGTTAGTATTATAAGTCTTGTTGTGACAAATAGTGCATTTTTGTCATGAAATATGGTTGTTGTGTGAATGCATTTGTGTATTATGAATTGAATGGATTTGTAGGCAAATGGTTATGTATTTTCAGCTGTTGCAATGTAGTCAAAAACAACAGCTTGCATGTTTTAGATGGTTTTGGGTGGGCATTTGCATTCATTCACAATCATTTGCTGCCGAAGAAAGTCACTGCAGTCTGTTTTTTAAAATAAGAATATGCGGAGGTGATCAGATTCATTTGTTTGTGAAATATTCTGAGTTTAATGAGACTTCATCGGCTGTTTGTCTTTTAATGGATTTAAAGCAATCAGAAGAAAAGGGAGGTGAATTATAAAGATGGGCTGTGTTAATTTGGGCTGCTGCCATTTTGTGTTTCATCAGAAACTGATCACCCCACCCCTAATGTGTCTGTCGTGTGGATTCACACATGTAACGAAAAGACATCATTAGCTTATTTAATTAGCCCATCAAAGTAGAAAAATGACAGAGAGGATGTAAAATTGAAAAGAGTGGTTGTGTGGATTGTAGACAACAACAGCTCTCATTTATTTATTTTTGTCGAAGGCTTAGCACAAGTTTAAATTTTTATACATGCTTTTTACTCAAATGTAGGATGTGGACATATTAATTTGATGAAGGTTTTTCGCACCGCTCATTTGAGCTGCACCGTTGCATTCACTCTGCACAGTGAGAGCAAACTGGTTCCCATGGCAACACATCCCTCCTCCATCCAACCACCTGTTGAGTACAGCAATGAAAAGATTTATGCAACGGGAGACGTCCAGTGGCAGCTGTCTGATTATGTCTCAAGGTCGAAAGATCTGCCTGTTAATACCTGCATAATTAGTCAAGGTCAAATATTCAGTGGAAGGATGGAATCCTGTGTTTTTGCACAGAAAAAAACTAAGGCGTTTCATAAAAGACTGTTAAATGGGAGCGCTATTACATTTATTTATTTATTTTTAAGAAATGAGCATTTATAACGTTCCAAAAGAATTCTACTTCAGATAAATGCTGTTCATTTGTACTTTCTATTGATAAAAGAATTTGAAAAATAATTTTTCACAGAAATATTAAAGTGTAATGTTATGGGTAATGAAAGGTTCATATTTCAGAAGGTTTTAAGGATCATAAAATCAGAATATAATAATGATTTATGAAGAATCATGTGACACTAAAGTAGTGATTTTTAATGTAAATTTCTAATAATATTACTATTTTTACTGTATTTTTGATTAAATAAACACAGTTTTGATGAACTTTAGAAACGTATGCACTAAATCAAGAACAATAAAGAAATCCTACCACCCCAAAATTTTAAACAGTAGCATATACAGTATTTATGCTACTACAATTGTTTTTAATAAACTTTTAATGAACACATTTTATTGTTAACTTTTCATTTTATTACAAAAAAAGTACCTTTCTAAGAAGAAATGGAGACAACTTTACAGAAATTGCAATTTTGTACTTCACCTATTATAAGATATGATTATTACAGAAGATGACATGATAATGTTAAATGAAGCTGAGTTGTACCTCCCACAGTTTTTGCTTGGGCAGCCTGCCATCAGTAAACCATCAGAGGTACAGACGAGCTTTCAGTGCTCTTTGCTGTCCTCCCTTTACTGTCTGCAGAGCTGCACAAACAAAGAGCCTGGCGTCTACCAAAAGTCATGCAACTAAGATCCAGTGGCCATCATTCCTCCCAGCCTGGCCACCAAACAACTAGCGGCAAACCCCAAATTACCTCCTCCCCTCTGGGCTGCATTGGGGTGCCTGAGAGAAAAGGGGTAACTGAGTATTATGTAACAAGATTTGACCATGTGAGAGAAAAGGGGAAACACAAGGACCTTTTTGTGTCCGCTTCGCCTGGGGCCCCCGATTCCTTGCTTCTATACCGCATCCCGTCTGGGAGGCACATCAAATACTATGACTGGAGATCTTTGATAATGCCTTGGCTGTAAAGATCTGACCCAGATCTGGCAATTTAACCCACAAAATCTGGAAAACCAGCATTCCAGCTGGTGTCAAATGTTCTTATTCTTACAAAACAAACAGTCTTGACTGTCTGCCCGGCTTGGCGCATTTTGTATGAGGAAAACAGCGTATGTGAAAATTCTCCTCTTAATAAGGTTAACGTCAGGTATCCATGACATACATTTGCACATGATTGAAGGACGCTGTGCGTTAAGTGTTCGCACTTAGACCTTCCACACCACAGTTTGATTTTTATCTAGAATTTAATCACTGGCTGCTCTATACATGAGTCGCTAAAACAACATTATACAATTTAGGAGATACGCCAAACTGGAAATATGATTATGCTACTCAAATGAGAGCTTTATTATTTAGCACTGGCTGTGTTAATGGTGCAAAGCACTTTCTTTGTACGCACAGTAGGGATTTTAAATTTTTTTTTTTACACATCTGGTTTCTATTTAGTCAGATTGATCATGTCTTCCTGTATTAGTCATCATATTTTGTGTTAAAATAAACATACAATTTATTTTTGCTCTGTGCCTTAAAACTTTTCATATTTGTACCATTAGTTTTTCAAATTCATTTTCCAATTCAAATTTCTGAAGGATCATGTAACACTGAGGACTGGAGTAATGAACGCTAAAAATTCAGCTTTGCCATCACAGGAGTAAATTGTGTTTTGAAATATAATATAGTCGAAAATAACTATAACCTAAGGTTACTTAATATACAATTTCATGTGCTTTCTATTCTGCAAGTGAAAAAACTAAACGTACAAAACTTGAATATGTTTCCCTTATTTATTGTATTGTGTTTGGTGTTTATGCCTCGATATTGATTTGACATCTGTGTTTGAAATGCATGTTAATCTTGCACGAATGCAGAGACTATAATGTTACCACAAAGAGCAGTATGAGATTCAGATTTATCACATAAATACTACATTAGTGATTCACGCTCGCTAATAAAATCCAGACCAAGCACATCTGGCCATTTTTGGAAACCTTTTTTTTTCTAGGGAGCATCTCTTGTGCCAAAGATCTTAGTCTCCACTGTCACATGTTATGTCTCAGACGATACTCAATTTATGTCTTTATTAGTTTTAAAGTGAAAAAACGCAGATGTTTTTAGAACAGAAATGTCCTGCCAATACAAAAGTAAATAAACCTTTTTTCACCAGAGCATTCAGATTATGGCACAGGAGAATCAATGCAAATCAGCCATCTTTGGAAACAAATCTCTTAAAAAAGGGAGAGGCTGTCATGTCAGGTTTGCTTAGACTTTTACTGCAGGATCACAGATCCACGGTTTTAAGACACACTGTTTTAGCTGAGCCCGTATGCTCTAAAAAATGTCCTATTGTCATTCCAAAAATTCAAACAATTTCTTGTATAGTGAATGTTGCAACATATTCGACATATTAGTCCACAACTACCAAATCTTTGTTCTTTGAAATATTTCCAAGTGGCTAAATGTCTGAATTCATGAAAAAGAACATCATGATAATGAACAGTCGTATTGATGTGTTGACGGCTGTTAGTCGTTGAGGAAGAGTCCTGCTTCCTAACTCCTGTATTATTTTGGCTAGAGATTATAATTTTAGCTAACCATTACTTCATTGGGAGTATCTGTGTGTTTAGTCATAGTCTTGGAGCTATTGTGAATGATTCATTTGTTAATATTATTCCAAAGGGGGAAAATGTCTTTGGAAACTATTCTTACCTCAAAAATGACTTCTTATTAAAATTTTAGTGAAATGTTTTTGATATGTTTCCAGTAAAATATATACAGATCTATAAAGTAAAATGCTTTAGAGGCATATTTAGACTTGTTTTTATTGGTTGTATTTTGAAAAGTCAAGTAACTCCTTATTTTTTTCCTCATTGAATATCCTGTTCATGTTGTGGCTGTAAAATTGATTATGAACACTACTCTGATTAAATTACAGTGTTGTTTGATTAGACTTGATAAGATTCTATTGGCTTTTCTGGTGGTCAGAGAATGGCCTGTGTCTTTTTAGCTAATTGTTCCTCCACCAGGAGCCCATATGAATCTAGTCGCAACCCCTAATCCCTAATCCTGTCTTTGACAACCATGTGCATTAGTTAAATAATTGCACCTAGTCTCAAGGCTTGTTAAAGACGTTTTTAAAGCTGTTGGGAAACCTACCACTGAGCAGGAAATAAGCAAAGGTTTAAACACCAGTGTCTTTGTGAAAGAATGCAAAGGTTTTTTTTGAGTTCTCCTAACTGTGATCTTGTCCTTTCAACAGGTAACTCTGTGGTGGGAAATGAAACTGAGGTTGATAGTGCTGTTAATGTGACCTCCTTATCTACCGGAGATGAGGAGGAAAAGATAGAAGAAGTGTCACAGTTCACCAGCTTGTCTAGCACCTCAGACCTGACTCGCACCGGACGTAAGTTTAGAGATGAAGAAGCAGGCAGTGGCATGCTGGAAGACACCTTCCAGCCAACTCCTGGAGCTCCAACTTCCAGTGAAGGTGCCACAACCACTTTGGCAAGCCCAGAGATCAGCTCCGAGTCTGCTGAGACCGAAAACTTGCTTCTCCATGAGCCTGTCAGTACTTCCTTCGGGAAGGAGCACGTCACCCCCTTCATGGAGGAAGAGGAAGAGGAAGAAAGGCAGCAAGTGCCTACACTACCACCCTGGCAGGTTCCTAAAGAAGATATGGAGACCACTGTGTTTGACCTCGACTCTGAGACATCTCCTACAACCCCATCCCCAACTCATCCCCCTTCCCCATCCGATGTCACTGTAGATTTCTTTGACCCTGGCTCCCGCCGCAAGAACCTTGGACCACCGTCTCATTCCCCACATGAGCTTCAGGGTCGTGACCCCACCTCCTGGTCCATGCCTGACAACTACGACTACATGACGCCCTACGACAACAGTGTGTCTCCCACCACCGAAGATTACCCCTACAGCAGCACTACTGACTCTTACGATGATGACATCTCCACTACTCCTCCTTCCAAACGCTTCCCTCCTCGATTGCCCTCCAACCCTGTTTTTACGCTCCCCAAAGGATCCACTGTGGGTGCAGGCCCCCGTGCTCCCCCTGGTGTGGTCGACTCGGTTAACGGCTCAGAATGTCGACAGGGTTTTGTCCGCATCAACGGCTCCTGCAAGTCCCCTTGTGACCTGCAGCCCAACTATTGCTTCAATGGGGGCCAGTGCTACGTTATGGAAGGAGCTCAAATGTTCTGCAGGTAAGTGTTCTGAAGAGCCAGGTTATGCAACATGGCACAAATTATTATTAAAGTTGCTGTATGAAAATTTTTGACAATCCTAAGGCACAAAATTATTCAGGAAATATTTAGGAAACAAGCTCACATCATTTTTTCCCTGAAAAACATTTTTGGAACACAATTTTGGATGAAGACCAGGAGACTTGTAACTGTCCCATTGAACATACTCTGTTTGCGTGCAGTAGATACTCTTCAAAATGGCGCTATGGTGATGCAGAGAGACAAAGGAGACAAATTGTTGAATAAATGTCATTATTTTTATTTTCTTTGCGTACAAAAAAGTATTAGTCACTTCATAAAATATAGATTGAACCGCTGATGTTAGATGGAGTATTCTGATGATGTCTTTAATACTTTTCTGGGCCTTGACAGTGTTCATTACTTGGCTGTCATTCAGTGGGACAGTCACAAGCCTCCCGGTTTTCAAAATATCTTAAATTGTGTTCAGTTTGGAACGACATGGGAGCAAGTGATTAAAAACAAAGTTGTGGTGTGGAGGAACCCTTTAATATTGCTCATACTTATCTTTTGGCTTGTTTAGGACAGAGTTATTTTGACAGTCTCACACCATATTTGGTAACCAGAGTACTTGAGGGTGGGCTCTTCTGACTTAGGCTAGAAAGTGACCAATTTGCAATCATCCAAAACACCCTAGCAACTGCATAGCAAACATTCAGTGCACCTTAGAAAAAGGGATATGTGCTGTTCCATGTTGAATTGAGAATGGCATTCCAATTCAACTTCCTGTGTTATGTGGCCAGTTCCATTCAAATTCACACACATGAATTAAAGGGAGACAATCTGAATTCTGACACCCTAGTATGATGATGTTTTCATAAGCAAACACCACTGGTATTTTCTTTGGAAAATGTAGTAATAAATTGGAACGAAGCAGAGGGAACCTCTTCAGAAGATCAGCCCTCCCTCATGGCACATCTGGTCATGAGGGGAACTAAGGACTCGCACAAGGACAGGCCGAGCGCTGCGGAGCAAAAAGTACCACATGTTTTCCCAGATTCTTTATGAGGAAAGTTTATTAGGAAACTTCCCTCTCGTTGCCAGATTATTTTGAGCACAACTGTTTTTGTCCAAACATGTGACCCAAATACACACTAGTCTAGTCACACAAGTGTATGTTTTGAAACCTGGTTTGTTTTCATGTGTCTTGCATTATGGATGCAATCCTCTCTTTTACTAGAAAAATATTATTAAGAAGTCCAATTTAGAAAAATGACAATAACATCAAGTTCATTCATTTTGGTACCAGTGCAAATGCATTTACCATGAAAGCGAATACAGGGCCTGTGACTGCCACTACAAAGAGGTCATCAGGAGGATTATGTTTAAGCTGAAAATAAGTATGAAGAGATATGAAATTCAGCTTTTTCAAGGGTAGATTAGGTCCAAACGGGGGGAGGATGCTTGAGAGCTAAACTCACTGCTTCCTAAAAAGCAATATAAAAGTCACATACTGATGATATTTGTGGGGTTTTGATGGGGTATTCCTAGGGTAAATTAAAATCTCATGGTTTCAGTTGCTCTCAGTATTGCAGTAATGTGAAATAGAGTGTAGTTCTCTCTCCACAATGTCCTCCTGACATCCAGAGGTTGTAATTCATGTCGTGATTAAGATCTGAGACCATCCTCTTGCCAGCCAATGACCATTAACAACTTATTTATGGTGATAAATCTCTCGCCCCTCCTTCTTTTTGGATTTGTGCAGTGACCCTGACCGCAACCCCAACCGTAACATCAGCTCAGAGGTCATGGTTAGCAGTTAGAGTAAATGCTAGAGGAACATTTTATTGCCCTGAGGTTGCTCACGAGAGTGATGCTGCATATAAGGATTTTATCTCAGATGTGTTTCCTTTTAAGTGCAAGATTGTTACATGAAGTATGCAATAAATATAGAGCTATATGCATGAGAAAATATTTATAAATTGGTGGATTTTGGACAAATCTCTTAAAAATAAAGATTTTGTTTTTCTCAGTGATGTCAAAGAAGAACCATTGTTGGTTCCCCAAAGAACCTTTCAGCAGAAGCATGTTTATTGTTAGTGTGAAGAACATTTTAATAATCTACATAATTTTGTTCCACTTTTTGTTCAATGGAAGGATTTCTATGAAAGAAAGGTTCCTTGTGGAATCATCAATGCCAATAAAGAACCTTTGTTGAGATCTGTTACTAAAAATCAAGAAACATAGATTTGCCCTCCGTTTAATCTAATTTCTGTATAGGGGAAACAATTGTCTATCTGCCAGTTGTGCTAGGATAAAAATCTTTTTTCTTTCCATTTTTCTCGCCTAAAATCATAACATTGTAACATAATATGAGCAGTCCATGCTCATAATGATCATGCTGAAAACTGACTCCCAAATACTCCTCTCACTAATTACCAGTGTAATTTATAACCTCTCTGTTCACTCTAAATAAGAGCATCTGCTAAATGCCATCAAATGTCATTTTTCTGAGCCTCACTCTGAGTTCCTCCTCATGCTCATGTACTTGCATAGTTAGCAGACGCTTGCCCTACCAGTAACCCCCCCTTTGGGACCGGTTACCCTTACTGGCTCCCCAAAACAGGCCTAGTCAAAGTGGGTCAGTGGAGCTCTGGGCAGCTGTGTCCCATGTTGGCTTTGTTTATATGAGGCTCGTCTGAACACACTGATTTATTCACCACTGCAATCTTATTAGAGGATGAATGTTAATGGCTCAGACATCTTTTAAGCGCTCCGTCATTCCCCCTCCCCTGCGCACGCACCTCTCTGTTAGTGATCTGTTGAGAGCTTTCCGTAAGTATGTGCTGACTTATGACAGCTTGGCTTTCATTTCAGTTACAAAACATGTGATTCCAGTCAGTGAAACTTTCTGTTGAAGTCCCAGAGGCTTTTCATGCTTGGTGGTTGCTTTTCATATCTCAGTACAGCTAATAGAGATGAACTAGCATTCAAAAGTTTGGGCCCAGTAAGATTTTTATTGATTAAATGTATATTTTTGTTCTACAAGAATGCATAAAATTGATCAAAAGTGAGAAATGGGTATGATTGTGCCAAGTGCACAGGCAAGCTAATAAAATTTTCAAAAACAAAGGTTTTGCAAGACGAAGGTGAGGCAGTAGGAAATAGGAGTCAAAAATTTGCCGGCCGCCTACGTCTCCTCAACTGTCTCGTTCATGTTTTTTTTTTGCCATCTAGAAGAAACAACCAAGATGTTAAAGATATTTCACATGTGATTTTCTTCCTGTGGGGTGTTAGTCATCCAGAGGAAGACATGGAAAGCAAATTCAGAGAGTTCAGAGAGATGTGAAGTTTACTGAGAAATAAAAAACAAGTGTGAGTCAGACTTCTGCTCTGTGTGCCAGCATGGAAACAGATTAAGGCAAGTCAGGCCACACAAAAAGTGCGTTTTAGTTTGAGATAATGTAACAGTCAAGCAAAATCTGTTTACTGTTTGCATCAGTTTTTGTCATGACTGTTTGTTTGTGTCTCAAAAGTTTGTTGCAGTCCCGTTCAAACCTCCCATGCCGTGGCACAGAGGACATGTAGACTTTAATCTTTTCAGAAAACACGAATTACAATAAAATACTGTTTACACTGCTACTTTGAAACTTCTTGCTAGCCAACCTACTATCTACTCAATCTATTACAATCTACTCAAAATGTAATGTTAAACATTAAATGACATTTTTGAAAATGTTGTTCGCTAGCTTATGTCGAAAGCTATTTAGCTAATCATTTACTTTATTATTACTATAATATAATAAATATAAAGTACCTATCAAGTAGTCTTGAGTTTGATTCATTTTCTTTTCTATAGTCAGTTTGATTAATTCAGACATTTGGCAATAGCATACACTCTTACTATTTCTAGCTTTTAAAAATATGGCAGAAATAGTAAGATTATTAGCTTGTTATTTTGAATTCAGCCATTTTGTTAGTATTTTGGCTTGTTCAGATGACTCGTTTATATTAAGTGTTATAATAATTCGTTTATTAAAAAAGATGCTGTTTGCAAAAGACTCATCTTTCAACATTAATTAAAAAAGCCACTATATATTTATACTATATATTATTTATTTAGATTTTACGTGTGTGTGTGTGTGTGTGTGTGTATGTATGTATATATACACACATAAACACATACACACAGTGTGTTACACATAAATATATTTAATATGTAAACATATCTTATGTATATAAAACATATCATATTTTCTTAAACTTGCATGTATGTGTATATACATAATAATACACACACACATATATGTACATATGTATGTATGTATGTGTGTATATATATATATATATGTGTGTGTGTGTGTTACAATCATTATTAAATAATTGAATAGTGTACATTTATTGTTTATTGTGTGTATGTTTTTTTAAGTGTATAGTTGATCATTTAGATTTTGGAGACTTGCAAACAGTTTGTTTTCTAGATAGACAGAATGATGTTGTGACAGACACAGCGGGACCTGATTAATGATTGGTCCTAATCCGGCCCTGATCCTTCTCAGTCACTGGGTTATTACCATCGGTGGTCTCGGAGTAAGTGCGTTCTGCATCTGGGAATCACCCTTACACCATCCCAGGGATCCAGGGGTCAACTGGGCTGCTGTCTCTCTAAGTCTAGTCAACTGAGTATTACAAACATTTGCCAAAATGGAATAATGTGCCATAACCCTGGTAATTTATTTATTTTTTCAGTGAGGATTGTGGCAGCACTGGTAAACCACATGTTTGGAATTAATGAAGGGGTGCTGCTCTTGGTGTGGCTGTGTTTAGGACGACAAGCTCCACTGACAGTTAATTAAGAGGCTGTGCTGTGCCAAGCTTTGCAAAATCTCTCTAAAAGCCATTCTACATGCTCACAGTTTCCAGTTCATTTTTCATGGGAAAGAGGTGAAAAAAATATTGTACCACTATCAGTGTAGCATGTAAAATAGCTTTAATAAGAATCCATCTGCTAAAAATGCATATTTTGAAAAAAGGTAAGCATGAAGTGCACATCTAAACATTAACATCACTCAGGTGCAAGCAAATTAAATTAATAGGAATTAGCCACTAATTCTGCAAAATGTAAAATAGTTAAGAATGCCCATTGTGTTGTATCTTTAAAAGTAATGCTGACACTGGATTTTATGGTCCAGTTATCGCTAATAAACCATTAATTTTGACTTTTGTCTCAAACTACTAATTTGCTGCTTATTAATCGTTAATAAGGTTGTTGTTATATTGGGTAGGATTAGGTATGTAGAATATGTGCTTTAATAAACATCCAATATGTTAATAATAGGCATGCTAATTAGCAATTAATTAAGAGTGAGAATTTATCCCTATACTAAATTATTACCCTACAAATGGATTTAATATTGTCATTCATCATACTTTTTTTCTTTGTTTTTGCATCACGTTGTGTTTGCTACATTTTAAAAAAAGTGAAACCACCCTTATACATACATTATTTTTGCCAACAGAGAAGTCTTCCTGCCATTTTTATTGAAACATACAGGGAAAGTATATCTATATATATGTTGTTCTTAAAAGAGGAAGGGATGGCAGAGTGGAGAAAGAGAGAGAAGTGGTGAAATGGAGGAGAAAAAAGGGAAGTTTGGTCTTAAGAGAGATATTAGGGATGGAATGACATGTCATTACTACATCTGCTTGCTACTGCTCATCTGGGGCTGTTTGGCATGCATCCATGCAACACACACACACATGTACACACAAGCACAGCCTTAGCTTGACCATCTGTCTGCACGGCAGCTTCATAAAATGCCCATATTTATACAGAGAGATTAACGGCACAAATTCAAACCTCATCTAGCTTAGGCCAACATTTCCATTTCCATAGTCATGCTGCTAAACAATGCTCTTTCAGAGTGAAATTTATTTTTCACTTAAATATAACAATATTGCATCCTATAGCTTATAAAAAATATATTTTTTTAAAGATAAAGAGCCAAGAGATATTTCCATTTCATACAAAATGTAAGTGTTTTTTGAATATGTTCCATTTTATGTTAATGTACTGTATATTTACAGGTAAATAGGATGTCCTATATCCAGATTTTATTACACGGCTTCCTGGAATACTCGATTCTGATCAGTCGCCACATTCCAAGGTTTGTTATTCCCAGATAACAACCGGTAAAACTAATAACACGGGCTCATCCGGGTACTACGAACGATCTTGACATCTTGTTAGTAATTATATCACTCCGCTGCCGCTGACAGTTTGACGCAATCCTTTGGCTTAAAAATGCTTAACCATGAGTTAAAATTGAGGACTTTAACATTCATTTCAACATGTACGGAAAAAACTAACGTTCTCAGCAGTGAGTAGAAGATGATTTGACTGACTCCCCGGGTTAAAACAATTATTTATTATTGTATTATATAATTCATTTCTTTATTTATTTATTATTTGTGGCAAGAAGCCGTGTAATAAGCGGGAAAATGTACATCCAGCAGGTTATCTCAGAATAAAGTCGGGCTTTATTCTGAGGTAACAACCTGCTGGCCTTACACTTATATCCCTGTGCAATAATGTAGTTTGTGTTTTTCGAGAGTATATGGATATTACAATTTGCTATATAATTAATGCACTCTATGCAATCGGTTAAGGTTGTGTTTAGCTGTGTGATTCGTGGTTAATAGTTACTCATTTTTTATATATGGAAGCACATTTTCACAACAGAATAAACATTAAAAGATGGCTGTTGAGACTTTTTATCTCACAATTCTTATATTTTTTTTATTCTTTAATTCAGATTTTTTTTTCAGAACTGAGAAAAAATAAAGGCTTCTTTGTTGCAATTGGCAGTTTATATCTTGCCATTTATATCTGCACAATTGTAATTTTACATCTCGCAATTCTGTTTTGTTTTCTCACAATTTTAGCTTCTTTTTTCAGGTCTGTGAGATATAAACTCTCAATTTTGAGTTACAGCATAAAGTCAAGTTCTGAAGGAAAAGAAAATTATTCAGTGATAGAAACAGGCTTCCATATTATCCTGTGTTGTCTGTGTAAAATTTAGTTCAGGAGTGTTTCCTTACCCGAAAACATTTTTAAATAATAACTTCAGAGTAACTTCTGAGTAAAAATTGTTTCTACACCTATTTTTTCCTCCTCTTTTTGTACTCTCTCTCTCATGTTGTTCCAAACATGTATGACTTTCTTCTGTCCACGCAACATAAGAGCCTCTTGACTTTCATTGTATGGATGAAAAGGAAGAGATGTTTTTCAAAACATCATCTTTTGTGCTCCACAGAAGAAAGAAAGTCACAACATTAGAGTGAGTAAATGCTGACATCTTTTATTTAACTTTATTTAACATAATAATATACATTTTGGGTAAACGGGTTCATTGCCGTAGGCTCTGTTTAAGACGACAGCTTACATGTGATGAATATGACTGATTGCATTACACTTTCGACTACTGATGCAGTCAGAAGGTTTTGCAGCTATGAGAGAAAGAGAGAAATAGGAACAAAAGAATGCAAGAAAGAAAGAAAAATCTTGACTGAAAGCCCTGAAAAGTGGGTTGGGTTGGAAAATGGGCAAGAGAATGGGTGTAGAATGTAATTTAGATAGCATGCAAAGTTTTGCTGAAGAAACAAACACGATTAAGAGAGTGTTGAGATCTGGGAGGGTGGATGAGAAACAGCTGAGGGGCTGAATAGACAGACTGCTTTATAAAGCCCACTGTAAGGATGCATTTAAATGCACGCTCACATCAACACGCCCGTCACCTCGCTCTCCCTCCTGGGATTGAATGCCCTCGATGGCGCTGTGCCAACCCTGTTCTCCTTCGTCTCGCTCGGGGTTGGCGCAGGCACAAAGGGGCATACAGGATGCTGTAGTGAAAAGGAGTGAAACCTCAGACCCCCCTCCCGTGACCACCAAGACTTTGAATGAAGACAACTTCCTTTCATTATAGACATTTACATTTGACTGTGTGCATATGTGGATGTGGTTGAGGGAGAGAGACAGTCTTTGCGGATCGTTTGAGTTTGATTGCTTGCAAATGTTTCGGTTATCATCAGATTTGTGGTTTATTATGCATCTGTTTTTCTGTAGTAGGGTTCTTGCTTTCTCCAGCTGTTTGTAGCTGTCTTTCCTATGAGTATCTGCGTGATGACCCCGCATTAAAGCTCTTTACTACTTGCGCAAGGTGCATTTCACGCTTTACGTGATTTGCCCAAGTAGGACATGTTCTTGGAGTAACGTCAACAATTAACAAGTCAGATTTTTAATATATATTTATAAATTTTATAGTATTTTGAATAATAATTAAATTAAAATATTCTATAATTTATAGTGCAAAATAATTTGTAATTCTGAAAATATTGTAAATGTTATATATTATAACTAGAAATTATTTATTATGTGTGTGTGTGTGTGTGTGTGTGTGTGTGTGTGTGTATATATATATATATGTACACATAAAATAAAACTTCAGATTTTTATATATATATATTTAAATGTTTTAAAATAGTATATTATTTTAAAGATTAGAAAAAAATATATATATACAATATATATACAATAATATAAAATATGTGCATGTTACACTATAAAAATTATAATTTTATATGCATAGTAATATTATAAAATATATAATATGTTTTTATACCAATTAGTGCTGTCAAATGATCGCAATTAATCACATCCAAAATAAAAGGTTTTATTTACATCATAAATGTGTGTACTGTGTAACTTTATTATGTATATATAAATACACAAGAATGCATGTATGAACTTAGGAAGAAATATGTTTATATATTTGATATATTTATGTTTGATATAAATTATATGAATATAAATAAATGTAAATATTTTCAAAATATATGCTGTATGTGTGTGTGTTTATATATACAATATAAATATCCGCAGCACACACACATATTTTATGAAAATAAAAACCTTTAATTTGAATGCAATTAATTGTGATTAGACAGCACTAATTCTAATATAATTTATAACTAGTAAACTAAAGTATTTTTTATTACTATATGCAATTTCTACCTTCAGTCTATAGCTTTGCTGGTCTGTCCTCAAACCTACTGTTATGTGCACAAAATGGAGGAGGAATAGTTTTGGAAGCTGATGGACAGGATGCAGATGCCCGTGTGCTTCAGTCCCCGACAAAAAACAGATGCAAACCCTTTGCGTTCTGCAACCTTTTTTGGTAGCAGCTTTTTCATACACACCTAAACATAATATTGTGACACTGGATTGTCCTTGGACCTTATTGGATTTTCAAGGCAAATGCCACTGCGTTTTAATATGGCAAATCCTCACAGACTTTGAAGTTAGTTTACCGACTTCCCTTCTGGGACAAGTTCAGAACTGCTGTTAAATCCAGTCAAATGCAGTGTAGAAGAAACCTACGGTGAGATAAAGGCAGTGAACTTGTCAACCGCCCAGGTGTCTGCAAAAATGAATTATAAAAATGCTGAAGGCGGTGAATTTTAACTTGCCCTTGGTGTAGAAGATCCACCGAGCCCCCATGAATTATTCATACGGAACTAGAGTCTACATGAAGAATCAAAGCACGCTTTTGGGAAGCCAATAAGGATTAAAATAGCATGTCTCCTGTGTGTCTTAATATGGTGTGTTTAAAGTGTAACTCATTTCCAATATGAGTGTGTGTTGGCGTGATATTGTCTGCTAAATGAATCCCAGTAAGTTGCTCCAGGTTGTTTTCATTGGAGAAGAGGCGGAAAAATTGGCTCTACACTGGCCCTTAAAACCTGCTGATCTTGAACCAGGAACTTCTAACATCAGAAGCCAATGACTGGGATAAAGTAATGTTTTTTAAACAGAAAATTAATATTGCCAAGACTGATGCAAAACAAATGAATATCGGACAAAAAGAATAGGATCATGCGTTGGGTATACAGTGGAAATTTGGCCTTTCAGCATGAATTCGGTTGATGTTGCTGTTTGTTCACAATACATTGCGTGTTTCTGGAAATACAAGCAAATTATCTATTTGGTGGTAAAACCTTACATATATTTCCCTTTCTCTGTCATGCAGGTGCAACATCCAGGACTACATGTGGCACAAGGGTGCCCGCTGCGAGTCGGTCATCACCGAGTTCCAGGTAATGTGCATTGCCATCGGGGCCTCCGCTCTCATGGTGCTCCTGCTCTTCATGATCGTCGTTTGCTTTGCCAAGAAGCTGCACGTGCTCAAGACCGAGAACAACAAGTTGCGCAAGCGCAGGTGAGACTCTGACCTGTGTGGTACTCATTTGTAGAGAAAGTAAGACTAAGTGAAAGGGTTTATGGATTAAATGCTTTAAAAGCTTGTGTTGTTTGGTGGAATTAGGAACAAACTAATCGCGCACACAGTGGAGCTTGCCAAATATTTGTGTAGTTGTTTAAATAGCAGCAGTTCAATCTCATGACTTTTCTTAGGCATATACCTGTACACTGTCAGTGTAATTTAACTGTTTTTGAAAGTCTTTTATGCTCACCAAGTCTAAAAATCTTAATATTGTAAAATAAGTGTTCATATCATTCAAAATGTAATTTATTCTTTGATTTTAAAGCTGAATTTTCAGCTTCATTACTCTTCAGTCTTTAGCTTCACTTGATCTTTCAGAAATCGTTCTAATATGCTGTTTTGGTGCTTCATTATTCAGTTATTATGCTCAGTTATTATGACTTATAAATTAATAAATTAATAATAATTATATACTTGATATATTTTCCGTCTTTAAAAATATCATTATTGTCATTTTTAATCAATTTAATGCATCCTTGCTGGATAAGTTTTATTTTTATTTTTTATTTTTTGGGGGAGGAAAAATATCTTTTAGCTTTTTTAATTATCTTTTAAATATTACCTTTCAAGACCTTTTTCAACATAATTTTAAAAATATGTATATATAATATATATAAACCTGCGGCGTAAGATTGCAATATGAAATAGAAATTCTTGAACATTTAAAAAAAAATCATTATTTGATAATAAACCTGTTTAGTTTGATGGTTTCAGATCAATTTTCAAACGAATCTCCGAATCTTACGAGGTGGCTAATTCGTACAAATTCATACGACCTCACTGGTACAAACTTGATCTTTTGCTAAATAATGCGTATTTTACGCGTTGCCAATTCATATGAGTTTGTACAAATGACTTAAACCTAACCCCTTCCTAAACTGGGGTTTAGAGAAATTGTACAAAATCATACGAGTAAGGTTGTACGAATTAGCACAAATTTTTCACCTCGTACGAATACTTACAAATTGGTTGTGAGACTGTGTTGGGATGTTATGGACTTGTCAGCAAGGTAAACAGTTTAGAAATACCCCAAAACTGACATTCTGTCTTTATTTACTTACCCTCCAGTTGTTCTAAACCTATATGAATTTCTTTCTTTTGTTGAAGAAGCTAGTTTGAACAGTGTTTGTAACTAAACAGGTAGCTGGTATCCACTATAATGTTGGGAAAAATATTGTAGCTACCAGCAACTGTTCCAAATATCTTTTATATCAGCAGAAGAAAGAAATTCATACAGGTTTGGAACAACTTAAGTGATGACAGATGACTGCACCTTTAAACCAGCTGAGACCAGCAACTCAGCAGGGTTAAACAATTAAAAATAAAGCTAAATCTTTATCTGAGAGAAACAAAAAAGTGCAGACAATGTTGTTGTGATGTCTGCATTTTTAATTCCCTGAAAAGTGTTAGTGTTACGTTAGCGCAGCTGCTAATCGGATGCAGTGAGTGCATGGTGCGCTAATGCTTGTCGTACTGCAATAGCAGCGGGCAGACTGCATGATGTCACGGAAGCTACAGCTGAAAGTAGGGCAGAGCGATGGGGGAGGAGGGGCCGGCTGACCTACATACAGCTGTGAGACCCAGGGGGGTGTGGGGGTGGAAGCTACGGCCAGGAATTAAACAGCGCACACCCTCCTCAAAGAACAGAAGGAAAATGATGAGGGAAAAGAGCAGAGCAAGTGCCAGAGGAGAAACAGAGTTTTATAACTCTGTAGAGGAGGGTGGCCATGTTTGGAGGTGAGAGTGATGGAGGGGAGAGGAGAAGGCAGATGAGACTAGTCGTAAATACATCAGACGCCCACCTCTCCATCTGCTACCAGTAAATGTGCTCAAATTCACTCAGCGCCAAACAAGATCAAATCTTCTGAACTTATAGGAAGGGATGGGATTTATTATGGTAAAGAAAGACAGAGAAGGAAGGCCCAAATTTACATCATGTGGCCAAAACCACCCAGAGACCTACACTATACCATGTTTTAAATATCACTAATTCTCACCAAGGATGCAGTCAGTTGATGAAAATAATAATAATTTTATTGTGAAAGATCATTCAAATGTAAAATTACTGATTACTGTTTTAATACATTGTAAAATGTCATTTATTCCTGTGATGTCAAAACTCATGACCCTTCAGAAAACTTTCCAATATGCTAATTTGGTAGAAATTCTATTTGAAACAATGTAAAATAATTTACTCTTGATCAATTACATTTGTCCTTGCTAAATGAAAGTAATACTTCAATAAAAAAAAAAAAGTAAAATAAAAAAAAGGGTTTTATTGGTGACAAAAGTCCTTAAAACACCTTGCAACAGAATTTTTTATCATAACATTTTTTATTGTTTCTGTTGTCATTATTTGTAAGTAGCTTTGGATTAAAGCATCTAATAATTACTAAATGCAAGTTTGCTAAAATTGCAAACATTTCTCTTTTTTTAATTGTAAATACTAATATCTTTTATTTGATTTTGTTAATTTTTTTATTTGATTATTATTTATTTATTTTCATCTTCTATTTATTTTAAACAATCAAATCAAATAGTTTAATTTTGCACTAATTTTATTATTATATGTACATTTTTATATATATATATATATAGGGGCTTTCACACAAGAGGAACCTTTTCCACAGAAACTAAGAACAATTTTAGTTCTTGAATCTCTGTTTGGAGGAACTAAATTAGCTCCTACTTTATTTGCGTAAATTGTGTGCTCCACAAAACCCACGATACACAACAAAAACATCTCCAATCACGGCATCCTCCATTCACCGACCGCTTCAGAGTTTCCACTGCCGGTGTGAATGCAACCAGTAAAATGGCTCGAGGGGGAAACCTTTCTCTAGAGGCGACCTAGAACTGCATAGTGCGAAAGCCCCTAATTTGAGAACATGAAGAGTCGAGAAATCAATGGGAAGAACATAAGCCCATGCAGGAAGCCTAATTTATGAATTCATCTGAGGTCATTTAATGGTGATGAAATGTCTAGAACTTGTAGAGTTGCTGAATTTGAGAAAAAGGCATGATATTGTCATGTGATATGTTGCATCACAGGTTGTGTACTGAATGTGTGTCTAAACTTCTGTCCTACTGAATTGCACTAATGTTCTCTGCTCTTTATCTCTTTCTCTCCTCTGTCCTTCATAACCTCTGTATTCATAAACCCCTGCATTTTCCATTTTGTCCTTGTCTCTCTATACCTCTCATTTCCCCACGATGCTCCCTCCATTCCATCACTCTCCTTCTTTTCCTTTTTTCCCCGCCTCCCCGTCTTCCTGACCTCGCAGCAGTAAGTACCGTCCTTCCTCGGAGCACCACAATGATAATTTCTCGTTGTCCACCATCGCTGAGGGCTCCCATCCAAATGTAAGGAAACTTTGCGACACCCCTCCTAACCTCCCTCATGCCCGTGCTTTGGCTTACTATGATAACATTATCTGTCAGGTAACGTGTTTCTCGTCTTTCTCTTTCCTCTCCCCCTCCGTCCCCTCTCTGCATGGACCCCGAGCGTAACCTTTGGTAAGGGAGGGGGTGCACAGCGATCAGAGAGATGGGAGCGTTTTCTCTGCTGAAAAGGTCTGCTCTCAGATAGGAGTGTGGTTACTGAGCAACAGTTGTTACCATAGCAACAGGGTAACTGGGAAACGGCAAAAAAAAAAAGCTGGCTTTTTTTTTCTCTCTTTTTGAGCGCTTCTTCGGATGCTATGTTAATGGTGGGTCTCGGTGCTGTGGCTGACCTGAGTCTTTCAGCCTCTCACCGAGAGGCCATCCATCTGCCCCGCCGTGTCTCTAGATGAGCGGATAGACGCGCTCTTTAACAGCGCTTTGAGAGACTCGTGGAAAGCGGCCCTATTGATCCCACGCAAGAATCAATACAGAGGCAGACCTGGAAGACACATTCTTCCGCTGACACATTCATATACATACACACCCAGGCCGTGTGTATTAAATGTAGATGCATTTAGATTCATTTGGAATTTGGCTAGACGTGATTCTAGGTTTCTAGGTCCTATCCGGAATGGTTAAGGTTCAGAAGATCATTTCTTGTTTCTATGTGTGAGGGGTTGCAAGTTTGAGTCTGTAAAATTATTTTATCAATTTTTAATTTAATTTTTAATGAATGAATTCTTATTATTTCAGTAAATCTGTAATAGTGGTGTGGATGATTTTTTTAAAGTGATATTTTATTATTACAATATTAATATAATATGTCTTAATTTACGTGTGAATATTTACAGGTATGTTTTAAAAATTAATGAACATTTGCATTAATTTTGTTTTAATAATTTATAATAATACTTTTATTCTATTTTAATTAATATTTTTATTCATTTTCATTTATTTTATCTTTTGATTTAATTTGTAATAAAAATTATAGCAGAAATTTAATTTTTTATTATCATTTATTAATTTGTAAGATCGATTTAAAAAAAAATAGAATGGATATTTAATTTTTTTTTAGTTAATAATAATTTAATTACAATTAATAAATAAATTACAATTAGTACTTAATTTAACTGACAATTCAGATTTTAGTATTTGTGTAATTTTTTTTAAGAAAAAAAACAAAATATTACAGACAAAATAAGGATAGCAGGCAATTTATTCCTTATTTTGATGTTTTATTAAAATTAGTAAATTCAGTTTCATTATAATTCAGTATTGCATTTAAATTAAACTACATTCATTATTTGTTTAAAATTTTTAATAGATACAATTTTAAAAAGTAAATTCTAGTTTCTCAGTAGGTGTATCATTAATGGCAGTGCATGCGGTCGTGTTGTATTTTGTGAATAGAAAGATTTCAAATTAGATGTTTTCTGACCTGAAGGAAATGCATTATGTGTCTGTAAGGTCTAGAAAGGGAAGGAAATCCACAGTCATCCTAGTGCTGTCGCCGTTTACAGCAAACATGACGAGACACAATGACAGATGTTTAAGGGCGAGTTAATGGCAACATCTCTGGTTCCAGCATTGTGCCCTGATTGCAGACCTTGGACTCCGCTGAGAGAGCCCACCCACGCCACCCTCCTCCCCCTCACTCCTCACCCGCTCCCCTTCTCTCTTCCTCTGCACCGCTGCATGTCTGACTCCTCACACAGGCCTCCTGTGATCTGCTGCTGCTTGTCCACTGCATCGCATTAATATACCTGTCTGTCGTTTCACTCGTTTATCCTGGTTCAGAACGATGAGAGGGTGAGTGGGCTCTCTCTGTGCCAGATCTCACCAAGCAATGAAGTGTTGAGCGAAAAATGCAGGATAAACATCTGAGATGCAACGTCTCACTGCTGCCCATAGGTGGCGTAACACTTGGCTAACATGTCTGCCGCATGGGTAGATGTAGATCTAACATGGGCGTCGTTCTCTTCTGTGGGATAACCATAACACAGCTTTCTTTTCTTTTCAAATCTGATGTGTCTTTGAAAATATATTATTACAATGGAACAAACAGTATTTTTTTTTTAAATAGCCCCTCGGTCATATTATGTTTATTACAGCCCAATGGTGGATTATTTATGTCTCAAAAACTAAATACAAGTATAACATATACAGTATAATATATATATATACACATCCATGCACTTGCCATCAATTTCAGCTTGGATGCATCAGTCACATCAAAGTAAAACCATATGAAATCTCTGCTTTTTAGTACTTTTTTTTCTTTTCTTTTTTTCAAATATTTAAGCAAAGAAGACATGAATTCAATGTCCTCAGTACATATACTGCAGTTACTCATACTGCAGTTGGGTTATTTTGACTAGGTGAAAAAAAACAATTAAAAACAGCTAACATAATAAAACACCATAAAAAATATGTATTTTTAAAAACATATATTTTTTTTAAATAAAGTTTTTATGATAAACAGACTGAATTTGAATTTAAAATTGGATAATTTAAACAATTTTAAGAGTAAATAATGGCTTAAGGAGCCAAAAAAGGAGAAAAAACTCAAGATAAGTGGCTGTAGGGTTTGAACACTTGTCCCTTCTTGTCTCACCACTGAAGGATCTTACACAAGGGGCCTTTCCATGTCCTTCTGTCTGTCTTTCCCTGTCTCTTTATTTCTGTCATAGTCTCTATATCTGTCTCGTTCTGAATGAAAATTATATTTATGAGGTATATAATCCTCTCAATGCCCCCACCCCTCAGAAAACCATGAGCAGATACACCTGGGAGTGTAAGACCAAAGAGGAGCCCGACTGTGAGGTAAGACTTACAACCCCACAGCCCCGCCCCCAAAGGACAGCAGCTGTCCTTTCATTGTGCTGTTCTCCTGTCAATCAAACTGTACTGACCAAGCCTGGCTCTTCTTATCACCATCATCATAGTGAAACCAAACATTATGGTCCATTTAACGTCCTAAAAAAATAGTTCACCCCAAAAAGGTTCTGTCATCATTTACTCACAATTATGTTGTGCCAAACCTGTATTACTTTTTCTTCTCTTAAACTTTAAATATGATAGCAGCACAAAAGTGGTTCAAACTTCAATTCATTTTGACAAAAAATATGAAGAAAATGATTGAATGTTATACAGGTTTGGAACAACACAAGGGTGAGTAAATGATTTTTAGTTAAACATCCCTCTGAAGAATATAATAATTCTCCATTAATGGAATTCACATCTGTGGGTGTATTTTGTTTCAACTAGAGTCTCCTGCAGAAATATAATATGCCAGTATGAGATCAAGAATGAGATAAATTCTCCAAATCCTTTCAAACACTCCATGACCTTCAGACAATATAGGACACCACAATTGATTGTCTCTTCCGGCCGCGTGGAGGCTTGGAGCTCATCATTGCTGAGAAAACACTCCTGAAAATGAAATGCATGCCATGAAACGAGGAATCTCTCAAGACAAGAAGGGGAGGGGGGGACAAAATGTGGACAGTCAAGCCTCTTTATTATCATCAGCTCAGAGCTGCTGCTCCATGGATCAATATCCGCTTGAGTAAAAGAGCCCGGCTCTGGCTAGCAGCCAAAACACTCTCTCTTTCTCTCTCTCTCTCTCTGTCTGTCTCTCTGTCTCTCTATCTCGCTCCACATACACAGACCTAAACCCTCAGGGAGGGTCTGTGACTTGACAGATGTTTTGCAATGAAATAGACCATATATAAACTAGAGCGGAAAGGCCAGATAAGCAAAGTGGTAGCTGAATATTCTTCAAGGAAGAGGTCAGTTTAAAAAAAATTTAATTTATTCACCCTCGTTTTGTTCCCAACCTGGTTGACTTTCATCTACGATCAAAACAAAAACACAAAAGAAGATATTGTTGGTGACCAAATAGTTCAGCGTTTCCATTGACTTCCTTTATATTTTTTTAATGGGAGCCATTTTGCCAGCATTCCCCAAAAATGCCTTTTGCGTTCCACAGATTAAAGTAAGTCTGAATGTTCATTTTTGGTTGGACTGTTTTTTTAAGACAACACTTGGACCATGCTAGTGCACAGAAAAAACTCTAATCACTGCAGTTTTGACCTTTGTCCTCAATACCATCCAGATTTAAAATGTATACAAAGAAGTATTTCAGTTTATTTCACAGAATATGAGTGTACACCCACTGCTCTATTCCCACATGCCCTCTGTCCACTGCAGTGTTGTGCTATAGACCCGTGAAGCCTCTGATTTTAATGTACTGTCTCCCTTCCTTGTTCCTGTCTTGTTGTGTAAAACTTATTTAGGTTCTATTTTTAAAGCTCAGTTTTAGAACAGACCAGTGATGTTAAGCATATAACTTTAAATCCCTGATAAAATACACATATTTATATACTACCTTTAAAAAAAAATAGAAATACTACTGTACAAAGCTACTGTTATGCTCAGCAAAGGCTGTACTTATTTGGTCAAAACTACAGTAAGAACTGTAATATTGCTAAATATTACTACAACAGTTTTGTATTTCAATGTGTTTTGTCTATTACATACATTTTATCTATTCCTGTGATGCTTATATGATTATTATAATTATTGAAAACAAGTAGTGCGTCTTAGCATTGTTTTTAGATTTCTTTGAATAGAAGCTTCAAAAGTTAATAATTTATTTAAAATAGAATCTGTTGTAACATTTGAACTGTCTTTACTGTCACTTTTGATCAATTTAATCCATCAATGTAGAAAAAAAAATGTAGAGTCGTTTTTTTTTATCATAGGGACCCCACATTTAGTAAATGGGAGTGTTTATAGGCTTTATTATTTAACAGTTAGGGAAAAAATAAAGATTTTTAAAAGAACTATAGGAATATTATAGCTTTAGAATTGATTGGCTAATAGCTGTCTCTCAATTGTTTAACTGACTCACTTAATACGAAACTGCATTAAAGAGTAACACATTGACATCAGGACACCAAGATAGCCACCACATGTCATTATTAGCATAGCTGTCGGCAGGAAGGATGCAAAGAAATAATCATCTGTCATCTCCTTCATGACTCTCCTCATATCCAAAGAAAATCCCTCAAACGTCTTGAGAGAAGTGTAATCCACCTCCCCATCCAACCACAAATAAAAAGCACATTTTCTAGTTTCATGCCGACGGAAGAAAGGATGCCCCCTATCCGGTAACCATGGAAGTGGCGTATCCCCACGTCCTGCCCGAAGTTACAATCTAAGTCATCACTGAATGGGTAAATCATCTTTAGTTGTCTCTATCAAGTTCAAAACGTGACACACTCGTGCCTTAACCCAACCACACCAAAGGACCAGAACACTCCATCAGCTATAAACTAGTTTAGCTCAACCAGCTTCCCCTGGGAAAAAAAACATGCTAGCATCCCCATTGCTGCATTGAAGGTGTCAGCGATCCCTAAAACAAGGCTTTTTTGTAGTTAAGATTATGCATATCCGTTTTAATCCAAGTCCTGTCTCATTTATTTGTTTCATTTACTGCACTAATTAAAGGCCACCGAATGGTTATTCCACAGAGAAAGAGAGTGCTAGGCTTTGTTGCTATGGCAGGTGAGCTCCTCTTGCCAGAGCTCTTGTTTCAGTCCATGGCTTTTCCTGTTCACTGGCGGGACAGGAGTGTGGGATGGGGCTGTATGAGCTTTGATGGGTTTGCATGTATGCATGTGTGTCAGGAAGGGTGGATCATACAGCCTCCGCTCTGCCCAGAGGAGAAAACAGCCTCAGCCATCAACTGCAATCAGTCCATTTATTTGATGCAAGATCTGTTCCCACAGTGCCGTCACACTCCAACTATTTGGATGTGATGCCAAAGTGATTTGAAAATAGTATCTACTTATTTATTATCATTTAAAATTGTTTTGTGTTTATTTAAATAAATACATTTATTTACTAAATTCTGAAATTTAATTTTTGGTTTGGTGAAAATTTGTTTTGAACATTACGCTAAATATTTATTTATTTGTTGTTGTTTTTTATCTTTACAGTTTTATTAAAGTAGTAGACGATGTAATGAGCAATATTATTTATCTACTTTGCACATTATGAAATTTTATTGTGTGTGTGTGTATTAGTGCTGTCAAACGATTAATCATAATTAATCGCATCCAAAATAAGTTTTTCTTTACATAATATATGTTTGTGTGTGTGTGTGATGTGTGTATATATATAAAAACACATGCATGTATGTATTTAAGAGAAATAGGCTGTGTTTATATATTAAAAATAAATGTACATGTAAATAGTGTGTGTGTGTGTGTGTGTGTCTTTATACTTAATAAATATGCACAGTAAACACATATATTATGTAAACAAAAACTTTTATTTGGATGTGATTAATCGCGATGAAACATTTGACAGCACTATATATATATATATATATATATATATATATATATATATATA
>JAUMHI010000058.1:16863146-16890134 GCA_032359435.1 Enteromius unitaeniatus | reverse complement strand
TTGATTCGGTTCGGTACATACCGGTTACTTAGGTACCGGTGCTATAATGGTACCGGGTTTCAATACCCAACCCTAGATATGGCATATTATTGCTGGTTTTGATTTGCTTCTATTGTCCTCATTTGTAAGTTGCTTTGGATAAAAGCAATGTATAAGAGCTTGTGTAACCCATATGTTTGAGATCTGTGCCATGTGTCAGTCAGGTCTGATTCAGATAAGAAATCTGTGTTGATTATTAAAATCAAATGAAGCATAAACAATTGAACACCTGAATTAGAGAAAATATCACACCTTAGCAGAGATCCAATATCAATATTCAATTTTATTTTATGAACAATGTTATGTCTCGTTTTTTCTTGTCAGCTATATGTGAAAAAGAGAGTTCCAATCACCCAAATGTTCAATCATTCATTGATATTATATTTCAAGGACGCTGTGAAAAAAAGTAGTTAACCAATGCACATCTGAAATCTAGCACTAATAAGAGTGGCACGGTTTATGAAAAGAACCAAAGCGTTCAGTACGCTTGTCACAAAAAAGTTAATGTGTCATTAGTATGAAAAACAAATTCGGTTACAGCTCTGTCGGACGCGGGCCGGGCTCGAACAGAAAAATGCACGCTATATTACCTTTGATGACAGCGGAAATAAAACAATGTATAGAACTGCGAGTGTATATATATGACTGTATAACTTTTTTTTTAATACTGCATCCTAAATTGTGGATAATTAA
This sequence comes from Enteromius unitaeniatus, assembly GCA_032359435.1. Classification (NCBI taxonomy): domain Eukaryota; kingdom Metazoa; phylum Chordata; class Actinopteri; order Cypriniformes; family Cyprinidae; genus Enteromius; species Enteromius unitaeniatus. Next base: position 16,889,402 of record JAUMHI010000058.1, on the reverse strand, counting down.
GCTATATATCATATGCTGAAGTATTTCTGGAGTGTTAAAAATTTAAAAGAAAAAACAACAAGAACCGAAAACCGTGATGCATGATGGGTTTTGTGAACCGTGCCACCCCTAATAACTAATGAATATTTGCACTGCGAGAAAGATAAGCTTTGGAATGAAAGTCTAATCAAACTGTTGGGGAAAAGTGCTGGGAAAGGTCTCTGTGTTTGTTTACGAGAACCCCTGTGCTGTCTGTGACATCCGCAGCATCCTTTACCTCTGACCCGTGATGTGTTTCTTTGGTTTGATAGGTTGGAGTGTGAGCGTGTGAGCAGCATGACAAAGAGCCCTCCTCACAGGCGTGGGATCGCGTTCGAGGTGGGAGCGCAGCTGGAGGCGAGGGACAGTCTGAAGAACTGGTCAGTGTCTTCCCTCTGCTTCCGTTCATTCACTCGGCACGATTGAAATTCAGACGCTTCCCTGGCGCTAGTTCTAAATGTAGCATTTTAAATCGTATTCAACAAATGTGGAGTTTATTTATTCATCTGTTTCAACTTTTAGAGGCCCTAACTAATCTGAAATAACTGTGTCGGCAGGTATGCAGCCAGCATTGAGAAGATCGACTATGAAGACGAGAAGGTTTTGATACACTACAGGCAGTGGAGTCACCGTTATGATGAATGGTTTGACTGGAGCAGTCCGTACCTCAGACCTGTGGAACGAATCCAGCTGAGGAAACAAGGTCTCCCTCAACGGCAGAGCGCTCCAGTAAGCACTTCCTGTCAAACTCTGCTGAGTCACTCACGGCCTGCACGGGCAAAAATGTACTCTGAGTCATAATGTTGCAAGAATATATATATAGATATGTCTCTTTTCAGGGCTTTCATGTCAACCAGAAAGTTCTTGCCAGCTGGTCAGACTGTCGGTATTACCCTGCTAAGATCCTGTCCCGGGATAAAGATGGTGTGTATTCACAACACACATCATTAATGTTCAGCTCATCTTCTGAATGGTCCAGAGTTAAGTAGCAAAACATGATAGTATACTGTTAATTGTGGCCTAAAATAAAGAAATAAATATATGGTAAATTACTGAAATCGCTTATTTATAAAAAAAAAATAGAATACAAGAAAAATGATTTTTTTTTTATTTTATTATTTAATTGTAGCTCACAGTATTATTGTTTTTGCTGTATTGTTTTTTTACCTTAAACCTTTGTACAGTAAGACATACATATGAATATTTCACATTTTTAAGTATTCTTGGCAAGCATATTTAATTGTGCTGCTCATTTCACATATTTTTATATTATTACGTTATCCGTCGTAAGTACGTAACTGTGTTTTTATACAACAGCATTTGATTTTAATATTCGACACATATCAATATCAGAGCATCTTTTTGTAGCTGTTTATTTGACATGTACACACTAGTGATGTGCGAGTCGTCTCGTAACCCGCGGGTCGGGTTAAGAAATTGTCACTTTATTTGCGGGGCGGGTTATTTAAAAACAAAATTAAATAAAAAATCCATGTATGTTGCGTGCAATTCCCTATAGCCTATATTAAATATTTGGGAATATCTATTTTCGTATTTTATTAAGTTCTTTGATAAGATTACGTCACGAAAGCGCCAAGCAGCTACCGCAGCCAGCCACCAGCACATCAAGCGAGGCACATTCAGCCCGGGTGCTACAGTGGATGCCACTCTTTTTTTTGCACAGCGAACGTAAAAACGCTAAATGAACATTTCCGTGAAAAAACGCTGCTTTGTAAATGTTTAAAATGTGTGTTATTATCTTTTTATTAATATGACCTGATTTATCGTTCATGTTCATAATCATATATTGTTTACAGGGGATGTTTCTAAGCACTTTCAGGCTTAAATAAAGGCTGTTTTCGTTTGAACTACAATGTCTATAGTATGTCTATTTAATGGGGCGGGGAGGGTTGTAAAAATAGATACAGTGGTGCGGGGCGGGCCGGGGCGGCCCAAATAATTCCCGCTTCACTAATACACACATTACTCTGTGAAAGTGTTGAGCGTTACATATGGCTGTTCTTCTCAGGTTTCTACACAGTGAAGTTTTTCGATGGAGTCATAAAGACAGTGAAGGGGATTAAGGTGAAGCCGTTCCGCAAGGTATAAGAAGCGATTGCCTCAGCTCTAATAATTATTAAACTAGGCCATTACAATACAGGATTAATGAGTTTGTCTTTATCTACAGAGCTCTAATGGCAAGACCAATCAGCAGACTCGAAAGCAGGGCGATCAGAACGGGAAAAAATGGAAGGCCAAGGAGAACGGCAGCAGCAGAAGTAACGGCTCGAGACACAGCACGTCTGATCAAGATGGGGAGAGCGAATCGGAGGAGGATGAAGACGACACCACGGTGATGGATGAGTCCAGAAATCTCCAGAACGGAGAAGAGAGCGAAAGCACAGCAGCTCAGATATTGAACGAGTCGGAGCCGATTTCTGCTGAGCGCAACGAAAAACAGCCCAGTGAAGAACACAACACAGAACCGCTCGAGAATGGAGAAACAAACACACCAGAGGAGGTAGAGATGAATGGAGGACCGGAGCAGTCCCAAGCACTTCAAAATGGCGTTGACCTGAACGACGGAGACAAGAAAGAGAAGGAAGAAGCAACAGATGAAAGCCCCGGCCTGCCCAGAAGGACACGGAGTAAGGTGGCAGATGGTGAGTTTGGTTTGAAGGAACATGCTGGTGTTATATCTGAATATTTGATTTGGTTGTGATTCAGTTCCAAGAGCTAGATTCAACCTCACACACTCCAATAGACAGCACTGCTGAGTAGGGTTGGGCGATGTTGACCAATTTGGCATCGTACGATGTTTAATGTGAAACCTCGCGATGGACGATGGTATCGTCGTCGTAGGTGGCGGTTGGGGGGGTGTTTAGTTGTAACTAAAACACCAAGCCCCGCCCCACGACTGACAAAAATAACAGTGTTCACGTTGGTATTGTCTATCGACCCAACACTACTGCTGAGTAGCTAATAGAGAGACCGTATCAAGAGAGGAAATTGACCGTTTGAATAAATATGAATGAGATCTGTAGGACAGGGAGTGCTGCCTTTCAGTTAATAGAGCAAATACTTTTTTGATGGTTAGTGTCGGTTTGTTTACACGAGAGCATGCATGTCTGTCAGATGGACCAATGATTTGAGCTATAGAAGCTCATTTGTTATACAGTTTATTGCTGATTTGAGAGATTTATTTTCTTGGTACAAAATATTTCTTGCAACTTTATATTCCTTAAAGAGTTCTTAAAAAGAGTTTTTCCACCAAAATATGAAGCAGCACGGCCGTTTTTATCATTGGTAATAATACGATTTTTTTCTTGAGAGGCCAATCGGTGAATTCTGATTCTGAAGGATCCTGTGACACTGCAGACTGCAGTAATGATGCTGAAAAAGTCAGCTTTGCTTCACAGAAATAAATTGTTTTAATTTAATTACATTTATTTTAAATCCGTAATATTTATTAATTTTTATTAACGGTTTTATTGTATTTTTTTATGAAGAAACTGACAGACACACAAAAAGAAAGTGACAAAAAACATTTTTTAAATCTTTCCATTTTAACCAATACCATCTAAAAAGAAAACGATAAAAATCAGCAAAGTTACTTATTGCTGATGGCAAGGAATTTTTTAAACTATGTTAATTTAGTAGCTTGGTAAGTCTTTGTAGTGAGGACTGCAAGTAAAGCATTGTTGGTTGATTTACTTTGGGTGATTTGCATGGGTCTCTCACAGGAAAAGATATGGATAAGTCCAACGGTCCAGAACTGAGAAAGAGACGTGCATCAACAGGACAACTGCCACCGTCTAAAAGGAGCAGAGCCAATTCAAGCACAGGTTTGCTCTCTTTTATTATCTTTCATTTTTGTTGTTCTTTATACTAGCTGGTGATTTTTCCAGGACTTTGTGTCTGTGATCCCCTCAAAGACAGAAACATTCGATCCCAAATTAAACCAGACTCTGTCCCGGAAACTTCAGAAAGTAAGGATGGCTCAACCAGTGCTGCAGAAAATGCAGCACCCAAAGAAGAGGCAGGATCCACACCGGATCTCGGTAAACTCCTCCTCTGTTTCAGTTTGATAAATGTTTGCTTGGACTGAATCATTACTGCTATTTGTCATGCTGAGCATGAAGGATTTGCTGTGCCATTGAAATTTGCACAAGGCACCTTTTTTTTTCCCCCAAATATACAAATCTGGTTAATTTGACATTTTATGCAGATATGTGATGTGCTAACTGATGCATTGCTTTCTCAGCTGCAGCAGTCAAACAGCCCCAAACGATCCACCTTCCAACCACAAACAAGTATAGCAGAGAACCATGTGAGAACACAACCCTCGCTTTTTCCCCCGATACAGTATAAAAACCTTCCAGTGTGTGACCTCATTGCCCTTTTCCTCCATCAGTGTACAGGGTCATCAAAAACCAGCCGCCCCCTATCCTGTCCATAGAGCTGGACCACAACCCCTTCAAATGCAAGATCGCAGGCTGCCTCAAGTCTTTCCGCAAGGCGTCTCTGCTGCACTACCACATGAAGTACTATCACGCACAGAGTGACCCAAGCCCCCCTCGCTGTGTCCAGACACGCTCCTCAGACAAACAGAACCAGGAGATCCCTCGCAGGCGTCGTACCGTCTCATCTTCCCACCGTTAGTGCACGCTTTATTGGTTTTTGTCTGTGTTTACTTGCATATGCAATATTAACGTGCCCATATAATCATTTAAAGTTAAAAACCATATTATTTTTCTTATACTAAACATCACTGCAGCACCTCTTTTCACTCAAATGTTTAAATATTTTAGTTCCAGTCTCTTTAAAGACGGCTTTTTGAAAAAGCCCAGTTTGTGGGTGCCTGACTGTTATGTGCTAAAAATATAAAAGGTTTAAAAGTTTCATGTATGGGCAGCAACATTCTCAAAATGATTCCTATCTGTGAAAATGGCTGAAAACTAGTGCTGTCGAAAGATAAATTTTGATTAGTCTAATCTAATAAAAAGGTTTGTGTGAACATAATATATATGTGTGTACTTTGTATATGTATATAAAAATACACGCACATATATATATAAAACATCGCTTTTTATTTTTTATATATATATATATATATATATATAAATTTTTTTTTTGCATATAAAAAATCTTAAATTTATACATACATGAGTGTGTATTATATAGACATAATAAATTTACACAGTACACACATATATGTGTTTTTTAGTGATTAAAAGTTCACATTTTCAAACATTTTTTTCCGAGGAAACACAGATACATACAGAACAGCTAGATGTTATATCATGTCATAATTAGTTGTGAGATTTAGACTGAATTGCAAACCTCCCATTGCAGTGGGTTTTGTGCTCTGTAACTTTGTAAATGATTTGCGTGCACAAACTGTTAGAAGTTACAGGACAAAAGCAGTAATAAAGGAGCTTCCTCTCACAGATACTCCCTCTCCTCTGAGTGACAGCAAGTCAGGTCTGTCGCCCCCTGCAGTCGGCAGCATGCACCGGCAGCGCTCGGCCACACTGGGCGCGGAGAGGAGCAAAGAGAACCAACACTTCAACCGCTCGCTGCATGACGACAGAGACTGGGTTGCCACGGAAACAGGTATTGCAGAACATTGTGATCCATCCATTTCTGTGCACATGCTCTCGCCGATTCCTCTGCATCTTGCCACAGTCGGGGCCATGACAGTAATAGAGATTGATTTTCTACTCTGAAGGAGCCAAAGAACGAGAGAGGCTGAGAGAGAAGAGGCAGAGGGATTTCTTCCGCATCAAACTGAAGAAAAGGAAGAAGAAGAAAAGGAAGTCGAAGTCAGGTGAGACGGCTGTTTCAGTGCAGTGGTGTCTGTGTGTGTCTTCGGCTCTCTGCTGTCCTCTCTGTTCGCCCGCTGGAGCTGCAAACTTTCTCAGTTATGTCAAACTACGTCAGACCTGGCGATATTTTGGAACAACAGGATATGATGTCATGCTCTAGGGTTTCTGTTTAGCTTAAATAATAAACTATTTCTAAAAAGTTGTGCATTTGAAAGGCTTCTAATGACACTCTACAGCCATCCAGTTATTTTTAGAATATTCTTTTAAGGCGGATTGAGGAAATAAAGAGTTTCTTACATGCTAGTCAATGAGATTTAGATCTTGTTTGTCAAGTGTCTCATGCTATGTGAGTTCATCATCTAAATAAAATATTTTTTGAATACATTATAAAGTAAAAAGTCACTCTGCCTTGCTAAAAAAAATTGCTACCTTATAATTACCGCCTTAAACTGTAAATCACCACGGACTGTTCTTAAATTACTAAAGTATAAAGCCTTAAAATAAGGTCCTTTTATAATTTTAGTATTAATTTAGTTTTCAAGAGCCACTCCCTCTCCCATAAGCCACTAAAAAGTAGCTGCAAGATGATCTTTTAAAAGAAACTCACTCGTTTTAATCAATGTTTATTCAATATTACTTATTACCGAATCAACTATTAATCAGCGTATTACTGAATTTTGAATATATAGAAACTCTCAATCATTTTCTAAGAACACATTTAAATCACAGCACAGTGTGTCCGCGTCATGACACCAAATGTATGTGTCATTCGTCTCAAGTTATTAATAGACTCCTAAAGTGCACAGCTGCCCACGCAGTGAGCGTTTTGGTTGCCAATCTCTCCTGACAACATGAAGAACCGAATCAGATCTACAAGCCGCCTCGTTGGTGAGGAATAGCTCGGTCTGTGTTTAACCCTGCTCTTCCTCCTCTGACAGACTGTTACAGCACTGAGGAGAGCATTGGCCTAAAGCCTCCCCCCTGCAATCTGAATTCGGCCCACAAATTGCCCCTCTCCCTCACACACCGATCCTACACGGGACACTGCCCCGAAAAGATGCTCAGCCAGGGTGGGTACCACAGAGCGCAGGTCCTCCGAGCTCACAGCTGCCTGCTTTGTGTTTTTCACCTGCTTTGTTGTCTTTCAGTGACTTGACTAGTCATTCCTGCTCTGTAGACTTTTCTCTCTAGTGTGTGTGCATGTGTGGTTAGAGCAGCTGATGGTTTTGCACGGATGAAAAAAACTGCTGCTTTAGTGTACGCTCCTCTTGTTTCCTGTAGGTGAAGACAGCAGCAGTGATTTGTCTTCAGACAGTCCTGTATGGAGTGAGGACGAATCTGACGCTGAGCTGGATCTCAACATGCCCCTCGCAGAGCAGGGGGTTGAAACGGTCACTCACGGCTCTGAGATCGTACGCTGTATTTGTGAAGTGCAGGAGGAGAACGACTTCATGATACAGGTGAACTACCACCTTCTAAAACTAGACATCTGTTTGATACATTTGTGGACAAATCAAACTCAAATGGACCATAAACTCAACTGAATTGCTTTGATATAGTTACTTAATTGGTTTTGTGAATTATTAGTTATTTAACATGGTGAGTAATTGTCTAAGGTTGTTTCCTGTGCTCTCTGCAGTGTGATGAGTGTTTGTGCTGGCAGCATGGGACATGTATGGGGCTCTATGAGGACAGTGTGCCAGACAGTTACAGCTGCTACATCTGCAGAGACCCGCCAGGTGAGAACTTCCTCAAACCATCTCAGTTTAGTGTATAGTAGCTTTGTTTCTCATCCGTCTGGTCTGTGCGTGTTGGCTAAGTATGCTTGTTTCTGTATGCAGCCCAGAGGCAGAGTCAAAGGTACTGGTATGATAAAGACTGGCTGAGCAGCGGTCACATGTATGGCTTGTCATTCCTGGAGGAGAACTACTCCCACCAGAACAGTAAAAAAGTGGCAACCGCCCATCAGCTCCTGGGGGACGTCCACCGTGTGTTTGAGGTCCTGAACGGCCTTCAGCTGAAGATGAGCATCTTACAGTAAGTAATTCCTCTGCTTAAATACTCTCCGTGCAATAAAGTGAAAGATTGAGGTATAAATCAATGCTGCTCTTTTTAGGACACAAGCCCATCCAGACCTAAAGTTCTGGCGGCAGCCCTGGAAGTCTGCAGATGGCCTACGGAGGAAAATGGCAGGGGACTCGGGCATTGCTACACCCTTCCCCCCCTCACCCCCTGAAATCGGAGCAAACGAGTTGGCGACGTTGAAGAGCGAAGTCCCATCGCCTGTGGAGATGCATTGCTCTTTCCAGGACTCGTACATTAGCAGTGAGCACTGCTACCAGAAGCCCCGTACGTACTACCCGGCGGTGGAGAGAAGACTTGTGGTGGAGACACGCTGCGGTTCTGAGCTGGAGGACAGTCTTAGGAGCACCGAAGATCTACTAGAGATTGCCGAGCAGAGGTACGGCACGCAGCTGGACCACGAACAGCACAAGCTTCAGCTGGCCGAACTCTCCTTTAGTAAGGTAAGTTATAAGCAACTTAATACTTCTGCCAAATGCACACCTTACGATGCTTGTTGGCCAGTGTTATATTGAAAGACTTGCAGTTATGTTTCGTCAGTGCACACTGTACACAAACGGTCTAGGAATTCATTTTGCAACATTGTTACAAATTTTAACCTAGTTTAAAATAGTTGGAGTTCTGTTTTCAAATCAGTGTGACGTCTCTTTTAACCAGTTAAGAGTCTGTTTATTTATCTGTCTTCAAGCCGGCTCGATGTCTGTCATCAAAATGGTTCAAAGTTTGATTTTAAAAATGTTTTTCATAGCGGTTTGAAATCTTATCAAGGCAGTTAAAAGTGTTTTCAAAATGTTTTTTAAACCCAACTTGTTATCTGTTGTCAAATTGACTCAAAGTCTGTTTTCAAACCAGTTCAAAATCTGTCATAGAGCCTGTTTACATCAGGTCATTTGCAAAATGCACACTGCATTTTATTAGGGCTGGGCGATATATTACGCGCAGCTTCTCAGTGATCTACGGCTCTGTGTATAAGCTGGCGTTCTTTTTGAAGACAATGAAATGCACATAATACATTACACACCAAACATTGGTTTCTGTTGGCAGGAGCTGGAGTGCCGTATGAAACGGCTGGTTTCCGCAGAGCAGGAAAAGAGTTGTGTGGTAGAAATCAAGGAAGAGGAGCCTGACCCTGTGACCTCTGACCCAAAGCCTGACCCTGACCTAGTGCTGCACCAGCAGTGGCAGCTGAACCTGCTGGAGCACATTGAAGCAGTGCAGGATGAGGTGACGCACAGAATGGATCTCATCGAGCGAGAACTAGACGGTGAGACAGATTTCTTGCAATTGCTAAGATAATCTCCGATTGACGTACTTGATGTTATTAACACATTGATGTTATCGATATCATTACGCAGTGCTGGAGAGTTGGCTAGACTACACAGGTGAACTGGAACCTCCAGATCCTCTTGCACGCCTCCCTCAACTGAAACATCGCATCAGACAACTCCTGACTGACCTGGGAACAGTGCAGCAGATCGCACTCTGCTCCTCGTCCTCTTGAGGGCGTCAGAGAACACGCCAACACTCTCAATGGAACGCACACAAAGTTCCTTAAAACTGCTGAAATACTCACATGTGCCTGTCTTTTGAGAGGAAACCCTTCAAGCTAACGTCAGTGTGGCACATGTGTTGGATAATGGGTCTGGTCAGCAGTTTAACAGTAGTCACCGGTTAGAAAATACTGATGGAAATCGAGGCTAATGATACCTGATGCAAACAAAACTTTTTTGGTTGTTTTTTTGTGGAATATAATGCTTCATTGTAGCACTTAGCCATGTCTATCATAGACTAGATATGTTGTTATTGTTTTGTTTTTTCATGTAATTTTCTCTATTCATCACATACTAAATAATTGTTTTATGTTAATTCATAAGTGTTTAATAAGTGATCATTTCGGACTCTCTTGGCACGTCTTTTACTCTTGGTGAAGAGCTTAAGGACCCGAATGGTATTTTGCTGTAGTTAAAAAATGTTAAATATGAGTATAACAATATGAAAAAATATATTTTAATCTGAAAATGTGCATTTTACATCTATATTTGTACTAAGAAGTCATGTAATCTTGTAAATATCCCAACCAATTGCTTAAAATGTTTTTTTTTTTTTTTATCTAAACTCTTGCATTTACAGTAATGACTTTCTGTAAACTTTGATCTTTTGCGAATACTGTAGTTGTGGGCTTTCTGCCCATAACCCTTTAATTTTTGATGTTGCTTTCATTTCAAATCAGTGAACTTTCTTTCCACTGGTACATAAAACAAGCACAGGATGTTGTTCTCTTGCATACTGAATCTTTGTACGTTTTTCTTTTTCTTTTTTTCCCCCCAAAGTTGCGCTGTTTCTGATACTGTGTTTGATACAAGATGGATTGATTGATTTGATTAAGACATTAGATGCCTTTTAAGTTATTGTCATTTTGAATTTAAGTTATTGATTCTGCCGCCTTTTTACATCTGTCCGTTGGTTTTTGTTTCATACAGTGTGAGTATTGTATGGTCAGAAAGAGAACGAGAGAAAAGCTGGGGTCTTTTTAGTGTTCTCACCCTGTGGTATATTTCTTTTTTTCTCTCTAGACTATTACGGTTTAAAAAAAAACTGTGCCTGATGTATTTCAGGCCAGTGGTTCACCCTCAAATACACAATCTACATTTGTTATAAATCTGTGGATTTATAAAATCCTGCCGACGAGTATTTAGAGGGTTTGTGTTTTGTTGATGACTTTCTCTGTACAGTTAGTGAGCAACTGACAGTCCGTTGATTGTTTTTCAGTATTGTGTATTATATTTTTACATCTGCCCTGTTGCTTTCCAGGCATTGGAAATATTATGATTTACAAGTATTGCAGTTCTTTTATTTTTACGTTTATTTTTTCCATCATTGCCATCTTTTTATGTTGGGGTCCCTGGGAATCTGTAAAAGGTTTTGAAAAATATACACATAATCCAACTGCAGGAAAATAAATGCAAACATTTAAACTCCAAGTTTTTTTGTTCTTACACTGCTATAAATGTATATACTGCTAATAGAGCTCATTTATACAGTGGGTACGGAAAGTATTCAGACCCTCTTATATTTTTCACTCTTTGTTATATTAAATGACTTTGCTAAAGTCATTTAAGTTAATTTTTTAAAATGAATGTACACAGCCCCCCACATTGATAGAAAAACAGACATTTTTGCCGATTTATTAAAAAAGAAAAACTGAAATATCACATGGTCATAAGTATTCAGACCCTGTCACAGCAAAGGGTCTGAATACTTACGACCATGTGATATTTCAGTACATTAATGAGGGAAAAAATTTACTTAAATGATTTTAGCAAATAGTTGCAATATAATTAAGAGTGAAAATTTGAAAAGGGTGTGTCTGAATAATTTCCGTACCCATATATATATGTTTTATTGCAAGGTAGTGGACTAACAGAATTGTTATAATAACAGAATTGAAAAGGGTATTAAGTAAAGATCATGTTCCATGCATAGCCTACATAAATAGAAAGCTTATTTATTCAGGTTTTGGATGATGCATGAATTTAAGTTTTTAAAAAAATGACAACTCTGACTGGTTTTGTGGTCCAGGGCAACATGCAAATTACAACAATCACAACAAATCAAACGCTTTTTCTTTAAATAAACGCTTAAATGTAATTGCATCTAACTAATATAGGCTATTAACCTACTTAAAATATGAAGTTAAATTAGTTTGTCAAGTCATAACGTCACCTGTCCAGAGGCTCCTCCTCCTTCAGCTCGAGGAAGAGACTAGAGCTCCGCCACTCGCTCGCGCTCTACAGTGACAATAAGACGCCGTGCAAGTCTCTCCCGCTTGAATCCGCTCCTACCCAGACCAGGACAGTTTTGATCTTCTTGAACGGTGAGTGGTGATATCTTGTCGTTTTTAGCTCCTGGTGTTTGAATGCATTTCACGAAGCAGCTGAGTTCATCAGTTCTTGCGCGAGCTAACAGCAGGCTAGCCGAGAACCCGACCAAACGAGACATAACAGCACCATCAGTCCATAATGCATAAAAACAGAGCTGTTTTATCGAGGATAGGAGTGGAGGAAGGTGTCTTTATCGTACTGCTTGAAGCGTGGAAGGCTGATAAGTTGTGCATATGTAACGTTAAAATCACACTGTACGATTAAATCGGGCGCATGTGATTTATGCTATGGCTGTTGTTTTTATTTAGCGTTTTGTTTTGTTAGTTTGGACGCTGTTTAACCTTAACTTCCACTGAGTAACTACTTCCATGATCCAGCATCAGCCTCGTTTGGACTTCAGTCTCTTCAGACAGGGATAGACTGTATGTGGCTGAGCATAAATGCCCCTCCATGCAACTTGGATCACTTTTTAATATAAATGATGCTGTGTTGGTATGGATGCAACAGGGCTGAACATTGGGCATCTTTGCACGTGTTGGCTTCTAACCCAGTTTCCCAAAATACTGCAAGTGAAACAACACAGCACCAGCAAAGCCATCTGATTTGTGACACCAGTCCAGATGCTCTGGTAGTGCAGGGCTGCTCACCAACAAGTGGGCCAAATTCTAAAATTCCTTGGGCGGTGTTGGCTGAGCTACTTTTTTTTTTGTCTGGAAAGGCACTGGCTGTAGATAGCAGGTGTGTGATGTCTTTAAAGGGGTCAGCCGGTGCCACATGCACTTTTATAAGCTGAATGTGTGTTGGGAGAGTGTGTACACAACCACTCTACAATGACAAAGATCCACCAGTAGTTCACTTTTAATGTTATAAAAATAAGTTGCCCCTTCTGAAATTAAGTTATTCTCAAATGCATGGCGTCACACCGACAGAGGCCACTCCCACAATAGTTGATTGACAGCAGCGTGTCACACAGACTGAACGGGTGTCTTACCTCAGATCTGCCCTGAGTGAGCCAAGCATGACTCCTAAGAGATTGAGGTGTTTTGTTGTTGAATGTATTAATGAAAATTAGGACTGGTCAATTAATAGTCGATGGCTAAATTAGTTGTCGACGGGTCGTTAGTGATGTCACCAATGTAACGCGAGAAACCAACAACAGACACAGTGGGAGTGGCGTCAGGCCTCGGAGAGGCTTTTTATTAACAAAATAAACAGAAGAAAGCGTCTTAAGGGGAAAAAAGTGTCTAAAATAAAACTGGTGTCCTCGTTGTGCTCCTGGGACATTGAAGGTCAGGGAGTGTTTAGTCCAGCTGTGTTCGTCTTCTGCTCGCACCTCTTGGTTGTTTCGTGTTTGGTGGCTCTATGCTTGAGCGGCTTGCCCTCTAACGCCTCGCTTTCCTGGCGGCTCGTGTTCTGACTCTCCACGGGTGGCCATAACATTTACATGCAATGCACTTTAGTTTATGGAACAGTGTTTATTTTATTGCTGATTGCAACTCTTTTGTTTACTAATGCACTTGGAAGCAATAAATGTTATGTCTTCATATTTTTTATTTTAATTTTTTCATTTAATTTGTATGTTTCATCTTTTTAATGGAAGGAAAATGCTAAAAACTAAATATATTAAATATACAAAAGAATCAAAGCTATATATATATATATATATATATATATATATATATATATATATATACTTTTTTTTTTAAATAAGCAATTATTGGATAATTTAACAATTAAATTATAAATTAAAAAATGCTAACTACTTTATTTCATTTCATTTGTTTTTATTTTATTTTTATAAAGTAGTACATTATGAACATGATTTGTTTATTTTTATTTATTTGTTTTGATTTAATTATTTAACAAATTTGCAATTGCCCATTATCTAATTTTAAAAGAATATTATTAAAGTGGGAGACGCAATAAACAATATGAGGTTGATGCAGAGGTCTAACATGAGACTGTCATTTCCCAGGATGATCCTAATACCCAGAACAAGCTGGAGGACCCCGTGAAGGCACCCCCACCCAAAGAGGACGAGTCGCTGAACATCCAGAACTCGCTCACCCCTAAGCACGAGAACCATAAGGTGCTGGGCGAGGAGAACTCTTCGGAGGTAAACTCGCTGCAGAACAACATGATGTAGAACAGAAACAAAAGCACACCACGTCCACGATCACTTAAAGCATCGAGCAGCAGACGCTACGAGCAGCCACACCTACCACACCATCACCACATGACAGAAAACTTTAAAAACCCCGCCCCTCATACCCACTCAGTCTCCGCCTCCTGCCCCACCCCTTGTTGCAGTCTTTTTGCCCTGTAGTCGACCCGCCCCTGACCCTGTCCTTATATATATATATATATAGATATATATATACACACACACACACACCTACCCCTGCCTAACTGAATTATGGCATGCGTTGGTGTATATTGTAAAAAAAGAAGAAAAAAGTAAAACATATTCGGGGTTTAAAATATAAAACGTTGTCATAAAAGAAATGGCTACTGAGAGGTTTTGATGTTTGTCTGACTAATTCAGTGAGTATGTATAAATATATGGAAAAAATGCTTGGATTGATATAAAGAAAAAAACACAATGTGTCTTTGTTTTGATGTGATTTCTAATCCTTTGATGTACTTGTTTTATTTTGTACTTTTTTGGGAATATAAACTACGAAGAGAAAAAAATCTGACAGTTGTTGAAATAAACCTTTTTAACACTAAAGTCCTTGTCCCTGTGTGTTCCTAGCTTGCGTTGTTTTCCCTGACCAGATGCCTTCTTGCGCTTGCTTTCTCTTGCTTTGCTTGGAGTTGCGCATGGCTTTTGATACCTGTCCCATAAAGGTCTGATTCACTTTAGACCTGCACAATGACAATGTTTTACAGAAACTGGCAAGCCTGTCATAAGGTGGGTGAACCAAAATACTACGCCTCTTTCTGGCAAATATGAATTTGAAATGAAATGCTTCACTTATTCTCCTTTACAGATGTCAATTCACTTTTTCTTCAGCCTGAGGTTTATTCGTGACACTTTTTGGTGTGCTTTTACATCTGCTAGAAATAGAACTTCTTATATTAAAACCAAACAGCTCTGCCCATGTTTAAAAAGTAACACAAAAGCAACATATGCATCACTTTCCATAAAAAGTAACTAAGTAACATAATTAGTTACTTTTTAGGGAGTAGTGCAATATTGCAATGCATTACTTTTAAAAGTAACTTTCCTCAGCACTGCTCATCATTTATTATACTGCATAGCATTATACATCATTGTTGCGTGGTACAAGTCCTTGTGGAGACTGAAAGAATGTCATCTTCTCATGTTTTGTTAATTGTTTCCTTCTTTTTGTAGTTTTAAAAAATGGTTTAATGTTTTAAATATCTGTCCCGCCCTGTTTCCTAATTTTTAAAAAGCCAAAATCTGAGAATTGAAAAAAAATTGTCTATTTTGATGAATGGGCTATGGGCCTGTTCACATACGGACTGATATCCCTCATAAGAGTCTCTCTGCAGTCAGTGCAGCTGTCAAACTGACACTCCAAGATTCCTCTCTCTTATAAATGAATCACAGGTTCTTTCTTGTGGTTTCCCTTTATGAGTTTTTGATGGTGAGGTTTGTTTCAGCCCCAGAGCAAAGACTCCTTCCCCCAACCGCACTAACAGAGAACAAGTTCACTTGAGACCGCCAGCAAATAGGGAGCAGGCACACCGCTGAGAGAATGTTATCATTTAGCAGTGCAAATCAGCCATTCTTTTTATTTCTTTTAATATAATAATAAAGTATTTTATTTTCCACTTTTTCAACCCCGTGTTTTCAGTACATCAAGGGCCTCTGGTTGGGCTCTTTGTGTGAATCTGTATTATAACGAATAATAGGGAGCACTTCATCCTCTCATACACACAGAGTGACATAAGTGCCTTTTCAGTGCACCACAGATGCCTATGAAATCAGATCTGGGAACATACAGACCTTCATAATCACGTGAGTCTGTGGTTGCATTGTCTGTGAAGCTCAGTACATGAAACTTGTTTCTACTTCAGTGCTCGAGAGCACTTTGCTTTGTTTTGGCCAAATCTGAGTTAGTTGCAGCTCTGCTTATTACAGCCTTTTTCCTAATCTAATTCCCGCCTGCTGCCATGACAACGGCTTATACACAAGTATCAAAAACAAGGGAGAGATCACAACATGTGCTACACACTAAAAATAAAATTCTCAGTGCCCTGAGGTGGTTCTCAGTCTCTGACACTGAAAAAGGACACAGTTATGTCCCCAGGCGTTCCTGTCTCAAGTTTTTGTTGAACCAAAACCATCTCTCACTCTCTAGCATTCTTCCTTTCTTCTCTCTCATTTTTCACTGCTTTCTGTCCCTCCCTTTCCTTTTTCTGCCATGTTGATCCTCATGCAAATGCAATTCTGGGGGTGTAATCGTCATAGAAACACATTCTGATGGTATGGATCACTGCTAGATGGAGGAGAGATTGGTCTTTCTCTGCTTTAATTTTCTGTCCCTCAAGCAGAACAGCATACAGCGAAATACAAAGAAGATTCTTTTACTCTAAAAAATGCTCTTTTACAGACAAAACTCTCATTTACATACAAGTACCCTCAAAAATATTTGGATGTGTGTGTGTGTATATATATATATATATAATGTGTGTATATATGTATGTGTGTATGTATGCATAAAATGTGTGTGTGTGTGTATATATATATATATGTTTGTGTGTGTAATGAAACATTTATATATATATATATATATATATATATATATATATTGTACATTTTGTATCATTTACATTATATTTAATTAAATATAAACACACATTATATTATGTATTTGTCTATTTATAATTTCTTTTCTTATTTTGGGGTGTTATACATTAGTTTTATCAAGCACATAATTCATGCAATGAATTTACACCTAAGGGTAACTGACTTCATATGTAAAATAAAAATAAGAAATACCAGCTGTTTGAACCAATTCGCAGATAGTTAAGTTAGATCTGACGAAAGATCAGAAATAATGTGTTTTCAGATTTAATGACAATGACATTTATACGTTAAAATAAGACCTTACTGTCCAAATGTTTTTGGGGCCACTTAACAAGACTTTACTGTGGAATCAGAAGAATCATCAGAATCATGCTGTTTTTCCAAAATTTCCTTTTAATTTTCTGTGCTTCTTTACACCCAGAACACTTGACATAAATGTGACCGTTTTCCAACTGGCACATATTTAACTTAGTATGTATATTATATGGTATAAATGAATCAGTTTACCCTCTGCGTCAAGTGCTGTATGAGAGAGAACATGTCATATTGAGGTGTGGCAACATCCGCCTCCACTAACATGGGTACATAGATGCAGCATACCTGCTTCCCCATTGGCTACAGAGACAGTGGAGCGATGACATACAGATCTCAGACAGAGTTCAGCCATTGGCCATTAGAAATACCAGAACACACACATGCACACACACACTCTTGTGCATTGGTTTAGGAGATTGTGTGGGTTCATCAGAACATGCTGAACTAATAAGGAATGCTTGAGATTATTAATGAGGCCTTTGGAATGTGGGCTGAGAAGCCTTTATAATGGAAATGGGCCTGATATGGCCCAAAAGCTAAAAATACTCCCACACCCCCCTTTTCCCCAAGTGCGATTTGTCCTGCTGAGTTTGGCACATCCTTTTGATGGTGAACAGCACGTGAGGTCTGAAGTAGCAGGTGCAGTTGCTGGAGAGTAACTCTTACAGAAACATGACTATAGGTCACATTTTGCACTAAAATCTAAATATATACAATAATACTTTATGGCAGTTCTTATTATTGTAATGCATCCAGACAATTGTTTTTATTTTATTTTATGTTATTTTTCTGTCCATTAAACATTTTTATTGCAGCAATATACTTTATTTATTTATTACTTAAGATTAAAATTACTGCATATAATGAGAATTGTCATGACAATATATGAAATGTTTATGGTAAAATAAATGTATATATAATCCATATATATATATATATATATATATATATAGATAGATATATATGTTTAAAATGTGTATATTTTATTTTATTTTGCAGTCATTTAAACAATTTATTGCACCAATGTACTTTATTTATTTATTTATTTACACTGAAATTATGAGTTTTATCACTGGAGGTAATATGTGAATATCTTTTATATATATATATATGTATATATATATATATATATATATATTTATTTATTTTTTTCACATATATATTACTATAATTACTGCATATAATGAGAATTGTCATGAAAATGTATTAAATATATATTGTAAAATAAATGTATACATTTATATATAATCCATATATATACACTGACAAAAGATTATAAATATTGAAATATGATATGAGATATGATGATATATATATATATATATGTTTAAAAATATCCCAGCATCACAAAATATTTTCCTTTTTTTTTAAATAGAATTTTGTAAAGGAAAAAAAATTCCTATCTATATATATATTTTTTTTTTTTCCGGGAGATTCACCTATAAACGATACACTAATTTGATTGGAAGAATGATGGTCACGCATTGCTTATATTGTGTACCAATGGGAATTGCTTTGTGCAATTGTCTTTGCATGTGTTTTCTTTCCAGGGACGATTGACAATTGACATGGAGCTTCACCTTCCCAAAAATGCCAAAATCCTACCCAAGTCCAACCCGTTAGTCCACTATGACGTGTTCCTCTATAAAGTGGCCAAATCACCAGCGCACAGCAGCGTAAAGCACAGGGTGAGATGGGAGGACTGTAAATACTGTGTGTACGAGTCTCCCTTCTACAGGCCCATCAGCACACGCTCCCTGCCTGCAATCATCCACACAAGGACCTCACAGGGACATGCCATGCACTCTGAGCAGAGACTATGACCAGCGTCATGAGAGTCATGCTTCAGTTGTCCTCATGGTGCTTAATCAACACTAAAAATTGAGTCTTTTATTCTATCTAAATAAAATGGTGCTCAAAAATGTAGTATCAGCCGAATGTAAGGTATTCCTAGGAGAAGCCATTCTCTTAGCACTAATTAAAAGCCCTGTACCATAATGCATGAAATGCACAGTGAATGTTTCTCCTAATAAGATGGTCGCTGAGCTAAGAATTAACATCTCTTGGGAATTTATCACCAGCAGATTGTTTAGAATAACTTTTTTTTCTGCAAACAATAAATCAGACTTTTAAACAAATCACCTCTTGTTTTTGCACACACGGACTTTTTGTAATTTATAGCGTGGTAAACAGGTTGAGTAAACGAATGAACGCTAGCACATGGTCCACTGCGAAGTGTGTGACACACTAAAAGCCTAAAAGGAAACACAGAGGACAATCTGTGACAAATTTGTTTATGAAATTTAAAAGAGCTTTACGTGATTGAATTAAAATTCAAAGCAGGTTCACTGCATGAGGACTTCATTTACCAAGCTACTTTCCACATGCTAGCAAAATATGAAGGGATGTGTTTTGGCTAACAGCATCTATGAAGTTCTTACACAGTTCAAGCTCTTTCTTACGGTAAGTACCCCTACAAACCCAGAACTGAGGTATGTTTGAGTGTGAACAACGACGTGTGGTCAGAGGGGCCTCCGCAATACCAAAAGCAACAGGGCCGTCTCTTGAACCGCAGGGAGCTCCAGGCCTCTTTGTGTCACATGGGATTAAATTAGCATGGTCCATTAGCTTCTCAGTGACACAAAGACACTGGCCTACTAGTGAAACCTAATACACACACACACACACACACTGTGTTAGAGTTTTGTTTCTCATATATTCTCTATTTACATATTTCTATTTAATATCACAGAAAAACTTGTAATATTCTCTACAATTAATGTAACAAGTGGGCGTAGTTATTAAAATAAAAAAACACAGTCCAAAATGATGCAAAAGTGTATTTGTCAACAACCATAATTTAAGAATAGTAATAAATAAGCAAAAAAAAACAGCAAATATGCATATTTATTAAAATATTATATTAAAAAGTGCGACGTATATATGTTATACAAGACTCCAAAATCTGTACGAGACAAATGTATGTATGTCAAATGTAAATACACACTGTATATGCGCTTTGTGTTTAGAAATAATAAAGATGCAACACGTCTATAGCAGCCATTTGGACTGGAAAAGTTAACGATTTTGTAAAAGGAAACGGTTATTATCCTAGGAAAATGGCATTGTCTGTCCTGTCATCTAGTGGTTGAGTATTTCATTACATGCGGAGTAAATGGACGGGATGGGACTTTTATTTTGAAGTTCTCTTGTGAGACTGTTGCTACTCGCTGCTCGCTTCATTACAGCGCAAGACTCTTGTGTAACTAAGTAACAGAAGCAGCGCTGTCCAAATTATACCATTATATGCAGGTAACAACTTATTTTACTATTTTATTTTACCACATTTTGTCTTTCTGTTTATACTTCATGTCAGCAAAGGAGCGGAAAGTGTTGTACGTTATGGAAGAAAGTCTGGAAACATGGTCATTCATTTTTAATATTCCCTGTACTTATGAGTATTTACAAGGAGCATGTGTTTTTGTGTTTCGTGTTACCATCAAGTGCTGTAAGACTACTTTTTGTTACTCTGAATGTTTAATACTAGATGTTTATTTATATTTTAAGATTTAAGTTTAACTCTGTCCAATTAATAGATAATGTCCTCTTTTGTTTAAAAATGATAAATGACGGCAGAGTCCCCTTATCAGGGGCCACCACCCTGTCCCTCCCATCTGAGCCCATAGGGCCCCATGCTATTGTCGAAAACCCTTCCTAATCTTTCTAGAATAGTTAACTGTCAGAGATGTGTTCTATATCCAGTATGACCATCTGTCTGGATGTGGCTCAGCTTATTGTTTTCTTTCTTTCTTGCATCCAGAAAGGACAGGTTACGTGCTTTATCAGTAGCTTTTGTTTAAGAATGCTTATTGTATTATTTACTCATCAACTCGCCGATCGATCTTTGTCGTTTTAGACTTTGGTCAGTCTTGTTGCAGGTGTGGAAGTGTCTGGGGCTGAATGCAGAAGGTGGTAGCAGTGCTTGGTGGGGGGATTGGGGGTCTGTCGGCCTGTCATCATCTGAGCAAGAGTCCTAATGTTTCCAAGGTACAGTATCCACTTATAATTTCCATAAAATCTTTAGTCAATCTGCATTTATGCTACAGTAATTGGTAAGATTATTGTTTTTGAAAGATGTCTACTATGCTCGCTATAGGACTGCGTTTATTTAATTCATTAATTAAAAATACACCAAAACATTAATATTGTGAAATATTATTCCAATTTGAAATCTTTTCTATATTAATTTGTTTTAACATAATTTATTGCTGTGATGGTAACATTGATTTTTAGACAGAATCATTCAAATATAATTCTAATATTTTATAACAATATCATTGTTTTCTCTGTCACCGAAAGCATTATTTTTATATATATATAATTTTATTTTTAATTTATTTATTTATTTTTAAAGCATACTATCTCCAAATTTTTAAGCAATATTGCAGATATAAATGTTAAGACAAAATCTTTATTTTTTAGATCAGGATGTTCTCATACCAAGCGCCCGTTGTCGCATAATGAATTATTGTGGAACATTTAGTTGTTTAACTTCTTAACATTTTCAGATTTTCATTGCCACACAAGGATAATAATTTTGGGGTCAAAATTGAAAACCATTCATTCACCATCACAGACTCAGCTTTCCCAAAAAGCAAATGCATTTTCCCTTCTGCATTTGTCATGGTTCAGAGCTGCTTTGAAGCTTTGCGATCTCGACACCTTGTAATCATTGATGAAGCATTGAGGGTCATTGCTGCTGAAGCTGTTGCCAGTTTTTAATGTAACATTTTGTTTCAGTAGGTCTGCTTTCATTGCTACAATAATCATGAAGGTCAGCACACCTTTTTAAGTCAAAATAATTACAAATGTCCTCTAACACTGTACACCGCACTCCACCTCTGCTGATGTAGATCGTGCTGCTGGAGAAGCTTGGGAGTTATGGGGGTTGGTTGAGGTCCATACGGAGAGATGATGGGGCTGTGTTTGAACAGGGACCACGAGGGGTGCGACCTGCAGGTGCTGTCGGCCGGAACACTTTGAATATGGTATGCATGTTTGTTTTTATGTGCATGGCCATGGAGAAATCATGTGAATTTTACATCTAAAATTCTAAAATCTAAAATTACCATGTTATTGGTTTGGAAATCAGTTACCACCAGCTTTGGGTTGGAACCAAAATATAAAAATAAAAATCCTGAAACTCTCATGGCTCAAAATAGAAAGTCAACAGGAGTATGTTCAGTAATATTTACGTTCTTATTATAATAAACATAATCTAGTATTGTTTTCATTAGTAAAATATATGAACAGTATGTATATTAATGTAATATTGACATACATTTTCACTCATCTTTATACAAAAATATTATAATACACATTTTTTTGAATGAATTTTGGCCATTGTTGATCCTTGGTATAGACACAAGGGGGCGACCATACATTTATAGTTTAATATAAACCTCAGTGGTTCCCTATTCCAGTCCTGGTGACCCCCTGCTCTGCACATTTTGTATGCCTGTCTTATTAACACACCTAAATGAGATTATCAGATCGTTAGTTCCGTTCATGGATCTCTCTCCTAATGAGCTGATGATTTCATTCTGGTGTGTTAAGTAAGGGAGACATGCAAAATGTGCAGAGCAGGGGGTCCCCAGAACTGGAATTAGCACTGGAAAAGCACTGATTTAGCAGATGCTTTTGTCCTAATAAATGAAGAACATCACAAAGTATAGTAAAAGCCAACAATATTACCCCCTCCCCCCCTTTTTTATTTGATTATTATTTTGTGCCATGAAGTGTAATATTATAAAATATTTATTTATAAGCCATTATTTATGACATAATTCTAATCTGATTTCCTTCACAAGAAACATTTTGTATTATTATCAACCGTAATAGTTTTTTTTTTCATGACCTTTAATAAATAGAAAGTTCAAAAGAATTGTATTATTAATTTAAAATGGTAATCTTTTGTAAAATTATAACTGTCTTTACTGTCAGATTTGACCAATGTGTCCTTGCTAAAATAATTTAAGATTAAAAATCGTTTTTACTGTAGATTTTACTGTAGAATTCTTCATATTATTCAATTTTCCTTGCATATGCATCTGATTTACCTGAAGTACCTGGAAGAAGTGTGCAAACTGCATTTCAGAAGGAAGAAAACACTGTTTTTAAAATGCACCTTTCCTCATGCTCTTAAAGATTAATGCTCATATTTCTAAAGAAGGACTTTTCTAGTTATTGTTTTCTTGTGCAGGTCTCTGAGTTGGGTCTTGAGTCAGAAATCCTACCTGTTACAAAAGATCACGTGGCTTCTAAGAACCGCTTCCTGTATGTGAAGGGACAGCTGCACAAGATGCCATCAGGACCTGGGTGAGAAGAAACCCCACTCTGTGTGCAGTCACCTATGTAAAGTCATAAATATTTCTTATCTTGTTTTCCTTTTCTCTAGTGGGGTTATCCGCGCCATCCCTCCTTTCTCTCGACCCATAATTCAGAGCGTTCTGAAGGAGATACTGATCAAGAAAGGCACAGAGGAGGATGAATCTGTGCATGCGTTTGTGTCCAGACGTCTGGGTTCTGAGGTGAGAACGAGCATAGAGGCTCAGTGACCTGATGCATCCTTGTCCTGTACGACGTGCTTTGCTGCCATGACAAATCAGTCTCTGATGTGTAGTGTACTGAAACAAATTCATACCACCTGATTGTCTCTCTCCATGCAGCTGGCTGATATAGCCATAGACAGTCTGTGCAGAGGAGTTTTTGCTGGAGATAGCAGACAGTTGAGTGTACGGTCCTGCTTTCCACCTCTTTATGAAGCAGAGCGGTCTCGGGGCTCCATCGTGCTGGGCATGCTGATGGGTTCAGGTGAGGGCACAGGTGTTCACCTAATCTGTTTTTACTTCCTTTCTTTTCAACTATGCCACCATGCAATTTGTTAAAGGACTAGTTCACCAAAAATGAAAATTCTGTCATCGTTTACTCATCTTTGAGTATTTCCAAACCTGTATGAATTTCTTTGTTCTGCTGAACACAAAGGAACTTTTTGGAAAAAAGTTTGTAACCAGGCTGTTTTGGGTCACCATTGACTTCCGTAGTATTTTTTTTCCTTCTATGGAAGTCAATGGTGACCCAAAGCAGTCGGTTATAAACTGTTTTACTTGAGGGTGAGAATTCTGTCATTATTTATTCATTTGTGGGTGAACTATTCCTTTAATATGATCAAATTTGACTTTGAAGTTATATTTGCTTCGGTTATGGAGCATTTCAGCTAAAATATTTAAGGTGATTTTGAATCCTAGTATGCTTTTTTTTATTTACAAACATAATATAATGAATGAATTTTAAAAGGTGTAGTGTAACCATGTTTTCTTTTAACCATGTCTTCTTTTAATATGTGTAAGCATAAATAGGTAATTGTGTATTAATGTTTTTATAATGTATTAATTATGTATTAATGTTTTTATAATGTATTAATTATGTATTAATGTTTTTGTGATGTATTTTAACCATGGTTGCATGTACTTACGGATAGTTTTATAATTATTTATATATATTTTGGTGTTTATTATAAAGACATTGAAATACCTTTTACGATGCATAATTAATCAGATTAAGAAAGTGTTACTGATTAATGTTTGTTTGTATTTGTATTATATAAGGAGGTGGTCCTAAAGTAGACCCTTCTGACTTGGCAAAGAGAGCATCTAAAGAATCCTGGACTCAGTGGTCTCTTAAAAGAGGCATGCAAGCATTCCCAGAGGCCTTAGAGGACACGCTGAAGAGACGAGAACGAGTGGAGCTGCATCATCATACCAAAGTGAAGAGTCTGAATATGAACGGTGGAGGCTGGGAGGTGAGATGATGGCCCAGTAGGAAGACATATTCTGAATGTCGCTTAGTCCATCAGTTATGATGTGTGTATTGTGTGTGTTATGCATATATAAAGGCGAACATATTTAGATGTATTTATTACATGTTTATATTTATATTAGTGCTGTCAAACAATTAATCACATACAAAATAAAGGTTTTTGTTTGCATAATATATTAAATAATATATTGTGTTTTTATATATTTAAAATGAATATATTAACACACACGTAGTATATATTTTGAAAATATATGTCTATATTTACATTAATATAAATCATAGTAAATAAATATTATGTAAACAACGGGGTTTATTTTATTTTTTTTTTAGATCAAACTAGATGATGGCATCTCTTTGAAAGCTGATCATGTGATTTCTGCAATACCTGCATCAGGTAAATTCCATGATTTTACAGTGATGTACTTCAGTGTTTCCTAATCTTATGCACAACCATTTTTGCTTTAATTTAAATCTCATTTAGTGAGTTTTTTTTAATGATTGATGTATGCTGAAAAGTCTAGTACAAATGCATTTACATTTGCGGTGCATTTATTCACATTGTGAGTTCACAACTGAAGCTAAATGAGATCACACTTGCTGTGGCGTTGTAGATTTATGCACAGCTCTCTATCCAGACAACATGCATATTAATACAAAGAGGATTTTTACAATAATATCTTCAGTATGTGTTTTAACCAGAATTGGCCTCTGTGTTGCCTCCTGCTGCTCAACCTCTGTCGGACCAGCTGCGATCCATCTCCTCAGTAAATGTTGCTGTGGTGAATCTGGAATATGAAGGTTTCATCCTTCCTGTTTCTGTAAGAATTCACTCAATGACTATAAATACATAAGACAAAAAAAAGAAATGCTCAAGTCAAGTAAAAGACCTTAACTAGCTGAACATACATCAAAGCACTTTATGTATGTGTAGGCATTTTTAATATTGAGTGTTTGTATATGAGCACGTGCTCTAAATATTTCAGGGCTTTGGACATTTGGTGCCTTCATCTGAAGATCCGGGTTTGCTGGGGGTTGTGTACGACTCTGTTCCCTTTCCACAACACAATCGGAGTGAAGGAGTGACCACTAGACTGACGGTGAGATGGAAGATTTTTATCTTCTACAACCTTCTACATTCAGTAGTTGTTGTTGTTGTTTTTTTTGTAAGAAATGAATAGCCTTTATTATGCTTTTTGTGAAACAGAAAGGTTCTTCAGATGTTTTTAAGGGTCTTTTACAGCAACGTTAAGCACCTTTAGTTTTAAGATTGTAAATACAGAGTCAAGCAGCACAACCGTTTTCAACAGTAATAATATATACAGGTCCTTCTCAAAAAATGTGCATATTGTGATAAAGTTCATTATTTTCTGTAATGCACTAATAAACATTAGACTTTCATATATTTTAGATTCATTACACACAACTGAAGTAGTTCAAGCCTTTTATTTTTTTAATATTGATGATTTTGGCATAC
>JAUMHI010000058.1:16848241-16862531 GCA_032359435.1 Enteromius unitaeniatus | reverse complement strand
AAGGCTTGAACTACTTCAGTTGTGTGTAATGAATCTAAAATATATGAAAGTCTAATGTTTATCAGTACATTACAGAAGATAATTAACTTTATCACATTTTTTGAGAAGGACCTGTATACAACCTTGGTGAGCATGAGACTTTTTTTTTGTTTTCAAAAATCTTACCAACCCCAAACTTTTGAACAGTAGCATTCAGTTCATATAATGTATTGAAAATAAGATTTTAAGGGTTTTTTCAATGTGATTATTAATGTGAAATGTTTTATTATAAAATAAAGTTAAAACATTTAGGTTTGGCCTAAAAAAAAGGAAATCTGGCTTTTAAAAATAAAGAAAAATGACATAAAGAAACAAGATTTCAAAACATAGTGGTGAATTTTGGCTGGTTTAGGAAATAAACATGATGCTTTCAATGGTGTCTTGGGAGATGTGTCTCTAAACCAATAGCCCCATCAGCAATTTTTGAGTCTGACATGAATTCCTCTCCCTTCCCCTATCAGGAAAATATTACATGCAGTAATAAAAATAGCCTTCGGTACTCTGTGGTCCTCACAACAACAAAATTCCCATTGTATTATTCATATCTCCCCCTCTTAAATCATTATTCATTTAATAGTTAGATGTCATTTGCTTAGAACATGTTGTTTTTCCTCTGCTTGAAAACATCCATATAGTCGAGAGGCCAGAAACGTCTAGATTCAGAGTGCCATTAGAGGAGCTGAAATATGCTTTGAGCGGTGTTAGCAAGCTGAATAACAAAATGCAACTCCCTCCAGCTGGGGAATCAGTCCCGTGGATGATTCCAGCTGTTATCGTCACAGTAGCCATTTCTGTGAATGGTGTTATTTTCTAGTATAATTACCTGCAGTTTGTGTGTGTGTGTGTTTGAATGAAGGTGATGATGGGGGGAGCGTGGTTTGAGCAGACATTTGGTCATCCTGATGCAGTGAAGAAGCAGACGCTGTTGGATCGAGCCACCCAGGCTGTGACCTGTCACCTGGGCGTAAACGCTCAACCTGTATGGAGCTGCATCGCTTTACACAAGGTGTGTCTGTGTGTTTAAATGAAGCTGTGCATTACAGTAATTTAACAGGTGAGGGGTGTTCTGTGCAAACCGGAGTGCCTAAAGCCCTAAATTGTGTGTAAACATGGCCTTAAGTAGCTTATTGTTATTATAAAATATATGCAATATAAAACATAAAATGTTAAAGATATAATGAGGTTTATTTGATTTTGCTGAAGAGGAACTACTGCCGGTATACTTCAGGTAGGCTATACACTTTAAATATATGACATTATTCAAAAATTATACAATCTTTATCAATGATGACGTTAAAACTCATTCTAGACTTAATCTTAAGAAATATTTATTTATATTTTATATAAATATAAATATTTGTATTGTGCATAAGTAGCATATCCATATGTCAATTATAATTATACTTAGTATAAAATAAATGTATTTTAAATATATTACCTTTACTTTATCTTTACAAACTGTATATTAGAAAAAAGATCAAAATTGTATAAAAATGTATGTAATCGTAATCTGTAAATATATCCTTAAGTTGTAAGATGTCAATGTTTTATATATAATAATAATACTAATACTGATAATGATAATAATAATACATTTTGTTTATAATGTATCTTTGATACTTTTTACAGTATTTTGTTATATGCATTTTGTAAGCAATTTTTGTAAAGAAAAAATGTATAGCTATGTTGTTTATTAAGATAAGTAAATATAATAATTATAATATAATTTTGTAAATAAATTAATTTGTAAGATAATATACATTTTCATGTAGGATAATTAAAAATAATACAAAAATATAATAATAAACTAATATGTGATTTAGTTTGTATTGTAGATATAGATATGTGAATATATCTGTAAACCGCCTTGAGTTGGTAATTGATATTACGAAATTGTAAGTGTGAAATAAAGGTGTCAATGCTTAATAATAATAATAATAATAGCATTTTTTTTAAATACCATACATTCTAGCTGTATATTTTTCATGTTTTTTAGATGTATGTTTTAAATAAAAATGTTTTGCTTAAGGAGCACATATTACGGAAACCTCTTTTGAAGCAAGAGTCTGTTCATTACATATAGTCAGTCATAATTAAACATTTATGCATGTAAGATACTAAAATAGCACAAATAACCAGTGTAATTCTCTGGGTCGGAGAAAGGGTTTAAAACATTTGTGTAAGAGCAAATAAGACATTTTTTAGTTTAACTGTAAAGAAAATTCAATTGCTGCAAAAGTCTAGAATATGGCCCCATTAATTCACATTCATTTGAAAAACGGCAAAAAAATCTTTACTATCCAAGCTCTGGCTGGAGTCAGCCATCCATAGCATTGGCTTTATAGAGCTCATAGCCACCAGATGCCCTCAGTTGTCTCTGTGGGGTTATGTTCTGACATAAATCAGGGCAGATGGTCCATTTCTTTAAACATTTCCCCTGCCCTCCATCTCTGTGGTTCTGGGAGTTCAGTGAACAGAAGCGAGGAACAGGGCTCCGGAAGGGTCACTCGTTTCAGGCCGGAGATGACAGACCAGCATTGGGTGGGGGGGCGAGAAGAGCAACTAGCTGCTCTGCTTCATTTCTGACTGACTAATTCTTAATTATATGGTCATAGAACAAGCAGAAAATTTCCACCTTAGTGCACCCACACACACACATACTCTGACATTTTTTCTTGCTACATTGTCTCATTGTCTTTTGAACAGTTTAATTACCCTTATACACTCTCACAAAGAGAAGAGATATTCGGGCTGCTACTTTATCTGGAATCTCATTTCTGAAAGAATATTTTTTCTTTTTTTTGATTAATGAATGTCATTTCTTTTGTGTTTTTCTCTGCTCTGTCATTCCTGTTATTAAATCGTTTTTATCTATGCTAAACTCTTTTCAGAACTGCATTCCGCAGTATCATTTAGGACACTGGAAACGACTTGGTGAGTTTATTAATCACCCAAACTCATTCCACTATCCTTTTCCTCGAGTCATGTAAATGCGGGACAGTTGTGTGTACTGTTTCTTATTTTCAGAAAGGATGAGGCAATACATCAGCAACCGAAATCTGCCCCTTACACTTGCGGGAGCTTCCTACGATGGTGTCTCTGTTAATGATGTTATATTTGGTGGGCGGACTGCAGCTGAGGGTCTCATTGGGAAAACATGACTTACACAACTTTATTTTGTCTGCTTTTTTTTGAAGATTTAAGGCTTTGTGATATGCATTTTGCGATTCCTGGGAAGGAATCTTTAACATATAAACAACATGCTTTACTTGAACCCAGAATGGAAATCAAGAAGAGTGCATCCAAATGTTTGGTGATGTACTATGTATATATACATATATAGATAAGATAGATAAAAAAAATTTAGTATAATTTGACAGTATACATTTATAATCTAAATGTCCTTCAAAGAAGAAACATTGACTTGAGAAATAAAACTTGAATAAGAGTCAAAACATTTTGTAATCCATTGGCTTGCCATTTTCTTAAACATCCCTAAATTTTAATGTTGATGTTTTTTCAGTGAAAAATTAGTGTCTAAATTATTAACTTTACTAGTATTATCAGTTTTTTGTCAATTGCTACTGCAACATAACTCACTCTTGCATTAAGAAAGGTAACTCTGACCTTCAGTCATGTTACCCCAAAGTGATCAAAAATGGATAGGGGTAGACTATCCATAAATAGTATATTTTCACCCGTTTCCTCCAGTTGTTTGAAAGAAGGTCTTTTTCAGGTATTTTGACCAGGCTGAGATGAAGTGCCATTAGATCAGGCTGCTCTAAAACCATTTTGCACTGAACATTTTACACCATTACACTAAAGTGGCTTCAATGGCAAATTTACAACTTATATTTTGCATTTGAGCCAAGCAGCAGATTGGAAATGGCTTTGACCATCTGCATTGTCATTGACTTTAAAAGGGCAAAAAATTCAAAGTATACTATTACTCAGAGAACCAGACCTTTAATGGGTGCTTGAGAGCCATTTGTTTCACACACAGATGCTTTGCAAAGCATTTCTCCTAATGTGTCACGCAGCTTCAATTTGTGATAATGTTTTATCACAGAATTGCACAGGTGTGCCTTTTATCCCTTTTACATGCAGTACGTGTGAGGCAGCAGTAAATGCAATTTTATATTGCATTGTAACATTATGGATCCACATGCAATTCAGCCTTAGGCACTTACGGTGAATGTGACTTTTTGTGTCGTATGTAACTCAGCAATAACTTTTTTCTGTGTGATTGTCTCAGAGCGATGGCTCTTGAGTATGATAATGTGATAAATAAAAAAATATATGTTTGGTTTGTTGTGTTTAGTGTGATTAAATTATTTAATAACTTCTATCCATTAATGAACAGACAGCAAATTCAACTAAGAGTGCCAATACAGTTTAAAGCAGAAAGGCCTGCAGCTAAACAGGAGTTAACATCAATAAAACAAAAGAAATCAATGAAATATTTAATGTGCAAATTACACAAGCCCACCCCCTGAAACCATCATCTAACAAATGGCAACTTCACCTTGAAAAATTATTGTTTGCAATGACATGCTTCTGTTGCTTTCACCTCTGGGGCTGTTGACAGCTCAGTTGGAAAGTTATTTGACAGAAGGCACACCATCAAACACAGACAAAGAAAACTGTGCCTGCCAGCAACCTTGAAATGTATTGTTCCTCATTGGTTTCGTAATTCGCACATTTGAAGTGATTTCCTGTCCTGTCTGGCTCGCACCGCCGCTATTTTGAACGTCAATACTTGTTGAAGAGAGGTGTGCTATTACTTTCTCGATTGGATTTACAATAAATAGTGCACAAAATCCCAAAGATTTACATTGTAGAGCCCAAGCCATTTGCAGGACCAGAATACCACCTAGCAACGTGCTGAAAACACTCAGTTTAAGAGTTTTACATCCAACGCGTTTCTTTTTATTGTTTTAAGCTAATAACATTTAGATTGTAAAGTTTGTATGTAAACGTAAATTTCAGATAAGGTCAAAGATCAACTTCTAAATCTAAAATCACAAAATTTATATTAGTTGTTGGACATTAATTAAGGCATCACAAACAGGTTAAGTCATTTAATGAATATGCTAATATTTAGTGAAATGCTCTTTCACAAGTGAGCTAATGAGACGTGGACACCGAATGACTTGACTGAGGTAACGTCACATTTTGTTTACAAGCTGTATTACTGACATATCGAAACTCTGAGTGATAACATGAGACAAGATGTTTATTCATTCGTTCACACTTCTTGTTATAGGCTAACTAGCTTTAAAGAGTAATGTTATCGTGTTCAATCACGCTTTATACTGAGGCGATCTGTTACGCTGGTCGCTGTGATTTTGCCAAGTAAGACATGATCCTGGATCGACATTAAGGTCTGAAATAGCTGATTAACAAGGTTGTAGAAGCCCCTAACCCTGATCATAAGCCTAAAATAGATACTTCCCGAAAAATTATCCCTCAAAATCTGATTGGTTGATTGGAATGTTGTTCCAGGATCCAGGACTTAATAATAGAGTACTTGGTGAAATCATGCCTTGCAGCCTAGGACATACCTTTAATATTTCTGTCATGAAAGTCCTTGCTGAATATGTGGAGAAACTAAACCAGTGATCCAAATATTGTTATATTTCCACCCTCCCTACAGTATAAGTGCCTTAATTTAAATAATAAAAAAACAGCATGGTTATGTCTAAAACGGCGGGGAAAAGGAAACATATGGTTGTAAAGAGAAAATGGAACAGCATGAAAGAGACACATTGGCATTGCTAGACAGTCATTTGATGTGCGAGGGAATCTTTTAAAATTCCCCGTGGGGCTGTTGGCAGCCGTCTTCTGCTGAACTCCTGACAGAATCAGCATTGTTAAGATGCCTGGCATCAGTTTTGCTGTGAGATGTTTTGTCCCACTGTTTTATTTCTGGGCCACTTAAGACAATTTTATCCTGGTTTGGTTATTCAGCTTGAAGCATGCAAAACAGATGCAGGGTGTACCGATAGACTCTGTCTAAAATATTCTCTTGGCGTGTTTTTGAACAAAATGTTTTATATGATGATAACTATAAACTGTATAATTGACTGGTGTCTCAGGTAGCTGTTAATTTCATAGTTAGCTGTTTATGATGTAGCTTTTCTCATAATTCTGACTTAATTCTTAATATTCTCCAGTGGGGCTTTATATCTCTTTATATTTGATTACATATTACAATGGACCCCCTTCTTTCTTGTAATTGTGTTTATGTATCCTATGTCTTTTTTTCAACAAAACCATTGTCTTCAAAAATCCACATTAGAGGTTTGACTGCATGCAACTTTTGAAGAATCCATTAAATTTACTCTAAAATCCATAACTGCAATGAGAATTTCCCAATGGAATCTGTGGCTCAAATATGCAAATTCTCTTCCAGGTTTTAGGACTAGACATCTCTGTTTTGTGGAAATGTGAGGCTTTCTGATTTATGGAATAATCTGGACAGCAATACGTGACACTTCACACTGTCTGCCTCTGCCTGTGAGTATCTTCAGCTCTCCATTTCTGTGTTCTCCATATGCATGATCACTGTTACTTTCACATGAGTGGAGTCGTGGGGCAGCACTGCTGAATAAATGGGGTCTATAATATCATTCCGTGAGGCCGCAGCAAGATCCCTCTGTTGACAGAACGACTCGTGAAGAGCTCCTAATGTATGAAAATCACAAACCAAATGGCATATAATTATGATTATAAAAGCTGTTTGGTGGACTCTGAAATTCTCCTGCCGTCTGCATATATTTCATGCTCAATCTGGGTCACTAAACACCCCCACGTCTCTAAGACACCATTTGGCTTCAGTTTCACATTCTCAGAATTAAATATTATAATTAAGATTTGTTTGTGTTTTGACATGCTCTTTTAAGTCAATAGCACGCAGCGCTTTGCATAATAATGACAAATCCCCTGGAACAGCCAGTTAGATCATCCCTGGCTTCTTTTTAAGCTTATACAAGCACACGCAGACCTGATTTTGAACACTGTCCTAAATAAAGTTGCATCTTGTTTTCTGCAAGAAGGTAAACAATGATGTCACAATGCAAACCTGAACTATTAATGAGCCGCATCTAAATATGTATGCTGCCAAATCTCTGTACACTTCAGATTCAGAATATTATGTCCCATGAAATCCCATTATCTGGCTCACCTTAAGGAAAACAAACAAACCGCTCTGCATCTCATGATTTATAAAGCGCCACAGTCCGAGTGTTTGGCAAATAGCCGTGATACCTTAAGACGGATGATTTTCTTTATTCTCGTTTCAGCTCAATCTTCTGTTATTTTCACCTGTCTGTGCACCAGAGAGTTTCATTCATCTCTGTAGTTTATTATTCTTCCCTCTGGTGCCCTTTCTTTTTTAGAGATGTCTATGCACCCCGTGTCCTTGTTTTTTTTTTTCATTCCACCACATCCGTTCTGTTTGCTATGTAAATATGTTTGTCATTAAATCTGTAGTCGGTTAAAATGCTTATTATAAAAACATATTCCATTTCTAAAAGGTCCCTTTTACATGTTTGACATTTATCAACACTCAAAATGCCAAAATGAAATGACCCTATTTTCTTGATAATTCTCGTTACTGCACATGCATGTTATTTCAATGCTTTTTTCCTTTTTTTTTTAATCTAAATAATTTATACTTGTCCACTAATCAATTCCTCCTTGTTTTTAACCCCTTCGCCCCATTTGTGTTAACTTTAAATAAAACAGAAAAGCTAAAAGATCAAGCTTGATCATGCTAAAATGCACATCTTTCTGCATTGTTTAAAGTGTTTTTATTCCTTTACAGTTGTATTTTAACTGTGAATTTACATGTTTCTGTAAGCCATTCATTAACACTTCACTCCACATCAACAGAGCAAATTTATTGATTTATTGTCGCTGCTGCACCAAAGAGCGTTTGACAAACGGAGATGATTTACCTTTCTAATACATTCACGCATCAGGAGCTACAAACAAAGATGATAAAAATGGTTTCTTCCCCGTGTGATTTAGAAAGAGAAAATCATCTTTCATTACCAAATAAATAGATGCCAGCCTCTGAACGGTTGCCTTCTTGTTTATAATCCAGTGACAAGCTTTTCTCCAGGATTGATTGCTATGTGCTCAGCAGCATTCATTGTTGGATGGATTCTCAGGGTTCTAAGTCAGGCTCATCTGGTTTGCTGGTTTTAGAACGGTTTTGGCCTCTTGACAGCAGTTGTCTAGACAGGCCAAACTGTTGATTATAAATATGCTAATTTCACTCAAAAGCAATGAGTGATAGAATAGTTTAAATTTCACCTCAAGCAATTCACCTTAAAAGAAAAGCCCTTATATAGGTTTAGCTCACTGGATTTTGAAACTGAGCCATTTGTGATTAACTTATGCCAACTCATATTGCTGGTTGAGGCCTTGCAGCATAAAAATGCATTGAGAACATTGATTTAAAAAAAACAATTATTTTAGTAAATGTCTTCACTGAACTTAATTAAATGTCAAGATGGCATAATATAAAATCTAATTTAAAACTATTCTTTCAGCGAAGGCCTAAATTAACATTTAGTTTTCCAGGCCTACTTTTTGGTTTGACTAGCAGAAAGTTCCAAAACAGGTGGACAGTGAACAGTCTGTACGAACAAATTTTTCTTAGTGTAAAGAACATTTAATCCTAAGGAAAGTTTTTCCCTCTATCAAAAACCTTTTCAAAATGGAAAGGTTCCGTGCATGTCAAAGGTTCTTCGTGGAACCATCTATGCCTAAAGAATTGAAGAAAAGTGTGCAAACTAAAAAATTATAATACGCTAATTACAATCATGAGGTAAATCTGTAGTTAGTTGAGGCAACTCAGAAAATCAGTTTAATCTTCATTTGATTTAACTTTGCAAATAAAAATGTTCAAAAGTTAAATCAAGAATTAACATATGTTTCTGTAATTTCACAGTGTTTGAAAATATTTCAGGATTAAGTAACACTTTATTTTGATGGTCCACTCTACTAACAGTAAGTAACTTTGCAACTACATGTCAACTATCAGTCATTAGAGTCTTAGTAGACTGTCTGCTTAATAACTTCTAACACTTTTTTCTTAACAAACCGACTATGAGAAACTTTGCAGGTAGCCTATTATTTCAACATATTCTACTCCCTTAAACCTACTCTCTGAGAGTTTGTATACATGGAGTTGCTAAATTAAGGAGAATAAGTTGACATAGTGACATTGCAAAGTTCCTTATAGTAAGTAGAAGGTCAAAGTGAAAATATAGTGTAACCCAGGATAAAACTCTCAAGGTGTTGCTTTCGTTTAAGCTGCCCGTTTTCTCCCATGATACGCAGTGATTTAATCTGGCAACTGTCATTGTGCCATTGCAGGTTCATTACACTTGAGGGAATTCCTCTGGAGGCCGAGCTGTCCATCAGCGGTCTCCTGTTGCCCCTTTTGCTTGTCACAACGTGGACTTCCTTGCAGCAGAACGGAGCATCTGAGTGTGACCTCCGGTCAGCTGGAGTGCGCTCGACCAATGAGGCGGATAGACAGAAACACGAGACGGTCCTCCCCCGATGCCTCATTATATGAAGATGATGAAAAATATAGGAGAAAAACGACAGCAGGCTTGATTGCACCGAGCATCGTCGTCGAACGCTAAAAGGCCTCCAAATTGTTCCGTAATTAAAGCAGGAGGCGTAGTTATGCCTGTTTGAAATTCATGCGGCACGATGGAGTCTCAGGAGGAGCTTTAGTTTTCGTGCGGTATTAAGGTGCTGGTTTTAAACGTTCAATCAGTGCGGCGAATTCAGGAAGGAAAGCCCTCGGGTCTGCCGTCGTTCATGAACTGCTGCTCTCCTCCCACAACTCGCCGCTCCTCGGCTTCATGCAATAATGGACCTGTATCTTTTTCTCCCAGTGTTTTGTTCCATGTTCCCCATCAAATTAACAAAGACTTATTGCCTGCGAATGCAATTATCTGCAAAGCTGCGGAGAACATTAAACCCCACACTTCGGTAGGCAGCATAGTCAGGCTCGCCATACTCATAATCCACAGGAGTTTAATTAATCAGGAAGTTATACTGTTTTGCAGAGTGGGGGGTTGCGCTTCAGATCAGTTTATGACAGCGGATGAATCTCTTTCTCTCTTGCCTACGCTCTTTTGCGGTGGACTAGCTAAAATATTAATGGAGCTCAAAGCCGCTGGAACATCTCCCATAATGAATACATGATCGTTGGTGACTGTTATCTGCCCCTCACCCCATTTTTCCCGACAGGGACTGAATTTTTCAATCCCTGAAACTGATTGGTCTGTAATAATTTCTATATTTTCCCCTTCCGTTCTCATCTTCTGTCTGAGTTGTGATTGATAGAGGTGGATATTAATTGGAACGGTGGAGCTGAGTTGAGTGGAGAGGTGAAGAAGAAGCAGCGCTTGGCCCATTAGAAGCCCTGTCACTCATCACCTGTCCTTCACCCAGACATCCCAAGTTTCCCGGAAGTTCCGGGAGTCTCCCGTAAATTTATAGTGGCTCCCTGATGCCCGCAAATTGGATAAAATATCTCGGAATCTACACCAAGAGCATCTTAGAATGCGCGCCCACGACGGAGTGACCGTGCACACATGTGGAACTGCGCGTGCTAGACAGATAGCATCCTGATTGGTTTACTCAGCAAAATAAGCCTTCAGCTTTCAGCGTGGGCGGCCTTGTATTTCTTTTCTCGGGCACCTAAGTTATCAGTCGATTTGTAAAGAAATTGGAATAGGCCTAGAAAGACATGGAAAAGACATTGAAAAAGACCTACATTTTAGCATATATACTGTATATATATATATATATATATATACATATATATTTACATTTTATATAAAATATCTATATATCTATAATTATGAAAGAATATTAAAATAGTATTTTTGTAGTATTTACATTACATTCATGTTTAGTCATTTAGCAGACGCTTACACAACATACACATACGCACATATATATATTGGTATGTTCTTTTTCATGTTTTCTGGGTTGGTAGATGCTCCAGGGACCTGATTATGCACTTAAACTTGAAAAAGGTTTTTATGATATGTAATTCAATATATTAAAAACTTTAATAGTTACATTAAATAGATATATAATATTTATATATGTGTTTTTTTTGCCTCGGGAGAGATTCATAATGATTGAGATTTCAACATTTGTCAAGTGATGAAAAGTAATGAAACCTAATATAGACCCGCTTCAGTTCAGTTCATTATTAAATGCTTCTCATCACTGTCAGGTCTCTGGCGGAGAGAAAGGGGACTGGCACATTCTGTACACATTCAGCCAAAACATGTGTGTATTGGAAAGCGATTTTGAGTGACCTTTCAACATCGAAGAGCCAGCAAGTCAGTGCTCAGAAAACCACAGAAATGAAGGTAAACCATCCCCAAATCATCTCTAATTAGAGAACCGTAAACTTATAATTGTCTTCAACAAAGAGCCTTCCAAAGCTATCTATCCATCAATGTATTTATCTATCTGTCTGTCTTTATCTGGGAATGCTTGTTTCATTTTTTAAATTTGTACTGGGAAGGATTGATTTTATAAACAGAGTATGTATACCAGATCTAAAAATGAATGCATATAGATTCACTCTGTTTATCCGACACACACAAAACCTGAGGAGAGTGTGCGTCTCAACCACAGCAAACAATTTCGGGAAAAACAAACTGATGATCTTGTTTCCATTGTGTACGTGCACACACACACACACACACACTTTAACAGAGTGCAACACAAATAGCCATTTAATCACTGATCTCTCGTGCTTGAAGGCTGTGCTGGTAGGGCTGGCGGTGCAGGAAGGCGAGACACCGCTGTGTTATCTGATGTGCAGCAGTCTGCTGGCTTTACCTGCATCTAATCAGATTCCCCAGATCAGGTCTGCTCTGTGTTACTGATAGAGATTGTGTTGTGTTGCACACTACTGTGGATAATATATCCTCAGATTACCACTGTACTCCTGCAGGGAACTCCAGGAGGTGCTTATGCCTGTCATTAACAAGAGGGGTTGGACGGGAAGCAGAAATAATGATGCCCTTTTGCGTTATGAAGAGTTTATTTGCACAAAATAGATTTATAGTTTGTCTTAAACTATTTTCAAAAAAACATGTTTTTTCTTTGTGCATTCCAATTCATCTCAATCAAACTACAGTTGGGTTATTTTGAATAGGTTAAATTAACAGTAAAATACAGGTAACACAATAAAACATAATAAAAACCTTATTTTTGACATTTAAAAAGCTGGGTTATCTGTTTTTGCAAATAAACTCTTTGTATGTATTTTGTATTTTATTGGATTAATTTGTATTTGTTTAGAATTTTGTTTTATTTTGAGTATCCACATTGTTGTAGTCATGGGATTATAATGTGATATATAATAAATTTTTTGTATTATTTTATTTTACATTATTTCACATAGTTTGGCCATAGTGTGAATAAAAATGCAATGTGATATATCCTTAATTTATTTATTAATGTATGCATGCATTTTATTGTACTTTATTTTTGGATGCTGTTTTATTTTTGGATGCTGATGCTTCTTTTTTTCAGTTGTATTTTTTGTAATTTTAGTGCTTCAGCTCAAGCTTTAATTTAAGTTCAGTTAGCTCACATGGCAAAATGTAACTTTTTTTACATTTTTATTCTTATTTAATATCAACTTCATATCACAAAAACATTCATTCACATCATCAACCACATTATCTATTCTCATGCCTTGCATTCATCTGCAGAATGAACTGTTTCTACCTTATATTAGCCTTTCCTGAGCTGACACTTTTATCTAAGAGCTTCTTTATTCAGGGAGCTTCAAAGTTAGTGGGTCAGTCGACCTTGCAGGCCTTTGAATTAAATCTCAACCTCAAATACAAAATTAAATCAAATCCAGAGGGAGAAAATTCCTCCCTGTGAGCCAGAAAGGTTTTAAGCCTATACTTGCAGAACTCTTAATGCTTGAAATGTGTCCTCTGCAATAAAAGTAGACTCAGCGTCCTTTGAGATCTAGAGTTGTGTAACTACCCGATTCAGCATTCGCACGGCGAGCTCTCAACACAGCGTGTTCAAGTCTTCACACAGCTGTGGAAGAATAAGCTCAAATGTGTCTTGCACAATATCTTCTTAAAGGTAGAATCTTAAAAAGCTCTGCAGTATTTCTTATTTGGAATTGCACAATGAAGCTGTATTTTGTAGAAGGGCAGTGTTTCATGGGAAGGCAAGGCTCACAGCTAGCATTAGTCCAGTTGTTGTGCATTCAGTCCTCTAGAGAGCTGACCTTGGTCAAAACATGGAGCTGAAGCAACAGTCCTCAAGGTCCATGTTTGCTTCTCGAGCTATTGTTCTAATGCTGCTTGTTTTCTTCACTTGTCATATATCATAGTACACTGATTCTATCAGATGATAAATCATTGTGCTTTTATTTATTACACTCACTAAAACCTAGTACATTTCACTAACATTTGCAAATAATCAGCAAGTTTTCAGCAACACTGAGTTAAAAACAAAACTGAAATAGTTTCTTGTAGGTACTCCAATAATCTTTTTGATTTCTCCAACAGTACAGTACATACTCTATATAGTATAACTGTTAGGTTTCTATCTGTCTTTAGTTTCGTTGTTCAGTGTATTTATGTTTTGATTCCATTTTCTTGTCTTCCTGTTTTGTTTTCTTTCCCACGTGTATGCCCATGTTTAGATGTTCCTGTGTTTGTAATGATTATTAGTTCATTAGTTTCCTCCTGTGTGTCCCTGCTGTCCAGTTTTCCCCTCATTATGTTTAGTACTTTATGTCTGTGTTTTCTAGTCTCCTTTGTCAGTCAATGTAAATGTTAGTGTTAGGTGTAAATGTTTTATGTAAAGTGTACTCTCCAGGTTTTGTGTTTAGAGTTATTTCATTAAACAACTTTGTTATTTGGAAGCTCTCCTTCCAAATCTCCCGATCTCCTTCACCCGCACCAGCACCGTAATAATAACAGTGTTTTTAAAAACCTATTGATTTGTTAGACGTAAACTATTAAATATATTTCAGTCTTTGTAATATTATATCATATTTATAAATGTTTATATTTATAAATAACTTAACATATTTTCTTGAAGTAAAAATGCATAATATATATGTGTGTGTGTGTGTGTATATATATATATATATATATATATATATATATATATATATTTTTTTTTTTTTTTTTTTTTTTTTTTTTTTTTTTTT
>JAUMHI010000058.1:16789953-16848141 GCA_032359435.1 Enteromius unitaeniatus | reverse complement strand
TGACAGGAAGTAACAGAACAAACTGAGACAGACTCAATCCAGAAGAACTGTGGCAACGTCTCCAAGATGAAGAAAAATACCTACCTGAGACTTTACCTATCAAAGTTTTAGACACTCGTGTAAAAATAAATATTTGGTATTACAGCTTTTGGTAAAACACCTTCTGTTCCAAGGTACAATTGCCCATAGTTTTTCAGGTATCTTGGAAATTAAAGTATGGAGTCAAAATAGGGCCATGTATATCTGCAAAATAAAACAATGTTTTGCAAATAAAAATAGAGTATTGAGAGTAAAAGTTACAAAAATAATTGCAAAAGAAAAGTTAACCCCTGAGAGAAAAAATATGCGCCTCGCTTTGTGTCACTGATTTGACGAGGGGGAGGGGTCAAGAGGTTGGGGTGTGTACAAGGGACGAAAGTGCAATCAATAATACATACCTGAGATCTATCACCTGCATGTCTCTGCTCCACCATTTTGATCGATCCACTCGGTCTGGTCCGACTTCATCCCTTGTACAAACCCAACCTCTTGACCCCTCCCCCACGTCAAATCAGTGACACAAAGCGAGGCGCATAGAAAAATTAAGCGCAAAGGAAAGCTTGTGCCACAAAGGGAACGGATGACAGAAAAGCGGATTTAAAGGAGTGGCGCAAAGGGAGATATGTGCTGCAAAGTCAATGTTTTACTTTGCCAAACTTTATTTTTTTCTCTTAAAAAGGGGTTAACTTATCTCTTGGAATTATTATTTTTTTACTTGCAAAAAAGCTCTTTTTTTCCTCAATACTCTATTTTTAGTTTTTTGTTTGCAAAACATTGTTTTATTTTGCAGATATATGGCGCTATTTTGACTCCATAGAAATTAAGAAAAAGTATTTGTTGTTTGAAATTAATCTATATACATCAAATTTTTTATGTCGTGTATAAACTATTCATGATTGTCCACACGTTTCTGTGCTCACAACGGTTTTTCTCTGTTTTTTCCCGCAGGAATGACATGTCAAGCCCGCAGCTCATACCTGAACTCAGAGGTGCTTTGGGGAGAACGTTTCACCCCTGTGCTCTCGCTGGAGGAGGGATTTTACGAGGTAGATTATGACACGTTCCACCACACCTACCCCTCACCAACCCCTTCCTGCTCCGCTCGGGAGCTTGCAGAACTGGCAAAGAA
Source organism: Enteromius unitaeniatus (assembly GCA_032359435.1). Classification (NCBI taxonomy): domain Eukaryota; kingdom Metazoa; phylum Chordata; class Actinopteri; order Cypriniformes; family Cyprinidae; genus Enteromius; species Enteromius unitaeniatus. Next base: position 16,846,973 of record JAUMHI010000058.1, on the reverse strand, counting down.
AGGGGAAGCTATCCCTTTGCCTCCTATTTCTCCTCCGGCAACCCTGGGAGAGCCTCCAAGCCCAGACGAGATGCCTGAGGAGGAGACCAAGGCAGAAGAAGAAGCAGAAGAGACTGTTAGCAATGGTGATGTGAACAGAATGGAGTGTGTGCAAGAATGAGTCCATGCATCTTCAGTCTTTTGCTGCCTCTGTGTGGCAGTTGGACATATACGGAGATACAGAAACTCACTTCAGCTGCATAAATGCCACATAAACTGAGGAATAGTTGCAAAGCTATAGGTCTATATTTTGTCATTTACCCCACACTGGTACTGTTATAACTGTTTTCAAGAATAGAGCAAAGGTAAAGTTTGCATATAGTTTGCATACCAAAAAAATGCTTAAAAAAAAACTCTTTCAGCTTGAATTTATTTAAATAAGATGTATATATTTGCAGCTTTGTACTGTGATTGCTTAATTACTAGTGCAGGCCACTTTAACTTATTTTGTATTCTTTATCTCATGGCAGAAACGAGCATGCCTAGCATTTTCTGTGTGAATCTGCTAGTTAAAAAAAACTAACAAAATCGCGTGTTTCATTTCATTAATGAAGGACGCAGCATTCCCTACAAAGGGCATGTTGAATATGCATAGGATACGCTTTAAGTTGCACATCATGTATGAATACAGTATACACACATGCTGTATAGATTATCCTTTCTGTAAGATTTTCTGTGTTCGCAAACAGCGACCTCTGCTGTTAGTGAACCTCACCAGACGAATGAGTGAGATTGGCCAAAAGGTTAATGCTGGGAAATAATCATTTCATTTCTTTGAATGACAGATATGTAACACAGACACTAAAAGTTATTAACCCCCCCAAAAAAACATAATGCACAGTGTGATTGTTGCTTGCTCATTTTATTTCAAATGTATGCAATGTACTCTTACTATTTGGTTCATTTACTAATTTTCCATATCTTCTGTCTGTCATTAATATTTCTGCTTGAGAAACAGTCTCACTGTTGTTTATAGCTCCTTTTGTTTATTTTTTTAACACCAGAATTAATTAAATGTTTCTGTTTTATTTACAATAAGTGAATAATAAAGTGATTCAAATAAGAGAGTATACAGACACTATGTGCTGTACTGACTTTCACTGAGAATTTGAAATAAGAATTGTAATGAGAAACGACATCAACAACCCCTTGAATAAAAAAAAATGATGTCAGGGGGACTTTAAACTGCTTTGTGTCATAATTCAGCTCTGTCTACGATGTATTATTTCAACTGTCATGTCTAATATGATATGCAACGATATAAGCAATTAAAGCACTTATTGTTGGGGTATAAACAATGTTTTCTGATCACATCCCCTGTGACCTCCAGTTACACATAGAAGTTTTTAGGAGTGATAGAAACTGCTCTCCATTGCCTCTAGACTAGAACTGCATTTTTAAGGAATAACGAAATGTGCAAAGTAAATTGGCCTACATATTTCCTCCCTTCTCAGTGACTTTGATGCAGAAAGTCAGAAAACGAGCTTTAAAAAAAGCTAATAAGCAACTGCACAGTTATAGCTTTAATAATGAAACACGTGTTTTGTTGCCAGTTCAATTACGGGATTCAGTGTGAGGTTACAGTCATTTGTTCTATTTCTATGTCTTCCCTCTTTGTAAAGTGATTCCTTTATTAGGCCTTAGTGCTTTGAGTTTTGGTTTAAAGTCTGCGGAGACCTAGTTGACTTCTTGTATGTGTTTGTCCAAAAACATTAATTTCAGTTGTTAAATGTTCAAAACATACACTAGCAGACAAATGGTTTTTAACATCCTTTCCTAAATCATTATCCTGATTTGCTTTGTTAAAGAAGCATTATTATTATTTAAAACATTTGAGTACAATCTTTTAGGACTCCTTGATAAAAAGAAAGATCCAAAGATCAGCATTTATCTGACATTGGGTGGGGGGGGTGCTTTCATTTAGCAAGGATGCTTTAAATTGATTAAAAGTAATGATAAAGACATTTGCAAAAGATTTCTATTTCAGATAAATGCTGTTTTTCGGAACTTTCTATTCATCAAAGCAACCTGAAGAAATACACTCCGCTGTTTTCAACATAATATAATAATAATCAATTAAAATAATAATAATAAATAATGTTTTTTGAGCAGCAAATATTAGAATGCTTTCTAAAGGATCACGTGATGCTAAAATTTCAGCTTTGAAATCACAGGAATAAATGACTACTTAAATATATGTTAAACTAGAAAACAGTTCTTTTAAATAGTAAAAATACTGCTGTACATTGAGTAATAAATGGATAATAAATGCAGACTTGTAGAGACTTAAGAAACATAATAAAAAATCTTGTGACTGGTGGAGTATATGCAGTCTTGCATACACTGTAATAACATTGAAGCCTATCTTCTTGAATGACGAGGTTGCATGCTTTTCTTGTATTTGCGAAGTCACCCACCAGATGGCGGAGTGAAAGAGCAAGAGCCACGTTTTTTTGGAGGTGCATTATGGGAAAGGACGTTGGAGGCACATGTGGCCGCCTGATCAGTGCTGAAGAGTCTGGAGAGGAGCAGCGGCTGCTATCTGTGTAGTTAAAGCAGGATTAGCCATATACAATTAAGTAAAATGAGACCAGGTGAGTTATTAATCTTTGATCAACTGCATATAAGGTTGTTTTCATTGTCTGGCGATAAAATATTAGCGTTTAGTAGTGTTTGTTACTCTGGGCACTGAGCATGCCGGACAAGTTAGCCACGCGCTTAAAGTTCAATTCCACGAAACTCTTTTCTCTCTCTCTGAAATGTAATGTAATGTTATTTTATTAATGTGTTTAAACATATTGGTGATATGAAAACGGTTTTTTAGTGTAGGCTGCAGTATTTCTTGCTGTGGCTAACATGCTGCGCACGCGGGCCGGAAGCTCCACATGCTTCTCACCAGATAAGCTATTGTTTCTAAAAGCACACTAGTTTATTATTACCATTATCCTTTGAATTTAATTAAAATGGCGTTTTGTATGTTACATACGTCTGTTTACATCTGGTTGTTTTCATAATCGAGCTTGCACACGTTTTTTGAAAAACCACATGGGTTTAAGAAGTTACCCTGTCAGACAAACCACGTTTATGAGGACAACCTGTGACAAACACACACTGACTCAAGGGATTTCATTGTGTGTACAGGGGGTTGTGAAGTGGTTGAGGATATTTGAGCGTCAGGGGTCTGCTGCTGCTGCTCTTGTGCTAATAATGCGTTGTAATAAAAATATTTTGAATGTCCTTTTGTATGAGAATAGTCATAACTAAAGGTTTTTCCTAATATTGTTGGTTGAAGCCGTTTAATTGTCATGTTTTGAGATGAATCGAGTTTTACTGTTATCCATTCGGATTATTAATATATTGTCTCCTTTTGACAGGATTCAGCCCGAGAGGAGGTGGACGAGGAGGCTTTGGAGGAAGAGGAGGAGGAGACCGGGGTGGGAGAGGGGGAAGAGGAGGATTTGGTGGAGGAGACCGGGGTGGAAGAGGAGGATTTCGGGGAGGTAGAGGTTTTGGTGAGCAAGTTTGTTTGGTTTTCATTCTTTTATATGTAGGTCTGATGTTATGTGTTGCTTGTGACATTTTGCTCATGCATTGAGGTCAACAGTGTGCATGCATGCTTATTTTTTTATGAGTAAGTTTTGTGAAGAAGTCACTTCTGCACATCAAGGCTTCTGTTATTTGTCACATTGTGGAATACTGATTTTCTGTCTTTATTTATATATATATATATCACACACATATGCCTTTTTGTCTTTTTTTTAGTGGTCAAAATTTGAGGTGTATCAACCTATCAAAGTTGTTCTAAAACAATACAATACATCTAATACATTTTGTAACGCTGTACACTACTGTACAAAAGTTTGTGGTCAGTAGTTTTTTTTTTTTTTTTTAAGAAATACTATTATTCAGCACGGATGTGTTAAACTGAAACAGAAAAATAGTAAAGACTTGCATATTGTTAGGATTTTTTTTATTTTTTATACATTTTTAACTTTATCCAAAAACAATCCTGAAAAAGTTTCAAAGGTTCCAAAGAATTAAGCAACACAACTGTTTCCAACATTAATAATGAATCAGCGTATTAGAATAACCTCTGAAGGATCATGTGACATTGAAAACTGGAGAAATTAAGCTTAAAATGCAGCTAATTTGACATTTCCCTTAATTTTAATTTGTGTCTCTCTTTGTTTGACATAGGTGGAGGGTTCAGGTCTCCTGGAGGTGATGGTGGCTTCCGTGGACGAGGTGGCGGACGAGGTACTCCTAGAGGCCGTGGAGGAAGAGGAGGATTCAGAGGGGGCAGAAAGGTGACTGTAGAGCCCCATAGACACGAAGGTGGGTCATCCACATCACATTTCTGAGTTCCTTTGGTTTCTGAGGATGTGGTGAATAACCATGTTCTATGAAAAATTCAGGAGTTTTCATCTGCCGTGGTAAAGAGGACGCCCTGGTCACAAAGAACATGGTGATTGGAGAATCTGTGTATGGAGAAAAGAGAATAAGTGTTGAGGTGAGTCTATTGCCTAATGTTTGCTAGTGTACTTCTAAAAAGCACTGCATTCATTAAATGGGATTTTTTTTTTCCCCTAATGTAAGGAAGGAGAAACTAAAATTGAGTACAGAGCATGGAATCCTTTCCGGTCGAAGCTGGCCGCAGCCATTTTAGGAGGTGTTGACCAGATCCACATCAAGCCAGGAACGAAGGTCATGTACCTGGGAGCCGCGTCAGGAACTACTGTATCCCATGTTTCTGACATTGTTGGACCGGTATGTATATAGCTTTTTGTAATTGATAAAGTTAAATCTGCACAGATCAGCATTAAATATAAAACACTGAAACAATAAAGTGTGTATTATCTACATTATACTGTGTATTGTAACAAAATAGTTTAAATTGACGTTTATTTTTTATTGACAGAATTGGGTTTAGTATTGTTAATAGTGCTGTAAGTATTAATGTAATTTCTGGGAGCATTAATTGACATTTTCTGACAATTTTTTTTTACCTCTCAGGAGGGATTGGTGTATGCTGTGGAGTTCTCTCACAGATCAGGCAGAGACTTGCTGAACGTGGCGAAGAAGAGAACCAACATTATTCCCATCATTGAAGATGCACGTCACCCGCACAAATACCGCATGCTTGTTGGTAAGTTCCTGTGATGTGCACATACGAAAGATAAAGACTGCAAAGACATTTTGATAAAGCATTGCTTTCTTTCAGGTATGGTGGATGTCATCTTTGCCGATGTTGCTCAGCCTGACCAAACAAGAATCGTCGCCCTCAATGCACACAATTTCTTGAAGAATGGAGGACATTTTGTTATTTCCATCAAGGTAAAATAAGTTTAACGCTTAATGTTTACACCTGTGTGTTTCTGCAAGGATTCATGCAGTCATCCGTTCTTCCCTCAGGCTAACTGCATCGATTCGACAGCCGCTCCGGAGGCGGTGTTTGCATCCGAGGTTAAGAAGATGAGCTCGGAGAACATGAAACCTCAGGAGCAGCTGACGCTCGAGCCATATGAGAGAGATCACGCAGTTGTTGTGGGCATCTACAGGTGAATCCTGATGCTGGATCTTTCATACTTGTAGTAAATGTTGTTTACATGTGGCTGGTTTGTGCAGCTTCATATTTATGCCTGAATGGCATTAGGTTGCTTCTCCTTCTGGTCTAAAATGTTTTTTATAATTAAGTTGTGCTAAAAGTTTCTTTTGTTTTTTACAGACCACCCCCCAAGCAGAAGAAGTGAGGTTGTTCTGTGGAAATTTTCATCACCGTTCACATCCACCATTCTCCAAGATTACTGCTTCTGCCACTAGATGGCCCCACAGTTCGCAGATGATAAAAGACTGATATAAGTGAACCATTTTCTCCTGTCCATGGGGTTGGGAGTGTATCCCTTTATACCCGATTGGCACAGGCACATCATATTCTTTATGGAGAGTAACTCTGCTCCCGTTTTCTTTCTTTGTACGATCATCCTCTGCCATGTAATAGTATACTGTACTGAGAGATGATTTTTGTGTTTTGCTTGTAAGAATTATTGGAAGCTAGATGTGTTATGTTAACTAAATCAACAGTTTTCCAAAGCATACGTTTGTTGTTTCTTTTGAATATTTTTAGTAAAAAATTTTAACAATCACATTTTTAATTCTCTATTTTCGTTTTTTTTTTCTTGTGAAACTGTTTCAGAAGTATAAATCCATATCACCAACTCTAAAAAGGCCTTTCGTACTGCTACTTGAGCCAGTCTAAGCTTGTTTGTGGTTTTTCTGGTTTTCTCAGCCTTATTTTCTGAAAAGTTCCGCAGAACCGCCTTCTGAAAAAAATAGATAATAGCTGCTGAATAAAAGCTTCATAGACGCTTTATTGTCCAGATGTTCTGTGATCTCATGCAGCAGGTGATTTAAGACTTTAACTTTTTATTTTTTTTAAATATTCAAAATCAATACATTTGTTTGATTTATTGCTTAAAAATGAAGTTTAAAAAATTGTTTTTTCAAACTTTAGTGTGTGTATATTTCATCTGCAAACTATCAACCAGATTATTGGCTATTGAAGGTCAAATCCGAAATCAAGGCTATAAAATAATTGTCTGCACACTGATAATGCCAAGTTTTTTTGTTTTGTTTTTTCATATAAAGTCCTGAGAAAATGAAGTGGTAGAAATGGTTTAATATAAACATTTAGTAAATGGAGATTTTACTTCACTGTAGTTATTTCCATCATATCAAAATCACAGGTATGCAACGTGAAGAAAGACATACATTTTCTGTTATATTCTTTTTAAAAGGAAACGTGTTTATTATATGTGGAAAATCGTGGCTGCAAAATGGAAATAAAAATTAAAAAAAACAAAAACAACAGGAACCTACGCTTCTAGGAACCAAGTATCAAGATCTTGCGCGCGGCGGTCCTAATATGCGGTTGCACAACGGAGAGCAGCATGGACAGCACAGGAGGTGTCAGAAGAACTAAAGAGGAGAAAAAACTGCTCCGAAGGCAGATTAAAGCCAGTCACACATTATTGAAACACGAGGGCATAAGCACAGTTTCACAGCCCACAAAGGTACGTAACAAGCTTCTTTTAATGAGCTGTCAGTAGAATATGAAGCGATCAAATCACACAGTTGACTTTGGATACCCAGTGCTGCTGTTAATCATCTACGTGTCATCATTATAAACAGTAAATAATTATATAAGACACCACTCAATCTAAATTCAGTATTTTGTAAATAAATGCAATAAAATCTATGGTAAACAGATGATTTTGTGGTTTTCCCAGTCCTACCTTTAGTAATTGTAAGTAAACAATGGACAACAGTTGCATATCTCGTACAGTAACAAGTCTCTTGGTGAAGTTTGTCAAATATCTAAATGCCTCATTCATTCAGATCGTGAAAGATGCATGGCTTTGCTGAAATAGCGTGGTGATGTGTGTATTCATGGCTGTTGTGCAGCATCTGGTGGTGTCTAATGGAGGTTTGGGGAATGGAGTGAGCAGAGAGTCCCTGCTGGAGGTCCTTAAAGAGGGAGGTACTGTCGAGTCCCTCCTCACCCCTCCAGCCAAACCATATGCGTTTGTGACATATTCTTCAGCCGAAGCAGGCCAGAAGGCATGTACTCTCCTCAACGGAAGAGCACTGCGGTGTCACGATCAGAGTGTCATGCTTCATTTCAGCTATGTTGAGAAAGGTGAGTTATATTTATATTAGAATCCTATTTAATGAGCTGAATGCTTTTACTAAATCTGGACTTTGTTGCTCAGTGGACAGTGACAGGAGTGTGTCCTGTGCTTTGCCTCCTGGTCTGTGTGTGTTGGAGGATTTTGTGTCTCCAGATGAGGAGCTGCGGCTGCTGCAGGCTGTGGATTGGACGCCACATTCTAATGACGTCACAGGTAGAGGTAAAAATCTGTCACATTGTTTAAATCTCTTTGTCACATTCATATATAACAGACTTATAATACCTTGCTGAAGCAAAACTATCAACTTATGTAATAATAATAATAATGTTTATTTTTGTATCACAGTACAGAAAGCTTTGAAACACAGAAAAGTGAAGCATTATGGGTATGAGTTTCGCTACGATAATAATAACGTTGACAAAGACAAGCCCTTGGCGGGTGGTAAGTTTGACAAGTCCAGGCTTTTTTTTATTTTGTGATGATTTTTTTATGTGTGACTGTTTTTTTAAGAAGTCTCTAATAACAAAAGCACTGCAAAACAGTCATTTTTTCAAATATAACATGTAAAACATCTATTTTACTGTTTTAAAATGTAATTTATTAATGTAATGTCTGAATTTTTAGCTGCCGTTTAGTCTAGTCTTTCTTTTTTTTTTTTTTATTAATGTTGAAAACATGAATATCCAGGTTTTTACCTAAATATCTTTTTTTAGGATTAATTGTTTAATAAAAAGTATAACAAAATCCCAGTTTTTATTTAAAATAATGTCTTTAAATACAAGTTTTAAAGATTTAAATGTCTTTACTGTTTCTTTTTGACCAATTTAATGCATTATTATTGAATAAAAGTATGAATTTTCTCTAAATATTTAAATGAGAGTCTATATATTTACATGATCTACGTTTTTTATGTCTGATTAATCATAAAATTGAATAGACACTAGCGAATCTGCAGAAAACAAATATTACTATTTTTAACGGGTCGCTTATCCTTTCTTTAAAATAATGTTGTCAGTTAACTGGTTAATAATCGGTGAACGAGCGTCAGTTGTCGGTTATGAGAATGAGCATCCCTAATAGACACCTGTCCTTTCAGGCCTGCCAGCAGAATGTGATGCTTTATTACAAAGATGTTTGGCTGATGGCCACATAAGTGTCCTTCCAGACCAGCTTACTGTAAACCAATACCAAAGTGGACAAGGTAGTACAAACATCATGGATTTGTGCAGCTGAGGGGAGATTTATGTCTGCTTCTAGCACTAAATGTTATTGTCTGGTACAGGGATCCCCCCTCATGTGGACACTCACTCTGCTTTTGAGGATACCATCCTTTCCTTGAGTCTCGGAGCAAAGGTATTGATAAATGAAGCACTAAAATGTCAGTAATCATGGATTATCAGTAATGTGTTTATTTTTGAGAGTGAGTTTGTGAGGATATGTTTCTGTTTACATTTTTCATACATCAGTATTATTGGTGGGTCAGGGTGTTCTGTTACACCAGACATGTTTGTAGCCTTATTGATTGGTTATGGTGAAGCTACATTATTGATTATCTGATTTTCCTTGGTCAAAACAAAAATGGAGATGGACAATGAACTTCATGATTTTCTTATATGGATAAATAGAAACATCTTGCTATTTTCCTGTAGACCGTAATGGACTTTAAACATCCTGATGGATGTTCTGTAGCTGTGGTGCTTCCAGAGCGGAGTCTGCTAGTGATGAAAGGAGAGAGCCGTTATCTGTGGACTCATGGGTGAGAAACGTTATTATTATTGTACGTATGCAGTAAATACAATATATTTAAGCAGATAAACAGACACTACATTTTAGATTTTTGCTTGATTTTGTGTTTAATCATTATAAATATTATTAAGTTGATATTAATGTGTTATTCATTATGTATAAAAGTATATTATCTTATTATTAATCCTTCATTTTAGGGAGAGATGAACATGTTTTGTGTATGTTTCATGTCAGTGTAACACCTCGGAAATTTGATGTGGTACCAGTGTCGGAGGTTGCGGGGTCAGGGGTCATGACCTCTGACTTGAGTAATCTGACGCTGAGCCGGCGTGGTACCAGGACATCTCTGACATTCCGCAAAATCAGACATGCACCCTGTAACTGTGGTGAGTATGTGAAGTATTTGCTTCAAGGACCAGGATGCCTTAAAAGTGACGGGCATCAAAAATACTTACACAATTTGTGTTTTGAAGATGAATGAAAATCTTACAGGTTTGGAACGACATGAAGGTGAACAATTAATGAACGGCCTTCCATTTTTTTAGTGATTTGTCTCTTTGAGGATCAAAAAATATCATTTCTACAAATATATTAGGCAGCACAACAGTTTTTTACATTCATGATGATAAGAATTGTTTCAAGAGCAGCAAATAAGCATAATGGAGTGATTTCATGTGACACTGAAGTGATGGCTGCTGGAAATTCAGCTTTACCGTCACAGTTCATTTATTTTAAATTGTTGTTATATTTTACAGTATTACTGTATTTCTGATCAAATATATAGAGCCTTGGTGAATGTTTTTTTTTAAACCATAACAACCCCAAACTTTGAACAGTAGTGTGCAAACATATAAATGGTATATATGAAGGTCACTCTGCATTTGTGCATTTTTATAAATGATGTACATTTACGACTAGAATGATGCTTTTTATTGTTGTAGCCTATCCATCTGTATGTGATAGCCAGCAGTCACCGCCTCTGCCTGCTGTCCCTGTTGCTGAAGGCGATGCGTGTCGTTTGGAGGAGCAGTATGTTCATCAGGTCTATGAAGAGATCTCCTCCCACTTCAGCAGCACACGACACTCACCGTGGCCCCACGTGCGAGATTTCCTACTGTCACTGCCACCTGGAAGTACTCTGGCAGACATCGGATGCGGCAATGGCAAATATCTGGGGATCAACTCTGAAGTTGTATCAGTAAGTAATATACCACAGCAGAGTTTGCCAGGAAGTGACTTTAACTCTTTCATTAATGGAGAACTCAATCTTCCGTCCATCTATAGGTGGGCTGTGACCGCAGTGCTAATCTAGTGCAGATCTGTGTTGAGCGGGGTTATGAGGCATTCGTGTCAGATGCCCTGTCTGTCCCCCTGCGCAGTGACAGCTGTGATGCCTGCATCTCTATCGCAGTCATACATCATTTCTCCACACAGGTGAGCATACTATGTAATAAAAGGGGGAAAAAACATGATTTAATGTTATTTGTAACCCTGAACCCTGTGTTAAGTATCAAAAATACATTGTATGGGTCAACATTATCAGTTTTTCTTTTATAAATCATTGGGATATTTAGTAAAGATTATGTTCTATGAAGATATTTAGTAAATTTCCTAAATGTATCAAAGTATAAATATGCTTAATTATAAATAAACATAATCTTTGATTAGTAATATGCATTCCTAAGTTTTTTTTCACCCTCAAATTCCAGATTTTTTAATAGTTGTATCTCAGTCAAATACTGTCCTATCCTAACAAACCATACATCAATGGACAGCTTATAAATCTAAATTTGTTATACCTGTTTTGGTGGTCCGGGGTCACATTTGAACTACCTCTGAAGCGCACTTGCTCTGTAATAATTGTATTTTTCCAGGGACTGTAATAAGTTTTCACATTTCCCACCTACTTTGTGACACGAAACATGCCTTTTTTTGATGCTGTGAGAGGAATTACCCCTTTATTTGTACATTGAGCAGCAGTGATTTAGTCTGGTCTAAAGGTTATAGTTTAAGTTGTTGGTTTTTTTTTTAGACATTCACACTTTTTCAGTAAGAATTCAGCATTAAATTGATCAAATGTAACAGTAAAAATAATTAATAAATAATTAACCTTATTGACCTTCAATAATTTTAATAAATATTAAAATATTAATCTTCACAATTGTTTTCAACATAAGAAATTTTGAGCAGCAAATCAGAAAATTATTTCTGAGTGATCATACGACACTGAAGATTGGAATAATGGCTGCTAAAAATTCAGCTTTGCCATCACAGAAATAAATGTTATATTTGAAAATGTAATAAAAAAAGAAAAGTTGTTTTAAATTGTAGTCTTTAATAAAAAAAATGCAACACAAAAAAGCATCTCCATACTGTGTTAATGTAATCATTAGTTTTTCTGCAATGATGCTGTCTCTCTGGCTTTCTTGTTACCTCCACATGACAGCTATTTATCTGTATGATGTCTTTCAGTCGTGAATGCAGTTTATTTTTATTTTTTTCTTAAATGTTTTCATAGCACATTAGCCTTTTAATGTCATAAAAAAATCCTAAAAATCTCAAACAGTTGTGCAAGGTGCTGTCCATAGAATGCATCATTCTTAAATGCAATATAAATCACTTTGGATCAAAACAGACAATACACAAATGTAAAAAAGTAATCTGCAAATCTGTATGTGATGCTAAAAAAAGGCCATGTGTTCCTAGGAGAGAAGACAGGCTGCTGTCAGAGAGCTGGTGCGGTTATTAAAGGTGGGAGGAAGAGCTCTTATCTACGTTTGGGCCATAGAGCAAGAATACAACAACCAGAAATCTAAATATCTGAAAGACAGAACAACTGGAGCTAGTGTGGAGAGCAGCGAGGAGCTTAAAACAGAAGAAAATATTTCCACTCAACAGGAGGAGCATGATGGAAAAATTAGTTCAGACACGAAACGCTCAGAGGAGCAGAATGTGACACAGCCCAGAATCCACATCCATACTAACCGCACAGCTTTCCTTTCCCAAGATCTCCTGGTCCCGTGGCACTTAAAAGGTAATGCGGATAAGAACAAGGGAGCACAGAGTGGAAGCATAAACGACCCCTTGGAGAACGGGAGTCAGGGGGCTGTTTTTCACCGCTATTATCATGTCTTCCAGCAGGGAGAGCTGGAGGAGATGTGTTGTGCTGTAACATGTGTTAAAGTGCTTAGGAGCTACCATGATCAGGGTAACTGGTGTGTGGAATTGGAGAAGACACATGGTAACTCATCATAGAGTAATATACCACAGAAAAAAAATAAATAAATAAATGCAATTTTAAAATACATGTTCATGCATGCAGCGACGGGCTAATAAAACACTGAATAATCATTACTGAACGCTGAGACATTTTTGTAAAGCAGTACAAAATGTTGCTTTATATTCTTTCTGTTACAAAACCTACCTCTATGAATTGCTCTTCTGCAACTAAAAACTGTTAACAATGTTAAAATCAACCTGAGTTATGCCTGGATGATTTTATCACTTAATAACCTTGGCAGTAAAGCAATGTAAGCAATGTACATTAATATACCCAGGGTTAAAATGTAAACTTTAGATTTTCTGCAATATGCACACAGGGGGTCCCAGCTCTTTGTCTCTACACAGTTCAAAAATTAAGGGTTTTGTAAGATGTTTTTATTGTGTTTGAAAGAAGTCTCATTTGCTCACCAAGGTAATATCGTATAATTACAATGAACTCTTTTCTATTCTAATATATTGTTTTAAGTGTAAGTTATTTCTCTGATGGTAAAGCTGGATTTTTCACAGTCTTCAGTGTCAAGTGATCCTCAGAAATCATTCTAATATAGTACTTTTTATAGCATTTATTTCCCCGCAATTCTTTAATGAACAGAATTTTAAAACAAACATCACAAATGTCACTTTTCATCAGCTAAACGTATTCACTTCTTTAAAAATATTTTTTGGGATGTTTAAACAGTGCAGTGTACTTGACCTGAAAGGATTGTTTTCGAGGCTGTTGAACTCAGTGCAGTGTTTTTATGCACCACTAGATGGCATCGGATCGGAATGTAATGCAGAGGTAAAGGTATGAACTTTCACCTTGAATTTGATGACGAACTTCCTGCATGTTTAAATTTTAGTAACCTAGGTTGACCTGGCGGCTCCTTTCATTTATATCCGAATTAAAAAGATATACTTTATAGCGTTTTGTCATACACTACGGTAGGTCTCCGACATGAAGGAAGAATAGAGAGACGTAGGAGTCACGACAGTCTATATTTCAGTCTTAATGTCCTCAGAAATCCTACAGACGTGTGAAAGTTAAAGCCTACAATGCGTCTGAAAGGTTATGAACAAAGACACCTATAAATATGTTTGGTGTGGGGGGAGTTGGTCACATTTGTGACCTTGTCTTTTTATCCCAGTGGCACTCGGCCTGGAACAATAGAGAATTCATGCAATGGTGATGAAAGAGGATGTATAGAAACCCTTGGTTAACTTAATCAGTTTCATATCCACTGCACGACCCCCTCCTCCATAAAACTTATAAGAAGCATCCCACTATTCTGACTTCGATATATATGCATGCATGTAAATATATATAGTTTTTTTTCCATATATATATTGTGCTTTTGTGTTTTATCAACTGTAGTGTCATTAGTGACGCAAAACATCCAACCAAAACGAATGAGGTGTAGAGCAAAAAAGACAAGTGCATGCATGCATGCAAGAAATAAATAATGCAATATATTTGAGGGGGTATAATATACTTTAACAACCTGTAACCGAACTTTGCAGCAAGCTGGGCTTTGTAAAGCCCAACATGTTGAGACACTATCATTCAAAGTTGTTTTGTTTTAATAATAATATTCAATTGAATGAGATGCATGGGTAGAAAAATAGCAGCTTAAACTAGTTTGTTGGCGTTCGCTTGTTTAACCTGGTCTCCTATTATCAAGCTGGTATTCCCAGTTGGAAAAAGCCTATAAAAACCATTGAGAACTGTTAACGAAAGCAACATTTGGGAAAACTTTAAAACTTTAAACGTTGGGCTAAATTAACATGAAAAGTTTTAACCATGTATGGTCGCAGATTAGCCCCGTAACGTTAGGTAAGCTTCTTCACCTCTCCACATCCTCGGCATTGTTCCTCTGCAGGTGCTTTAAGCAACCTACCACTTCCTAACAGCTCAAAACGGGTCAGAAAGGCACGTTTTCCCAAATCATCGTTCCCGTAAAAGCGTCGTTTTCCTCCCCTGCACAGGCAAATGCCGAGGCAAATCGCGCTAACAGCCGCTGGGCGCAGCCCGTTGTAGGGTTTGTTTAGGCGGCCATTTTGTGAAGACTGCACACACACCGAAGCCAACGCGCTTTACCGTGCAGACCCTCTCCGAGCGACGAGCAGCCGCGGAGCCGACCCGAGATTAACGGCAGTGAGGGGGGGTCCCTGGCGAACGCACATCGCTAATTGTAGCGGTGCGACGAAGAAACCCCGGTTTTAGTTAATCCGTTTTTCTTTCTTTTTCCTTTTTTTTTTAATTTAATCACTCTTCTTCTCACCCCTCCACCCCTCGCTGCTGCTGCTGCTGCTGCTGCAAACCACCGCGAGCGACGCGCTGCTACCCTGCCGCTGCTGGGCGATGCGATCGCGGTCAGCCTGAGCGTTAGCCGCCGAGACCCTTTCCCACGTCGAGGTGGACTAACGCGGATCACCGGTTGTCACGGTTGCATGTACCGCTGCTCACCGGATCGGTGGTTGGCCGCTTGCGCCGGGGCTTTGAAGACGCTCCTGCCTGCGCTCATTTGTGCTTTTGGGGGGACTGTGATAAGACAAATGTGCTGAAGAGGGATTGTAGAGCGACGACAAGACGATAGCCTGCGCGTTTCGTCTTTTTTTTCCGGCAGAAACCCGTCCGAAGGGGTGGCGGTTCGGGGGGAGGGGGTCGTTTTGCCGGTTTTTCGGTCCGCCCCGGTAACGTTACCTGTGTGGCGGAGCTTCGGACGGTAGAGGGGGAATACTGGTAATGGCTGCTTCGGGAAGCTGGACACGAAGCTGAGGTAAGACTACAGTTGGTTTCTTAACACCATATCTGTTTTAACGTTACGTGGATGCTCTCAGCCCGTTCCCTCCTCGTTCCTCGCAAGACACCGTGTTCCCAAAGATGCCTGGTGCACAGGCCGGGGCTTTGGGGAGGGAGCGGGGACATATTCGGTTTGTTACTTCATGTAAACTGGGTCAGATGCAAAAGACCACGAGCAGGTATTTAATCGTTATCCTCCTGTGCCATCCAGAGAGCCGCGGCTCAGCTCACGGCAGCCAGGCTGCTTGCTTGTCAGTGGATGTGATTTGCAACGATTAAAACCGTGCAATATATATCCCCCGATCTCTTTTCAGGCGTTTCGAGTATTAATCAGCTCATTCTGTGCGATATGTACCAAAAAAAAAAAGCATCAGTCAAATCCAATGCATGACTCGGGTTTGCAGCCATGCACCCATGAACATGTTCGATTACGAGACCTTCAATGCATCTTTCGATTATCGCTTTTCATTACTCAGATTGATGAGTCAGGTTAGCCCATCACGTTTGTTTTAGACACCCAGCCGTCATGTAATGCTTGTTTGAAAAAGAAATGCATTAAAAAAAACACCAGAGCATCAGCTCGGCCACAATTACATTAATGCAAAACTGCGGTGTTGCATGGGATGCAAATCTTGTGCACAGAATGCCTGAAAGCTATCGAAATTTGACAGATATCTGGTTGGTTTCTAACGCATTGGTTAACGTATTT
This sequence comes from Enteromius unitaeniatus, assembly GCA_032359435.1. Classification (NCBI taxonomy): domain Eukaryota; kingdom Metazoa; phylum Chordata; class Actinopteri; order Cypriniformes; family Cyprinidae; genus Enteromius; species Enteromius unitaeniatus. The sequence goes on along the minus strand of JAUMHI010000058.1, from coordinate 16,830,727 downwards.
ACCGTTTAACTAAGCGTATGACCGTGCTAGGTCTTTTTTTTTGTGAATAAAAGCGCGACTTTATTCCAATGATAGCAATATATAGGGTGACGTTACAATTTTCCTTATAACGTTCATACGTGCACAAGCATGATGATTGGAGGGAAATATATGGCCGATTCCTATTGCAATCCACTTCTGTAATACATTTGCATGTTGCACATTTACCCAGGTCTCTATTTAGTCCAGTGTGTGGATAAATCTGGCTATGCCTACACCCTTCATCTCCATAGCGCTTTCTGCAAGGCTTCTGCTGTGGTGCTGAAGTAGCAATGCCGGTTCAAAATGGACACACTTTTGCTCTTCTTTTGCATGTTGCCACCTCGATCAGCCTTTATGCTGCATCCTCAGACGTTGTCACTTAAACATGCATGGGATCATCACTCTTTGGTTATTTTTCAGAACCAAAATGGGTGGAATCATTTGGATTGTAGGTGAATCTTGAATTTGGTGGTGGTGGTGGGGGTGCATGATAGGAGATTCTCTTTTTTGATGCACAGTACTTTAAGTTGCAATGCAGGAGCCACCTGTCTCTTAAAATAGTGACTCTTTTATCTCCCTTTCAAGAATCATTTAAACTTTTACGTGCTTTTTTTGGGCTCTTGAGAATGAATTAATCATCCCTCTAGTTTCGTTTAGTTTTTCGGCCACATCATTTTTAATGTGTGACAAGCTCTGTTTTTGGATTTCTTTTGGTGTCCGTGGCAGAGTGACACGGGGCTCTGAATAGACTAACTAACTTCATTGTACAAAAGCTTACAACGATTGTAAACGTACTGTGGGGTTATTTTAAAAGGGGCTTTTATTTAATTGTTTCTTGCCAACAAGCATTTGTATTGAAAGCTCATTCCATTTAAAGAGAGCCAGTGTTTTACTTATAATATTAGGTATTTCGCAAGGTCTTGCATGGCTCGTTCTCTTAAGTTTTAAAATGGACAACTACAGCATCAAGCCTCAAACTCGAATTTTTACCATGTTTCCTCAAATGGACACAACACGAACAACTTTCAGATGTGTATTCTGCTTCCTATACAGGATTGTATTTGCCATTCGTTTCTTGTAGCTGACGTAAATCAAGCTGGGATGGACACAAGCTTGTTAGTCTTTTCGAAGACCACCTGAGGCAGTATTCCCCGTTCATCTCTCAACATAGGCCTACTACTAAATTTGATGGCTCTGTAAGGAAGAGGACACGTACACAGTTTATATAAACTTGTCTGAGGATATTAACCTGCGTTTAGGCCCTTCTTGATCTTCTTTCTGTGAACTCAAAATGAAAGCTAGAGTAGAAAAGTGTTGTTTTTTATCAGTATTTTAGTCCGTCTGTCCCTGTGTAACATTGCCCTTACTCTATCAGGACAAATCCCTTCACTCTTCAGATGGCATATAGCCTAACGCATCGATTTGGATGTGGCTCCTAACAAGCTTTTCCTCTAAAGCGTGGCTTGCGTGTGGGGTCAACATGTGGCTCTGTGGATGAAAGTTCGTTCTCCATTCACATCTTGAATTTTTTTAGAGTACAGATTTGCTCTTGTTACTCATCACAATCTAAACCGCTAGCTGGGCAAAGGGTTTGGTGACCTGGGTCCAGTTTCTTTCGTTGATTTGAATTGAAATCCAGAAGTAGGTTCATTAATGTGAGGAGATCCACAGAAACGTAATTCATTTACATATCAAATTGAGGCATTACAGGGAAATTGCATCGAGAGATGGTGCCGCGGTTACAGCCTCCATCTTAAACGTTAATTGCTTTGTCTTGTAAGGGATCGTAGTTAAAGCCATTTCCCACCGCTTCTGCAAACTCATTCAAGCTCTAAGTGTTGTCAGTTTGTTGACCTATCCATTTGGTAGTAAAGGTCACTTTGATGTCATTATTGAATTTAGAGGGGGGGTGGGATCACATAGAAATGAGCCAGGTGTGTACATGTTTAATTAGACAGTTTTGTGAAGTTTTTGTGTGATTCATGAGTTGTCAGCTGAATGGATCTCTCATGGTGTCATTTGCTAACCACATGATTGATTTTTACTGCTTTTAGATTCAACCCTACAGTTCATAGTCACATTGCAGGACCATAAGTTAATTCAGGTCTGTGTGACCCTACGCTTCAGCAAAAAAAGTAAAGTTCGCCATCCATTAAAAAAAAAGGCCACACAAGAGCAGACTTCCGGTCAAGAGCATCTTAGCTGTTTTTCTCCCAGCTTCCTTCCATAAGCTATTGCCGCCTGTGTCTTCCTGATGTAGTTTTCTTTCAGCTTCCCATTGGCTCATAAATTGGTAATGAAAAGCGCACAGTGGCTTTGTAGACGTTGAACTGGCTTGGTGGATACCTAGGGTATGAGAGAGGCTAGTAGATGTAATTTAGCCAGGTGTTGGTGACTTAATGGAGGTGGGCAGAAATGGAAAGTTAGACCATAAAAGCGCAGATGGTACTCAAACGGAAATCACACAGGACATTTCTTGTATCCAGACTCTTTTGCAACAGTGTAGATTATACTTTTTCTCAGTCTGGCTTGGTGCAGGTTGTGAGGTGGACGTTTTTTCCTTTACTGTCTGTCTGCTCTTTCTTAACCACTGCATGCCTATATCAAAGAGTGGCCTGCCTAGCTGAAGTGCACCCCTTAGCAGCAGCTGTAGTGTGTGTGTGTGTGTGTGTGTGTGTGTGTGAGTGAGTGAGTCATTCTGGTCTAGTCCCCACCTCTGCACGATGCAGTCTTGGTCAGTGTTTGAGCCCAGAAATCCTGTAAGTTTCAGCAAGCACTTAATTGACCAGATGATGTGTTTTCTATCTAAGCATTCAAGGTACTATGGAGTTAAGCTAATTATTTGTAGAACATAATTAATGGTGCTTGCTAAAGCACACCTCCCTAACAGTAAGTATTACAGTATATGTATTGTATGTTTCATGGACATAAATTATTATACCTTACATCATTTGACTTCATGAGATTTGTATACTACTATATTTCTAAGCGATTTAATTCTATATTTTTACACACACGTGTTCTCAAGCTATCTATCTGGAAATTAGAATGCAATGAGCCTTATTCACACAGGCAGCAATGTTTTTTTTGTTTTTGTTTTTTAAATATATTATTTTCTATATGACTCAAATCCATTTTTATTAGCCTTAATACAGCTAAAAATAACATGAAACTGAACTTTCTCAGTCAGTAAGCCCAGGCCTGCTAGCAATCTGTTTGGCATTCCATATATAGAATGCAGAACTGTTGTAAAAAAAAAAAAAAAACAAATAAAATAAAAGGTAAAAAAAAGAAAAAGACTACTGTATGTGTGTGTGTGTGTGTATATATACATGCATCTAAAAATCCTTTTTTTGGTCTGAATAAAACAACAGTATACTCTTGTAAATGGTATATCTACACATCTTTGTACCGACAGCTAGAAGAGTGCAGAACAACTGCAGTCTGAACAAAAAAAGAATCTGATATGATTTTTTAATCATGTTTAAGATAAATAAAATCAGATTTTTCTAGCACTTTTTTGAACAAGGCCATAGAGTTGTTGGGATTCTTTTGACTCGGGCCTGCAAGTGTGCACCTAGCAGTCCTATAGCAACAGCTCTGAACACCTTAGCAACTGCATGGCCACATGCTAAAAATGGTTTATAATGTCTTAGCAACTCCCTGACGAGTTTTGCACACACATTTTGCATTCACGTCCCTTCAAATGATTTGAGTAGACATCCACAAAAGTTTTCAGACATCATACGAGGCCTCCTTCATTTACTCTACTGTGGAGAAGTATTTCTGGAAGCAAACCCGTAAAAGCGATACCTTTTTGCTTTGTGTGGGGATATAGAGGTATTGTGATGCATGTGTGAGTTTGGTCGGTTTTTAATGCATGTGTGTTTTAGCATCCTCTGTGCATGTGTGCAATAAGAGGGAGCTGCTCATCTTCGTGGTGATCTTTTTTTTTTTCCTCTCAGCATCCCTGCCTTGCTGACCTGCTTAATGCAGCTCTGAGATGGAGAGAGAGTGAGGGTGAATGAGTTTAAACGCATGGAGGAGCGAGTCTGGAAGACGGGGAAAGGTAAAAGGGAGGTAGAATAAACTGGGAGAGAAGAGATCTCGATAAATCAAGATAAATGGATCTCCTATTCAGTCGAAAGACTAAAAGGAAAGGTGTAGAGATGCATGTGTGTCAGAGAGAGAGCGGGAAAGTCATTGGTGGAGCTGGATGGGATAAAGATGTTATGAGCTGCTCCCAAAATAGACTTTTCTTCATCATTTTAGTAATCTTTATCCATCCCGTGCAAATCCCTACACCATGAGAGAATAGTCATTTAAAGTCAAGTGCGTGACATGACCACAACATTGAATTAATTTGCTAGTTCCCAAGGTGAAAAGGTATCGTTTTATTGTTGTTGAATATTAAAACCGAATGTAAACAAACTATTATAGCTGTTGGGATGTGCTAACATTTGTAGTCCAATACATGATTCTGTGTCTATATTTTATGCATGGAGAGTTGGAACCCGGATGTATGATTCGACCCAGCATCTTTGCTCAAAATGAATACTAACAAGATAGCATTTGTTATATGATAGGCCTCATCTCCAGCTTCTGTATGTTTCAACCTACTCATCAAGTCAGTAACAGGTCGAAATGAATCTTAAATTTGCTGTCATCTAGTTTAGAAAGGAGACAACATAGTGTTGATGTACTAATCCACTAGTCAGGTTATTTGGATTATATTCAAAATGATCAGCAAATAACTGATTGGCCAATTAAAGGTGCTCTATGCGATGTTGCAGGATTTTAGCTCGATTTTATTTTTATCTCAAACCGTATGCATCACCCCTTGATCGTCTTGCAGTCTGCCCTCTGAATACATTGGGGAAAAAACCCGCTCTCGAAAGACAACACAGAGGCTGCAATCCCCGAAAGAAACATTTTGGGCACCACAACAAAAACAAACTTCGGCCAAACAACCGATTGGTTGACCGAAGTTTGTTTTTGTTTGGTGTACGTCCTGCACCCATAGTTTTATGCAAGCTCGCATAGAGCACCTTTAATGTAGCCTAGTACCCACCTCAAAATTAGACATTGTGTTCTAAAGTTTTAATTGAGTTTTGAAAAGACAAAATAAATAACAGATTTCTTTGCATCTTATCTTATCTGCTGTTACTAAATTGCATAATAATTCATCAGCCACTGGCCATTACATGTACATTGACCACTAATAAGACAATTAACATAAGTACATTACCATTTTTTTTTTACATTTAGCAATGATGCATTGCATTGATTGAATAAAAATGTAAAAGTAAAGACTTTCACATAGTTACGCAAGATTTCTTTTTTAAATGCATTCACTGATAATAAGAAAATTTCACCAAATCATCATATTAGAATGATTTAAGGTGATCCTGAAGACTACAATAAATTTGATATTTCAACTTTGCCGTCCTTGTTTAATTAATACATAATTATTTGACGTAATAAATGCGGCCGTACTGAACTTTGTGTATATTAAAGAGTGTTGCTGTTTATTCTGAGAGACACATGCAGCCCTGCACCTGAATTTCCCCGCTTCAACTTCCTCACGTTATTTATCATGTATCTCTAGGCAGATACTAGTTGAATTGCAAAAAGCCAGCTTAGATAGGAGCTTGATGAACTTGGTAATTTGAGTTAAGCTATATGTAGCTTTAGCTTAGTTATAATAGTTATTTTTGTAATGACTTCCATGTTTTATGCTGCCACACCCCGGTGCTGTGATTGAATTCACCACGGTATCAGGTTTACTAGTACTGCATTTACTGCAGACTGGTAGTTAGAAGTTAAGCTTTCTTCACTAACTCTATGATGGTCTAACAACTCTCACTATAGGGCAGTGTCAAAAAAGCTTGTTTTTACATTTAGATTCTTTGTTTTAATTCATGTTTGTGTATGACATGGTTTACCTCACTATCAGTGAACTAATGAGAGAAAATTGCATTTATTATGGCAGGAGTTCTGTGAATAAGTTGCTACACAGGCTTTAGGGATGGCATGGCAGCACTCAATAGGCTTGTATGTCGTGGAATATGGGATGTATTTACATGGCCCATGTCTCTATGGATACGGTGACGTGGGGGTAGTGCGGGGCAGAACAGTATAGGATCCTCATCAGGGACATTGCTGGGTCACTCTCTCTTCAAAGGGAGATGAAAGTGGGTCAGGACTGGGGGAAGAGATGAGAGGAGAAAAGAGGAGAAGGAAGGAAATCAGGAGCAACCGAGAACATGCCACAGTTTTATTTTAGTCTGTTGCACCAGTGTTGATTAGTCAAACTTGTTTAGCGCTTATTCTGTAATTATGTCAGGATGTAGCATCAGTTGGTATCACGTGATGGGGTGACCGTAGTCCTGGGCAACACAGTTGAGACACAATTTAAAGGGATAGTTGAGATGAGAATTTTGTCATTGTCATCATGACTTACTTTGTTTTGTGGAACACAAATATACTTTAAGTCCATGGGGTCCAAAATAACTGGACCCTATCATCATGGTGAGTAAAGGCTCATTTACACCCGGAATGATAGTTATATTAGCGTCCACATCAACATGTTATAACATTCTGTTTCTAAAAAGCACACACTGCAGATATGTCGCCTGCCACTTTAAATGCTTGAGCTCTTCAAAGCAAAATGGATTCTGATTGATTCAATGTTTTTATCATTCATTAACATGGAAAAAAATGTTTTAAAAGTAAATTATGATTCTTCAGTGCCATTGTTTTTATCGTCTTGGTATGGGCTCTGCTGTTCATTTTCGTTTTAGAACTATTATAGCAACTTATAAGTCATGACGGTATTTTTATTTTGGGGTGAACTAGCACTTGAGCAGCCTTGTAAAAGGAGAATTGGGAATGGCAGAGGCAGAAACACAAAACTAGACAGTAGGAGGACAGAGTAAAGGTACACAGGACCTAAAAGTCCCACTCTTTTATTACCCCTGGGTCCAGTGGGTCCGAACATCCCATATGGGATATAAGTGTGTGTGTGGGGGGGGGTTCTCCAGAGTCTTAAGTTTGAAAAAATCTTTAATAAAATGTGAAAACGTGTCCCACAGGCCTGAACACCATACGAGGGTTAAAAGGATAGTTCACCCAAAAATGACAATTCTGTTATTAATTACTCGCTCTCATGTTGTTCCAAACCTGTAAGACCTTTGTTCATCTTCAGAACACAATTGAAGATATTTTTGATGAAAATCTGAGAGCTTTCTGACCCTCCAGTGACAGCGATGCAATGGAAACATTCACGGCCCAGAAAAGTAGTAAGGACAACCACTAAATACTCCATATGACATCAGGGGTTCAACTGTAGTGTTCTGAATCTACGAGAATACTAAACAATGACTTTATTCAACAGTTTCTTCTCTTACATGTCAATCTCCACTGTGCATTTAAGATGGTACCATGATATATACGTTGAAAACCGAAAGTATTCTAGTAGTACTCAATAGTCACATGGACTATTTTAACCATTTCCTTGCTACCTTTCTGGGCCTTGAACATTTGAGTTGCGTTGCTGTCTATGAAGGGTCAGAAAGCTCTCTAATAATTTCATTAGAAATATTTTACTTTTTGTTCCCAAGGTGAACAAATGTCTTACGGGTTTGAATACACAGGTTGTTTTTACCAAGTGTTGCAAACATGTAGGTGATTCAGCAATTTAGAAACTCTGTTTACTGTATATTTCAGGAAAGCTGCAGTTGGAAACCATAAGTTGAGGTGATTGATGCTAGTCTTACATTCTGACCCACCTATAGACATCCAGCGTCCACCCGGATTTCCCTAGATAACCCTCACTGCATACATGGTTTCAACAAATTGTCAAAATGAATACTAACAAGCTTTTCACTCATCACTTCATCACTTGACTGCAAGATTCTGGCCTCTTATATAGATGCATGCTTGTGCCCATCCTGAAACATCTCTATGTGCATTTTGGTAGCCTATATTTGAAACATGCCTGTTTCGAAGCCCATGGTTAGTAAACTGCATGTGTCCATGTAAAAGGCCCTGTTGTCGCCATGGGAGTGCGAGACTGCTTCATGCACTGACTGTGACAGCCAAAGTGCCTGTCTGTGTGCCTGCATGCCTGCACACACCCCTTGCCAGGCTCCATGACTGCTCTAAGCTGGCACAGCAAGAATTAAATAGCCAGAGCTTCTAGAGATTATGCCTGGCTTAACAGAAGCTTAATCACATCGTATGTGCAGTATAGGAGGGATGGGACAGACAGAGGGAAGTGGAAGAAGAGAAGGAGAGGTTGCAGAGGGGCATTAGGTGTTCGTGTGGACCGAGGTCTGAGGATTGCTGTTTTTACAGTTCAAATGTCAGGGGTATATTTGATCCAAAAAGGAGCATGGTGGAAATCAGCTGCCAACCTTGGGGTCCTTGTATGTTCAGCAGCACTGCTCTTGAAAACCACCTGTATGATAACTAAAGAAGTTTTTGAACTTGATGCTTTAAGTCTTCAGCTACCAATTACTATTTGAATATTATATAAATGAATAATACTTGTAGGTTATGCTTAGATGGATATTATCAGCATATATACAGACAGCTTACCCAAGTATAAATTGTACAACAAATTGTACAATGTGAATGTAAATCAGACATGAATGTAAGTATGATCAAATGCTGCTTAAATGCTATTTGGCTGTTGATCAGGATTATTTTACCCACCGATGCTGCTTCTGTGACATTAGCAGAAAAGTCAAATAATTTCAGAGGTGTAGAATGTTATTACATTTTTGTGAAAGATCACAGAAGACAAGCAAAGACCATTCCACGACCATTTTAAAACAAAAATGAAATGTTTTAAATAGGATTTTGACTTTAAATATATTACATTTTGAGTATTTTGAATATTACAGACTGTAATTTGGTGTCATGATGCCGATGCCTTGTTACAGTTTAACATATTTTGTAAAGCATATTCAAATGGTTATTTTAATCATTCAGGTTGGGATGCTCTTCAGGACTGTTTGAAATTTTTGTGTCTCGTCTTTCATTAAAATTGCAAATAAATCTTTAGATCTTTTAAAAATATTAGAAAACGTTTGTAAAATACTTGACCATAAATGCATGAAAAATCACAAGGTATTTGGATTCCATGAAAGTGGGGTTCTGGCTGTATTAAATGAACAAGGATTTTTTAAAATTTAACACTGCATCACTTGCTTAACAATGGATCCTCTGTAGTGGATGGGTGCCGTCAAAATGACAGTCCAAACATCTGATAAAAACATCAAAATAATCCACAAGTGACTCATCCACAAGTCCATCAGTTAATATCTTCTGAAGTAAAAAGCTGTGTTTGTAATAACCTATAATATTGCTTTCTCCAGTGCAAAATCTGCATGTTGTCTAATCTATCTCATGAGAGAAGTATGCACAGATGAAGCACCATTTACAAGCAATACTAAACAATAATATTGGTGAGATGGATTGAACGAAGCATTATTGTGGATTATGGACTCATATTTGCTCAAAAGTGACATTTAACATTAAAATGGTTTTGTTACAAACACACAGCTTTCCACTTCATAAGACGTTAACTGATGAACTGGAGTCGTGTAGATTACTTGTGGATTATTGTCATGTGATCTGTTTGGACTCTCATTCTGACGGCACCCATTCACTGCAGAGGATCCATTGGTGAGCAAGTAATGTAATGCTAAATTACTACAGATCTGTTCCAGTCTAGAAATGAACTCATCTACTATTCTTGGAAGACCTAAGGATGAGTAAATTTTAAGCAACTTTTTAAATGAACTATTTCTTTAAAATGAAGTGATTCCTACAGCATGCATAGACTGCTCCTTATTTTATCATGCGCTGTCCTTCTGTTTAGCAGCTACCTCTATGAAACAAGACAGACAAATCACCAACAATGTCCTTTCAGCTAGTGTGACTGAAAAAGTATAGACTTAATTGGGCAAGAGAACTTGGAAGAGTAAGAAATCCTAGAAATCGCTAAACTGTGATGTGAGCAGCAATAGTTGAAGCTGTTTGCTAAGTGTAAGCCTTTTCATCAATTACATGCCTGGCTAAATAAACCGTGATGTCTTTTTGTTAAAGAGGGCGATGATGACCCTTATTGTTTAGCTGATCAAAGGATATAACATATATGGATGCCACCCTGAAACGTCAGTTAGATGCATCAATCACTTCTTTTGTAACTCTAGTGGTTTGTTTTGCTTTGCAAATTACGTTGAATAAATTTGTCAAAACTCCCAAAGATTTGGCTGCTGACATCTAAACAGAGGTAAAAGACAAAGCAGATTAACTTGTTTTTTATATAGGTTTTTCGGAAATGTTCACGTTGGGCATCACTTCCTCTCGAATAGATTGTCTATAGCACTCATGCCCTGTAATGGGGAGATATATTTGACATGTGTTTTACATTGATTTGTTTTAATGGTTTGTCCTTTGGCAAGTCCAGTGGCCTTAGTTCATTCCAGTCCTGCCATTAGATCATGTTCAACAACTCCTGTGCCTATGCAAAGTGCAAAGCTAGTATTTTAGATTTTGTAAAACCTTGATACTACATAGTCTTGGAAAAAAAGTGGCAAGATTACTTCCAGAACTTTTTATAAAGAGTAGTCGTATATTTAAAAATGTATACATTTTTCAGGTGATTTAAAGTTTGTCTTGCATTGTCCATCTTAAACTTTTATATACTATTTACTATACTACTATTTATATACTAATATTTACTTATATAAATATATACTAATATCAATTCTGTTATAGGGTCTTTTGTCATTTCTGTATTATTTTAGTATTTCTATTTGTCTTTCACACATTATTATGTTTTAATTTTACTATGCTGTTTTAATAATACAATAAGACCCACTTTTTCACTGCTCATTCTTTCTGTTCACCAATCCACAAAATGAAGAATAAAAGTTTGCCAAGAGTTATGAATGTATTGAGGCTGCTATAGCTAGAAGTAAAAATCTGATTGATATTAGAAACAAGGTAGCTGGTGAAAAAAATACCCAACCTGTCCTTCATTCAATAGATTCACCAAGTGCTGCTCTAAAAAGGCTTTTTCTCTCCCACTGCCAGAGCTTCTTCTCCATTCATGCAGTGATTTGGCTTGGCCACTAGAGGCAGTAAAGGAGGGACGACCAATACCTTCTCAATTATCAGAGCTCTATGCATGCCTTTTTTTCTGTTAATCCCAGGTAAAGCAATATCACCAGTTATAGAGTTTTACAAGTTGTTTTTTGTTGTTGTTTTTAGTATAGTTGTAATTTAGTGTAGTATGTAATTTGGTTTTTGATTTTATTTTAGATTTTATTTCTGTGTGTATAATGATGTAATATTTATATCTTACTGCTTATTGTTATGTCACCCCAGAGGCTTCCAGTAGCACCTGTAGGAATGGTCCATGAGCTGGATCTCTCTTTTAAACTTTCCCTGACCTCTTAAGAGAGGAAAATCAGCCCTAATCCCTCTATTGTTGCCCATGACATTATATGTAGAAACCCTAATGCATACATTAATCGTTGCAGAAAAAAAAATCACCCTGGATAAATAATTAATTGCATAATTAAATGGATTAATTGCATCAAAAATAAGTGACACTGGTGTGGCCTGGATGACAGCACCCTTGCTGTTTCTCTCATTGAGTGTTAGATGTGTGGTTTTCAGGTGAAAGGTCGTGCTGTGGAAGGGAGGGCAGGGTGGGGGGGAAGGCTCATCAGGGATTAACAGTGGGGATTCTCCTGCATCTCGCTCCACGGAAGGGTCAGGCGTAAGAGCACTGACACGTGTGGACAGATACTGTCAAGCTTTGTCTCTTCCTGATCATCATGTACATGGGTGTATTATTACAGGACATATTGAATTTAGCGTAATGTGCCTGTAGTAATCACTTCATAGTTTTTATGTCTGTAAATCCATCAAAATAAATGTTTGGGTTTCTTTAACCTAGAAAAAAAATCTGAAGGTGCTCAAGTATTGTAAACAATAAAAAAGGAACGGTTGGTATGTTTATGACATTTTCTTTCCACGGGTGAGTTTGAGCCATGTGGCTCTTTATCAGAGAAACAAAATAGAAAAATCTTATTTTATTATTATTATTAATTAATTAATTGTGTTCGAATATTATACTGAAGTCGAAACAATTTTTTTTTTTTTGCAATAATGACTGGCTGACACTTACATTTACATTTCCACTTAATTGCCACTCAGAAATTGCTATCTAGTAAATGTAAAAAAGAATTGCAAAGAAATGCCAAATGATGCAGTGCATTAAATTTGCAGTTTTGTAGAAAAATGAAAAAGCTTTCATGTAAAACATGTTACAGTAATCTTTGTTTTATTTACAACTTCGAAAAAAATTGCTTTTTGCAGCGTACTCGAATAAATGCATGAATGGAAAATATTAATAATAATATTATCTTTTTTGTGAAGAGTGCAAGTACATTACAACTTTGTAGGAGAGTCTGTACATTACAACTTGGTTTTATCGTTATTATTATTTATGGTTTTATCGAATTACCAACCGTTTATTATTCAATGATGCCACGGTTGGGGGCCACAATTTAGAAATATTTGCCTGTGAAAGTCTGATTGGCCAATCAGAATAAAACATTCCTGAGAACTGTGTCATAAATGCATTATCCAAAACAGGAGTATTTTAATTCCTAAAGCGCTTACTGTGACTTCATAGAGTGTTTTAGAAATGCTGGTACCATGTCCTAAGTGTTGGACATCTTTAGCGTTTGTATCCATAACTTCAAGCATGGCACTTCATGCAACCTATTTATGGATGAAACTTCAAACTTCTGTAATGGTAAACTTGACCCTACCCCATCTTAGGTTTCTTGGCAGAAGTTCCATGACACTAGCAACGTTGGGCCATTTTTGTCGCAGGTAACTTTAGTGTAATGAGGACAACTGTTCTGTTTGGAAACAAGTTTTTTTACAGCTTCTTATTCTGCGCATGTGTGTTCATATCCAGCTATAGAGTGGCATCACTAAACCACTTGTAGGATATCTAATTATTGCGGACGAACGCTAGCTCACTTGCAACTAAAAAATTAAAAGCACTAAAACTTAGGAGGATACCATAAGGATCCTGAATTAAATGTTTATTTATTGTTGGTCACTTTTTTACCATTTGAATGTCAAAGGGCATTTTCCGATCCTAGCTAGATGTTCTGTTCCTAATCTGTTTAAGCGTTTGTTCCATAATTGGCATGTTTTGATATATTACTCTTGAATATACAGAATCGACATGGTCCAAAGAAAGCACACACTTTAGGTGGCTATTTTAAATATTTAGTGACAAGGAGGTCAGCTTTACTTAGTTGTAAATATCTCACTGTTGGTGGACAAGCCAGTTGCCAATGGGAAGTGTTTGCTGGGAGTGCTCGGATGTATATCTGGCCGTTCTGCCTGTCAATAAGGAGGTTGAAAATAAAGCACTGAAGAGTATATGATTTGTTTTGGTCAGCATGCCTTCCTCATCTTCAGCTTCTAGTGGAAAGCCCATTTTTGTTGCCTTATTTAACTTGCATGTGTCCAAACAGACAAATGTAACTCTGTAATGCACTCTTTAAAATGGAGAAAAAACCCATCTCTGGCGTGAGCAGAGCTGAAACACAACCCCGGCAACCTCCCCGCAGTGTAATTGTAATTCGCTGCTGTGTTACCCCGCCGTTCCTTTTGCGCTCGCTAGCTTCTTCAGTGAAGTTCGACTACCGTATCTTCCCACTGCATCATGTTTACCTAGCAACACGCATCACCCGCTGCCGGCCCTCCCATTGGTCATTTCAAAACGCACCCGGGACCAATGGCAGGGCTGTTACCATGGTACAATGTGTAGTTGCCGGGTGGAATTTTGCTGCAAGGCACGTGAGTCCCGGAATCTTCGCCTTGCGTTTTTAATCTCGGGTGTCTGGGAGCTTTGCAAAGGTGATTTATTGGAACCGAGTCACATTTCCTCTCAAGAACCAGCTCACTTATACACGTAGACGTTTATCTGTACATTTATGCTTTACAAACCAAAATAATAATGTGACACATAAGGAAGCTGTCACAGGCGCGCGCACTGCTGTAGCGGGGGAGAGAAAAGAGGAAAGCTGAATTTTCTTAAAGTTTCAAATTTGATAGCAAACTACAATAAAATATATTTTTTTTAAAAGTGTTGCAGTTATGTAAGAATTTAGCAAGCTAATAACCTTAAGAAATAACATTTCTAAAACCTACTTTTCCCCACAGAAATACATTTAATTTAATTTGATCAGTTTATTAGCTCAATTTATTCGTTTTTTTATGTATAAATGTATTTAAGCGAAAATATTTATTTTAGTACATGATCATTTAATATCTAAAAAGAGTATGCACTTATATCACTCAGTTAAATAGTCATATCGATCATTTTCCTTAGCAAGAGAAAGACGCATATAAACGGGCTTCTGTGGAGTCATGGAGGATGAATGACGGCATGGTTAACCTCGTTTTGCACCACCATCGACCCCCCTCCCTTATACACTTTTAGGGGAGAACATAGAGGAATTACCAAGCCGCACGCAATGGGCTTTTAAACATGATATCAAACCACTTCATGGTCAAATTACAAAAAAATCGAACACTTAATATAGCATTAACATGTTTTAATCCATGCCAGCTTTAATAAATGTCAGCGTGTTTTTGTTTTATGTAAAGTTTATTTATATATATATATATATAACTTACCCACTATTAGTATTTAAGGATTTCAAGACTATACAAAAGTTTAAAGCTTATATACAAATTAATTAAATTACATGATATAAAGTTTGAAGTAGCTTAAACTAAAATTCTCTCGTTTTGTTTGCCTTTTTTTAATTTGTTAAAACTCAAACCTTATTACGTTTTCTATTTAATAAGTGGTATAATAAGTGAACGAGTAATATGAATGATTAATGATCATTTAAGGTTTGCTCTAATGCAACACTTCTCAGATATATCTGTTTCGTGTGCGATGACAGTTCCCTCTCTCTCTCAACTTTTCGCTGGTGTCTCTCCCTCCATATCAATCTACCTGAAGTCTTCTGTTATTTCCGCGGCACGTCATCCTGTTTCCGCGGCGTATTTTGGAGACAACAAGGAGCTGGGGGAAAGGGCAGTCTCTCGTCTCTTCTCCGCCCACATACCGAGCTGACCAATTCAAACAGCCACAGGGATCACTTCAGACCAATCGCGTGTAAGCTGCCGCGGCGTCGGATAGCAACAGACCCTACGCATGCGCAGACGGGGGGTGGAGAGTGTAGCACCCATGAGCGCGAGAGCAGAAAGGGAGGGGGTGAGTTTTGAGGAGCAGCTCTATGGAGAGGAACATCGGCGTGTGTGCGCGTTTTAGCACAGAAAAGTTTGATGAAACTTAAAGGGCACAGAAAAATCACTTCTGTATCATGTGCACACAAAGCCTTGTTACAAATATAGAATTAAATGTTTCAGATTTTGTCAGTGACATCTGAATTCTGGGTGGGATTTCTTTTTAACTAGGACCGACTTTGTCTTGTTTGTTTGTAAATGTAACGCAAAAACATTTACTTTTAAGGAGTCAGCTACTACTTTGTCAGCAATTTAATCAGCTACTTCGCGCCTACGTTAATGATGCTGTGATCAATATAAATATATATATACAGTTCAGATGCAAAATTGCTGTAATATTCTACTAAAATATGCGTTTTTATCAGCATCCTATGTGTAGTTTAAGTAATTCCTCTTAAGTGGCAATTAATATATTACATCACCATTTTAAGAGAAATAACTGAAAAGCATAGGAGCTTGAAAAGGAGTTCTGCAAGAAACATTAAGCGATAAAGCTACTGTTACTACGCTATTTCCTTTGGTGGGCATATATTTATTAGTATGTTTAGTGCTTACTTTAACCTATTGTAGTAAGACACTTTTAAGACCTCGGCCCTCTTTTCTTTGACCTTCGCGTGAGAGCTCAACCTCCAGTAACTCACGCCATTACAAAAGTGAGGCCTAAGTTACAGATGTTTTTGTTTGATTGATCGCAAAATAAGAGTATTGTAATTGCATTTGCCTCTAATGATTCCAGCGGTCTATATATATATATATATATATATGCGCTGTGTGAATATCTATATCTGCGGAGTTACTATAAATGGAGAGAAGCGGCTTGGTGGCGCTACTAAACTGAAAAGGGGGATGGCTAGGTCTTTTAAATGCTTGTGAATGTGTGTTTTGTGGTGCAGCCTTGTTCGATCTGATGAAATCTGGGTAAATAAGCACATAGTCATGCGTCACTCCTTTTGAAACGTGTTTCGTGGTTCTCATGGCAGCCCTCCGCGTCTGGTGTTTAAACATTGAAGCGTGGGGAGCTGCGTCAAGCGAGCTCCTCCACAGAGCGGCTCTTCTGTGTCCCCCCTACACTTGAGCCCGGATGGAACAATCCTCATTGCAGGGTGTGGATTCAGTGCCGGCCAGAGAGGCTCGACAACAAGGAGTAATAACGGGCGAGCAGAGAGTGTGACTTAAGACTGGCTGGAAAAGAACGACTTTTCGGAGGAAAATAAGATATTAGCGTTACGGCTGAGGGTCGATATCCAAAAGCGGGAGTTACGAATCTGTGACGGTACACGCGGAAGCCCAACTAAACCGCACGGTGACAGCTCAGGATGGAAGTAACCACAAATTGTTTACCGGCTGATGTTTTTCACGAAAACACTCGCTGACGCTGTTTCTATGGTCGACGGAAAGTTGAATATTGTCGGTCGCGAGCTAAACGGTGTCTGTTGTTCTTCGAGGCGACTTGACAGCGCGCGGTTGGACAACATTATAATCCTAACTTTTGACTGAATTCCCACAGCTTGACCGCAGAAGGGGACGCTTGGATTGTTTGGACTTATTTCTGGATATCTTTTTTTTTTTTATTTTTTTATTAAATGCCAAGCACATTCACGCAACCCGAGCGTCTCTTTGCAGAACTGAAGAGGCTGTGCGATTGGAAGCGCGGTGTATTCTGTGTTTGAGACTAAATTCTATTCTCGCTCTCATTGTATTGTGGAAAAAAAAGCATCCTAGTGCAAGTTTTTATTCCCCTCTCCAGTAGTTGTGCGTTTTTTTTGTGTGCCTGTAACTTGCACTTCAGCACTTTGACTCGTCGTAGTTGTTTGTGCATGCACGTGTTTGTTTTGATCCTGCAGCCCACGAAAACATTTATCACAAGCTATAGATTGTTGTCACCCGTGTCTTGAGCTCCTGGCTCCCTCCTCCCCTTTTTTTGACTTGCCAGCGAATAAGGTCGCCTGTACACCTGCAGACTTGCCAGTTGCATTCAAGGGGGAAGGGTAACTCGTTTTTTTTTTTCCCATAAGGAAGTTACTGGCACCTTTTTTTCTTTTTCTATTTTTTTCTTTTTTAACCTGGAGCTGCATTTTTTTGTTTATCAGGATTTACATTATAACTGAGGAAAGTGGCAGCACAGCCATTGTTGACGAGCGCACCTGCCTTCTCTAACTAATTTAAGCTACTGTAGGATACCTAGACAGAATATAAGAAACGCCTGCTATTTTTAGCGAGAGTGATGGGGTAAATGGTGTTGAAAATTGAGACCCCCACCCCCACTCTTAAGGCTACCAACACTTCCAGGTTTAGCTCTGGTTTCCTTGTCAGCTGCTGAATTATCTGGCTTGGAAAATTGAAGTGGGGGGTCCTGTCTCAACAAGGATCTCGGTCTTATCCCACTATTGTGAACAGTTTCTCCAAAAGTTCTTGCTATTTTGTTCAATGGAATCCACACAGTATTGTGGGACAATGAATCTAGATAGAGTACAAGTAAAACAAACTTTAGTAACCAAATAAGCTCATCCCCATTTAAAC
Source organism: Enteromius unitaeniatus (assembly GCA_032359435.1). Taxonomy (NCBI): domain Eukaryota; kingdom Metazoa; phylum Chordata; class Actinopteri; order Cypriniformes; family Cyprinidae; genus Enteromius; species Enteromius unitaeniatus. The sequence continues at coordinate 16,812,814 of JAUMHI010000058.1, read as the reverse complement.
AGAGAAATATATCTATATGTGTGTGTGTTGCAGAGTATATATATATAGCTCTATAAAGTATATAAGACCTACATAGTTTGAATATGTATATTTTTATGCCAAAAGTGAGCATTGTTGCCTGAAACCCAATCCATTGCCTTAGAATATTATAGTAATAAAGGGAATAGCAAGGACAGAACTGAAACGGTGTTTGAAATAACTTAAAGGTGCCTTTTTCGTTCATCAGTTTCTTCTGTCTGTCACTTCAGGATTTCGCAAGTAATTGAAAGATATTTTTGTGCGTAAATTTAAATCCTAATCTTTATAACTTGCCTTCACGGTTCAAACTTGAGTTTAGTTACCATTGGATGTACCCTACTGGATTATTTATTGAAGTTATAGGCATGTGCAAAGGATTATTCTATACTTGATGTCAGCGACTTTTTCAGTACTTTTTGGGATCCCCAACAAACTCGATTAGAGTCATTCTTTGGATATCACGGGCCAACGCATAAGCATTTCAGATGGTGATCACTTCGTCTGTGGAGGAGAAGCCGCAGCCTTCTAACAGAATGGTCGCAAATTTGCCGACCGAATCCTGGATTGGCAGCCCAGATCAGAATCGCTTCTTACCCCAGTCACACCTGCTACGGAAGCCTGCAAGAAGTTAGTACAACCTCTCTTTGCGTCTATAAAAATTTACATCAGTTCACATGCTGTGGAAGAGAGTGAACATGCATGGATGATGGGGAAATCTGTGTTTGCTCATACGTGATTTTATCCCATAGCAATAACGTTCTGTTGAAGCACAACATGGAGACTATTGAATAATAAAGTCACATCCAGTTATTTGTCAAGCATTAGTTCATATTTACCTTTGACCAATGGTAAATATTAGAAATCCTAGCTTAAATACAGTTTGTCCTTGACTGCATGAATCCAGTCAACAACACCAAAAACTGCATGGAATGTTGAGGGAAAAGCAAGCAAACTGTGGTGATGACAGGGCTTTGGAATTTGAGGAAGTGCATTAGCTTTTAGTTTGGTTTTTGAGAACGTAAATGCAGTTTGGTCAAAACATTGTCTGGTATGGTTGAAGTCATCAGTGCTTTTAATTGTCAGTGTTTTTTTTTTATGTGATCAGCTACTAAAAATCAGTACAATGCTATGTTTATTTTTGAATTTTGGGTTAGCCAAGGTAGAAATTAGCCCATCCAGGGACATTTCCCTTTTTGGCCGGACATAAATTAAATGTTTCACACACTTTAGATACCCCTACAGAACTGTACTCCTTTTCCCATCATTGTTTTAACATAACTTGTTTAAACAATCATGGGAATAGGCGCGTTCTCGAACGGTTTCAGAGGCTGCTTGATCTTTGCGTCACTTCTGCGCGGTAATTTGTGCTGTGTGCTATGGGAGCTCTACGTGAGGTGTGAGCTCACAGTGATCGCTCTGTTGCTGGGAATCTTAGAGCTGCAGCAGAATGCTGCTCTGTAGACCAGCAAGTACTGTATTGTGCACAACGTACGTCACAAATCAGCTTTTCTTGGTTTGTTAGTCATATATTATGACTTTATGATAAAGATAAGCGTGACTCTGACTTGTTTTGACACAAGAAAAGGCTGTTGTCATGGCAGATTATTTTTTATTTCTGCTTTTTGTCCCACTGGTGTTGGTGTCAGTTTGCTGTCTTGTCATTTTTTTTGTTTCATTCTTTACATGGATTCAGTATTTCACAACATTGATGTTGTTGCATTTGAGAACAAGGGCTTAGTTATCGTCTGGTAAACCATTTTTCTTGCATGAGAACAAACCATATTGAAAATGAAAGACCTGAATATATTTTCTGAATATATTTGGAGGAAGGTGCGGTGATTATCAGCTCATTGTTTGGTTATATACTAATATACAGTGGCAGTTGGCTACACATAGGTTTGTTTAGCCCAACCTTCACTGTTTGTCATCCCTCCCATTCTCTGTCAGTTCAGGATTGGAATTAAAGGACTCAATTATCCGTCAAGCATTAAGCTGCTTAATGCAGTTACGATATAATTGCTTAATTGGCCCATTTCAAGAAAGTTTCCAAACAAGTAATCTACAGACGCTGCAAAGTACTAACCCCACACCACACAAATCTGGATTTAGCTTCAAACTCCAATGTCCATTTTATCTTCGAGCACGAACTTGATGTCACAAACCATCCATAAACTGGTCCTTTGAGTCTTGTTATGGTACTGATAAACCAGTTTGCACGAAATTACTCAAAACAAGAGTCCAAAAAGTCCAAAGTTTTCAATGAAAATTCATACACTTGTTGCACAGTAGACTTGATAAAGACTAATAGGTGAAGAGTCGAAGACTGTCAGCTATTTTTCAGCCTTCCAATTGGATGATTGTTTTTTTTGTCTTATTGTTGATGCAATTAATCAAAGATTTTGGGATGAGCAGTACCTGAATCGTTTGAATGTCTAGACAGTTTTTGCAAAAAAAAATGTTCTTGCATTTAATTTTTATCTGTGTATCCAGCTGACTTTTCTCCTGTTGCTATTTCTGTCCCCCCACCCCAGTCTGGCGTGTCAAGCACTGTGTGTAAAACTGCCTTTCAGAAGCCTGAGTAACTCTTTTAAAGATAGATATAACTGAAAGTAACCCATTGGGTTCAGGGAAAGCTGCAGGAATAATTCTGTTCTGTGGGACCACCTATATAAGACAAAGAAAAGAGCAGAGGCACAGCCCTGAATCAAGGTTCAGATAGTTTGGACTGTGAAAGAGAGAGCGACAGTCACAACGTTCATACAAACAACATGTCCACTCCTTGCCCTTTGCCCCTATACCTCACGCTGCCTTTCATGTTTGTTTGCTTGCCGGTTTTCAGTCTAAAGGTGAAACGCATGATTTTGCCACATGAAATGCAGAATTATTGTCTCTTGGGTAAATATAAAGTTTCATTTAACAGAGAATATAGGTGATGTTGCTGCTGATATAGCATATTGATGCTGTTGTTTTTTCTAATGTTATAACATTCACACTCTTAAAAATAAAAGGCAAAGCCATAGAAAAAACATTTTTCAAATTAGAATATATTTCCAAATCTTTTTTCCATTATAAAGAACCTTTTTACTGTTCCATGCATCTCCAAAGGTTCATCATGGAACCACAGATCCCAACAAGGAAACTATATTTTAATGATAAGTTGATTTATTTATTTTTTTTGGTTCTAACAATATGTATTTGAAAACATTTAGATGTTTAGCTCTGTGAAGTTACTTTTCCAAACATTACAACATACATTTTTTATGGCTTAATTATAACCACAAATAATTCTCTTCATTGCTCCTGCTGTTTTAGTTTTAGTTAACTCACCTATACTAATGCATGAGCCATTGTGGAAATATGTCTGCCTATAGTTTTCATCTTTGTGTGCCGATAAAATCTGTTGTTTCATATATTCAGAGGAAAAAGTGACAAATGCCCTTCATGCTCATTGGCTCCTCATCTCCCCGCCTCCTGCTGGATTAGTGGTGGACCTGAATCAGAACAAAAACATGTTATTGTTCACCAGATGCACACACAGTGTACCTGCACATCCAGAGCGGCAATCCTTACCCCATCTATCCACCATCTACCCACCCCACACAGACACTCACCACCACTAGTTCAGCTTCATCAAATGCAACACATCAAACACTGAAGCATCTTTTCCTACTAATATATCCCAATATCCCCATTTCTCCATGCTCACATACTCCTTTTTTTAAGGTATTCACATTTCTCATTTAGTCTGTATTTGTGTCTCCTGACTCACCCTCACATCATCCTTGCTATGGCTTTCCAAGAAAGAAAGTAAACAACGTGAATAGGCCTACACTCTTTTAGCTCGCTCTGTCAACATCCACCTCCACTGGAGCAAGTGGCTCTTTACTCAAGGGTTGCTTGATTAGTGCTGGTCACTTTAGATTAGCCAGTCTGGTGTTAATGTGAGCTCGCAGTCGCCTTGAGCTGTGAAGGTGCAGTCTCACCGAGAGATCAGCACGTAAGCTCCTTAGAGTCCCGCGGATCGTGTTTAAAACTCAAGGATAAAGAGGGGTGGAGATTCAGCATTGTGAATGACGGCAGTCCGCGTGCGTCTGTTTACGACAAGCGGACTTAAAACTTAATGGTGATAGCGAGAAATGGTCATTTATATAAAAAAAAAATCATATTTATTTTTGATGCTTTTGCCTTTATTATGTCAGGACAGTATAGAGATGACAGGAAGCAAAGTTGGTGAGAAAGGGAATGGTCCTTGAGCAGGGATTCGAACTCGGGACAGACCATAGCACAATGGAACTATATGTCGGAGTGCTGCCCATGAGACTATTATAAATTATCATGATAGATATTTTGGGGAATTTTCTGACCACATTTAGATGATAACCATCTCTGATTGGCCAAAAAACTCGACTTCTGCAAAATATATTGCCTGCAAGATGTTTTTAGCTCATTTTGAAGCAACTGAAAAACCCTTATCAGCATTTGTCGCATACCAACTTTCAGACAGTAATGTGCTTGTTTTAGTGTTGGCTGTTGCTGTGGACCGTCGTACCTCTATAGCTAATGATGTATTTTGAGGTGGGGGATTTATTTTATTTTATTTTTAATGCCCTGTGTGAGCTCTCAATTTACTAGTGTCACTGTATGAGGCGTCCACCCAGATGGCTTTTTATTAATAGTGTGCAGTCTGACTCCGCTATGGGGGCCTGACTGTTTAAAGTACTCCGTGGTACTGTTTGGGATTTGGCCGCCAAGAAAGGTTGGACGGGGTTATATCGCATAACACGGTGAGAGGTGCTGAACTTAGTGGAAAGGTTGAAAGTTTTGCAGAAACCCTACCGAGGATGGTGTCCTCTTGCAAATGAGAGAGTTCTGAGAATCAGAAGCGGAGATGACCGGTGGGAGATTCTGGGAGATGGTGGCACAAGATCATTTGGTCTTTAAATAAATAATCTTTCGTGAAACTTGAATTTGGGAAGACTTATGACTCCTAGCGCAGTAGCATGCATGTTCCTTCCTCATGCATGTTTTTCCCCAGTTAAATGTAGTGTAAAGTAATGAGTATACTTTAAATGTTTGCACATATGAATGAGATTGCAAACTATCCAACTGAATGCTGGCAAATATGGCCCAGTCAGTAATGTCTGCGTCATTTTCTAAAGTTGCATTGTTTGGCGAATGTTGGCAAACTTTTCTATAGGAACCCACTCGATTTTAAATCCGTTGAGGGTGGTCAAGTTGGTAAATCAAATTCACTACACTGACCAACAGAAAACTGCTTGGATTAAAAGTGACTTTTATGTGAGTTAAAAGATTATGTTCCTGCAAAATGTGACCCCGTATTAATTCTTTCAGTTTCTGGTGAGATAGGAGATCCCATACCTGCTCGCAATTACCCGTAATATTGTTGGGCAGAGTTTCAGAGCTTCTGAAACCTGAAGTCCTCTAATGTGGGGCATGACATCCATGTAACCCTGCCATCTGCGGGCACGCAGGCACATGTTAGACAGGGGGCATGACGCACACATCCTTGCCGTATTCACCTCTATGTACTGTATGTCTACAATGTCCCTTTTCTGACACACGCTCAACACCAACTTGTTGCTTCATACTGAGGTCAAGTTTTCCCTCCTGCTTTAGATGCTTGAATTTATGATGCTTACGGAGCCTCTGGAGTGACTGTTTACGGTGGTCGTTTAATACGTTTTTCCTTTTTCAGAAAAGTTGCGGGTAATACCCAGAGTTTTCCTCCCTGTCCTCTTTTCCCTTCATGCCAATCATGGTGTGTCCAACTTTGGCTCAGTAGCACCAGCGTTCCCATTACCCTAACAGGGAATAAGATAGGGGGTCAGTACGGACATGGGAAGGGTGAGGTGGGAGTGATGGGGAGGGCTGTTCAGCTGTTCACATGCACACACTACCATCCTCTTCCTGTGCCTTAGAGACAGGGAGTAGGCTGGTCTGTTGCTATGGCGACACTGTGATTGGCAGCTGGCAGCTGTGTTTGGTCAGCTGTGGGGATGTGGAATGAGTTTGGGGGGGGGAGATAATTACTTCATACACCACCTGATATATTTAACCGCTACGATGTGACACTTGCGTATGTGACAATAAATCCTACCCAGGCACCTGTGTGTCTATAGAAGAGCATGTGTCTGTCCTGTTATATTTTATTAATATTCGCTCCCTTTGGGATTGCGTTTATGTGAGCGCTATGGCCAGATCAGTGTAGATTGAGACCGAGAAAGGGGGAAAAAGAAGAGAGGTAACAGGCAGGGAAAGGGAGGGCGAGAGCGGCATTGTGGGAAGGGTTGCTGATACAGCACAAGCTACCAGGTTTATTTATAGAGACCTCGCCGCCCAGCCCTTGGATACCAGCAGCCAATCGGGAAGGAGAGAGGGAGGGGGCCTCTGCCAATCAGAGCGGAGGAAGGGGGGTGTCACACTCAGGAAGTTCTCAATGTGTTCATTTCAGCATTTAAAGGCACAGTGTGACATTTTACTGGTGCTCAGCAGATCGCGCTCTTTTAGTCATCGCTTTCCCTCTTAAAACAAGGAGGAGGAAATGAATGGATATAAATAAAAGCCTGTTTTTGCAGGGAGTTATAAAAGCAAATCTAAAAAGGAATCTTTGTTGCACAGGTCGTTTTGTGATGTGAACTGAAAATGTTTGGCTGTGCTGGGCTTTGATTGAGTTGTCTTGTCATTTGCAACAGGGTATGAGCAAATAGAAAACAGTTGGAGATGAGTCACGTGTATATCCAGGCAGGTTTCCTGTCAGTGAGTTGGTGCTGGGACTCCTCCTATGGGCATGTAACAGCAATGCTTGCTCTCAGTCCCTGGGATTGATGGTGGTCAGATGTGTCGTTTTGCACTTTGTTTAAGCTATGGCCATTGATCGGCTGGCTATTTCAAGTTGTAATGTGTCATTGATAAATTTCACCCCCATTACTCCTCACCTGTCAGCCCCTGAAAGCAGCAATAAAAGCATTCACTGTGGAATATCTCATCCATTTCATAACCCCCCGTTAGACGTTCACATCCCTCCTTCCGCACTCAGCAATCTTACTTAATTACTGTACTCTCTGCATGTTCTCGCCTCTTTCCCGGGATGTCCGTTACTTCCTTTGTGCATTATGAATGTTCAGTGTGCTAGTGGATTATTGTGTGCAAAAAACAATTGCATCCTGCGGTTAAAATTTCAGTCCATCAAATTTGGGACAGCATTATTTCTTTATAAGCCTGTAGTTTAGTGCTCCATTAGTCCCTTGGTCTTTTGTACAAATAACTAGCTCCAACTTCTCTGGCCTTCATTGTGTGTGTGGTTTTATGTTAATTATATGAACTTCATATACACAGGTTTTATGCTCTGGTCTCAGATTTCTTGGTTGGGTGCTCAATATTAATTTATAGGGTGAATCACACAAAATCAGGCTAGAAGATGCTATTAAAATTAGGAATCATATTTTGCAAATAATAACAATTAAGCCTGTTTTTAATAGGGATATTAAACTGTTTTGGATAGTGATCTTATTTTCACGGTTACTAAATATATTCTCCCCCAAAATCGAATTGATTTCATGCAAACAACTCATTCTTATTAAATAAATTGTTATAATGGCATTTAAATGTTAAAATTATTTAATTTTATACAATGTGGATTTTATGTTGTATACATTGTATAATATTAAATATAAAATATGTGCACATATTTATATATATATATATATATATATAATATATACAGTATTACACAAAAATGTAGTCACCACAGTAAATGTTGGAAATCGAAACCTTCAAAGTAAAATGTCAGGGCACATTACAGAGAAAATTGTGGTTAATTATTATTAAACTAATGCTTAAAACAATGCTGAAAAGGCATTGTGGCCCTACAAAAATATGTAAAATATGCAAAGTATATTTTCTTTAAATGGAATTTTTTTTAAATGTTTTCACCATGATTCACCTATACTTTAAGGTCAGCATTATAGCAGGCAGCCTAATCTGCAGCCTTTATTTGAAAGTAATAGCTGCAGCATATTCTTGGCCAACGAGTGGCAGCACAGGACCATGGATAGCTCTGCTTGCCTCCCAGTCACTCCCATCATCCACAGAGATTTTGGTTTGCAATGTCATACGGCAGTTTTTCTTTGTTCCATCGGTTTGGCTGTGACATACAGTACAGTGATTTTCTGGCGTTTGCATATTGTCCGCCCATAGCTGTCGGAAAAACACATGCTGCTCATAAAGTTGAGAGAATTATTCAGATTTGGAAACCATTCTCAGGTCTTTGAAGGTGTATAGCAGTGTATTCCCACCTCCAACGCATGCTTGTCATGCTGACCTGAGGAACGGTGCTGTAATTTCTCAGCCAAAATGAACTGGAGCTTCTTGAGAGGATAACTGTTCCTTCTTTTCACTATTCCGTCTGATTGTAGGAGATTTCAAAGATCTCTTAGCTGAAGGCTCTGAAAATGCTTTCAGTTTGACTTCCAATATGGTGTGTGTGTGTGTGTGTGTGAGTGAGGATGCGTGTTCATATTTCTACTTCCCCCTGCAGTGCAGTGTTTCTCCCCACACCCATGTCAGTATTTGCTTGGCGTGTGTGATGCACTTTAGCAATGTGTCTTCTGAAACCTCTCTCGTTTTTTTTCCCTTTTCTCTATGAAGGTGGAAGCAGCTCAGGATGCAAGCCCCCCTCCTCTACCCTCTGCCAGCCTGCCGCCTTGGGCTTCTCCCCCGCTGAGCCAACCATGTCGAGCCAGCACAGCCACCCCTCCTTCGGTAACATCCACTCCATGGCCGACCAGCAGCAGGTACCAAGAACATGCTTCCTTGAAATTAAATTCTAATATAACCCATATTGAAAGCATCCATGTTATAGTGTGGTTGGATATCGAAGTTTTTGAGACTGGTCCCGAAGCGTATTTATTTAAAAATTGCATTTTGCATTTGAATAAATAAGCACAATTACTTAATTTAATTGCAGTTGCACACCCTGTGTGTTTAAAAACATGCAGAGAAAGGCCTCAAATGGCGATGAAATTGTGTTTGACTGCTAAATCAGTGCATAAGAACTGACTACAGTCAGTATAGGATTTTATTTCAATAAAATAGCCTGTTACTGACCTGCAGTCCACAGTTACATTATGCTTTTGAGTTTATCTATCTGCCTGAGGTAGAGTAATGGGTTGTTTACCCAGAAAGGTTCTTATATTCTGCAGTCTATCATTACTGGTCTATGTATACATCCATATTGACGTCATTAGCTGTTGCATCATGATTGCATGTAGGCTGGAGAATCCCTGGTTACAGTTTTCTTGTACAGTTCAGGCAGAAGTTAATTTCATTTATAATGAATCACACTAAATGAATAGCTCTATTTGAATTAGTTGTTATTTGTTTATTTATTATATATATGTATGTCCTTAAACCTTGTGATTTTTGTTATGGTGGTTTCTCAGTTGCCCCTCTTTTTTTTTTATTACAGTTGTCTCTCTTTTCCTCCCCTCCCCACCAGGTGCTGTCAGATATGACCATCCTGCAGAGGAGGATTCCCCCGAGTTTTCGAGATCCCGCCAGCGCCCCGCTACGAAAACTCTCAGTCGATCTCATCAAGACATACAAGCACATCAATGAGGTATGCCAGCACGGGTCTTTTCATATTTCCACTCACAAAAAGGCCAGTGATTAACAAAGTAGAAACTGAGGTGCAAGTCTTTTGCTTGCTTTCAGGTGTATTACACGAAGAAGAAACGGCGAGCCCAGCAGGTTCCCCCCGAAGACTCTAGCACCAAAAAAGAGCGCAAGGTGTACAACGACGGCTACGACGATGACAACTATGACTACATTGTGAAGAACGGGGAGAAGTGGCTGGACCGCTACGAGATCGACTCACTTATTGGCAAGGGCTCCTTCGGACAGGTTAGTATAACTTGGAAAATGAGAAGAGAGTTGGCTAAGGCTGTGCGATTTGGTCAAGCATCTCATTACTGTACTTGGATATCAAGTCTAAAGGAATACAGTCATAAAATCAAATCGAAAATGGTGCACATGTTCAATAGGGTGCATTAAAAACTGCAAACTAGCAAGTGATGTTTTGCCTCCAAACTATCTAGATTAGAATGTAATCTTTTTTGGTTTCCGCTGTGCTATCAGTTACTTTTTTTGCATTCACATAGTAGACTCGGGTATGATAATACTGTGTTGCAAGTTTGAGGTGTCCCTATTTTCGTTATTTTAATATTCATAAGCAAAATGAATCTCTCAGGACTTTTTGGTGGAAAGATAATGACAGTTCTGCATAACAGTAGTTTTTAATTTATTAAGATTTATTTTTTAGCCTTCATTGTGATAGGACAGATCAACATAGACAGGAAGTGAAGTGGGAAAGAGAGAGGCAGCGGGATTGGGAAAGGCAGATATAATAAATAAATGACACCGAAACTGTGTACCGAAACTCAGATGTACAATTTTATGCATGAAGTGTATCAATACTGTCATTTATTGTTGTAAAACTATAGCGTCGTTATATGTGTGTAGGTGGTGAAAGCCTATGACCACCACGAGCAGGAGTGGGTGGCCATCAAGATCATCAAGAACAAGAAAGCCTTCCTGAACCAGGCCCAGATTGAGCTGCGGCTTCTTGAGCTCATGAACAAACACGACACTGAGATGAAGTACTACATAGGTAAAAACCAGAAAGCGAAGTCTAATAAATTATCTGGATCTCGTAGATATCTAGTTGACTTGCTTTTGCCAACTGCTACCAAGCAGCCCCCCTTATACATCTTCTATCTTATTCTTGTTTCCTCAGTCCACTTAAAGAGGCACTTCATGTTCCGTAATCACCTGTGCCTGGTGTTCGAGCTTCTCTCCTACAACCTGTACGACCTCCTGCGTAACACCAACTTCCGCGGCGTCTCGCTCAACCTGACGCGCAAGTTCGCTCAGCAGCTGTGCACGGCGCTGCTCTTCCTGGCCACGCCCGAGCTCAGCATCATCCACTGCGACCTCAAGCCTGAGAACATCCTCCTTTGCAATCCCAAGCGCAGTGCCATCAAGATTGTGGACTTTGGCAGTTCCTGCCAGCTAGGACAGAGGGTGAGATGGCGTCTCAGGCCCGTTGGAGTCGTTGTTTGATAACGGCAGGCTGATATGAGGTCACGCCCAGTATTAATTAGCGCACTTGCATTTAAACGAACAAAACTGGCGTGCTGTGGAGAACAATTAATGGTTAAATGCATCTGTAGGAGAGAAGAAAACGCAGTAGTCTTAGTTGATGGGATGTGCATTCAGAGCACATTCTAGAGGACTTTCCCACAGCTGAAATGGATTTTGCTGCTTGAGATTCCTAGTGGCAGTGCTGCACCCTTCTTAACTTGTAGATTTTGCTGCCCCCTAGTGAAGAACAGTGTAAACGTACTATGGGAGCTCAGTCTGCTTGGTAGAAACTTGTGCAATGCTTTCTTTGTGCATGTCATTCATTACTGTCTTCTTTCCGTATTAGATTTACCAGTACATCCAGAGCCGGTTTTACCGCTCTCCAGAGGTGTTGCTGGGCATGCCGTATGACCTGGCTATAGACATGTGGTCCCTGGGCTGTATTCTGGTAGAGATGCACACGGGCGAACCGCTTTTCAGCGGCTCAAATGAGGTACGGCTCTGGGATTAGTCACACAATGACTGTGCAAAGCTTTGTGACGTACTATGTACGTCTTTTGACGTTCATCCACTTGTAAGAATTGCTCTTTTAACAGGCATACAAACAGGATACAAGACATTTTATTATTCTCTGCCTTGTCAGCCTTTATGCATTATTAATATATTTATATAATTTTAAAGACATGGGAAGATACAGTTGCTACTGTAAATATTAAAATTGGGAAATGCTCCAACTTATTCTGATTGGTCCATTTAATTTTCAATAATAAAAATAAAATAAATTGATATTTTATCGAATAAAATTCTAAATTTAAATGCATAATAAAGGGATAGTTCATTCTGTTGCTCAACCTCATGTTGTTCCAAACCTGTAAGACCTTCATTCATCTTCAGAACACAATTTGTTTTTTTTTTTTGTTTTTTTTTGAGAGAGAGAGAGAGCTTTCTGGCCCAATATAGATAGCAACACAACTGAAATATTCAAGGCCCAGAAAGGAAATAAGGAAACATCAGTAGTACAACCTTAATGTTATGAAGCTATAAGAATACCTTTTGTATTGTATAAGACTTTATTCAGCAGTGTAAGAATGAGGATCTTACAGCTTTGAAGTGACTTGATGGTGAGCAATTAATGGCAGAGGTTTTATTTTTTTTGAGTGAACTTTCCATTTTAATGCATTTCAAAATGTATTGATCTGTTATATGTATGATATCTAATGAATTAGATGTATACTTGCCATAATGTCAGCTGCAACAAAGTCCATATGGATCTTACACTAATGCCGTACTGTTTCCTTCTCAGGTGGACCAGATGAATAAAATAGTGGAGGTGCTGGGGGTCCCGCCCAACCATATGCTGGATCAGGCCCCTAAAGCACGCAAGTACTTCGACAAGCTGTCCGACGGCCTGTGGACCGTCAAGAAGAACAAGGACATTAAGAAGGTACTTTATCCTTCGGCCTCCGTGAGTAAAACTCTGCTTCTACTTAACTTTCGCCCTCCTCCCAAAGATCACCCCCCCCCTCACCTCTCACCGTCACCACCTCCCCACCTGCGCTCACCTTATCCTCAGGGAGAGGGGAAGAGAGAAAACTGGGGCTAAAATGGAGGAGGGTGGTGAAGAAAAAGGTTGGGGATGGAATTGAAGCAAGGCTAATGTGCACTAGTGAACCTCCTCCTCTCTCCGCTGACCCGCCTCTGATTATAGAGGCATGAGGTCAATCAAAACCCCAACCTACAGCATCTGTTCTCCTCATCATTGCCATCAGTCATTTTCACAGCCATCCTCATTCTGTCTCTAAGATGCTAGGTAGAAAAAGATGTGTTGTGCTTATAGTACAGTATACATCAAGATATATAAAGTAAAAGGCCAAAAATATGTGGAAATCCATTTTTAAATATATACAACAGCATACACGGAGAACATATATCCTATCCTAGAAACTGAACCACCTAGTGGTTTTGAAGTTAAATCATTAAGTACGCATCTGGATTAGGTGTCCAGATACTTTTATCTATCCACTACTGTTTAAAACTTTGGGGTCAGTATGGATTTTTTTTTGAGTAGAAGTACAAAAGATTTAGATGTTTTTTAAAAATACTGCTTTAATGAGCTTTTTATTCATCCTCCACAGAGATATTAAGCAGCACAACATTGATAATAGAAATGTTTCTTGAGCTCCAAATAAGTATAATAGAATATTATTTGTTCAGAATAAAGACAGAGTAAATGGCATCTAAAAATTATACTAAATTGCATTTTAAAATACATTAAAATCAAATGTTAAAATTGGAACACCGTAATTAGTTTTGACCTCATAAAAGCAGACTTGGTGCACATAAAACACATAAAATATCAATATAAAAACATTAAAATATCTTGCTGACCCAAAAAGATTGAATGATAATGTAAATTAAAAAAACGTTAGGCTTTATAATGAGGTCCCATTTGTTAAAGCGATTAGCTAATATGATTTAATAATGAATATTTTTTTACATTTATTTATCTTTTAATAAAAAGTTAGTTAGTTATAGTGCATCAACTTGTATGTTAGTAAATGGAGCATTGTTAAGTGCTGCTAAAATAGCAATAAAGATTTAAAATATAGATGTTGCATGAAAAGCATCACTATATATTGATATGTTTTGCATTGGTAGAGCCCGTAGCAGCTTTTAGTCTAGTCAGTGACACACATTGGGTCACAGGTTAAGTGAGTGCAGTCAGGAGCTAGAATGACCCTGTTTCCAGTGAAGATAAGTGAAAGTAGCTTCAGGTTAAGACTGCAGAAAGTGTGTGTATGTGATCGCAGATTAAGATGCAAAGGTGATAGCAGGTAGAGGGTAAAAGTCTGGATGAGGTCCTAATACGCTTTGTTTTACAGGATTAATGTCTAGCACTTACTGCCAACTCATCCAGAGACTTACCTCAGATGCTCCAGCATGCATTTTGTTCTTCTGTATGTACAATACAGAAAAAGGTTCAAACATTTGAAAGTTTAGTACTCTTTTACAGTGGAGGTGCTGGAACATTTAGGTCTTTTTATAGTATTTATGGACTATATACAGTGTAAAATGGCACAGATGAGGGTCAGTGTCAAAGGGTCTGTATGGTGTACATGACAGGGCTCAACAATACGAGTTTTTTTTATTTCTGGCCACAAGGTCTCTTTACTTAACCTGACAACACCTGTCTCATTGGCTTCAGCACAAACCTTTTGAGTCACAAAAATGTTTACATTTAAGCAGCATGTTACTGAAATAATACATTAGTTGAATATTTAAGGCTGTTATTTTGTAGTAATAGCTGGAATGCATGATTGTGTATAGTATTTTCAACTTGAAGTCTTTTTAACAAGTCTCATTGCTGAACCCTGTATGATACTGAGAGCCTCAGTACAAAAAACCCCAAACATCTCTCACTTTCATCCCCCCTTCACCTACATTCAGTAATCATTTCTGAGGCTGATTAGTTTCCTATTAAAGTCAACATGAAATCAAAATTGCAATACACGTGTGTGTGTGTGTGTGTGTGTGTGCTCAATGTATTCATGCGCAGAGAGAAAAAGTGTTGGTTTCCCTAATTTCAAGAATGTTTTAAGTGTGTATGTACTGCTACAACTTTCTTCTAGCTAACATTGCAGTCTAATGATAAAGCGAGCAAACTTGCATTCACATAATACTCCTTATCGGTATGTATTTCATTAAAATGTGAAACCCACTTTTCATGTCCGCTTCCCAGTGGATGAGCTGGACACTATATTTTACCAATAAATATTTTATAAAAGTTTAACTCAGAAAGTGGGTTGCAAATGCTATTTCATGTTGACTTTATAGTATTCAAGTAATAATATTAGTAGATTTATGTATTTATTAATCCTTAAATTGATTGTTACTAATGTAATATGTTTGTAGACTGGTGATTCATCACTCATTGTCCTTAAATGTTTACAAATGCTAAAATTGAAACTGTTGTCTGCACTAAATGCGCCTAATTCTTTCCCTTCCTCTGTTGATTTGTCTTTTCAGGAATATAAACCACCTGCCACGCGACGACTGCACGAGATCCTGGGGGTGGAGACGGGAGGTCCAGGGGGGAGGCGAGCTGGAGAACAGGGTCACGCGCCCTGCGACTACCTGAAGTTTAAGGACCTGATCCTGCGCATGCTGGACTACGATCCCAAGACGCGCATCACGCCCTTTTACGCGCTGCAGCACAACTTCTTCAAGAAGACAACGGATGAGGGCACCAACACCAGCAGCTCCACCTCCACCAGCCCTGCCATGGACCACAGCCACTCCACCTCCACCACTAGCTCTGTCTCCAGCTCTGGTAAGTGTGTGTGTAATGCAGGGGTCAGTTTGAAGTTTGAGCACGCAAAATTAGCCAAAATGTAAAAACGTATAATAGGGGTAAAACAATCAATTTCACAATATATTGCAGTACATAAGTGCTATAATATCTATTGTGGATAATGGAATATGGTTCAGCCAAAATCATATGTAACCACAAAAGGGTCATAAGGGGCAATTGCTTGAAATTGAGATTTATACATCTGGAAGCTGAATAAATAAATAAGCTTTTTGTTGATGCCAATTGTTAGGATAGGGTAGTATTTGGCTAAGATACAACTATTTAAAAATATTGAGTTATTTTTATTTTATTAATTGTTTTAGTTTTCTAAATGAAGTCCTTAGCGATGCATATAAGTCATCAAAAATTTAATTTTGATTACATTTATGGTAGGAAATTTACTAAATATCTTAATGAAACATGATTTTTACTTAATATCCTAATCATTTGGCATAAAAGAAAAGATGGTGTATCGGTGGCAGTTTACAAATATATCCATGCTACTTAAGGTTTTGTGCTCCAGGGTCACATATGAAGAAATATTTAATTTTGCATCAGATATGGTAACATCAACTAATTTCATCTCAGAAGTTTGCATATTTGAGCTTCCATGTTTAGTACTTTTTGTAAACAAATGAATCAAATTTGCACTTTTATAAATGTACTTAGTTCGGGACAAAACATTTTTTCAACAAAAATTTTTGTATGTTCAAAATATTGTTTATCAAACTGAATCATGAGTGACATAAGTGTATTGTTACACCACTAAAACAGTCCAAAAATATGTATAGTTATAATGGTATAGTGTGATCACACCTTAAATCTGTTACCTTACTCGTTTCACATCCACTCTTTGTTCTTGCTCCCAATCCAGGTGGATCTAGCGGTTCTTCCAATGACAACCGAAATTACCGGTACAGCAACCGGTACTACAACAGCGCAGTCACTCACACAGACTACGAGATGCAGAGCCCACAAGTAAGCGAGCGTTGCAGCGCACCACACAGCTTCTCGGTAACACGCCGAAATGTGACTCATGTTGATGGCCTCTTCTCTCTCCAGGCTCCGTCTCAACAGCAGTTGCGCATCTGGCCAGGAGGGGACAGCAGCATGGGTCAGCTGTCCAACAGCGGCAGTGACTCCTCCTACCCACAGCTGCTGTTGCACAAGCCGGCGGCCACGCAACACTCGCGCCACTTCCTGGGCAACATAGGGGGCATGATGGAGCCGCACCATCCCCACCCCATCTACGGCAGCCACCACAGCAACGGCAGACAGCTCCGGCAACAGCAGCAGCAGCAGAACCAGCCGCAGGGCCAGGCCTCGCAGGGCCAGCAGGGCCAGGCGCTGATGCCCGTCTCCTCCCCGCAGATGCAGGACAGCATCGAGCTCAGCCTCACCCACCACCACCACCTGGGTCAGTCTTCCATCATGCAGCCGCCCCCGTCGAGCTTGGACTCCAGTCAGTACGGCTCCTCCAACCTCCACCTGGGCCTCTCTGCCTTTCGGACTAGGACAGTCATGGCCCCCCAGCAGCCCCCTTCTGCTTCCCAGCAACAGTTGCCCCAGGCCCCAGCCTCCCAGGACAGCATTGTCGCTGCCTCCGGTTTGGGATACATCCCTCCGTGCTACGCCGGCAGCAACAACAATAACAACCCGCCGCAGGGAAGCGTCGGAGTGGGGGGGATGCTCACCGGGGGGCCTCCGCCCAGAGGAGTCGGAGGAGCTGGGGGGCGGCCGGACTCCGACGAGTCCGCCATGATGGCAGTGTGCAGCAGCGGGAGTGGGAGCGGTCAGAGTGCAGCCAACTCTTGATAAATCTTGAACAAATTCCAAAAGCCATACAAAAATTTTAACGACAACATAACAGTGACAAAAGCGCCACACACGTACGTACACGCATACGCGACACGTAAGCGTACGACACACACACACACACACATGCGTGCGGCCACACGTAACAGAATCGCAGAGAAAAACTTGTGAATTATCAGACAGTCGGTTTAGTTTTTTCGTTTCGTTGTTTTGGTTTTTGCATGGGGAGAAGGTCAAGGGAGGGATTTGAAACTCTTTTTATCGTTATTTTTTCTGTTCGTTTGTTTCTTTTCTTTCATCGAAGGAGAAGGGCGGTGAGGCGAAGTAGTCGCAACAGAAGGTTTCAGAAGGTTTGTTTTTACCATTCTTATTGTTTATTGATTTTATGGGATTTCAGGACAGGTTTGCAGCGAGAGATTTTTATCGAGGTGAGGAGAGGAGAGTTTTTGGGTTGGAAAAAAAAAATGAATGTTTTTGTCAACACGACAGCAGCGGGAGAGAGTACCTTATGCTTTTTTATTTTTGTTTTGTTTCGTTTCCTTTTTTTTTTTCCTGAGGTTTTGCCGTAATTGTATATTTTTAATTTATTAAGAATCACTACATGAGGAGAGGGGTTAGAAAGAGATCTAAATTGAGAGGTGGGTATTTTGTGGGTTTATTTATTCAGTGTTTTATTTATACCGTTTTTTTTTTGTTTCGTTTTTTTCTGGTCAAACATGATACTTATGCATAGAAAACAACAAACAAACTGGGTTTGAGGTTTTTTGTTTTCTTTCTCGGCTTTATTTTGTTGTTTTTTTGGTTGCTTTTTTTCTAGTTGAGCATAACCCACACACGTATAAACAAACACACAGGCAAGACATACACAAGACACATTTTTGTTACTTTTTTTTAATGTTTCCAGTCTTTATCTCGCTTGACACACTGGCTTATATATCTCAAACTATGAAACAAATCCTACGAATGAAATAAAGCAAATGACAGAAACTGTTTTTAGACGCCACACAGTGAGCAACACCAACTAACAACTAGAGGAGGAGGCTGAACCATGAGCCGCTTTCACGAGGAGAGGGGGAACGTAACTCGACTTCACATAAAGGAGGAAGTGATACAGGAAAGTCTTGAAAAACATCAAAACATTTTGCCAGAAGGAAAACCAAAATGCTTCCCTGTTGTTTGTTTCAAAAAATAGTCTGCCTTCTTCTTCTTCTTCTTCTTCTTCTTCTTCTTCACCATCTCACTAGACTCTCTCACCCCTCTCTCTTACTTTGGTTTTCTTGTCTCTCTCGCTCTCTCTTTTTTCTAACCCTCTTTGTTTTGGACAGAAAACTATGAAAGCGTTAACACGTTTGTATTAACTCTGGATATGCTAAGCCAAATCTTGCTGTAGCTCTCCCTCTCTCTCTCTCTCTCTTTCTCTCTCTTTATTTTCGTACTTACCCCATGTTTCTGTTGGAAGGAAGAGTCTGGGGTGAGATTTAGCAGGAGGGCGGAATACTTCTGTACGAAGGGACACTGTCACGCCCTCCTGACTCCGGCCCCTCCCACTCTGACTTCATTTCCTGCCTCTCATTTTGCTTTCTCTCCTGTCTTTATTCTCCCCCTCCTCCCCTTCCTCCTTCACAACACTCTGTGAGTGCTGTTTGCCATCAAGTCAAAAAAGTGAACTACTTCTCTCTCGGCTGCTATCTCCACTCTCAACCATGTTCGGATTGCTGCTAAAGAAAACAGACAGATAAATAAATAAATGAATAAATAAATAAATAAATAAAAATGAGAACTTTTTAACCCTCCTGCTTCAGAAAAATGAAAAATAAACCACTGCATCTCATGTATTTATTACTATTTAACAAGGAAAAAAGAAAAAAAAAAAGAAAAATCTGTTTTCTGCTGTTTTTTTGTTTGCTTTCTTTCTTGGTACAGGTTAAAGCCTGACATTTATATTATGTAACGGAAACATGGTATTAAACAAGTGCCTCGATTTATTGGTCAGCCACTGGACGAAATTGAACAGAAGAGGATTATAGGAGTTTGATCAAGGTTTATTATATGTATAGCTAAAATTCAAGCCTCATGCAACTGTGTAGAAATCCACGACAATTCAAACGACATGTGAGAACTTCATATTGGACGCGAGCTTCATTCAGTATGACTGACCAATACCATATATTTAATTAACTGATGACATCCTCATCCATTGTAATCTGTGTACATAGCATCCATCCTTCATCCAGTTAACGGTAAAGCAATGTTAGGGTGAAATGTCCTTTTCGAGGTTAATTCTAATGACTGGGATTCTAACCTGCCACCTCTGAGGCGTCAGGACCTGCAAACTACCTTATTCTGCTCAGATCAGTGATGATGACTGCTGTCCTTCATGTTCTTAATAACCAGTTAAAACTTGTAATTGGCCTCACTGGCTTCTTTACTTTGTCATTTCTTTCAACACCATCCTTCATGAAAGCATAATGTCTGAAGTATTATGATATCATCGATTTTGGTTTCTCTATTAAAGAGAGCATTGCCTCTGTAGGTCCTCCAATCTTGTTATGTTTAGCAGACCTTGGTCACCATATAAATGTCACACACTCACCATGCACTGTCAGAAACGTGTCTGAGCACTGATAAACTTTGAAAATGCAGATGTTTCCGAGCTGCTTATAACACAAATACAGATTTATGTGTCTGTTCAGTCATTATTGAAAAGTACAGGAAATATATCTGATCTATATAAAAAAGAGAAGTTGTGGGGGACAGTATCCGGGACGAATTGTTGCTCTGTCACCTCTTAATAAATCTTGAAGAAAACCTTCATACAAACCAATACCTCTGTTGAAGTGGAGGAGCATCTAAAGGGATATTTGCACACATTTTTTTTTTAATTGTAATAATCACAAGATCAGCTAGAATTCTGAACTACCTTTCCATAGGGAACACTAATTCAGATGTTATTGGAAACTTCCTACGGGTTTGGTAGCTATAATATATTATAGTCACAAGCTGGCTGATGCAATTTTTAATGGCTGCACTGCAAGTCGGAAGTTACTGGAAGTTGCACCTAAAATGCGTATTGCCTGTCTTTTCTGAATCACTTGAGTGAATTAGACTTACTGTAAGACATTTTGTGAAGGAAACAAGTGTATGTCTGGTCACACGGCAAGAATCCTTGTGTATGGATTAAAAAAAAAAGAAATTTTTAACTTAAGTCAGACAAAAAATGTTATTTAACATTTGTCTTTTCAGCCAAAAAACACTCGCTTCAACGATGCTGCTGAAGATCTTAAATGCACATGCATCTACCGAAATTTAGTTTTAAATCTTAAAACAATAGCAAACTTTTGGAACCTGAATATGAGGAAACGATGAAGACCGAAAAGTTAATTTAATAATCGATTGGCAAACAGATAAAGCGAACAAAAATAGTAAAGAAGTATCTAGAATCGAAACGGAAAAAGTAGACTACACAGTAAAAACTAAAGGTTCATCAAATATCCTTTTAAGTACTCAAGGAACTTCAAAATGTATTTTAAGTGCCTCATAGCTCTGTTTCTCATAATATGGTTCCTGGAAGAACCATTTTAGTCTTTGCAGTTCTTGTAGTACCATATGGATCCTTGAAGCACTTTGTTTGCAGTTCAGAGTTTCTGGAGTCACCCTTTCATTACACGGAGACCTCAAAGTGCTCTGGAGGTTGCTGGAGGAACTCAACATTTTAAAAATGGGTTATTGTAAGATCTGTTAAAATCCAAGTGGTTCCTGGAAGATCTGACTTATAAAAGACAGCATCTGTAGGAACCCAGAGATGTGACCGAAATAGGAAAGATTATTAATTATTTTACTTTTGGGGTATGGAATAATGACTTCTGCGGCACTTGGTACAAAAACATGGGCATGATTAGAAAAGGTCTTAAAAATTGTCAAAAAAAAAATAACTAAAAGAAATATGTCTGCAAACACTATAGGGAATATAGCCTTGGGCCATACAGTGGCTATACACCATGATAGCCTCTTACAGATTATTTAGATTAATTATTTCCGTCATATTGCAATTTCATCTGCTTCCATGTTGGATTTTAAATAATATTGTTGTATAACTTAAATACTATACATGTTAAGAAATAAATGTACGATTTTTGATGGTAGATGTTCTTTTCCCTAAAACTTTAAAGCAAACATTCAAAATATTTTATAATTTCATAACTAAATATGGCTCAACATGTAAATTCCATTAAAAATACACTAATTATAACAATCTATACAAGTGTAACAAGAAACGGAGTGTAGTAAAAGCCGGCGGCGATATACAACAGCGCAGGACTCTAGCAAAAGGTGAGTAAATCCGCCAAAATAAATCTACTGATTTACTATTTTTGCACAAATGACTATACTGACACTGTGTGTTTTAATATTTAAATGTTTGTTTTATACCATAAACACTCATTTAATAATAGCTGCGATGCTCACTATCTAGTGGCTATAATGTGAACTTAGTGGGACGAAAAGGAGACTGACGTTACCAAATCACAAGTCAGCTTTTTTTGGTTATCTTTGCTCATTATTTTTACTTTTAGTGATTGTAACTCATGATCTATTTGTTGTCATTTACGTTTAAACGTTACCCATCCATGTTACATGTAACGTTAGTTTTTATCCTTTTCTCTCCTTAGAATGTATGCATACTTGAGTTGTCTTAAAATTTCCCTGAGCAGCACTAGTGTAAGTATTTATTTATGTATTACCTTAACATATCTGAAAAGTGTCAGTGAATTTTGTGTGAATGCAGTCTTATACACTGTTCCACTGAAATAAATGAAACTCTTTTATTATTATTCAGCAGTTATTGAAGATATGTGTTCTGTAGTAAACCACTGGAACTGCTGATGTCTGTTGCTGGCTCACAATAAAGTGATTTCTCTGTACTTACTCCATTTTCTGAAGGTGTGTAAATAATTGTGGAGAAATATCAGAAACCCCTCTAAACATTCAATTACTTAGTTTTTCTTTCTTTTTTTCTTCCAAGAAATCCAAGCCTTGCCCTCCCCGATCATTACATGATGACCCTGCTGTTCTGGACTGTATATGATCCGGCAAGTCTGAGTTTGTATATTTTGAGTTTTGAACACACACAAATACTTCTATATCTATCTATCTATCTATCTATATATATATATATATATATATATAGATGCATCTATAAAAATGTGCATATCATGAAAAAAATGAAAAACAGAGAGAGAAACTTTGATATATTCTAGATGAATTACATGTTAAGTAAAACATTTCAAGAGGGTTTTTTTGTTTCTTTAAATTTTGATTATTAGAGCTTACAGCTTTAAATACAGTAAACTTTAAGTTCAAGTTCTTAATTAATAAGTATGTTGATATCTGCCCTCAATACTTATAAAATATAAATATATTATATTATATTATATATTATTATAAATAATAATAAAAAAAACCTTTGAAATGTTTTATTTACATGTAATTAGTCTAGGATATTTCAAAGTTTCACTTTTT
>JAUMHI010000058.1:16765647-16789853 GCA_032359435.1 Enteromius unitaeniatus | reverse complement strand
TCATAGCTCTGTTTCTCATAATATGGTTCCTGGAAGAACCATTTTAGTCTTTGCAGTTCTTGTAGTACCATATGGATGACTTTTCCGGAGGATTGAAATAAACCATTCATCCACTGATCTATATCTCTCTATGGTCATCACTAAACGACTAATTAGTAGTCGTCACGTCATCAATCAACAGGTGGCCTCGTCGGCGCGCGTTTTATTTACTTCCTCCACGTAACATTTGCGAATTTATAACGTTAGTTGTTATGGAGCGCATGAGTTTGTATTTTTGTTGTGCTTTGTACTTCCTTGGCATGCTGCACATCACCAGAACTCACACTTACGGGACCCGGGGTCACCTAGAATATAGCAATGTCGTATCCACGGAGCAGAAAGCCCATGACGCGGTCAGGCCGTGGACAGGAGACAGTGAGTTTATGAAGAGCCCTGCGGTTATGCCACCATACCACGTTTTCCCAATGTTCCGGCAGTTTCCTGCTCCTCTCGCTGACATGGAGCTGTTTAGACCCGTGTCCGGGAGAAGACAGCTGCCGAACCGTTTGACTAACCTTCTGGTTCCTCAAAGGAACCCTCAGCAGACCCGAGTGTCTCCAGTGCGTAATGCTCGTGGTGTGGAGGTGTGGTGTGGCTACAGTAAGATCTCGGTGCGCATGAATAAGAGTCTGCTGGGCTTCAGAAGTTCGCCGTCTTCATTTCACCTGGGAATGTGTCCTGTCTCTCGCTCAGACGAGAACTTCCTATATTTCCATTACGACCTCAACGACTGCGATAGCTCGTTAACGGTAAGTAGTCTAGCTCTGGGCGATAAAGCCAAAATATGTTTCTTAAACACACCAGATGTAGGCCTATAAACATGAAAAGCTAAAACTAGTTTTTTTGGATTCATGTTTCTTGTTTAGAAAGGAGAGTGAAATCTGATGCAAAGGCCTCTAAGTAGGCATTTTTCTCCTAGATTTTCACTTTAATGTCAATGAATAAGTTCTTTTCATTTCCATTAGAGTAAAAAAACATTACATAAACAAAGTAGCCCAATAAAAAACGCTCATAGAAGAAAATTTCAGACTGCACGTTTTTTTTAAACATTTACTGAACATTTATTTATTTAATCTGTGCTAATATTTATATATTTGTTTTAGGTTCAAAAGTTTATAGTTATTGTGATAATGCATCAAAAATATATGAATTAAATTGTATTCTTACATTTAAACCATAAATATCAGTCAAAAAGATTGTCACAGCAACAGATTTATTTTATTTAAAAAGTATCACTTTAAACAGCAAAAGGCATGTTGTAGATGATGTACAACAGGTTTAATAGCAAAACTTCAAAATGTAATTCAGTAGGCTTTATAGGGGTTGTCCATCTTGATAATCCACTATTATTATAGACCATAATAGCCACCGAAACTTGGACCACCACTTTTCACCATGTTCATTTTGATGTTACATGCCATATAACGTTTGATCCTCCTCAGATGATGAAAGGACAGATCATGTATTCCAACATGTTGCACTATACTCCAGCAGAGCCTCCAGGGACAGTCATCCGAGCTGTACCTCTTACATTAAACATCCAGTGCCTATACAATAGGTAAGCCATTATTCTGGAAGAATATTCAGGACTTCAGATACAATTCGCCTCATCCATTTTTTTCCCCCTCCATTTCTAGATTTCATTATTCCTACAAAATGGGCTTCCTGCCTGTGGTGAGGGAACATGTGTTACACAAGATTTTTGAACGTAGGGCCAAGTTTAATCTTTATGTGTGTAATGGTAAGCTTTTCCTCTCCTTCTGTATAATTTCCTGCTTTGTTTGACCTCTCATATGGTGTTGGTGCCCATCTGTCTATTAAATTGTGTGTGAACTCTAGAACGCTGGGAAAGACTAGAGGGAAATGGGAGTTTTGTGCTTGGAGAGCCCATGTTTTTTGAAGTCAGTGCTGCTTATATATCCGAGGACGAAAGGGTTTTTGTTGACTCGTGCTATGTAACGGCATCAACAGACCCAAAGTCTATTCCGCAATATGATGCTATTAGTAATTATGGGTAAGTGGTTTAAAGCACTCTGCTTTTATTAACATGAATACACTTTTGAAAGGGAGAAGAACAAATATTAACAGCAAACACTGACATTTCAGGTGTATGGAGGACAGCAGAAGACAAGGAAGTCTCTCGCGCTTTCTCCAGAGACAGTCGAACATTATAAGGTTTTCAGTTGATGCCTTTTTACTCCCCCAAGTTACTGGCACGGTAATGTTTTCATTTCTAAATGTCAGTATAAAGGAGAGAACGGGGCTAGTTGTCACACTTTTTGGGATTATTGGGAGAGGTTTTGTTTGAAATTAGGTCTATAAAAAGTCGAGAAATATCAAATTTTTGGATGGTATATTGAGCCTTTCTGTAATGATCGCATTGCGCTAGGGAAAAAGAAAAAAAAACTATAAAGTGAACCTGCTGCTTATTGACATTGAGAAGAAAAATTTCCAGAATATTTATCTAACTTTTCCTAATTACCAAAAATGAAAAAAGCCATCCTCCATAACACATCAGAGTGTTTCATGACATTTTCTTGTCTACAATTTGCAGAACAAACATTTTTGTGTTTAAAAATGTAAGAAACTGCAAAAATGGAAAAACTTAACATACGAAATGACTGAACCACTGCTGAAATTATTTTTAATATGTAGAAATTAGTGCGATCGTCATCTTTTTGGCCTCCAAAAATAAAAGCGTTTTATATGTATATCTATTAAAATATATAAATACCTAATGTGCTTGTTAAATATTTAGCTATAATGTATAAAAAATAAATATATTTATATACATGTGAATGTATTCTAAATATGTACTGTGTATTTATATATACATAATAAATACAGTACACACACACATATATGTGTAAACAAAAATCCTATTAATCATTTGATAGCACTATTAGAAAGGAGATTATATAAAACCAACCTCTGTCTTATATGTAGTTGTTTATATTTATAAATATGAGTGAAAGTGTTAATTTCTTAATTTCTACAGCACTTATACCTACATTGCACAGTATCTGTTCACAGTGCCACTACAAGTGCCACAGCAAAGTCATGTGGCTATAACAATGTAGAGAGAAGGTAAGTTGTTGTATTTCACACACATGCAACAGAGTGTGTAAATGCAGAGAAGCTGCATTCACTCTAGTTCTTTTCCTGTCCCTACAGGTGGGAGGAGCTCTATACCGATGCATCTGTTTGTGCTTGTTGTGATTCCACATGTGAAATCGAATCATCTCGTAAGTAGAAAATATCAAAGACCATCAAATGAAAACACTATAAATCTCACATCAGTTATTGTTCTTGCTTCCATAACAGCTTCTTTGGCCCATGTGACACAATCTTTAATAAGCAAACCCTGGATTTTGAACAGAAACAAACCATCTTTAATGCATACTATGGAAGGGTCGGTCAGAGTTCAAGACACGGAAGAGGTGAAGTTCAAGAGCGCAGAAGGCATTGATGAAGAGGGAGAAGATGGTGACATTGTGGAGATTGTGACTGATACTGAAAAACAAATAGAAGCAACAGAGAAATTTAAAAAGATGCCCTTGAATGATTTAGAGGATGTGGAAGTAATTGTTGGGACAGTGGAAACAACTGCTTCAGAATTAAAGGATAATAAGGATGATCGTTCTGGAAAAGTAATGCTTGTTCGGGAGCAGAAGAACAGAGTCGTGAAGACTGGAGAGGATGTTGGGATACGCAAGAGCGCAAGTAGAACTAAAATTGTTAAACAGCCTGGTGTTAAGTTGATAGAAGAAGATGTTATTAAAGCATCCAACAAGAGTGGAGCACAAGAAATGATTCACATTATCAGAGAAGAACTGTCCAAAGATAAAATACAGCCTGAGGATTTTGAGAAGAACATGCAAGTGCGAAGTACAATAGGTCTATCACAAATAGTGATGGACGAAGAGAGATTTTTAAATGCCAATCATGAACCAGAGGAGTGGAGTGAAGATAAACCCTAACTATCCAGATGTGGGAGAAATGTAGGACTGACTTTTGAAGTCATTCTCCGGGTCTCCATGGTATGAAAGTTTAATTCTTTTATAATGAATTTAGCCATCTCTTTATTTGAAGTGTTTATTTCTGTTTTAGGTTCCTTTTTGGAAGTTGCATCAGTGGGGCAAAAGATCTCTGCATACTTTACATATATTGAATTCAGCTGAATCCATAAGAGTCACATTTTGTGTACTTGTATTGAAAAGTAAGCATTATTTATGTACTGTGCTAACATCCACTGTAATGTCGTCAGAATATTAAAACATTTTTGATTGATCATAAGTTTTCTGTTTCTGATGTCCTCTGACCTATTTGATGCCTTTCACTCATTCACTGAAAAAAATAATTCTGACCCCTTGTAAATGTTACATGTTTTTATCTGGTTAATTTCACTGATTGTAATGTGTTATTTAATCCTACTTATTTGTTATTATTAATTTTCTAAATCACTGCCCTTGTTTGAAACAAGTTAATTTCTTTAAATTAAAGGTAATTAGGAAAAAATATTTTCATTTTAAAAGAACACAAATGATTTAGGAAGTGGATTTCCTCTTCCCATCATGCATTGCACAGGGCAGGATAAGAATAGTAAATCTTGAAATAAAATGTTATTTTAGGCATGTTTATTAAGATGATTCAACTGGGATACTTGTAATTGTTTAATGCTATTTTATATTTGTATTTAAAAGACCTTCTGCTATGTTGGTGTTTTTGGGGGTTACCATTGTGGTAAAGTGTAGAGCATGTGCTTAGGGACCTAAAGTTATTTTCATTATAATAATAATACTTTTGGCATGCTGTGCATGCATCAAAACCATCTTATGTTTTGCATAACAAGTTGACTAATGCCTAAAGATAAGTAAATCAAACATATCTTTTTTTCATTATTTGAGCGTAGAATGATGTCTCCCTATTCATTTATTTGTAATTAATTTTAATATGTAGAAATTAAACGATTAAATTGATCTGGTTGCACAATAAATTTAAGTAAATTCCACTCAAAATAGTTTAGCTAAAATTATGAATATAATTAATCTGAAATCACTGAAAAACATTAATAAAATGTATCAAATATAAGTAAACTCAACTTATAAAATATAAATTCACTCAACTTAATTAATTTTTTTGATAAATTTATTTCGTGCAACCCCTTAACGTAATAAAATTAAATTCAAAAAAATTTAATTCTTTTTAAAATAAAAAGTAAATTCAACATAAAACATTTTTCAGTGTTGACTTTTCCTTAAAGGGATGACCTCACAGTTCATATTTTACCCCAAAATCAAAAAATGTGTTTGTAAATCACAGGAATAAAACCTGACTGAATTCCCAGATGAGATTAGACATGTGAACGAATATGGAGAACATACATATTTGAAAATAAAGATCAGATTTCAGCAATCTCTAATTTACTGTCAGATATGAAGGCCATGCTCTGGCCATGCTCTTTTGGTAACTTTTTAATAGTGCACTGTTGGATTGAATGATACTTTTGCACGTATGTAGCTGTTCACATTGTTTTCTAGAGCAGTGGCTTTCAAACTTGTTCCTGAGGCCCCACAGTTATGCACACTTTGCATGTCTCCCTAATTTACACACCTGATTCAAATCATCAGCTCATTAGGAAAGAGCTCCATGAACTCAAATAAGTGTGTCAGATAAAAGAGACAACAAAAACTTGCAGGGTAGTGGATCAAGAGGAACAGTATTGAAAACCACTTTCCTGGACTATACACTAGTCAGCATTTGAAGTGGATCGAAAGCTTTCATCAAAGTTGTCCTAAAACCAATCTGGTCTCAGGATTTTTTTTGATCCACTTCAAATTTTGCCTACTGTATAACAGAGGAGTTTAGACATCACCTGAGTAAATTTGAGAAGAATTAAACCCATATATAAAGGGTAACAGATTTTGTTACTCTGCTCCACATGTGAACATCACATCTAAATAGCAACTAGATTTGCCATTGAAATTATTTAATGTACAAATCACAATCAAAAAGGTAAAACACAAACAGAAAAAAATATATTTTGAAGCAACACTATTTCTTAAATGGCACCGCCTTGAAAAAGACCATAAATTAATAAGATTGGGGGGGGGGGTTGTTTGTTTTTATATACAAGATGTAAAGTGGTTTCATTTATTTATATCTTAATATGTCTGCTGTTAACCCAGTAACCCATAACACTTGTCAACTATTTTCGTCAGTGACCACGTGATGACGTAAAACGCCGAAATGTTTTAAAACCTGCGCTTCAATGTGAAATATGTCAAGGCTCCCAACAGTGTTTGAGTAAAATAGCGACTATTACAATTTCTGTGGTGCAGTTTAGAGACATGCAGCTTTATTTTCCAGTGATATTTACTTTACTAGTCTCTTCCTCCACGCATTTGCACGCGAGCAACTCCACCTCGGAAGATTTGGACGCATCTGCTGCGAGTCTCGGCTCGCCATATTTACAACTCCCCGTTTTTCAGCATGCAAGAATTCCCCTTTTGGACAAAAAGCAGTTCTCTCCGACGCATGGATCAGGCCGTGAACAGCTGCCCGAGGAGACGAAAGAAGTCCTCGTCCCGGGAGCGTCCCCCGAGGCCCCCCGCCACCGCGCGAGATCACACGGAGTAAACGTCGCTTGTCACGTGACGAAAATGATCGTTAAGGTGCACAAATACATTTTAGGCGTCGACGGCCCTCATTCAGAGTTAAAACTGGGAACATGCGACATCAGTAAGACGACAAAACACTATCATGTGTTTATTTACGACATGGACAAGTGTGGAAGTGAGAGGAAGGTGTGCTTCGCTTCTTTCCTTTCCTCGTGTTTCCCTCCTAACAAAAAAAAATATATTGCAAAATTACGAAAATTAACAATGATTTTACTACAAATAAAACCACTTTATTTATTCAAATGGTGATCAATACGCCCCCCCAAAAAAGTTTATACATTTTTACTAAGTATGGTCTGTCTGCAATATTCATTAGAAAAATTAATAGTCTAAAATAATAGTAATTTGGACACTGAACCACAATGTAGGTTTTGTGTATTTTTATTGTCTATTACTTTTTAGTTTGTGTAATTTCAAGCAAGATTTTACAAATGTAAAATGTAGCCTAATCTGTTAGAACAAAACAGTCAGGAACAATAAAAAAATGGATGGATGAATGAAAAAGTGAATGAAATAAATGAAAATGATAATTACCCCCCAAAAAAGAAATGTTCTGGAAAAAAAAAAAACTGACAATAAATTAAATTAAATGAGCTTAACTCAGGGCTTCACTTTGTCAACTTTGCTGTGAACTTATCTTTCTCTTTTGAATGCAGTTAATAAACAATAGAGTAACATATTCCAACGTACTGCGCTACTCTCCAGTGATGGCCAACTTGTGGCCAATCCGCCGTGCCATGCCTTTCTCGCTCCCTGTTGAGTGTCACTTTAACAGGTAAATCTGTGTCTTTGGATGTACCAGATGTGTGTTGATTGTGAATGTGTTCCGCTTGCAGTACCTTTTGTGTCCATTCTGTGACTGGCTGATTTATGTTTGAATAATCAAATGGGCCTTTTTTCAGATATCATTACTCATACAAAATTGGGTACATATCGCAAGTCAGATATCAGAACTACTTCAAACCCCTGAGAACCGTGGACAGTGTTGTACTCACTCCCCGTGATGGTAAACAAGATTTGACTAAAAAGATGAGTACTCCATTATGTATCAGTAAATGACTCCTCATCATCCTGTCTTTCAGAGCTCTGGAGAAGGTTATCGCCCACCGAAGAGTATACCATTGGTCACCCGATGTTCTTCCAGGCTGACGGACCCCCTCTAGCTGAGGATGAGAGGCTGTTTGTGGATTCCTGTTACGTGACTATCAGCAGTTCTCATTTGTCCATGCCACGATTTACAGTCATTGAAAACCACGGGTAACTTTTTGTTCATTTAGCATCATGCCTACTGTATCGTTTATTGTTACTACTTATCAATGCATTTTTTGAAATCTAGATTGACAACTGATATTTATATACTGTGTATTTTATGTATCTAGTCTGCTAAACTGTGTACTATAATATACTCTAATGCTATATGAGCCATATAAGCCTGATGTAACATATATTCATGCAAACTTTAGTATTTTGTCTAAATGTTCAATAACCCATTCCATTAGAAAAAAAATACTTTTCTATTATTTATTGTTTAATGCCAGGCTTTAAATGTTTGCTCTTTTTTTCAGGTGCATGACTGATAGCAAGAGCAGTAGGTGGTCCAAATTCATCCAAAGTGGCCAAAGAAATGTTGTCCGGTTCTCCTTGGATGCGTTTCTGTTTCATGGGATGTTGGGAGAGGTGAAATAAAGAGCTAAAATGGCTTTTCTGTTTCAGAAAAAGATTGCTTTTTCCAACCAATGACTTTTGATGAAAGATTGACTTATCAGTTGAGTCAGTTTATTGAGGTTGCCTGTTTTTTCATTCTCAGCATCTTTACATGCATTGTGAAATATCCGTCGGAAGTTTCACACCATCATCAAGTGCAAAGTCCTGCACGTTCAACCAGTCAACAAAACGGTACTTTGAATTTTGGTTGTACTGTGAGTGTTATTTTCAGAACTAAACTAGGCCTAATGTGGATCATTTCTTAGATGGGAAGAGTTGTATGGTTCAAATGATGCTTGCTTCTGCTGCGAATCCACATGTGTGTCTTCTGACCTGTCTGGTAAGAAATGTCAAGTGATTTTAGGGCAAATTACAATGTTGGAATATAGATCTTTTCATATCACGTAATGATGTTAAGATGTCAGGAATGTCTTGCCACATCATGGAGGATTTAGAAGATTTTAGTGAACCCGTTCTCTCACTTTACAATCTTAGATTTACTTCAAGTCCTAATTTATGAATTCATTTACAGCGTCCAGTAAGGTCATCACCAGTGAGCCCTGGGTCATGGAGTCTGATCTGGAAACTGCAGATGAAGAGCAAACATCTCCATTCATGACAGAGGAGGTGGGAACGGGTTTTGTTGAAGTAATAACCACACCTACAACTGAGATTGGACCTCATCATTTTGTGCCAGACCCGGCTGTGGTGAAGGAAGTCAACAAATTTGTGGAGCCACGCAGAAAATTTGAGGAGGTATTTGGACTGGACTAAACAAAAAGGACTAAATAAAGAGATGTATGATTTAATTTTCAGTTAAATTACACTTGATTTGTTAATAAATGCATTTGAAATTTGCTTTTTTCCTTTACTTTTAGCTTTTCATAATGTTTTTTTTTTTAATAATGCATCACTAAAATATGGTGAGTCTATATGAGACAGTTATGTAAAGCACTCAAAAAATACACTGCAAGAAACAATGGTTTCTAATAGTGAACAATTAATAATTAGATGTTATTTTATGTTCTCCAGACTAAGAAAGAATATGGTTGAATGCAAACAGTTGGTAAGGGATATTCTTTTTGATAAAAATGATTAAAAAATAATGTTCACAGATGCATTAAGTGAGCTACATGTTTTATTGGTTTGAAGTATAATGTTACATTTAGGGGAGTGAAGTTATTTGATTAAAAAAAAATGACTGTACAAGAAAGCACATGCTTACAAAGAAATATTACATTTAAAAAAAAAAGAGATTAGGGGATGCTTTTGGGGAATGTCAGAGCAGTCTTTTCAATGCCTTATATAAAACATGCTAGACCTATTTACAGTTTGGCCCAGAAGACGTACAGCTTTGTTTGATATGCATATATATACTGTACAAAAGATGCAGTGAGATGGAGAACTGTTTGGAGTTGCTACAATGGTTTTTGCATTGGGTGAGGGTTCCTGAAAAGTTGATGTTTTGTTATACTCTGTTCTCATAAGAAATCCAGGGCTTAATGATTAGACTGTTTTAGTAATAAGAGTTTAAATGAGAGTGAGTGGTGGGATGTCGTGGCATGGGTGAGCTGGGATAGACCACTCCAGTTGCAGAGTTCCAGTAGGTGGTTGGAGGCCCAAAGAAATTCCCAGTGGAAACGGGCATAGGGGTTGAATGAGTGCCCATGAAGTTCATTTTTGGCTGGTGGCTGTGGTAGCTTTGCACATACGGCACTTCGGGCTGAAATTTGAGCCCTTCTTGAGGATGGTTTTGGTGGGCTTGGGAGATGCCCTGGAAATCGAATTTGTATGCATAGCGTTTGCCGTGCACCTTGGTCATGATGTTCTTGTCATAGTAGTAGCGGAGGGCCCGGCTGAGCTTGTCATAGTTCATGTTTGGCTTGCTCTTCCGCTCCCCCCAGCGCTTGGCCACCTCGTCTGGGTCGGTCATCTTGAATTCACCGTTAGTGCCCTCCCAGGTGATGATGGTGGAATTGTTGCTGTCAGACAGCAGCTCCAACAAGAACTGCCACAGCTGGATCTGACCAGAGCCTGTTCGGAAAATAAAGGTTTTAAGCATCGGATGGAAGGCCTTTTTAAGGCAGGTTTTCTCCAAATGTGACCTTTTTAATGTATGCTGTACACAGAATGTGGGTCGGTCAGACACCTACCCACAGTCCTGTCAGTGCTGGTGACGGGCAGGTTGTTAGAATTGTGTTTGGTCGGTCGGATCTTGGTGTGGAATGGTTTCGTTTCTGTGTAAAGAAGGTCGGGCAAACGTCATACTAATAGTCATACTAATCATGATGTACTTGGTTTGTCAGATTTGTTTTTTGTGTGTGTGTGTTTCTTATGCACACCAAGGCTGTATTTGTTTGATCAAAAATACAATCATATTTTGAAATATTATCAAAATAATATTTTATTTCTGTGATTGCAAATCTGAGTTTTCAGCAGCCATTGCTCTAGTCTTCGGTGTCACGTGATTCTTCAGAAATAATGATTTTGTGCTGCTTTATTGTTGTTTGGTGCTTTTATTATGTAAACTGTGCAGCATTCAATTTCTTTCCCCCCCCATATGTTTTACCACCACTTCTGGTCTTTAATGTCTTTGCTGAATAAAATTACTACTTAAAAAAAATTAAATAAATACAATTGTGTCTTACCCCAAACTTTTTAATGATAAATGTATTTATTTAAATTATAATAGTAAAATACATAACTATATTTTGTCTTGGGCATGTTTCATTTGTCCAAATTATAGCAACAACAGGAATTCAAGGAATAGGTCACCCAAAAAAGATAATGTCGTCATTTTCTCACCCTTGTGTAATTTTCTGGAAGAATTTCTTTGTTCTACTGAACACAAAGGAAGATATTTTGAAGAAAGTTTGTAACCAACCTGTTTTGGGGCACAATTGACTTTCATAGTAGGAAAACAAATTCTAGCATATAAGTCAGTGGTGACCCAATACAACTTTCTTTCCTTTTTTGTTTGGCAGAACGAAGAAATTAATATTTGGAACTACTTGAGGGTGAGTAAATGGTTTTCATTTCAGTTACTTATTTATCATATAACTGATATACATATGGTTCATCTCATTAATTTAATTATAATAGGGCAAAACGTTGTGCCCAGTCTGTGCATCTAAAGATTACATACCCTAAAAAGGCCACATTTGTTGACAATTTGACAATGATGCTTATACATTTTTCTCATTAGTCATTTCTTACCTGGATTTGAAAGGCGGCTGCTGATGGGACCTAATGCTTGGTAGGGGTCTGCAAAGATGAGTACTGATTAGATATTTTGAGGTGTAGTTTAACAAATATATAAATAAAAACAATTTCATAGAGTAATAAATTAAAGGGGAACTTGTCAACCTTGTGGAAGTCTTGGTGGAGGCTCTGTAATTCTGGTGTTGTGCTGATGTTCGATTGGAGAACCTATGATTTTAAAGTGGTAAGGTTAAATTTTTTTTTTCTTCCTCCTATTTTTAAACATTTCATATTTATGTAATATAATTATGTAATGTTATGTTTTTTGTGTGAACACAGCAACCTTTTGGGACAACTGGTAAGGTGTTTGAGGACCAACTGTTCCTTCTGCCGATCTCCTCAAAGCTGTTTTCTGTGCAGAGGCAAAGTCAGATAGGAGCCATTAACAAAAGGGAGATTTTACAGGAAAGGATGGCTTAAAAGAGTAAGGAGAAGGGCAGCCACAGAAGGAAGGAAGCTCTGCATTAAAGATCCCTAAGGAGAACGCAGGGCAGAACAAAGCCAGCAGCAAAAATGTAAGAAGACTTGAAGATGGCACACAATTCCTCAAGGCGATTGTCCTTTTGTTCTAACTGATTCTCTTTACCACAGAATAGTCAATTGTATCCTAACCTGAGCTCTACACCCCTTACTTCCTGTCCTGATGCAGCTGTTTCCTGTCTGAAAGTGCAACGATTCAAAAACCATGCAACACTTCATTCATACATACAGTCCTCATAGGACCTCTCTAGACTCTCTCTTAACCATTGGCATTATATCATTACAATAACTTACTGGAGTATGTTTTACAATAATTATTTTTTTCCAATGGCTATTTAATGGAAGATTTAAAGGTATAGTTCATACAAAAAATTTAACTCTGTCATTTACTCATGCACAAGTTTTTTCACACCTGTATGAGTTGAATACAAAAGATATTTTAAGAGTGTTGGTAACCAAACAACGGTAGCCATTGACTTCCATTGTATTTTTTCTTATGCTACAGTAGTTAATGGCTACCGGTAGCTGTTTGGTTAACAACATTCTTAAAAATATCTTTTTTTAGAGTGAACTACCCCTTTAAGAATTTTAGTAAGGCTAAAATGAAAATTGTGACTTGTCATTTGGTGGAAACTACGTGCTTAGTAAATAGTTGCATTGATTAAAGTTAATAAGAAGAATATTATTAAGCACAGAATTGCTTATAGTTCAATGAAATAACTGCAGGAACATTACAGTTACAAGAAGCATCTTATTTTGGAGCACTAATATAAAATGTTAAAGCAGTGATATAAAATTTACAGTCTATATATAAAACTAAATTGTATTTTAAAAATGGAAGTAAAACATTTGACTTACCAGCTTTAACCTGTAGTCTAGGCTGTGGTTGTGTATTGGTAGGAGTTGCTGGGTAGGAAAAAGTGGGGCTACCTGAGTAAACAATAGTAAAGAAAACAAGCCCTCTTAATTTACTGAATATATAAATAGGCACTAACTTTTCCACAATGTGCTAACAATGCATTTAGAAATCGAAATGATTAAAGTGGCTTTATAGTTTTTCCTGATGTTTTCTTTACTAAAGTAACAATTAGTAATGGATTATTCATATGGAATTACGGGTGAAGTTCCTTACTCTCCCGGAGGTAGTTTAGATGGGAGAGCAGGATGTCTGTATTGTATGCGGTAGTGAGACGCATCATGTCCTCTTTGGTCATTTTGCAGAGCGCTTTTCCATCCAGAGTATGGAACAGGGACACGTCCACATCGGAAAGGCCATATTCCTTTATTGCCCATTCTACCCACTGCCGCACGTGGTCTTGTGTCCATACTTCTGGGTCTAAAACAGGACAGAAGCAAGAACAAAATGAGGAACAAGTGCTTCAGCTGTGACCGTTCTTATCAGAGTTCAAACATGGGGTAAAAAAGTCAGTGCACTCTCAGTTATTGCTCTTAATCGGAGTAAGATTGATAAGCTGATACGTCTTTTTGTACTCCAGTTTTGGGCCAAGTGGTCATGATTTGACATTTTATTTATATGTAATATTTTTATCTGAGGAGACAAGGCAGGCAGTGTCTTCTAATAAAATTAGAAATACAATCAAATTCCACTTCTCTCTTGCTTTCCCTGATCCTGCTTACTTTAGTTAAAAAGAAAAAAAAAAACCCTAAGCATGTGGAAATACATCCATAAGAAAAACACTCATGTAATAAAAACACACACAAATTACCTGTAAAAACCCTCCTTTATATGTTTTTTTCTTTTTTCCTAATGTGAGCATGTATGTCTGTTTTCATTTTCATTTTTCTGATTTTAATGTTTGAGCGTGTATAATTAAATATATATATATATATATATATATACATATACAGTTGTGCTCAAAATAATAGCAGTGTTTTTAAAATGTGAGTAAAGCTCAGAATTCTTATATTTTGTATTTCCATTTATTGGGAACACTGCACATTATATTTTTAAATCAAAATATGAAGAACAACGATCAATATTTTAATTACTTTTACAGAAAATGATGGAAAAAATGATATTAGGCTGTTCAAAAAAATTGCAGTGTCTGCCTTTTTCAATACAAACTCAAATATTTACTTCATAAACTAAAAAAAACGTTAAGATTTAGCTTTCCTGTGAATCACTAAACTAATATTTAGTTGAATAACCATGTTTTTGAGAACTGCTTCACATCTGTGCTGCATGGAGTCATCCAACTTCTGGCACCTGAAAACAGATTTGACAATTCCTCTGTATTTCTTAGTTTTGCCTCAGAAACAGCATTTCTGATGTCACCCCACAAGTTTTCTATTGGTTAAGGTCCAGGGATTGGGCTGGCCACTCCATAACCTTAATTTTGTTGGTCTGGTACCAAGATGCTGCTCGCTTACTGGTGCGTTTGGGGTCATTGTCTTGTTGAAAAAGCCATTTCAAGGGCATTTCATCTTCAGCATAAGGCAGCATGACCTCTTCAAATATTTTGTTATAAGCAAATTGATCCATGATCCCTGGTATGCGATAAATAGGCCTGACAGTTTGTCAGATGTCCCCCAAACACTGAATTAAAGTCACAGTACACTCTGAAGACCGTGAAGCATGGTGGTGCAAGCATCATGATATGGGGCTGTTTCTCTTAATATGGTGTCGGGCCTATTTATCGCATACCAGGGATCATGGCTCAATTTGCTTATAACAAAATATTTCAAGTTCTCAAAAACAGTGGTTATTCAACTAAATATTAGTTTAGTGATTCACAGGAAAGCTAAATCTTAACGTTTTTTTTAGTTTATGCAGTAAATATTTGAGTTTGTATTGAAAAAGGCAGACACTGCTACTTTTTTTTAACAGCCCAATATAATTTTGTCCGTCATTTTCTGTAAAAGTAATTAAAATAATTTTACTTTTTTTTTTTTTTCATTGCCTGTTTTTTTACGTAACAGCTTAGTCATTGAGATTAACAGGAATGCTTTTGGAAATGTTTCTCTACATATTACAGACCTCCTGTTATAAACCATCATACTCTTATTTGTCCTTGAAATATGACGCCATATCCGAGAATTATGGCCATTATAATTGTTTTGTCTGGGTGACTCATGAGGAGGTATCCCATACACTCACTGTCACACAATGCATGGAGCGACTCCACTGCTCTGCCCTTTTTAATAATGTTACAACGACCTTTAAAATGCCTTACTAAAGATAACCCAACTTCCTAATTGGTTTGGAAGTAAAGAGTGATCATCTCTGTTGGAATCTGTGCAATCATTCGTAGTTTAGTCTGCTGGGTTACTGTAATCTACCAGAAGGAAGCGCATCAGTGTTTTTTGTTTTTTTTTACTTTTACAGTGCTTATATTGCAAACTAACCTTTCTTCCCACAAAGCACAAGTGATGCAAGAGACTGTGGCCACTGCAAAATTACCACATATCTTTGTTTAGACATCTATACATCCTCTAGTTTTAGAAATTGGTGAAC
Source organism: Enteromius unitaeniatus (assembly GCA_032359435.1). NCBI lineage: Eukaryota > Metazoa > Chordata > Actinopteri > Cypriniformes > Cyprinidae > Enteromius > Enteromius unitaeniatus. Next base: position 16,774,214 of record JAUMHI010000058.1, on the reverse strand, counting down.
TGCAGACTAAATCTGTCAGGTGCTAAAATGCTTCCCTTTTCACAAGACATAACATTACAGTAAACAGGTGTTAATCAATATCTGTGGTCATCAAGTTCAGTCCAGGATCAAGTTTGATGACCCCTGATCTATATACTGTTGTGTATTTATTAATCATTTGCATTGGCTTTTAATTTTATATTTTTAGTTATTATAGTTAATTTGGTTACAAAGGCAACATTTCTTATTTTTACACTTTTAATCGTTTTAATGTTTTAGTCTTAACAACATAAAATATAAAAATGATACGAAAATGATAAATGGGGGGGGGGGGTAGTAGTAGTAAAAAAATGTAATAGAAATACTTTTGTTGTCCTACTTATTTTTTGTGACAGCTGTGAATAATGTGATCACACTTTTTTCACTCATTAATGAATAAAAAATAACATTTTAAAAATAGATCTTTTGTTATAATATATGGTCACTTTTGATTAGTTAATGCATCTCAGCTAAATAAAATTTGTAACTTCTGAGTGTATGTTAAGTATCTTATTACGAATGTAAAAAGGTTTGTGAATGCTTTTGTAATTTGATACAAGAAATTTTTAGTGAAATGACTTTAACTATAGATCTTACCAGCTGGTACAATGACCCTCTTCTCCTCTGTGGTGCTGCTGGGTGGGGTGGCAGTCTGTGGGCTGCTCCGGGGCTCTGGGTAAGAGGCCTGGTAGGCCATTGGTCCCCCATCACTGTTACTCATGTGTCGGGTCCTTTTAGTCACACTGCAGTCCACAGGGGACTCACGGCTGTGGCATGCATAAGAGAAAATAAGTAATGGAGAGCTCAGATATTTTGGTTCTAAATGCTCACGGTTAGGATTTGATTAACTCAAAATGTAGATGTCTTCTGAAAATGCATATTGACATATTTGATCAGTGATACTGAACAGCGCTGGTTTTTTGCTTGTAATGCAACATGGTGAGTTATATTCTACAGTACTTGTCATGTAAGTCCTGTATAAACTAATGTATGTTGCTTTTCTTGATGCTTGACAGCATGTGGTCACTGCTATCATAGTATTGAAAAAAGAGCAGCTTGGACATTTCTCCTTTTGAAAGTCATATGGATTTGGAGTGACATGAAGGTGATCAAATTATGCTAGAATTTCCTCTCTTTTTTTTTCTTTAAAGGAAAAGAGTCCTACAACCTCACAAATCAAGGTACTTTTGTAGAACTTTCCAGTGATCAGTTGTTCTCAAAAGAACCAAACTTTTTGTTCATACTTCTCATTATGTAACACTTTTCTTTACCTTTACAGTACAAAAAAGCTTTTGTGCATTGGTTCTTTATGGAACCATAAACACCAGTACACTCTTAAAAATAAAGGTGCTTCAAAATGTTCTTCATCATTGCCATTGAAGAACCATTTAGTCAAAGGGTCTTTAAAGAAACTTCAAATTTTTATATGTTAAAGGTTTGTATGGAACCATTTAGACAAAATGGTTTTTCTATGGATCACCTTCATTTTTAAGAGTGTATAAATGGAGACTCTTATAAATCTTCTGACTTAGGTTTGTTGTCCCACCTTGTTCCGTTTATGTGTTCTGCTCTCTTTGCAGGGTTCTGTGTGGCTGATCCGGTCCAGTCTGGCTCAGTGGGTTCTACACTCTCTTCAGAACCCTGTCTGAACACTGCAGGCGAGGTGATCTCTCCCTTCATGTGCATGGCCTGGGGACCACTGAAGGGCGACTCGAATATGGACTGGTTTTCACTCACCACCGATAGAGCTTCCTGTGAAGTATACAAACACACTGGTTATGTAAACAAAACATGTAAAACCCTTGATTTAGGCAAACAACAAATCATAGAGTAAAAATAGAAAGAACACTTAATCATTTAGTCAGCAATTCCAGAACAGGGATGTTACGGGTTTCCGCTACTATTGCTATGCTATGACTTTCTAATCAGCAACTGATGTCATAAGAATTGATTTGGGGCACGAACTTAAGGTTAACCTGGACAATAAAAAAAAACTTTAGGGGGAACTGCACTCCAAAAAAAAAAAGTTCTTTATTGGTGTATGTTGTTCCATTAGGAATATTTAACACCTCTCCATTTTACAAATGTTCTTGATAGTGGAAGAGGGATCCTCACATTAAGACAATTGTGTTCTTTTTAGAACAGTTCAGTAAAAGATTCTTTGTAGAACCAAAAATGCTTGTTCTGTGGCGTCAGTGTGAAAACCCCATTTTAAGAACCTTTATTGTTAAGAGTGTAGAGTTAATAGAAAGTACTTTTTTACCTTTTACCTTTAAAAAAAATCTGAATTAAAGCTATACTAATCCAAAATCCAAAAAATTTGCATTAAAATTACTTCTATGGTCTCTTATTGTTCAGTTACAAGGGGTATTAATTATGAAACCGAAAATTAAGTTTATCGGAATAGTCTAGGGCGTTTTTACTTTTTCTACTTCCAGGTAGATATGACTTGGCATAAGAGTCAGATTAGAAATTGAGACATCATCTGTGCATTTTCTTCCTGTGTTTATAGTGTTGGTTGTCTGCTCTCGAGCACGCTGGTCTAGGTGTGTCCGCTTGAAACTTCAAAAAGACGTTTTACACATTCAAATGTATGTAAGTGTTTGTGCATGAATAAATGTTTGTGTTATAGCTGAATTGAGCGAGCTTGTTTAGAGGGCTTTAGTATTGTCTTTAGAGCTGAAATACGTCAGCACTGAGCTTTTTCGGTGGCTCACAGGAAATCTGGCCCCCATGTGCAGTGAAACCTTTTGGCATGGGGCATGAGATAGGAAACAGAGGAGTGGTAGAAATGTGGGTCATTTAAAGCTGAAAAACAAATTTGTTCTAAATGCTGTTGAGGTTGAGGGTCACCAATCAGGGAGGAGGTAGCATTGTAGGGTGCATTCACCTGACATGAAGTCTTGAGAATTAGTTACGGTGTTTAGTTTAAGCTTTTTGGTGGCAAACTTGTTGATGAATGTTGGCCTCACTCTGCTTTGTTTTTTAAAGCTTAAAAAGCTTTGCGGTTTTATAGGGCTTTCGAATGGATGCATGGATTTGTTGTTGCAGTGCAAGAGAATATAACTGTTTTTTTTTTTAAATATCTATGCTAGTAAAAATTCATTATATAATATATATATAATTTCTATAATTTCTAGTCCTCCAATTAAACTAGCTGTAAATTGCACCAGCTATCTCTATCATGAAAGCCATGAAAAAAGTCCTGCTAGTAGGGAAGTGAAAGCGAGCTCAAAACAAGGACAAGCTGAGAACTCAAACTGTTTTCACCACTTAGTCTTTGTGCATTTGCAAGCATCAGCCTTGTGACATACAACTATAGAAGTGCAATCCACAGCCTTAACTTACAGCACAGATGAGACTGCTTTGTGTAGGAAAAAATAGCATGCTGTAATTACACATTACATTTTCCCACACCATTTTAATACTTACTTGTTTAAAGCAATCGAATTGGATCAGTACAGAAAAAGCGAATGTGCTAGCTGGCAAAATGATGTATTCTGCATCATCTTTTTTTTTTTTTTCCACAGCCAGCGAGTGAAGCAGTTGATATTTCATTCTGCAGTTAAAATGATTCTGCACCTATGCACCTTTTAAACCACAACCCCAAACACATAGTACTGCTCTTTCTCCTCCAAAGTGATGAACATAAACATACTCTACCCTGGCCACCAATGCCACAACTGACTTCCTGTTCAATGAGTTTCGTATCAGTGTTCATATCAGAGTTTCTCTGTTGCTGAGAAACCAAATGCAATATTTTAGCAAACATAAACTGCACGCTGTGTGCAAAATGTCAGAGTCGAGGTCAGTGAGATTAATGTGCACCTCACATCAAAAACAACACGCAGAGATGCACATAAACACAGTCATGCTATTGTTGTGCCGTCCTTGGTGCCGCAGGGCGCCTGTGACATGCGTGCAGTTTTTTTTCAAGTCAAATTGCAAAAGACCTCCATTAGGTCTTGTGAAAGAAATTCTCATTTTGTCACAACAGAACTTGTGGTAGAACAACACTGCGCAGAGAAAGAAAAAAAAAACTTGGTGCTTTTAGGTTTCAGAGGTTTTGCACAAAAAACTAATCACACAGTATATCACCCTCAAAGGGCAGGGCTCACTGCAAACTGATTTTGTGATAATCCAACAGATTTACTAGATTACCATTAGAAATTTTTAATGCGTACAGGTTTTAATAGTGAGAGAAGCACTGAAGAGCAGTGTGGTCAATCTTTGGTAATGAAATCAGATTATGAAATATCCCATTGCTTATTATCATAATGGGGCATTGGGCAATAATGGGACACACAATCTTATGTGGATATTTCTTTCTCTATCACAATTGGTTTTACCATATTCTAGATAGTTTGCTGCTGTGAAGTCTAATTAGTTGGTCTGAAAATCAAGTAAAATGCAGAATAAAAAAATATACTGTTACTGCACAAATACTGTGCATTGTGTATCATGTAGAAATATTTATTATTTATTTTCATGATTTTAAATATAATTAATTGGGCCTAATTGTGCAATCATTAGCTACATCTAATAATACTTTATTATTGCAAATAAATGTATTTAATGAAATGTATAATTTGGGCTATATTTGCCATAAACTCATTAAATAACTATATAAAAATTACTGTTATTAAAGCATTATTAGTGATGACTGTTATTATAATTGTATATAGCATTTTTAAACTTTAATATTGAAAATATCAATGAATTAATATGTATGGAATCTATACATTTTTGTTTAATTATTTTAAAGACTCATAAATGATGCTACCTCTGACAATTTATGTGTAAATGTAAAATAAGAAATTAATAATTCATAAAGGTGGACAAGCATGTAGTAGCCTACTCCTATTACAACTAGAGAATGTTTTGCAAAATAGTGGTAGGCTAGTTTGGTTTTAAAACCACCGTTTTTATATTTTCTGTTTGTTTCTTCTTCTAAGGTTGTTTTTCCTCATTTATTCGTGTGCAAACCAACCCTCTGTCCTGGGGATGGGGGACACAACTTCAGTTACAAACGAAAGTTAGAAAATATTTTTACATTTATGTTTTGTAGTGTCTGTTTTTAGCCCAACAGTTTCCCCCTCCCTACACGGTTCAGTGATTCTACTGCTCGTTTCGCCAGAGATAATCAAGAAAAAATGAAAAATGCGCAACCAACAATTTGTCGTATTGTTTGTAGCTTATAGACTCTGATAAAACGGCAGTCAGTGCATTCCAAGAAACAAAATACAGCTTCGATAGGATACTTAACCGCAGGAACCGTCACGACTGAGGGAAGAAATTGTTTCATTCTTTAGTTGGCTACTCATATATTGCAATTATTCGTTACACCCGAATGATAAAGTGAACGAATCTGCTTTCATTGAACCAATATTATCATTTTAATAGCCTAAATAGTAGTAACACCAAATGGCTGATAATAATGCCAATTACTACATTTTTATATTTACAATAAAAAAAAATCTATTTATCAAGCTATACTTTCTCATGTCTAATGTAAAAGAGCCTATATCAAAGCGCACGCTCATTTGCCAATGAATCGTTTTCGAGCCGGAGCTAGAACTTTCACAGTTATGATGTTAGTCATGTTCAGTTTGCGAGAGTGAAGGAAAGCAGAAGTTGACGTTAAGGCATGCTGATTTTGCAAAGAGACACGCAGCTGCGCTCTGAGCTGCAAAAACACTTTGTGGTTTTCACAAGTTTTAATCAGCAACATCTTGCAAGTGGAGATGGGGGCGCTTCTCTGAGGAGAGCCTGAGTTAACGCCGCGCAACACAGCGCGTTTTCATTCGATTGAGTTTGTTGTCCGGCTAATTTAATTGAAACGCAGAACAATGCACTGGCATCGCACATCTATCGAATCAATTTTGTTTTGTCAGTCTTTGTTGCTTTTTTTTTTTTTCGAGGAGGGACTGCGGAAGTGTGTGCGGAAAGTCTGAGGTTTGAGACAGGAAGCCTGCTCAGCTCTGATAACGACACCTGACAAGCGCCCAGCACTTTGCTATAAATTATTCCTTAAAGAACTAAATCAGGCATTGGAATAACTACAAACAAGAAACACAGGAATGCAGCTGAATCTAGTCTGCTGTATAGGACACCGAATAAACAATAAAAACAACCCCAATGCGTCACATAATCATAAATGTTCACCAAAAAAAACGTAGTGAGAAATTAGAATAGGCCTATTTGAGAAACGCTATTTTATGAAATAGTATTATTTATGAAAGCCTTGTTTGAAAACATGTCTGTTTGAAACAAAATATAACCTAATGGTTATTTTCAAACGGAATAAAATATGATTACACGTTATTACTTGTGCAATACTAATACTAAGCCTAATTAACTATTTCCTTGCTATATAGTTATGATTAGAGCTTGATTTAGGGTTGCTTGCATGTAATTACGCAGAGCTAATAATGTAACGTGTAACACCTTAAAATAAAGTGTTAGCTATAATATGTAAATAATTGAAATATAATACAACAGCTAGCAAACAGTAAGCAGCCTATTTATGTTTCATCGAAATGCGCAGATAATGACTGGGATTTTAACGATTTGACATGTTATGATTAGATCGTGTTTGTTTCGTTTTGTTGTGAATGAATTAACACTGTCTAAATGAATCAAGCTTCTGGAATAACTAATTAACCTACCCCTCGCTTAGATAATCTCCAACCCAATTATAAACATTATATAGCTTCATTGGAACGTTTTCAGCACGAGTATAATAATACTGCATTAATAATATGCTGCTAGCCACCGTTTTCTGCCATGACGTACCATCTAAATAAAACTGAAGAAATTCAGCATATGGCATTTATCACAGTCGAAACGCATTAATATAGCCTATTAGTTATCGCAAAGTGCCATGTCAGGTTTGACCAGTCGAAAGCAGCCGATGCAAAATAATAAAAAAAAAAGAATAAAAACACATTCAACGTTTTGGTTTAGTGATTTTTAAGGGCTCTGTAGTATACCTTGTTGTTGGCGCGATAAAGCCACCTGCCTCGAGAGCGCCCCGCCATAATTGTGCCATATGTGAAATTCGGAACATTGTTTTCCAGTTTGCATTTGCGAGAGTTTTCGTCGTACTTAAGATGTTAAGGAAAAAGCAAGGTCAGCTGCATGTACTTGGCTAACTCGAAGGCTCGTTAAACCGTGCCATTTTTGCATCCGTGACAAAAAAAAATGAAAAGAAATTGAATAACAAATTTGTGCATACCCTCTCTCGCGCGCCGTGGACACCATTTCGTTTTTTATCTGAGTCTAAATGTTGTAGCGGTTTCTTGTGTTATTAAAGAGCCGACATTCAACCACGAACGGGAAGGAAGAGGAAATTTTGTACAAGAAGGAAAGAGTGGGGACCTGCATCACCGCCTTGCTCTCTCACCAGTAGTCGCGCTAACCGTGTGGGTGGTTGCGCACTCGCTACTCATTTTCAGAACAGACAATAAACCAGATCAAACGCCTACCTTAATAGTACAGTCCATTGCTGATTTATGTGGAGTTCATGAAGAAAATACTTTAGTAGACTTAAGCTATGAAAAGCCAGGTACTTTGATAACCCCGCTGAAACGCATCGACTTGTGTGCACAGGCGCATTTAGTCATCGGCGCAAACCATACTATTTTCGCTTAGACCATAACCGGATGGCAACGGTTTTTTTTTCTTCTGAGCTCTCCTTTCTAAAATTGGGAAGTGAAGTCACACAAAAGCATCTAGCTCTGTTCCTTATTGGTGAACTCTTATTGCACCAACTCCTCGGAATATTTATTGAGCCAAAACCTCCCGTTTAAAATTCACTGGTTATAATGGTATATAAATATGTATTTGTTCAAATCTGATCTATTTCCTTTTAAGAACTATATACTGTTTAAAACGTTTTCTCTTTATTTGCGGTGAACATCTATTAAAAGGTGATCTGCGACATAGGTAGGTTATAGGTTATGTGTGAATAAGTTACCTAAAGCTTTGTTTGTAACCACTTATGGTAGGCTATTGTACTTTGACTGTGGTCCTATATTTTTTCACCTTTTCATTGCTTTTTGATTATCGTGAACTCGATTACGTTTTATGTTACCTTGATTATAGACAGTTTACCTTATCTTCAAACATACAACATGTAGCCTATATATATATGTGTGTGTGTGTGTGTGTGTGTGTGTGTGTGTGTACATATACAATATACATACTTATGCAGGAAATCGCGCCTTAAGTTAGAATCCTCAAACCACAAACACCGTATCAGTATCCTCCATCAACAGCTGCATAAAAGCTCTTAAGAAAACAAGTGAAGAGAATGCGTTGCGTTATGCACATATAGTTTGTGTAGCCTACCAGTGTCCTTAATTAAGAATAAAAACAGATGATTCCAGTCCGTAAACATTTCTTAATAGTTTTATTATCAAACTTAATTGTTCTGAAAAAAGTGTTTTAGTAACACAAAGATGTGTTAGTTTTTAAATGTTTATACATATATATATATAAACATTTAAAAACTAATATATATATATATATATATACACTACAATATA
>JAUMHI010000058.1:16722422-16757451 GCA_032359435.1 Enteromius unitaeniatus | reverse complement strand
GTCTCATGCTACCACTAGAGTGAAAGAACGGCCAGCAATCAAAAGGGACCAAAACATCAGCCAGAAAGCATAGGAACTGAGAAGTGGTCACCACCTGCAGAACTTTATTGGGGGTGTCTTGCTAATTGCCTATAATTTCCACCTGTTGTCTATTCCATTTACACAACAGCATGTGAAACTGATTGTCAATCAGTGCTGCTTCCTAAGTGCACAGTTTGATTTCACAGAAGTCTGATTGACTTGGAGTTACATTGCGTTGTTTAAGTGTTCCCTTTATTTTTTGAGCAGTGTAGTTGCATTTTTGTTTGTTTCCATTCAGCATACCTTTTAAAATATTGCCTCTAGTGGACTGGAGTCTTGCTAAGGACTGACTGTTGCTGACTGTTCAGTGCATGGCTGGTTTCCGCTGTGCTGTTATTGCCTTTTTCAGCAGCTTTCAGATCCCACGTGTCCTCTTTCCCCCTCCCTTTTGCTTTTTTCATGTTGTTTCTCCTATAGGGGCCTTTGGGCGGATAATGAGAACTTGACTATTTGGTTTCGCTGTTTTCTTTAGCATAAAATACCATAGCCTCATTCTTTCTTGCCTTGGTAACTTTATCTGCTTTGTATAGCAAATAATGTTGAAAATATTCATGGTAGATGAAGGAATGGTAGCCTGGAAAACACATTGTGTGTGAGAAGTGTTTCTTTTGCTGAGCTCTTTGTCCATGTTGTCTGCATGGATAATTGCCCCCTTCCCTGTGCCCCTGCAAGTGCTCTGACTGTAATCATCCACCCTTCTTTTTTCCTGTCCTCTAACTGTTCTTTTCCTCTTTCTGCTCTCTTTCTGCTCTCTCTCTCTCTCTCTCTCTCTCTCTCTCTCTCTCGTGTGTGATTGGTTCAGATCTCTCTGTGCACGAGTGGCAGCAGGACAGCAGCAGTGGGAACAGCAGTAGAGTTTTGAGTTACACCATCGCCATCAACAACCCGCTGGGCCCAAAAACCGCTCCTGTGGTGGAAACACAGGTGGGTCCACACAGCTCTTTCGCTTTGTTTTTATCTCATCTGTTTCTCAATCACATTCATTCTTGTTTAAATGATAGTTCATGGAAAAATTTTAATTTTGTCATTGTTTACTCACCCTCATGTTGTTCTAAACCTGTGTGCTTTCCTTTGTGGAAAGCAGAAATACATATACTCTGTGTGTGTGTGTGCGTATATATATATATATATTAGTGCTATTAAATAATGAATCCCAATTAATTACATCCATATATTTATTATGTATATATGAATATACACACATACGGAATAAATTCTGGATTTACATGAATATAAATATATACATATTTATACAAAATATAATATATCTTGTGTACATGTTTGCCCTAGTAAATGGTGTTCATTTTTAGGTGAACTGTCCCTTAAGTATGATAACACATAATAAATGCATCACATTTGAGAGAACATAGCCCCCTTATATATGTATATATTTTATGTATATGTGTATATATATATATAATATGGGTAGTTCATGTATGAATTTGTCCTATGGTGTGACATAAAAATGTAAATGAAATGAAACGATGTAAAAAAAAAAACCCTAACGTTGAATATAAACCTCTCTTATGCTATTTTTAACTCTAATAAAGATACATTTTTCTCATGTTATTTGTATGTTTATAAGTTTTTTTTCACTACATTTTTGCTATGTCACACCATAGGACACAGTCCAATTTTTGTTTCTTATTAGTAATATATATATTTTTTTAGACTATAATAATCAATATCTTAAAGAAATGTTGCAGATATACAGTATTAAGTCTGCATGATTTGGGATGAAATTTTAATTCTGATTTTTATGAATAATTACGATTGCCATAGCGATTTACAATGCATTTTTTTAAAGAGCTACAGGTTTGCTGTGCTTGTCTGTAGAGCTCCACAATTTTTAAAAAAAAATTTGATTTATGTATCAGTACGACTATACGTAAAATAAATGATATAATAATTACTATAATATAAAATATAGTCATATTTTTCGTTTAGTTTATTAATTAATATAAAACAAACTAAGAAATATTACTATTGTAATACTTTTCCATTTGTATTATTTTTTAAAAGTTGCATGTTTGCTGTTCTTGTTAGTAGAGCTGCACAATTTATCCAAAACTGTGGTTGTATGTGGTCCTCTGTACCAGTACAGTTGGGGAACGGCTGCTTTAATTTCTTCTTTTTAAAACATTAAGCCTCAAGTTTTTTAATATAGTGGAAAACAGCAGAGAGCCCTTAAATCTTCTTTTTTTTCTCAATTATTCACACTAAGACATATCATGGTTTCGGTTTTATTTTAAATAAAATTATTGAAAAATATATTTTAAACATTCAGTCTTTGTTAATGTTAACCTGTTTACACAGTTCATGTATAACTAGACGTTCATCCACCTACTGCAATCACATTTGATCTATCTTTGCAGCTCAAATAACACATATAAACATAAAGTGCTTACACAATATTCTGCTTCCTTAATAAGTGCATTAATGGAAACAATTTTTGCTTTTAGAAATAAAAAATGATTTCTTTGATAATCAGCAGAATCCCAGAACCCAGACTTTTCTTTACTGTATTTGTTTCATGCCGTGCAGACTCTCCACAAGAGCAGCACCCGGGGGGAGTGTTACGTGGTGGACTCAGAGGTCATAACCTCAGGCATCCCCTACCAGGACTACTTCTACACTGTACACAGATACTGCCTCACCTCTGTCAACAAGCACAAGAGCCGCCTCAGGTAGAGCTTCCTGACCATTGTTATGCATGCATTGTTATGCTCCGAACTCAAACATCGCTGAGGGAGCCATTGTGTGTGTGTCTGCAGGGTCTCGTCTGATATCTGCTACAGGAAGCAGCCGTGGAGTCTCGTGAAAGCTCTGATAGAGAAGAACACTTGGAGCGGCATTGAAGAGTATTACAGGCACATGGGTGAGTAGGTTTTCTTCTCAGCGCAGACCTCAACTGTGACATTGGTGCTAAAACGATTCTCTGTGGCTCGTCAGAGATGGAGGTGTGTAAGCTGGAAACGCTGTTACAGTCGGAAGTTACTGTAGTGAGCACCGGGGAAGTGCCTTCCGCAGACTCCGCCAAGACTCCCCCTGGCCTGCGCAGACGCAAACGCAACTGTCCCAGACGAGCGGGAGAGAGGGAGAGAGAAAGAGACGGAGCTGGAGGAGGAGGCGGGGAACGGGGAGACCGAGGAATTGGAGATGAGCGAGAAAGAAGGGAAGCTGGTGAGTCAGTCGATTCAGAGGAGTAGAAGAGTCTGATTTAAGCAGCCCAAGTGGAATGTGTCGACATCTAGTGGTGGAATGTGGAATTGTTTTGACTCAACAAATTGTAAATCCATATTTGTGAAGATCATTTCTGGCCTTAGAGGACCTTAGAAGTATGAAACATGCGAATTACATACATTACAGTTTTTTGCATTGTAATTTAACGGTTGCTCTGCAAGATAAATGTGATTATCATCGATTGCTTTTATTTTACAGTACAGGATGCAATAGTAATATCTTTGATTTGTAATGATAAGATAAGTAAAGTATTATTAAGTATTAGGAAAACATTAAAAATGTAAATATATAATAGCTCTAATAATAATAACAGTATGCCTTTACTGGAATAAAAAGATGTTTTACTTGAGAAGTATGACCTATGTGATTTGTGTAAATCTGACCAAGCAAAAATCTACAGTACAGTAATGTAAAGGATGTAGGAGTATCATCATTTAACTGTGGTTCTATAAAATAAGTTATTTGCATTATATTACAGTACATTAGTTATTGCATTAATAGTATGTCTTTGTTGATTTCTAATGAATTAAATAATTTAATAAACTAAGATTTTGATTGATAATGTAGATTTCTTTTTTGAATAATGTTGATAATGTAAATATATATATATTTGATATATTAAATTATTTTTTTGCCATAAATATTACTGTTATAATTGTTATTAATATTAAATCAGTTTAATTAAATAAAGTTATAAAGCAAACGTATATAGTACATTACTAATATTTTAACATGTTTTTGAAGTGTTCAATAATTATAGAAATGTATATAATATATAATCCAGGTTTTTTGTCCTTATCTGATCACATGCCTGCTAATGAGATATTTCCTGTTTTGTTCAGGTGCTCAGTATATGAAATTAGGGGAGAGGTGGCGTGGAGCCGGCAGCAACAATAATAGCATCTCCACCATCCTGCTCATCGTCAGCTTCATGTGAGTGTTTTCACCTTTGGCTGTCTCTAAATAGTACTCTGTGTGCATTTGTAATATCAGACTCACTTAAGATGAACAAGATTCAGTCTGAGCTCACTGTGTTTTTCTGCATGTTACGCTCAGCTCTGATTTCTGAAGATCAGAATATGTACCGTAATGACTTTTGATAGCGTTTACATGAATTAATCATTTTTTTGCCATCTTTTACTGGTCCTCAGGTCATTTGAAATGTAATTTGTTTCTGTGTAACAGTAAATTGAGTAAATATCATTTTATTTTTCTCTCAGAAAGCTATAATAGAGCTTCAACTAATATAGCATCCAAGTTACGTAGATCTAAAACATCTTAAATCTACATCCACTCAAAAAAATCTTTTGATTTCCACTGAAGATAAAATTCAATGCAACGTGAGGCTGAGTATATAATATTAGAAATGATAAATATAAGTGAACTCTTTTTAACACTAACTTATAAGGAGTGTCTCTTTTTCTGTTTCCCCCTTCTTTTGCGTACTAATATGTCTCCTTGCTGATCCTCTCTCTTTCATCTTGCTTTCCTTGCTTCCTCCTGCATATAGGATCTGTGTCAGGTAGAGCCTCTGTCTGTGCTTCAAGAAAAACGCACACACACATCTTCACCATTGATGTTGCACCAAGTACAGATCGTTATATTGAAATCTGCTCTCTGTTCTTCCTTCAGTCTGGTTGTTCTGGTGGCTCTGAACATGATGCTCTTCTACAAACTCTGGGCTCTGGAACGGGCCGCACACACACTGGAGACCTGGCACTCGTACTCTTTAACCGACAGGTACGGTCACACACACACACACACTGTTTTTCAGCATGCTGATGCTGAAGTGTTTCTCTGTGCAGTCCTCTTCCACAGACAGCAGGAGAGTGGGCCCAGGTCCTGCAGCTCCAGAGGCAGTTCCACCAGGCCCAGATGAACAAATGGCAGCAGATCCTACAGTCTTCTGTCACCCTGCTGGATCAGGTGTGTGCTTGAGCTCAACTTAAGATGTCTGCATCAGGAAAACTAATTAGAAGTAAAAACTGTCTGTCATCAGAATATTTTACTAATTTTTATTACTTTTTAATAAAAGTGTCCTGCATCTCCACCCATTTGGAGTTGGAAGTGCATGCTTTTTCTCTAATTCTGTATTGAGTTTATTAGTATTGTTACTTATTTAGAAGTTAAAGAAAACACAGAATAGAATTTTTTGGTGCACTTCTTTAGGGATAATGTTGGTCATTTTTTTGAGCTGTTATTGCATGAAGTGGTAAAAAAGGATTACTTTGTTGTCTTGTTTTTAGAATAATAAATTGAGTGATATAATGAAAACAAAGTTGATGAAGTTTTGTATTTTTGTATTATTCATAATTGTTAAAGTAATATGCTTGAAAAAATGGATGACAGATTAATAATTTAGTTTTTTTTTTATATATTCCTCTATTTTTTATTATTATTTATTTATTTACTTTGTGGATAAATTTTTGTCCAAATATTATTTGTTAGCCAAAAACTGTGTTTTTGCTGACTCTTTGAAAAGAGACCAATTTCAAATTAAATTTATAACGATTTTATTACTATTTTGTTACTATTCCTAGCAACATTCATATTTATTTTCAAAGAAAATATTTTTAATTTCAAGAAGAATTCAAATATATTTGAATTATTTAATGAACTCTAAAAATCTAATTGTTTTGAGATAATGTTGATAATTAAAATTAAATGAGGTTTATTTCAGAATCTCATGTGTTTTAATCATCAGAATATTTGGTTTATTTGTCTTTATGCTTGAAACTGAGAGAAAGGTATTATATTTTAATTTTACACATTTTAAAAACAACCTCTATTTCTGCTGAAAAAGCAGAAACCAGACTAAGCTGATTTGCTTTAATATCTTTAAGCAAGGGTTTTCTTAATGATAAAACATTAACAAATAAGACAAGACAAATGTATTATGAAAACAAAAAAAATTGATATGATTTATTCTTGTCGTCTTTGCTCTTGTAGATGAAGCAGTCTCTGGAGAAGCTCCACAGAGGAATGATCACACCTGAGGTGCAGCAGGAGTCTGAATCAGAAGCAGAAACACTGACGGATCAGTGAGAGCGTACGGTAACTCCTTCACCTTACCGTTTACAGACTGTGGACCCCGCGACATAGCTGTCCACGAGGGGCCAAATCACGGACGGGAGACGGTGCTCAGCTCAGTGACATTAACGTTGGGATGGAGGTGGGTATCTTCTAGCTCACCCTTGTATCCCAGCAGCAGCTACAGGACTTTATACTGGCTGTATAAAACACATTCAACTCTTTTATCAATCGGAGTACCATGAACTCTGGGTCTGAAGCAATAACACATATGTACGGGAGCTTCTGTGCTGCATCTTGAGCCGTTTGGTCCGTACTGCGTGTCTGAAAACTGTATTTCATCGTGGACCTTTAAAAAAAAAAAAAAAAAAAAAAAAGAACTTGAGAGGGATGCACTGAAGATTTTAAAAGAGGGAAATGTCTGAAATCAACCTTCAAGAGACCTCTCAACCATCATTTCACAAATCTTATTTTTATGTCATCATGGGAGAGAATTTACATTTTTTTTAGCTGTTACTCAAACTGAAGTGTGTCAGACCATTGCAGTATTTATTTAATAGACTTGAATTACAGTCTAACGTCGTTGTGTTTCAGCTCAAACAAGGACCAATGTAGAAATGGGTGGAATGAGTATGAGTATGGTATGAAAACAAATTCCCATTTTAGCAATAAATCTTGTGGAAAAATTGTAATGGACAATTAACAGTTAATCTGTGAGAAAGAACGCAAAAACGTCTACTTAGGGAAGAGTACCAGAGTGATTGTTTTACAATTTTAACCATTTCTTCTTTCTCCCTGATGTTTTAGATAATGTTTTTTGTTTTAAATCCCTCTGTATTTATGACTTAGGGGTGAAAGGAGCTGTTTTTGTGTAGTTGAGGTGTCAAGAAACTTGTGGAGTTTCACTGGAATCAAACTTGAACTGTTCAGGGTTACTATTAGCTTGAGCAGCTGACTGTGCACACAGATTGAAGAACTTGAGTCGTTCCTCAGGCTGGACGTTTGGGACCAACCACAACTCAAGATCAGGAGGACCACTGTCATTTCACTCAACACTGTGTAGGCCAGTCTCACACAGAACATGTCTGTTTCACCTCAATCCTTTTTTTGTTTTTTTTTTGCATTGTGGCATTTTAATGACAGTTAAGCACCCCCCCCATCATAATTTTTGTCTATGATTCTCACTACTCTAATGCAATAATGAAATACATCCTTCCTTGTGTGGACAGTTATTTTACATTAGAAAAAGCATCATTTAAAACAAATGCTGTATTAATAAAATATGCATTATCCTCAGTAATGGAAACGGAAATAAAAACACCACAATGCAGAAAATTCGTTTTTAATGTGAAATAAGATGTGCATGTTCTTGGTGAGATTCACTGAGAGGCTATGAGTTGGTCCTTTGTTTCATTTTTTTTTTTTTTTTGGACTGTCTGTTACTGATGTCCAGCCATTTCATTTCTGTCCCTGTATGTGTCCCCTTCAGCCTCAGTGATCTCTCCCTCCTCTGAGTGTGTTATCAGAGTGTGTCTGTCGTCTGTCTGTCTGTCTGCGGGCGCTGCTGTGCAAAGCCCTTGCTCTGAGTGATGAAAAAGTGTGCTATTTATTCGGGTCAGGAAGGGAGAGAGCGAAGGTGGGATGTATTGTATAGATTGTAAAAATGAACTGTGATGGTCACAAATGTATAATAAAAAATGCCAAAATATTGTACAATTGTGTGTGTGTGTTACTGATTGAATAATATCCTTTTTTTTTCCACAGGTACTTGATTTTGTATGCCCATTTATTACCAGTTGTTATTGTTGATATTTTTTTTTTTTATTATTATTAATGATTCTTACCAATATTAAAGTTTTTAATATATATATACTTTATATTTATTTATATATATATATATATATATATATATATATACTTATTATTTATACAATTTTACCCCAAACATTTGAGTGTTATTGAATGATTTCCACAAAAAAAGTATATATATTTTTGCTTAACACAAAACAAATTAGCAAAATGCTTTCTGAAAGATCATGTGATACCATGTGAAAACTGGATTCCATGCTAAAAACTAAACAATAGAAGCCCAATAGAAACAATCACAGAAATTCTAATGGTTTCCGTTAAAATACAATTATGAACCATTAAAAATTATTTTTTGTAGTGTGGTTTGGGCACTTTTCCAATAGGATTTAAAGTCCCACCAATAGAATCCATCAAATACCTGAAGACACTATTATACTTTCCATTAAATCCATTACATTTTCTATTGTGTTTTGGGCAGGGTTCTATTGTTTTTTTCTTTCAGCAGGGATGTGCTGAAAATTCTGATTTGTCACTACAGAAAAAATGTTGCTCCTCCAGTGCTGTCAAACAATTAACCAATGCATCCAAAAGATTTTTTTTTGCTCACATATTATGCATATTTATTAAGTATATATAAATACAAACACACGCATGTGTGTGTGTGTATATATATATATATATATAAAATATATTTATAAATTAAACATAGTATAAAATATAATAATATAAATGTATATACATGTAAATTTTTCAAATTGTATTTATAAATACATATACACATTTTTATAAGCGATTATTTGTTTGACAGCACTTTCACAATATTTGTTTTCTTGTATTTTACTATATGATGGACCCTTAATCATGCTAGATTCAGAAAAACACATCAGCTGTACTTTTGAATGTATTTTATTATATACTATCTTGTCCATAATTCTTTTGGCAAGCAACATTTTCACTTCAACATGAAATGCATCCTGGAATCGTTGAGGCTGTAAAGTCGTCGTATGTTGGTATACTTTACAGAGTTGCAGACATTGTCAGAAAACTACGATATTGTGTGACATCTAAGTGTTAGTCAGTACGATACCATCTATGTTTTAGTAATGGCAGCACTAAAAGCAGCTGTGCAGGTAAAGTTTTGCTCGGTGAGGTGGAGGAGGAAACGGATCCGGTGTTATAACTGTGGCAGTGTTTATGACGGTGTTCATAAAGGCGTGTTCAAAATCATGCAGTAGAAATCCACCCATATAACAACCAACGAATGAAAGATATAAAAAAAGTAAGAAAACCAGAGCTGGGAAGTCTCAAGAACGTTCATTCATGCATAAAGGCAGTGAGACTTTGGCAGTGTTGTGCTGCCCTCTGTAGTCACTACCAGAAACTGGCTACTATAGAGGGAAGAGGAAAGACTGGAAGCTTCTTACTGCACTTGTGAATGAAATCAATCGAAACTCTTTTTTCCGTTTCCTTTGAAATCATCATCATGCACGAGGAACCGGAGGCATAAACATCGTTCCTTAAGGAGGCACGCTTAACACTTTCAGTCATTCTCAATCGATTTCATGCAGCCCTTGATTATCTTGTCAACAAAGACAAAAAGGGGAAGAAATGTGAGGCCCACTTGAGAATGATTAATAGCACAGATCCTCTACGGCACAATAATATATTCATCACGTTTTTGTATACAGTAAAGGGTCTTACACAACACTTTCCTGACGTCTATGATATTAACATACACGTGACATTCATGTTTCTTTTAGGAGAATGATACGAATAGCTTTATATGCTACTCACAATGTCTGCTTTTTACCCAGAACGGTTATTTATACTTAATGGTGTAAAAATCTGACACCAAGGCAATAAAATCTAGTACAGGGTCATGATGTTCATTAGCCTGGCTTCCGCGACTATAAAGTTCATAGGAGCTTAGTCTGGCAACGCTACCTTACTACAGGCCTTCTGGGAGGCGGCCTTGACCTGCATCCATCAGATGCCTCTGTATACTACTAGATAAATCTACAACCAATCAGGACACTCATTTTGATGACGTATGCGTAGCGACGGAACCTGAATTGTGTCGTCACCAATTATACCTAGCTTTATTAAAGCAGTAGGAAAATGTCTTTACTTACTTTAATTACTTCTGCTCCGTTTTCAAAGAAAACCAATCATTAAAATTTCTCAAAACAGCTTTCAGTTTCTCAACAACAAAACAGCTTCTCATTGCTTCCCACTTTTTTGGGAACGAAAATGCTCTAAAACAGCAGCTTTGCCAGACTCGCGAAGTGAATGTAGCGTCAAAGGAAGTAATGGCGGGCTCAGGCTAAATGTTCATATAAATGCAATGACAATGTAGGCTAAGTGAATTACTGCATACCAGTTTTTTTTTTTTAAATGCACTCTTCTGGCTCAGTAGATATCCTGTGGTGCCTTATTTTTATCTTTATTTTAAAATTTTATTTTGTGGAAAAAGCAAAGAGGTGTTAAAAGCTAAAATAGGTATGTACACGTCATGTTCAGTGTTACAGATTGATGCTGGAACCAGTGAACGCATCATTCATTTGTTAACCTCAAATTGCTCGACTAGAGCCTTAAAACAAAGTGTTTCCTTTTGATGTAATGTGTGACTGTGTTTCCCTGATGGTTTAGAACGGAGGCTCTGCCACAGTCGTCCACAAAGGTCAAAACAGCAGCCCTGAAGGTGACGGAGGAGGCCGTGATGGACGGAGCGTCAAGCTTTTGGCTTGAGACTTTTTTTGGACCTGAAATAAAACAGAAAAGAAGACATGGTTTAACTCACTTGGAATGCAAAAAAACCCAAAAAACAATCACAGGTACATTTAACTAACCCACCTGTGTTATTCTGCCACGGCTACACCTGCACAATTATCTTTGCTCTCCGAGGTTATAGCTAAATATTCCGCCCTAAGAGAACGGAAGGAGGGAAAGAGAGGCAGAAGGGACAGAAAAGGTAATGAAGGAAAGAAGAGCAACAGGAACTTGAAAGGTTTTGAGAACAGCAGCTTGCAGATAAATATAGATCTGTTTGGGATTGAGAAAAAATAGTTTTGAAGGATGAAAAGCAGTGAAAACTAAAAACAATTACCAGAGGGTCAGTTTTTTATTTTGTATTTTAATTCATAAAATAGATGTCACTGCATGTTTCTTAGCTTTGAAACCATCTTTCCACTTCACAAGCTAAAGAGTGATGGACTAGTTAGTTGGATTATTTGTAGACTATTGTGATGTTTTTATCAGATGTTTGGATTCTTATTCTGACGGCACCCATTCACACAAGTTGATGTAATGCTTCATTTTATAGCTAATTGGAATTTTTTTCTAATAAAACTATTCCTTTAAAATAAAGCCACTAAAGAACCTTCTTCCATTAATGAATCTTTTGTGGAATTGAAAGATTCCATGTATGTTATAGATTCAATAAAAAACCCTATATTTTTAAGAGTGTACATGTTAATGCATTCCAAAAAGTTTACAAAATGAACTTTCACCATAAAAACTCTATAGTTTTTTTCATCCATTTATGGTTGTATACAAATACTGCCCTTCAATATGTTTAATCCCAAATTTTCTGATTTTACAGGACATGCCTAAAAGTCGTTATTGAGGCAGACAGGTGTTTGTTATGAAGGAAGAGCAAACAGAAAGGAAGTGTGAGGAAATTGGAGATGTGAAGACTCACTCGCTCTCTCTCAGTGCTTCCTCTCCAGCTGCTGCGATTTTCTTGTAACAGTAGACCATCTCCACCACTAGCCACAACTGCAGCCCGATGATGGACACGTACATCATGACCTCAGATAAGATGGACGCCGTGCCTCTTGTAGCTAGGGGTGAGTGACAAAAAAATTTAATTTCAGTATCAATATTAGGCTCTTTTATGTATAACTTTCATGTAGCCAATAACACCTTATCTGATTACTTTTTATTTACTACTCTTTTAAGTTTGGTTCAAAAAAAGAATGACAATGATGCAAACTCTCAATGATCAGTAGTGACATCATTGCTGATGTGGTCCTGACTCAGCCTCTGAAAGGAAGTAAGGATACATCTGACTGATTTATCGTCAACTGCAAATATGACATGATGGCTTTTGTTCAAGTGGACATGCATGTTGTCAGCAGAAGCGTCAAAGCAGACACGTGACCCCTCAGATTCCTCAGAAGCTGATTTTGAGTGCATCAACAATAACAAAAAAATTGTATTTGATAGCATGACTTGTGGAGAGTTGGGAATGGGACAGGACCGTAAACTCTTTTCCGACATAGAACACACTGGGATGTTTGGATGTTCCTTCAAGTCCAAGAAAATGTTTTTATATGAATATTGTGAACTTAAATACATCCTTGCTTTCAAACAGATAAGCACTGCTGAGTCAAGGACACCAATGATGATGAAAGCTTTGATGCTGCTGCTGCCATGACAACACTTTGCTTTCAGGGTCGTGTAAAGGCAATGACAGTGTCCTTGTTTTTGACATTTCAAAGGCATTTCTATTCAGCGTTGATTCATCTTTCTTTATGGACACACCCTTGAGTTCCTTTCAAGGCTGAATTGATATTGTCAGGCCAGTGACGTTGTCACCTCCTTACTTTGATTTGTGCTTGTGTCATCTCATATAAATGAACCTACCTTTGCCTACTACGTTGATGTTGATAAACTTGGTGGCGTTGGTGCGGTACTCGTAGTTGGGGAAGACAAGTGTGCGGTCGAAGTAACATCGATAGGTGCCGGTGTCGTTGAAGGTGACGTTAAGGATGAAAATTGAGCCGTCTTGCACATCGTTGGTCTTTTTACTGCCGTTCCAGGCCAAGCGGTCATCAAAGCGGTCATCCATTATGTAGCCTTTCATTTCTGCATAACTGTAGATCTAATTGTAAGAAAGAACCAGACCTGTATGAGTTTCTTTCCTCAGAAAGAAACACACAGGAAGAATGTTGGAAACCAAACACAAAGGCTGTTGTTTTATCAGCTTACCAGCATTCTTCAAGAAATCTTCTTTTGTGTTCAACAGAATTAAGAAACTTGTACAGGTTTGGTAAATAAATGATGACAGAATGGTAATTTTAAGTAAACCATCCCTTTAACGGTCATGGAAAAGCTGTAAATGTAATGCCATTTTCAATTTTAGTTTTTCAAATTCCTCTGTTTTTTAATATAATAACAATGAATAATAAAAAACAGTATATTAATATCATAAAAACAATGAATTGAATTTTGATCTGTCATAAAACAGTTAATAGGCTAGATAGGCTAGATTTTACCCTGACATAAATTCAGATTTCCTTAAATAATTCATAATAATTTTAATAGTTGGCACATCATTTCATTGCTAATTAAGTCCACAAATGTTTGCAAAAACTATAGAAAGTAACTTGAAATAGCATTTTCATGTAAAATGTATTTCAGTTATCTTTGTTTTATTTGCAGGAATCATTTTTACTGTGTAGAAGAGTACAACAACCAACAGTGATAACATTTAATTTGTAAATATTTCATATGAAAAGTTAATATAATATATTTCCTAACATGTAATGTTTGTCATACTCATTTATTATCGCTTAACAAATAGAATTCTAGGATAATATAATATGCTAAATGTGTTCTCACTCTCACAGATGAAATGCTTTTGTGTAAAGCATATTTGTTGACACTAATTTTTGCAGCTATTTATTTTAACAACAAAGGCCTTAATCTGCCTTCCTTGTAATATGTCCACAGGTTCAGCTCTGGAATGTTCCTGTCTGAAATTGTGCAGTAATTCACTTCTAAAAATGCATGATCCTGGCTTTGTGTTAAAAATGCAACAGTTTAAGATATGCTTTGGGGTTTAGATGATGTTTTGAGCATTTTACACAAGCACGCAGCTCTACAATAGTTCTTGGACAAAAAATAAGAATTGGAAAAAGCAACATTAATTTAAGTACTGCATCATGTGCAGCTTGACTTCAGTAATGTGAAGTCGAGCTGTAATGCCTGGTTTTTGGCCTCATACTCACATGTGAAAATTCACTCTCGCCTTTGGCCATGAACCACCAGTCCACTGTGGCAGAGGCCGGTACTTCCCCTCTCATCTTGCAAGAGATACAGCCCAATTTGAAGCCTTTCCCCGTCACTGCCTCTGTGTCGGAGTCCACTTCCACACACGCCCCATGGCAGAGCCAAGCTACAGGAAAAACAAAACATTCAGCGACAGAAACAGACACAACTGCTTGACTTCATAAAGCACTCTATTAAAACTTAACGATGCCCACTTTCTGTTTAGAACTGACAGGCATTACTGCGTCAAAATCCTTTTTTTTTTTTGCATGCGTTCCCATTTGGAAGTATGCATGCTTTTTTAAGTACAAGGCAGAGCGTTTTCTTGCAAGTTTTATTTCCACTCATGAAAACTGATTGTGCATTAAAATAGTTCGAATGAACTGTGATTTCAGAGCACAGTATTTGCTCACTTGTGTTTTTGTCCTAGCAGAAAAAAGCTTTGAGGGGAAATAAATTGTTAGCGGTGAGCTGTGATCCTTTTTTTCCAGTCATTACTCTATTTTCATATATAGATGCAAGTCTCTATATATGCCGAGAAGTCGCAAACGCTTGTAAAAATAACACACCTGATATTCCAAGTATCTCTCTCACACTTCACCCTGCAGTTTCCACTGAGACATCTGCATCGCTCTCAACCAATGATCTTTTTGCAATTCTGACCTCTGGAGAAGTATTTATATATGTGCAATGAGATGAGGGACAGGACACAAATCAATCACAGCTACAGATTTCAGTTATTAACTAAAGTCGTCCTGCTGGACCTTCTGCTACTTCGATTTTTTTATGGCCATCTCTTTACGGAATGCTCAGGAAAACAACATTTTGCTTTTGATGGCTGAGAGGAAAGGAGGAAGGAGAGAACGAGTAAAAATTGATGTGCCACATCAACTGAAAGACAAGAGAGGAAGAAAACAAGAGAGGAAGAAAGGAAACAGAGTTAAATGTTTTCAGTGTTACATCCATCACATCACTGATCATCATTGACAGATAATTGATTTATTGGCCTCTGATTGGCTGTGGAGAGGAAAAAGAAGGGAAGACTGGGAAGGAAAGACAATTAGCATCATAGATACACTACAGTTTGAGAGGAAAATGTAGGAAAGGTGTAAACACAAGCTCAGTTAAAAGTTACGATTAATTATTTGATCTAGAAATATTTCAAATAATTATTATTTGAAGTAGAAATAGACTTGAGATTGTGTAGAGCGCTTTGAAGCTGTACTGAATCTCAAATTTGGACCTTCAACTTGTTGAGTCCCACGGAAGCCCACTATATGAAGAAAAATCCTGGAATGTTTTCCAGAAAAAAATATTGATTTCTTTTTGACTGATGAAAGCAAGACATCTTGGGTGACAAGGGGGACGAAGAAATGTTTATTCTATTCTTTTTGTTTTGTTTTTAAAACTTTTAATGCAACTTTTAGAGAAAACAGTAAAGGAACTTATCTTTTCCTAAAACAAGTAGTAACATCTAAAAAATTTACATTAAATAAATCCAACTGATAAAAACTATTTATAAATAAAATTTTAGTGCAAATGTTTTGAGAACGTTATTAAAGACCAGATAACCAGAAAACATTCTATTAAAGGAATAGTTCACCCAAAACTGAAAATTCTGCTGTTATTTACTCACCCTTGAGTAATTCCAAATCTGACTGAATTTCTTTGCTCTGATGAACACAACGGAAGATATTTTGAAGAAAGTTTAAAACCTGGGCTCTGTTCTCCGATAATGTTGTCTCTTAGCGCATAAAGAAGACTCTAAAGGTACACCTTAACTACAGTTATACCTTTCCTACGTGTGTTCTCTGAACTATACCTTAGGATGTTGCTTAAGGTAAACCTTCTTAAGTGCGACCTTAGCAGGTGCTGTCCATTGATATCGATGCCTCGATGATTGATTGTGCGCTCTTTCCTTCACAGCCGTATAGGAAAAGTATTGAGAAAACAATGTTCTTTATAAAGAAGCGTTTTAGAAATAGTACAAACTGCATTTATCGGGGCTCATTTAAATATGGACATGCAGAAATAAATACGTTTATGTGTTTATAATTTTGCAAGTGTGCAATCCCACACCCTCACGGCCATAAGTGTGGTAAAGTTCTCCACAACGTATACCGACCCACCAGCCATATCACATTATTATTATTATTAGCGTCAACCTCAGTATTGAAGTGCATTATAAAACAGAATGCATTAAGTGTAAATGTTTTTTTTATTAAATTCACATCATTAAATAGATGCCATGGTTGACACATTTATTGGGAAAATAAAATCCTCCCTAACCCTTCCCAATATTTTATTTTGAACTTTTTTATTATTTCTTTCATTTTTACTGGGGTTGGGCGCTTAGAGGGGGTCTCGCCCAAGGAGTAATTCAATGTAGAACCGCCACTGCGTGGAACATCACAAAGGTGTATTATTATTTTTATTTAAAAAAAAAAAGAAAGAAAGAAATCTGGGACAGCATAGCCATGAAATTGGCAGCGTCTGGTTCCTGCCCATCGAGACAGTGGGACTCTTTATATAGACTCCTAAGCCGTTTCTGTCAAGTGGTTCGCCAGCTGATGTGCTTTAGGACAGTAATTAAAAAAGCTAACAACCATTAGTGTATGGAAACTTTCTTAATGAAAACACTTCCATTCACTGGGTGTAGGCTATAACAAATTAAGTATTTTATGTGTAAAAAGTAAAAATGTAAATTTAATACTAAATCAGATTTTTTATTAAATGTTCATTTAAAATGTTCTATGTGTAGTTAAACTGCGATGTGAAAAAGCTTTTTGCGTATTGGTGGTCACGTCAACAGCAATAAGGTACAGCTAAGACCTTACGAACGAATGACTTACAGAAGGTATACTTAACTAAGAAGGTTTTGGAAAACACGCGCTAAAGATAAGGTACATCTTAAGGTACAACTTAAGAACGACGTAGCGTTAAGGTGGTTTTGGAGAACGCAGCCCAGGTTGTCTTGGGTCACCATTGAAAAAAAATACTATGGAAGTCAAAGGTGACCCAAAACAACCTGGTTACAAAGAAATTACTTGACAGAATTTGCAGATTTGGGTGAACTATTATTCCTTGAACGTCACTGAAGGAATGTTCATAACTTTGAGAGAACCTAGCTGGAACATTAGCCAAAGTTCTGAGAATGTTACCTGTTAACCGGGCAAATAAAGATTTTTAATGATTAACTAAAGTTGCAATGCAATGTTTTCTTTTTTTGTATACATACGAGTGGAAAACGGATAAGAACAAATGTAGAATGAGAACTTTGCATAGTTTTTAACTGGATTTTGTGATGTAAGCATTGCGCTCAAAAGTGAATGTATTCTTGCAGTTGATTGTAGGAAAGTAGTGATGTTTAAGCAGATTAAATGGTTGGAGACATCTAATATGTGCCAGAAAAATTTCAATAGCATGCATTTACAATGAATCTTGATTTCATGCAAACTTTAGATGACAGCAGCAAAGATCTGGGCATCATTTTTAGGAATCAAAATGAGCAGATACATCAAAGGACACTTTAAATGTGGGATGGAAGGAGACATTGCTCTTTAAAAGCAAAAGAGGGCCAGTACATGCACAATAAGCTGACCTCAACCCTGTCAAAAATTCCTGTCTACACTTCAGTCAATGTCACTGCGGTGGCAGGGTCATTACATAACCCCTTTTTACAGAGATTACATTATGCAAATCATTCCAGATTAGACTGCACAATGGCCGCTTAATCCCAGAATTGCATTAATGCATTAAAATAGGCACTTATATTTTTGGACGGAAATATAAAAGACCTACAGTTTCACAAATGCTTTTAGCCAAAGTAACTTGCATTGGATTTAAGAAAACGTTAATCAGTCCATGCATTTCCTGGGAATTGAACCTATAACCTTGTTGAGGTTTGCTCTTCCCTGGTGCAATGAGACATACAAAGACAGAGAAGAAAACCCTTTTGAAAACTGATTCAGGTTTGAAAACAAACAGCCTAGGACAACGTTTCCATGCCAGCCAGCTTTCTTAATCTGTATAGCTGTGACATATGCAGTCTGGCCTCATGGGAAATGGCAAAGATCTGTGACAAACACGCTCCAGGGTGGAGACTTTCCATAGAAACAAGGGCTCTTTGATACATTTCCCAATATATCATGTTGGCCAGTATTTTTGGCACTGTGGTCTAACAATCGTTCTGTTGAATCTACATGTTCTCATCTCCATCCACTTCAGTCTTTAATCTAATCTCTAAAATGAATCCACAATGAGCCATTCTGTTGGAGACCCACGGGTTAAGGGTAAAGGCCAAAAAACAGTGTTATTTCCCCAGGCAACCCAGGTTTTTGAGCTCAAAGAAACCTTTTTTTTTTTTCACATTCATTTTTCAAACTGGGTTAAAGGGTGGGCTGCGCTGCAATTTATCTTTTCCTCACGCAATTGCTATTTCCTCAACTTCTCAATTTAATTGATGTGAGCTTTACCAGCGAGAGACGTCCTTACATTATGTCCTTGTGTGCCCTTGTCCAGATTTAGCATTCACATTTTCTCTGCCCTCCCCCACTGTCTCATCCGCTCTCTGACACACGTACATGCAGACACACCTTTTTTCACGTGCACTTCTGTTTTCTATAGTGTCAGACCCGTGCCGTGCACAAAACCTGCGTCACTGCTCTCTGAGCGAGCATGACAGCGCTGGATTCTGTTGAAAATCTGTTTAGAATACGAAGACTCGCTCCTCATTGGTTTGCCTGTTTCTAGGCCTGTTTTTAACCTCTGGTAAATGATTAATAGGCCCCCCCAAGCATTTCTAGGCTGTTCGAATAGGTCTAATCAGCAAAACGGCCATCCTGTCTGCTAATGCTTAGCAGCGCTGTCTTGACAGTTGGCCAGTAGATGCATTATAAATTGCTTCATTAACAAGACACACTTATGTAATGATATAATACAGTACGTTTGAGATTTTTAAATCATATGTTTTTGCCTTAGAAGCATTATCATGATTATTTATCATGCTTAAGTTAGGTGGTTTGTTCATTGAAAAACCATTTATTTAAAAAAAATAAAAATAAACTGGTTGACATGATACATTTTAAATTACATTTTTTTAATAAATCATAAATAGCCAGTATTAAAATTGTAAATAGTTTTGTTTGAATAATATATATATATAAATATATATATATTATAAATAACATAATAATTTTAAAATATATATATTTTTGATTATTTAAATTATTAGTCATTATTGTCAAATTTAACTTTGAAAGCATGTTAGATGATGTCAAAGTACAAATGTACATTTATATTAATATTTATATTATATTTTATATTCTAAATGCTAAATTCTAAATTCTAAAAATAGGGAAGACTAACTTTTCAACAACTCAGTATCCAACATGAAAAATACATCAGGTATGGTATTAATTAAAAACTACATAAGTTATTAGTAAAACAAAAAGCTCCCATACCAACCACCCATACCAACATGTGGTGATATTTGCCAACATTAAAATCAAAAAACTGAAGATTTTTCTTCAGTTTATTAAACAGTTCAATAAGAGGTCCATCATATCGTAGGACGTAAACAGTCTATATATGTATTTCAATCAGGACTATTTCTGCCAATGTTTCTTAAGTACATCCACCTCCCACTGCCTCACTCCACGTTTCCTTCAGAACTACTGAATGCTTGCTGCCAGGCTAATCATCAGCATCCTGTTACATGCACACACCTAACAAACATACATTAACATCCAAAGCATCATGCATTATTAATCCGGACGGTCTAATGGCGCTCCTGGAGTATAGTGTTTAGAGCAGGATATGATACAGCTGTTAAACAGTTGGTGAAAAACTGTTATCACAGTAGGTGTCTGCTGAGATTGGTGTGAGCAGCACAAGAAGACTGCGATAATGTCAGGTGCTGATTTCTATTAGTCTTTGTTTAAACTATCTGGATGCAGTGACACAGTCAAACCCTAAATAATGGAATCCACCGCAACATAAGATATCCACTCCAAGACTGCACCACTTGTCTACTTCTGTTTGATGAATTGCTCAAAGTCAGTAAATGGGCATCATCTTTGAGAGGTTGCTTAAGTGCATTTAACCAGCTCTAATAAAATAAGTGATACACTGTTATTCTAAAGTCTTTTATGCTCAGCAAGGCTGCATTTATTTGATTTTTTTAGCAGGCATTACTCCAGTTTTCAATGACACATGACCCTCTAAGAATGACTTCTTATTATTAGCAATCTTAAATACAGTTGTGCCGTTATTTTTTGTATTAAAACTGTGATGCAGTTTTAATGAATATAAGGTTCAGCATTTATTTGAAATAGAAATTTTGTAGCAATTATATAAAGTAAACAATGTAAGTCTGAAAATAAATGTATAAACAGCAAATTACTTAAATTTATTAAAAGTTCATACTGTTTTAGAATAAGAAATATAATCATTAATGCGATTTAAAAGTCACTAACTCACTTAGACACAACTAAATGTATGCTTGCTGAGTAAAATAATTAGTATTTTGTTCTGCCCAAGCTATACAATTATTTTTACAATAATAGTCTTCTATTGTGCTTTTGGTGTTTTCTGTCCCTTTTGGAGGTTGACAAACATGGACCCTCAATAGCCGTTACAAATATTCTTCATAATAACAATGACTGAATTTTACTTTTTG
The DNA here is from genome assembly GCA_032359435.1 of Enteromius unitaeniatus. Classification (NCBI taxonomy): domain Eukaryota; kingdom Metazoa; phylum Chordata; class Actinopteri; order Cypriniformes; family Cyprinidae; genus Enteromius; species Enteromius unitaeniatus. The sequence continues at coordinate 16,736,555 of JAUMHI010000058.1, read as the reverse complement.
GGTTGACTGTTTCTTTAAAGCTCAGAGATGGCAAACAGAAGGTCATAACAAGCCATTACTGTTGTGTCCTTGAATGGCATTTAAACTCAGGATGCTCTGGCGGGAATGAAGCTGTAATGCGTTTGATGCTATTATATGGTGACACTGAAACAATTTACACCATCCTAATCGTTTTAGCGGTTCTATTCAGATACTGTAGTTTGCCCATTCTGAGACTATATAATACAAGCAGATCACAGGCAACCACAGGGGACTTTCTTCCAGTCTCACGCTTTCATCCTCACACATGGTTTATCTTTCTTTCCATCTGCCCATGCTCTCTCCTCTAAATAAAAAACAGCTCCTTAAAGCCCCTTACAGTGATCCTGAGAGGTTTTTCACAAGTACAGTTGTGTAACAGTTCTCCTTTTGAGCTTTTCACATTTGCAAATTTGTTTCTTAGCAAACAGACTGCACCTCTTACAAAGTGTGTAGCATTTGACTGCAGTATTTGTAAAAAGAATTAGCATACAAAATAATAAAGACTTGCATTGGAAAGCAGGTGTAACATTTAAGCAGCTGATAGCTGGTGGTTTACATAACCTGCCGCTAGTACAGAAAATACAGATATCTTCCCGACACACAACATGAGGGGAGATACAAATCCCCACTGCGTGAACTAGGACATCTAACGCTGAGGCATAACTGACAACACCTGTTCCCCGGAGAGCGATTTATTTCCATCACTGGCCTTCTTACAGTCACAGATGAAAGATATTCAGGCAATGCACGAGCGCTGACAGCCACATATTCTGAACACCCACTACAGACCTCAAACAAAACAAAGCATTCACAACCAACTAGAAGATAATAACAGCTTGTTACAGAAGCAACCAAGCTTTGGACAAGAGCTATATTACTGTCTGGACCACCCCGATCACACACACGCCTCCATTTTAGCATTTAAGCATTCTGCAAAGAGTGACAGCTGGTTTGGGTTTTAACTCAGCAGTCCAGGAACCCCCAAAACCTATAAACACACCCACTAAGACTAAATAAACAAATGCAAAGACATACCATACTGAACAGGTGCTAAATTGCAAAAAAAGAATTGCAATGAAACAATTAGTGTCAATTCAAGTGCATTTAAAAAAATATCATATCTAATAATTAATCACATGTGCTATAGCACAGTACTTCTCAGAATAAATAAAATAATACGATTTTTTAATTTAATCTATATCTATCTATCTATATTTAAATTAGCACATGTTTTATCTATATCTATCTATCTATCTATCTATCTATCTATCACAGCACCTGACCGCAGCAGATACATTAATCTTGAGAGTTGATTTCTGCTCTAGAGGCACCTGCAGCTTTGTAATGGCCTGATTGACTTACAGACAGAAATAAGGCTCTGAGGCTTGAAATGTGTCTCAAATGTTGCATGGAGTGCTTAAGACACTCACCGTGTGTTAAACACAACAGCACAGGGACCCACAGAAGTCGCAGTGCAGACATCTTCACAGATGATAGGCGTTGCTTTCGTAGTCGTGTCTCTGTCTTTCACACACACACAAACACAAACACACACACACACAAAACAAAGAGCAGGAGGTCTCGGGCCAGTAGTCAGGAGCGCTGTGATTGAAATCCGTCTTCTGGATCTGCGAACAGATCTGCTTGACAGTGTAGAAAACACTGAGATGATGGTGGGCTTCACTTTTCGTTCAGACCCTGATGATGTTTCCTCCTGTCCTTCTGGTCTGGAGATGAGTGTTGTGATGAGGAGCGAGTGAGTCCAGTGAGGGAGTATCGGAGATGTGGCGCCCTCTGTGCAAGTGATCGCTTCAATAAGTCCAGGCGCAGAGTATTCAGTTACTCCACAAACGAAAAAGAGCTGAGATGCCAGACTCAAGTTTCAGTCAGTAACTGTTCTTCTTGACCTATTTATATGTTAGCAAGTGCTTTCCTAACAATGAATATTAATACACTTTTTAGTGATAAAATACATTAGTTAATATCTAATCTGATTTCTAAAATATATATAGTGACATATTCACTAAACGTTTTCTTGTTTTTTGACAGTGGAAGACTTGTGATTAGTTTAGAATGAGAAATTCATGCAGGTAATGGAAGACAACTGACATTAACTAAGGATTTTGTGCTATACATTTATGTTACACATTGGTTGTCTGATAAAACCTGAGGGGGGAAAAAAGCTATTTTAAGTGACGTAGTGTTTTCCACAGTGAGTTTGAAATGTATCAATGGAATTTTAAAGATTATGTGTCTTTGGCTTCATGCAAACACACATTCAGACATTCTCTTCTACTCCAAATGATATTTATTGCTTATATCTTTTTTGTGAGTTATTGCTTATGTTAGGGTGTCAAGGTAAAGATATATCTCTCAGAATGGCCAATTAAAAAGAGCTAAATGCATGCTTTGAGTATAATTTACATTGCATTGCACATAAAATAATGTAGATTTAGCAGGCTACCTATTATGGTGAACATGTATGTCTCATTTAAATAAATGCATATGAAGTTGCTAACACATGCACTGTTTACTATGACCGGATGTAGTTATGGCTCATGCCATCTGTTATTTTGCTAAAGCGTCTGTAATTTCCAATTGTCAAACATCTAGGCATATGTCTAATAATGACGATCGCCAAATATACGCTAATAATACACCATTCATGCGTTACATGTCATCTCAAAGACATTCCCTGGATTTTAAACAACATCCACTTGCAGTCTCTCTATTAACGACTGATGCAAATATCAACAACGTCTACGGTATTTCTTCTGTCAACAAAAATAAACGTGACCTTTACCGATTACCACAGGTATTTAGTGAATCAAATGTTCCTTGCCCACGTTTGTCCTCTTTTAGTTGGTTACGATCCCCAAAAACGGCTTCTGAATGGATGAAGGCGATTCGCTCGCGCCGTAAAATCGTTCCCGTTGGTCGCGCGGGGTGTTTATTTGTGGGTCATGGATTTAACCAAATTCTTCTCCCTGCCGTCCCCCCGCAAATGTTGGGTGTAGATTAGTATATGCACAAAAGATTCCGTTTGACCCGGAGCGCCACACGTTAAGCCACAACGTGGTGCGTTCATTGGGAGATCCGGAGCTGAAGGGAAGGATGCTGCGTTTGGGATAGACGAGGAGGGACTGGGAGGGAGCAGGGATGGGGAGGGATGTGCAAACTGATGCATTGCAGTAGTGGGATGGATGTCTCGGGGTTAAAATTTCAAGTCGTTATGGCAACGTAAATAGATGGATTCAGGTCTACTCGGGCTATCTCGGATGCGCGAGATCTTATAGACACGTGATGGAAACGTTTCCATATGATATTGAATATTCTAGAGTCTTGAAACGTTCATATTAATCAGCGTGACTGTCTCTCTCTCTCTCTCTCTGACACACACACTTTTTATTGTTATTGTTACTGTATAGTTAAGACATCTCCTAAATGGTTTCCTTACGAAAATCTAATTTTACTACAAGTAAAATTAACATATTTTACCATGGTAAGTTAACTGTGGATTGGTAAATCTGTACAGTACAATTGGTATTTAATGAAACAGGCATGGTTACTATGTTATAATTAAACCACTGTGAATATTCTTAAGGGTTTTAAACATGGCTGGAATATAGGGACTTGTTTTTACAAAGATGCACATTTTTAGATTAAAATCTAAAGCTACATGAGAGTGTAGTCATTATCTGAACTAGGCTAATCATTTAAAGTCAGTTGTAATATGGTTTCTCACCTCTAGGGGAAAGCACGCATTGTATTAGTTGAAAGGAAGGAAAGGATGTGAGCAGGTATAGCTCTGCATTCACCCATCCAAGAGCACACACACAGCAGTGAGAAGTGAAGAACCACAAACACACACACCGGGAGCAGTGAGCAGCAATTGCTGTGGCACCCAGGGAGCACCGTTGGGGGAACAGTCCCTAACTTCAGTCATGGAGGAGAGAGCACTGGTTATTCACTCCCACCCCCCACAACCCCTGCCAGACTTGGACTCGAACCCGCAACTTTGGGTTACAAGTCCAACTACCTTAACCCATTATTTTATGCGAACTGCTCCTCCAGTTTAATACTTTAAGGCCGGTTTCACAGACTGGGCTTAGCCTAAGCCAGGATTAGTTTATAGTTCAATCAGGACATTTAGCAAATTTTTATAAACATGCCTTAGAGAAAAACATTACTGGGGTGAATCTTAAGACAAAACAAAGGCACTGATATGTTTTAAGATCAGTCAGTGCAAGTTTCTTTCAGTTGAAACAGCTCAGATTTATATGTGAAATCAGAGTTAAGTGATATTGTAAGTGATATTGTTCTGCTTTCTTTTACTTTTTGGGGTTAACATATGATTAACGATTAATAATCATCGTTAATCGTTAATCATATGTTAACCCCAAAAAGTAAAATAAATAAATATATATACATAAATATATATATATGTGCACTAGAATGTGAGCATTGCATGATTTAAAAAATGCTTATTTAGCCATAGCAACAAATAGAATGAAATCTACAGACCTACATTCTATTCTGACAATGACATCATAATAGCTGTTCCGCATTACAAGGAATCCTGTTGAAAAGAGCTTCACTTGGTATCTGAATATTGTGATTGCTGCTTGCTTGTCACCCATTCAAGCCAGTTTTGTAGTTGTTGTTGAGATAATCTTCAATCTGAAATTTGAACATGTGGGACATAGTGAGAAATACTCTCCAGAGTCAGGGCCTGCCGTGCCTAGTAGGCAAATCCATTTGTAGCAGATCTTCTCCATCTCCCTTCTTGCCTGAGACTGCACAAAAGAAGACATCTTCAGTTGAAAGGCCTCCAGGACGTCGCGGGCCAAGACCTCCTACCAATTTAATGGATGTGGCAGAGAGCATTGTCACAGAGTCTTCATATAGGCCTATGTCAAATCTGAAATGTCGTGCTCACATTTCCGCATGCTCGTTGCCCCGTCTTGTGAGGGTGGACAAACATAGGTCTCTGCAGAAACGGGATGTTGCTGTATCCACGAACATGCCTGTTCTAGAACCAGCTCACTATCCTGTGAAACCTCTTGCTGGAGGGAACAAGTCCGCTGGACATTTCTTCTTGACAGAAGCTGGAGACAAATCATCAGTTTCAGGAGAAAGACCTCCGGGACGTCGAGGGTCCAGACCTGCTAACCATGTAATGGGCATGGCAATGAGGAACGTCAGTGAACCTTTATTTGAGTCTGATCTGAAAACTACTGCTCTCCTCTCCTCACCCCGGCTGCCCAGTATTGCAAGTCGACCAGTGAGAGTGGACAAACGTACATCTCTGCTCGGACATCGTGTTGATGTGTCCCCAAAACTGCCTATTCTGGAACCAGCCCGTGTTCCTGTGAAGACTCCTGCATACCCGCAGAAAAGATGCAGTGTTGCTGTGGCAAGGAATCTCACATCCTTTCAGCGTATTTGATGATGAGGATTTTAAGTTGAAGAGGGCTCAGCCACCAAAAGGATTCACCTCAGAAGGTTTGACAAGATGCTAGAATCCACTGCTTGAACCCATTTACAACGCATCCCCACAGAAGACAAGATGATGAAAAAAAATAAAAATAAATTGTACATAAAAAAGCTTTTTGTGCATCAGATCTTCCTTTTTTATACATTGAAATATTGTTTGTGCATTAAAAATTACATATTGCCATTGCATAGGCTAACCTTGGTTAATCTAAATAATATTCAGTATCAAAAGGCCATAGATTAAATATGACACATGAATTATCTTAAAGTTGTGTTTACATTTATTTATTAAGAGGATATCATTAAGAGGGAATTTAAGTTATTCAGTTGAGTACTGAAGGTCTCTTTTTGTTGTGCCATGTCTTGATTACAAATACAGTCTGTGTTACTCCCATGCAGCTGTGACATGAAAATATGCCGTTTTTATAAAAAAATAAACAATTAAATAAAATCTTTGTTCAGATGTTCATTGTATAAAAGATTACCAGTTCCAATAGAATCAGTTACAGTTGATTTATTAATAAATGCTATTAAAAAAAAATCTGTTCTTTAAATAAATAGATTTTCAACCAGAAGAAAATATTACTCACTGCACACAAATTTAAGGGTATAGTGCACCTTTTTGGTATACAATTTCCAATTGTCACACAGTAGGTCTTCGTGAGAGACTTCTCATAATAAACTTGGTAACCTAAAGTTCAAAAGCTTGAGGTGTTTTTGAAAGAAATCTCTCATGCTCACTTATATTTCATACAGTATCATGCTAGTATTTAAAATAAATATAGCATATATTACATAAATAAATAATAATTTTAAAAAAGGTTATTCCTGTATTGGCAAAATTAAATTTTCAGCATCCGTCAGGCCTACTCCAGATATAGTCCTCAAGAAAAATTATAAATGTTGAAAACAGTCTCGCTACTTTATATTTTCTTTAAAAAAAGTATTTTTTTCCCAGGATTCTTTGGTGAAAATAACATTAAATAGAACGGCATTTATAAAAAATATAAATATTTTTTAACATTAGAGGCTACAATTTTGTTCTGTTTAATGCAACAAACATTTGAATGGTAATTTATGTACGTAGGTCAAAACATAGACTACACTGTAAAAGAAATCCATAAAATTTACAGTAAAAACTGGCAGCTGTGGTTCCTGGAATGTGACCGTAAAAAAAATACGGTTACAACGTTGTGGGATTTACGGTTTTGAATTAAATTTACAGTTAAATACCGTATTTTCATTTAACTGATACAATGTTAAAATACCAAGCTATTAAAGTTCTGACATCTGTTTTGTAGCTTTTAAATACACGGATCAGCACCAAAGGCAGGCGATGATGAGAAAGTCACATGACGGATTAAAGCCCATCACAAGCAGCTTTAAAATATGAATATAAAATAAATAGAAGGAGCTCAGTGTGATTCACACTAACATTAAACACCATCATGATGGAATTAAATATGCAATAAACATTCATTTAACAACAATACATGTATCACACAACCCTAATAAACATAAAAACGAAGAAGAATTTTTTTCCCCCGTAACATTTTCACAGTTTTTTACTGTAAAAATCACAGCCATTTTTTATAGTGTATACTGGCCCAGTTCACATAGGTACTATTTATTTGGTAGACACAAACTGTGCAAAAAGCGGAGTTTAGGACCTGGTGAAGGTTTGCGTCACTTCACATTTATTCTGCGACGTGACGTCAGCTGCCGCAAGCAAACATGGAGGACGGCGGAGTGCTGGTTGAGAAACCTCAGGTGAGATGTTATGTTGTGTTTTTAACTATTTTACAAAGACAGGGGTGGCGTACACACCGTTATTGTCTTTAAAAAGGTCTAGTCTATATAAGGAAACACATATAAAGCAAGAACACTCGACTAAAGCGTACAATAGAAGGCGAAAAGATGCCGATTCATTCAGCTCGCTGCAAATGCTCAGTCATGCCCTTCTCTGACAGCGGCTAACGCTAGCGTGTGTGCTTTCGAGAAACTACAGACGAGCAGAGCTTACTGCGAATACACAGAGCTTAAAACTTCATATTTGATCACATTTCGATTGTATGTGACCTCTTTTAACACGTCCCTAAACATCTTGATGACATAAAATCAGTTATGCTGTTGCTTAGCCATGTAGCATTCAGTTATCATCTGTGTTTGTCTGTAGCATTTTGTTTAATAACAAGTGTCTTTCGTCTCTCTTTATTAGAGAGGCTGTTAGGAAGCTTAAATAACAGAACGGCAATGTTAGGAAACTCAGAATTTAATATGTGTAAATATATAAATAATACAGATGGGAACTGCTTGAATATACATTATGAAAAGTAATGTAAAGTGTGTATTTTTAAGAAGACATTAGTTTTGTTATGACGTTCTTGGCTTTTAGAGTTTGTGCATTCAGTAAATATTATGAATTTTGTGATTTATATATATATATATATTGTTAATATTATTTCCCCCCTCTAAAGGATGATGTTCCTGCCCTGCTAAATTCAAGACCCCAGACCGGATTGTCTTTCTTGGCTCCTGAACCAGAAGATCTGGAGGACCTTTACAGCAGATATAAGGTTTGCATGTTTGTGAGGTGTTATTTGTTTATTTAATGTGTGTGATTGACATACTACTAGTCTGTCGCAGTACTGATCACTGATTATTGACTCTACCTCACTTGCACACTGCAGAAGTTGCAGCAGGAGCTGGAATTCCTGGAGGTGCAGGAGGAGTACATTAAAGATGAACAGAAGAATCTGAAAAAGGAGTTCCTGCATGCTCAAGAGGAGGTGAAGAGGATTCAGAGCATCCCTCTGGTTATTGGGCAGTTCTTGGAAGCAGTCGACCAGAATACTGCTATTGTGGGCTCAACCACAGGTAAGAGAACTGATCTAGGGGTCTTAAAAAGATCTTAATTCACCTTTTCTTCTAGGTCAAGAAAGGCATTCTGTGTAGAAATTTTCACATATATTAAATTATGCCACCAAAGTTCTTTTGTCAGTATTTGTTTTCCAGTTTAAATATATAAACATCATTAAATATACATTTACTTGATATGCAAAATCTTGTTTCTGAGAAATTGAACAAAATTGAGTTTATGCTTAAAAGAAAAAAGACATGTAAACTGGTTTTCTTTTTGAATTTGAGTTTTCTGACACCATTAGAAGATATTTGTTCTTGTTTTAATTATAAACTGACTTAGTTCTCATCAGTTATGATCAAAGATATTCAAGACATTTATTTTGTAATATAGAAATTCCATTTTTAAAGTTTTAAAGAGAACTTTTCGACATGGTGTTCTGTTCATTGTTTTCTTAAATTTTAATTAATTTGCCTTAAACTGTCAATCTGAATTTTCAAAACCGTTAAATCTAACATATATGATGTTTCAAATGTATACTCTTTTCGTGCTCTTCAAGTTTCTATGGCTAAAATCATGCCAGATAATTAAATGTGCATATAAAATTAGTTTATTTATTAAAACTACAATGTGAAAAATACTGTGCTTTTTTGTTTCCTTCAGGCTCCAATTACTATGTTCGGATTTTGAGCACGATTGACAGAGAGCTGCTGAAGCCCAATGCCTCTGTTGCTCTGCACAAGCACAGCAATGCTCTGGTGGACGTTCTGCCTCCAGAAGCTGACAGCAGCATCATGATGCTCACTTCAGGTATTGTTTGTTTATCCTGTATTAGGGGTCTGGATTGCACCTTGTTTCTGGAAAAAACTTTTGCACTAGCTTTACTGTGTCACTTTTAATGTGTTTCCTCTCTGTTTAACCCCAGATCAGAAGCCAGATGTGATGTACTCAGACATCGGAGGAATGGACATCCAGAAACAGGAAGTGAGGGAGGCTGTGGAGCTCCCCCTTACACATTTTGAACTCTATAAACAGGTGAGTCTGTGCCTGCAAGTGTCTGGGGGTGTGTAGCAGTCTTGGCTGTCCACTCACATTCTGCTTCTGTTCTCAGATTGGTATTGACCCACCCAGAGGAGTGCTCATGTATGGCCCGCCTGGGTGTGGAAAGACTATGTTGGCCAAAGCAGTGGCTCACCATACCACAGGTAGACTCAAGTGTGGTTGGAGGCCCTTCAACCTTTTCCCCAAATTATATTTATTATTAACTTTATTCATGAATGCCGATGGAAATAATGGCTAGATCGAAAGCATGTAGTTGTATTACAACTTTTGTAATTGTGTTTCAATTTTCTGTAGCGGCCTTTATTCGTGTGGTGGGATCTGAGTTTGTGCAGAAGTATCTTGGAGAGGGTCCACGCATGGTGCGAGATGTCTTTCGACTGGCCAAAGAGAATGCCCCGGCCATTATCTTTATTGATGAGATTGATGCAATTGCTACAAAGCGTTTTGATGCACAGACTGGAGGTATGCATCCTCTTTTGTGTGTGTGTGTGTATATGTGTATATATATATATATATATATATATATATAAAGCATTGATGATATGTTTAAATGAATAAATCTTGAAGAAATATTTCTTCAACATTAAAATACTAAAGTGTTCAAGAAAATTGTATAATGTTCAACACTCTTGATATCTAAGAGATCTTTGAACACTAAAGATTGATTTACTGAAGCTACTGAAAATGTAATAATAGTTCATAATACCACTATTTTCACTGTATTTTGATCAAATAAACACAGCCTTGTCGAGCATAAGAGACATCTTACAAAATAATTAAATCTTACTGAACCCAAACCTTTAAATGGTAGTGTACATAATCAAAATGTAAATTGTCATCTTTCAGTCATCATGCTTTATTTTTAGTTTTGTTTGCTTACTGTTTTTCTTTTTTCTGTTTGTAGCTGATAGAGAAGTGCAAAGAATCCTGCTTGAGCTGCTCAATCAAATGGATGGGTTTGACCAGAATGTGAACGTGAAGGTTAGAAAAAACATTTTTGGGTATTTTTACTGGAAAAAAGACACAGAAGATAACATGAAATTAACACACCTCTTAACAGGGGTGGTAAATAATTCTCAAAATGTATTTCTATAGCACATAGAAAAAGCAAAAGAGTTGCGTCAATGTCCTGTACTACAAAACGCAGTATATATATTAAAAAAAGCATAAAAGAAAACGTACATCATATGAAATTTATACATATAAAATAGAATGTCAAGTTGATAGAATGTCAGAAGGTCAAAAATAGAATGTCAGAAGGTCAAATTGGCATCAGAGCATTAAACTGAAACTGGAAACACACAAGATTTGAGGACTGACTTGAAACTAGTTGGTGAATGAGCAAGTCTCACATTTCAGGCAAGCTATTCCAAAGTTTGGGGGATACAGCTAAAAAAGCCAGACCACCCTTGGTTTTACAGCGACAACGTGGGACAGTTAAGAGAAGCTGATTACTAGACCTAAGTGCCCTTTGAGGAGTGTAAGGAATCAGAAGGTTACTGATGTATTTAGGTGCTAGGCCAGATAAAGCCTATTTTAAAATTAATTCTAAACTTTACAGGAAACCAATGTCAAGATGCTAAAACTAGAGAAATGTGATCCCTCTTTAAGATAAAAATGGCACCCAAGGGAAGTATGTTAAGTGAAAAGAGAAGAGGTCCCTAAAATGGACCTTTGAGGCACACCGCATGGAAATGGAGACAATAAAGAAGAAAACTTTCCAATGCTCACTGAGAAGGTTCTCTCTTTGAGATAAAAGGCCATCCACTGAAGAGCAACACCCTGAATACCCAAAAGTGTTTCCAATTTATGTAACAGATTAGTATGATCAATTGTATCGAAAGCCGCACTTAATTTCTATAAAACAAGAATCTTATAAAGTATAAAGTTTCAACAATGCAGTTTCTGTGCTGTGCAGAGACCTAAGCCCAGACTGGAAAGTATCCAAACATTGAACATACTGGTATAAAAATGCAACTGACTGTAAACAACTCCAATAGTTTTGAGATAAAAGGGAATTTGGAAATGTGTCTGAAGTTACTAAGGGTAGGTGGATCAAGCTGAGATTTATTAAGCAGAGGGTGAACCACAGCATGTTTGAAACTCTTTGGTACAACTCCATTTGCTAAAGAATTATGATGGCTGTTACGGCCAGCCTCAAAGTCGCAAACACTTCCTTAAAAAGACAAGCTGGAATGACATGAGATTCACAGCTGGATGACTTACTGAGAAAATAGGATGAAAAGAAGTTTAAATCTGTTGGTGAACGGCTCAGTAGGGGGTCCAATGTTGATGGCTTAACCAGTACTAAAAAAAAAAAAAAAAAGTTTTCACAGGTCTGTATTCATTTCCTTAAGAGGACCAACTAATTTGTTAAAAAAAATGTATATCAGTTGGCAAACCAACAGGGCCAGCTAATGTGCCGTTACTTCAGCTTTAATATAGATTCCTAGATTTGACTTTATTATATGGTCTAATTTTTATCTGCTTATGATATGCATGGGAGCTGGAGATCATTAAGAAATTGAACTTGGCCTTCTGTGAAATGTGCTAACTCTGACTTATTTAACAAATGCATTTTAAAAAAAGAATGAGAAAGATGATTTTTTCCTCCATTTTAAATTTTGAAAACTGTTAATGGTTTAATGAATTTTCCACGCTAGTAGTTTTTCCTGCCTTTTCTTAATGTTCGTACAAAGAATGTTTTATATTAAGCTGTTTTCAGCTTTTGTTATGGAGAGGGTGTTGTATGTGATGTTTTTTGAAGTAAGCCTTTTCCTCTGCAACTTGACTTATTTTCATAATGCATTTAAAGTGTATTAATTTTTGAGCAGATAACATATTATCTGACCTCTGATATGTCTTGAATGCTTCCCACCTTACAGTAGCTGACATTTAATTAATTTAATTTTATTAAATTATCTATGTATACCAGTGGTGGGGCTATGGGTGGGCCGTGGCCCACCCAATCAGAAGTTGGTTATTTTCCAAATAAATGCAATTAAACATTACTTATTTCACTTTAGCTTTATATATTTATTTTAAAAACCGTGCATATTTTCATTTCATTTTCAATATGAGCGTGTTTGAAAATAGTGTTAAATTTGAAAGTTGAATTTGTTAATGTATCAAATAACATTTAAAGGGTCATGAAACCTCGTGTTTCAGAGGTGCTTTTTTACACCAGTTTGAAAAGCTTTCTGAGATGGGTGTTGCTCACTGGGGACTGGGGATTGTGAACACATAATGTATTTTGTGACAGCTATTTCTGTTCTAAGCAATGTTCAACACGTGTGTGTATATATCTCTTAACATCTCAATTCAATGTGTTGTTGGGTTTCACGACACTTTAAAAATGAATAATACATTTGTTACAATATTGTTTATTAATGTAGTTAATGCAAATACAACTGTTAACAACTGTTATCTGTGTTAGCCCGGACACAAATGTTATGACATACTATATTTTAATAATGTAGGCTATTATTAAAGAATAAGAATACGAATAATAAAATATTTAATTGATATTAAAATGTTAATGTAGATGTGTTGATCCGTTGGGCTTTATTTTCTGTTGGGGAATTTTATACCGTTTTTATAGGCTACACTACACTTGCCCACCCAGTTTTATGTAGTCCCACCCAATTAAACATTTCTGGCCTCCGAGAATTTTATAAAATCCAGATCATGTAACTGCTTCAAAGTTTCTTTCATATCACTTATTGATTTATAAGCTAAAGAAACTGGGTTATGTACTGGACTCCTTTGTGCGACATCTTGTGAATAAAAATAAATAAATACATTTGTGTTTGTTTAAAATTGTATTGACTTCAAGACTCAACGGTCCTGTAGGCAGTGAACTCTTTCAGTGGTTATCAGTTTGGTAAAAGATTTCCGTCCCAAAAACCTCATGTTGCTTTGATTTTTCTTTTCAAGTTTCACCTCAACCTGAATATGTGTGCAGCATTTTGCGGTCCGGACACTTGATCTTCTGTGTCACTGATGCATTGTTCTGCTGTAGAGGCCTTTTAGAAATTTCCTTGACTTCTTGTTTAACCTCCTGTCTGGCCGAGGGGTTTACTGTAAATTTGACTGAAGTCTTCTCTCGTACTTGCGATTGCACTTTTAATGTTACTCTCTAGATTTTTGTTGATATCTGTGCTGTCTTTATCGTTTTATTGTTCAAATTGAGGCTGTTTAAGAAAGCAATTGCTGAATGTTAAATGGACACGTCATGTTTCTGCAATGTTGGCTCCTCTTGGTTATTATTTCTTGTTTTGTGTTTTTTCTCTTACTTTGGGGTATTATGTTGCACTTCTCCTTTTGTTCTAGTTTAAAATGGTTTCAGCCATTGCTGATGTTCTACTTTTTTTTTTTTTCTTTTTGATGACAGGTTATCATGGCCACCAATAGAGCTGACACACTGGATCCAGCTCTGCTACGCCCGGGTAGACTGGACCGTAAGATTGAGTTTCCTCTTCCTGACCGGCGACAGAAACGCCTGGTGTTCTCCACTATCACCAGCAAGATGAACCTCTCAGAGGAGGTTGACCTGGAGGATTGTATCCTTACCCTACATTCACTTTTATTCATTATGATTACAATTATTACATTTAGAGTGTGTTTGTGTGTGTCTATATCTATATCTATATATATATATATATATATATATATATATATATATATATAATAGA
>JAUMHI010000058.1:16691494-16722322 GCA_032359435.1 Enteromius unitaeniatus | reverse complement strand
TATATATATATATATATATATATATATATATATATATATATATATAATACACATTTATAACACGGTATTAACACGTCCTCTATAAAGAGCAAAGTCTTTTTTTTTTACCTTTTTTTTTTTTACTCTTTGTAATGTATGAAATAAGACGCTTTAACAGTCTAAACTTGAATGCTAGTGTACCTCTTGAATCAGAAGACTCTTATACCACTATAAGACTATTAAGACCAAATGTGTTATAGTTGTCCTTAACCAAAATGCAGATGTTGCCAGGCCTGACAAGATCTCTGGTGCAGATATCAACTCTATTTGCCAGGAGGTGAGTTCATAAAAAAAGAAAGAAAAAAAAAAAGTCTCTGTGACCCTGGACCACAAAACCAGTCATAAGGGTAAATTTTTCGAAATTGAGATTTATACATCACCTAAAAGCTATTTTATTAAGCTTCCTATTGATGTATGGTTTGTTAGGTAAAAATATATTATTTGGCTTAGATACAACTATTCGAATAATCTGAGAGTGCAAAAAAAACTAAATAAAGAGAAAATCGCCTGTAAGTTGTCCAAATGAAATTCTTAGCAAAGCATATTATATCATAATTATTTTTTGATATATTTATGGTTGGAAATTTAAAAAAATATCTTAATGGGACATGATCTTCAATTAATATCCCAACTAATTTTTAATAAAAGAAAAATCAATCATTTTGACCCATACAGTGTATTGTTGGCTATTGCTACAAATATACCTGTGCTACCTATGACTGGTTTTGTGCTCCAGGGTCACGTATATTTATTTGTGATCAGAATTTCTGCAAACATATGTTTTCCTGTTATGATTAATTATGTTACTTTCTGTGTCTACAGGCTGGTATGCTGGCTGTGCGTGAAAACCGTTACATTGTGCTGGCTAAGGACTTTGAGAAGGCTTACAAGACTGTTATCAAGAAAGACGAGCAGGAACACGAGTTCTACAAGTAGAATACGCCTCAACTAGATATCGGCATTAGCTTTTACCCTGTTTGTTTCAGCCTTTATTTGTACGTACAGTGTAAGGACATAAAACTTGACCCTTGATTTAGATCTTCAGGGTTTACACTGCTTGTACAGGGACTTTGATTTCACAGGATTGTTTCAGATTCACATTATATAAAATATGGATGAAAAACATCTGGTGAGCATTTACTGTATTGTCTAATGACTCCTCAAAGAACCATTGTAATGTTTTCCGTAATGACTCTAAATAAAGATGTTTTTTTTTTTTTTGATAACAACCCGAATGCAAGCTGGCAGATAATGGTTTTTGTGTGTTTCTCCAAAGAAATTAACAGGATGTTGATATTTAGTAACTAAACAAATTTCGCCCCACTGGAACCGGTGCTTATTACAGGACACATTCATGTAAATTCATGTCCGGTGCAAAATAGATGCAAAATATGTACATCTGTTGAGGCTTTTTGACCTTTAATGACCTTGAGTATTAGTCCGTTCAGATCAATCTGTAAGATCAAAAAATAAAAAATGTCACCAATAATGTACGTTAACAAATTCATAATAAAATATATTGTATATACAATATACGATAGATTGATAAAAAGCTAATCGAATAAATGCAATTTATTAAAAGATAAATAATTTGTTTATGCTGTGCATCCTAGAATTTTTCATTCTAGCTGCCTACAATTCCACAACCTGGGCTTTTTAAGAAAGGAAAATGTTAAAGATAAAGGAATTAGGAAGAAAGAATGAATTACACGCGATGCTATTTTGTAAATATTAAGTAATCATTGTAGAACAATACAATAATTGTATTTAATAATCTAGATTACACATCATTATTACAACCAAGCACTGCATATAAACATGAATCAGCAGAAACCTTCTGAGAATGCAATTAAACATGAATTTTTAAAAAACCAAATCCCTTCAGTGATGGCTTTCACTCTCCTTGTGTGATTCACGAGCAGTCTCCATTTATATTACTGACTTCCACCACAAGATGGAGTCTTGTAATAAATGAAATGTGCCCTGACCTTGTGTGTTGTGTACTGCAGTTCACTTATCAGTGTCAATGTGAAATACCTCGTGTATCAGCACATATGAGTCAGTTGTGTGCTAATCAACCCCCGATCGTCTTGTAAATTGAGTTTTGTCCGAAACACAACAGGTTCAACAGGTCTGGACGGTTTTAAGGAGAGATCTGTGAAAGATGATCTTACAGCCTATGCACCTAACTACAAAACTGCTCTGTAATACAATTCTGAAATTGCTTAAATTAAACCTCAAGGTGTATTTTAGTTCATGCAATTTACAAATAATTCTCACCCAGTTATTGGGGTTACTGTCTTTTAGACTCCGTTTTATTTATGCAGTCATTGTTTTTTTGTGTGTGGAGTTTATAAGCTGGCAAAGTTCATCAGTTACCAGTGATTTTATGGTTGGATTATGATCTTACTTGCATTGATGCGGTTTTGGACTTTGTGGCAGTGACTTCATTTGAACCCTGTTTTGACTGATAAAAATGATATTGAATGATCAAACGAATGATTATACAGCTCAGATAATGTTCCACTAAATTACTTTGCTGGTGTCATTTTATCAAACAAATTTCCACCAATCCTTCTGAGGTGACAGTTTCTGTACAATTCGTCTTTAATTTGAAATAAAGTTGGTTTTGGTAGGAGTCACGAGGAGTATTAAAAAACCTGTTTATTATTATAACGCACTCATGAATCAAAGTTTAAAATATCAGCGTCCTCATTTAAAGTTGCAAACTACCTTGACTTAGCGCTGTTTATGAACGAGTGGTATATTTCATTTGAAACTGAGGTTGTTAGCTATACGAAAGCTTGTGACCCTTCACAAACAGAAACCGATTTATAGAGGGTTAAATGAAACCCCCCTCCAGTATCTGCTACGCCAAAAAAAAAAAGAAGTGTCCTAATGTGTGCGCACTAGAGCACATCACTTCCTGTGCATGCTGGGCGCTTTCAACTCCGACAGGACAACCGTCGGAGTCGACGAAGTCGCGTAATTAGACAGGAGTAACGGAATATCTGAGGGAATAGTCCCCCAAACTATCCCAGATTCCTCAGGTGAGTTTTAAAGTCTCATTCTAAGATCTTTTCCCCCATTCGGCCTTTGTGTAAGTGTATTTTCCCCAGCTTTCGGGGGTTAGTGAAGTGTGTAAGGAGCCCCAGTTGTGCTAGCCTGCTGTAGCTAACTGTACAGGCTCAGCATCATTTCCTCTCAAGTTGACTGAAACAACACCCCGTGTTTATGGGGAAACTGCTTATTTTCGGCTTTCGAGGTGTACAGCATTGTCCTCATATACAGCCGTGACTGTTAAACTATCACGACGCACCACTGCCAGGCATTCTGGGTTTATCTTCATAATGCATGTTCGCTGCAGTTTTCGCTTGTTTGACTAATGCATTCATTTTGTTTTTTTATTTATTTATTTATTTATTTGTACTTTTGGCGTCACTGCAAGACTTCATTAAAAATACTGCCAACATTTATTTGGTTGTTATTCATGCAAAGTAGTTTTTCGAACTAAATGTCGTGTTATTTATCTTTGGGAAAATATTAAAATATTATCTGCATGATAACATGAATCTCGGTAATAATATTCCATTTGTAAACATTAGTGAACTATGTTGGTTCACAATAAAAATGCTTCTAAAGGTAGGATGTTAATGGGCATGAGCGGAAATGAACTACCAGTGAATAGGTTTTAATTTTATTAACTAGTGTCGATGTTAATAAATGCTGTAGCACATGTACTGCTGGTTAATGCATTGACTAATAGTACACTAAATGTACCTGTGAATGTTTGTTGTTATTCTTCAGAAAGCCACCAAACCGTGCATGATGCAACAAAACCTAAAATTTAAAAAATTGTAGAAAAATTAAGTGTACAAATGATATTAATTACATATAATATTTGACTACATACTTTCATATTTACATCTATTGTTTCAGTTTTTGATTATTGTCTGTTTCAGCCAAATAATGTATAAATATCAGTCTATATGTTTTAGTAAATAACTATTGTTGTTCAGTAAAATTTCAGCATTTTGCTTAGTATTTCTGAACTTGATTCTTTCATTGGGTTTGTTTGGTATTTGGTTTCTTAAGGATACCCCAACATAATAGCCCAAACTTAAACAACAGGTTCTGCAGCTCAGGTCAGATTAACATCAGTAACACCTGATAATCTCTTATTCAACGTCTACTGATTCTTTTTAGGGGACTTATAAACTGATTGAGGACCAGAAATAACTTAAACCATGTGTGATTTGTTCATTTGTAATTTAATTTGTAAAAATGATTATATATTTTTTTGTATTATCCTTTTAGAGTCATCTTTCAGGTTAGTTCTACTGATATAAGTGCTTCCATCTAGTCCTGTTTTACTTATTGCTCAGCTATTCCTGATAATAAATTGCTGTGCTTTGTTTTCCTGTGAGAGACTCTCAATGCTTTTTTTTTTTTTTTGTTATAGGTTGACGTTTTTAGTCTCCTAGGATCTTATCGCTTGGTTACAGATCCAAGCAGCAGGTTGTCCTGCTCGCTCTATGGGTTTTGCTCTCCCTGTAGCTTTGTGGTGTATAGGGCGCAACAGGGAAATGCAAAATGGGTCAGTGAAAATGTGTGGTTTTATGTCAGCCGTCTCGTTTGAAACCATCAAGGTCAAAGAAAATATATCTTTTGAAAGTTAATGGATAATTTCTGCTTTAAACCGTGCCACTGCAGCAGAGTCAAAGGCAAAATGTTGGCTGGCCTTGTAACATTGTAACTTTAAGAAATGAACTTAATCTGAATATTAATACGTTTCTGACTTTGCTCTGTCAGTTTATGTAACAAGGGAAATGACCAACTAGATGCGGTTTCTGACTAGTTATCCCCAGAAGAATTTGGCTTTGTGTACTTGCTGTCACCATAGTATGGAAGCTGTGCTCTGGTGCCTGTTCAATCACCGGATTATGAGATCCAGGTTTACTGACTCATCGGAATGCTTTGTAACAAGGCTGTAGCCAACATTTTGCCTTCACAGGCCCAAGGCCTGGCGGTGTGAGGGCTTCGCTCTCATTTGTCAGTAAATGCAGATGTGTGTGCAAACTGTGAAAAGTATTTAGTAGCAATTGTGCCAATAAAAGAAAGTCCTTTATGAAAACATTTGATGAAATTTTAATTCAGTTTTAATGAACTTTAAGGTCATAAAAGTCTAAAATATCTTAAATGGTATAGCATTATTTTAAGATCTCTTTAATTTAGGGTTTGAAAATAGTAATCAGTATAGTATATTAGCTCTGTGCAAACAGGCTCAGGGTTATTAATATTATTATTAACATCCTGCTTTTATTTCAAATGATCTGTTGTTTATGAATTTAGACAATGTTTACCTTATGGTGTTTATATTGTATTATTTTAGGTGGTTGTAAGAATGCATATTTTATTTCGGCAACATAAAACATAGTAATTTCAAAATAAGAGTCCTGGTGTATTTGAACTTGTTTATAACATATTTATATTTGTTTGCATTTATTTCTTTTAGTAGACGTGACATAGAAATGAGAAACGGCTGAGCTGTAAGCATGCATCAGTGTCTTAAATTTGATGTGAACCTCAACCAATAGGCAACATAATTAAAAGTCCTCCATTATGTGTTTTTTTTTTTTTTTCCCCGTTTTTTATTTTTGCTATTTTCTCTCTGGCCTGCCCTGTCCAGAAGGGAAAGAAAGCTTAATAAAATAAAATCTAGGCTTTAGTGGTAGTATCGTCACAATCTTAATCAGTTTATAATATCGTTTATAAAAGAGACTTTATTTGATAAATTTCTCCTACTTGGGAGCTTGAGTCCTGAGGCAGTATATGTAACTCTGGAGTCATAAGGGTACATTTTTTCAAATTAAGATTCATACATCCGAGAGCTGAATAAATATGCTTTCCATTTATGTATAGATTGTTAGGATAGGACCATATTTGGCAGAGATGCAACTAGTTGAAAATCTGGAATTTCAGGGGGCCAAAAATCTAAATATTGAGAAAATTGCCTTTAAAACTGTCCAAATGAAGTTCTTAGCAATGCATATTAAAAATCAAAAAATTAAGCTTTGATATATTTAATATTTAGGACATTTTCAAACTATTTTCATGGAACATAATCTTTACTTAATTACTTAATATCATAATTATTTTTGTATTAAAAAAAATTGACAATTTTGACCCATACAGTTTATGTGGTCAATTGCTACCAATATACCCATAATGCCTAAGACTGGTTTTATAGTGATATGTACATTAGGAGTTTTCATTAAGCCTTGTTGACCTTTCATTGTTTTTGCGCTGTGGGGTAAAAAGCAAATGGTCATAGTAGTTGGTTAAACGTTTTTTTTCACGTTTGAATTGCATTTAATTGTTTCCATGTTATACATTAAAAACAACTTTTGGAGGCTGAGTAATATAGCTGAGGGAAAATATTTCCTGGTACTGTAGCTGCGGGCACAAAACTAAATCCTCTAGCATCACAGAGGATTGTCTGGGAAGCCATTGACTATTATATGCCCTCCCGGTTGAGTATATTGCTTTTTTTTTTTTTTCTTTGATGCATTTGAAACCATAGCTTACGCAAACAACTCTGGTGTTGTTTGTGTATTATTAAGCAAGATCCAATTTTTGTTGTTGCATCAAGTCTGTCTGGAATCGACACGCTTAGCATTTACTTTCCCTTCAGGTTATGTGCAGAGTTATATAAATGCTCTGGATTTGACCGGGTGAAGGTTCTGACAACCAAATGCCATAGTCCCTAAAGTGTGACCTCTTTCCTTGTAGTTGCTATGACGCATTTTGAGCTCAGGTCTGTTTTTGCATGTGAAATTGCCAAACCATTCGTGACCAGCTGTGCAATTGTAAATCTGATTTTATGTTTCGCTTTATTTTTTTCCCCATTTTTGTATCTAGCATTTGATCAGTAAGTCTTCCTGATTCCATGTACACTTAGTTTTGGGGTATTTCCCTCTGTGCTTTTTCATGAAAATAATGTGGGATATTGCATTAGACATCCTGGATGAAAGCACCAAGATGCAAATTTCTAAAATCGGCAGATGTAGATGAATGTAGGTTTTAAGGTAACATTGTCCAAAAATAATGGTAAAAACTGTAATATTGTGAAAAGTTTGTGCAATTTACAATAACTGTTTGTTATTTTAGCATATAAAAAAAAAATTATATTATTCCTGTGATTGCAAAACTAATTTATTTAGCAACCATTACTCTTCATAGTCACATGATCCCTCAGAAATCAGTTTATTTGGTGCTCAACATTTTTTTTTTATTGTTAACCTTGAAAACAATGATGCTGCTTTTTTTAGCATTTAAAAAAAAATTTTTTATTTTATTTTTTGGAAATTTGGGGGGGAAAGTAGCTGAGGATTTGGATTTGTTCATGTATGTCCATATCTCATTGACATATGTTTTTATGATGTCTTTGTTGTTTTATAACGTTTGTGTTTGGCTCTGCACAGAATGGTTAACAGGATCCTCTATTACATAGACTGCCTTTTACAGACTGCCATTTAGGTATTGCGAAGCCACATACATTGCAGGAAGCCTTTGGACAGGTTGGTTTGTGCGCTCTGTGGCTTACTGTACAGATGGTGTGTTTTTGAGTGATCTTGTAGGCTTTGGAGGGACAAGCTTTGCTGTACATAGACAGATGTTGGTGTATTGGTTGATAGATTGACTTTTGACCTTGTGTGACAGTGAAGCTAGAGAATGAGGGATTGTTTTCTCTTAAGATTTGATTGACAGCGGGCTGCAGTATCCAGGAAATCCAACCCTCTTCTCAAACTCCTTTATTCTTCTTCTGGTCTCATAATGTAACACATGGAATCCAGATGCTCTGCAGCTCCAGCCAATGTTTCATTTGTCTCGCTGACTTGGCTAAGAATTCTAACGGTTTGAAGCCTCTTAACTCTTATTCTCTCTCCCTCTCTCTGTAATACTTGCTGTCTTTTAATACTTTTAGATTAGGATGTTGCTTAGTAATTGTCTGGGAATGTTTCTTAACAGATGCTCAAAATAAGACTGTTGTATTTGTATAAACATTTGGTGATTGTTGCATATTCTTTATTGAATGTTACTAAATAGTGCTTATGTGAGTATTACAGAGAGCACCTGTGTTTTATTTGCTATACGTTTATATGAGCATATAAGAACATAACATAACACGTTTATTTACTCTATATCCATTCATATTCATATATATGAATAAAACATGCGCATTCCCTTTGGTAGGGCTGTTTGATTTTACAACAGCCGTTAATCAGAATGACCACTTCAATCCAGCACAGTTAACCGCTGATGTCATAGCATCTTAAAATGGCCAAATATCGGCTAATTTCTTCATTGTTACACAAAGAATCATCTTTTTAAAAGTGCCCCTATTATGGGTTTTTGAAAAGGAGCTTTCATATAGTGTGTAACACAGCTCTAAGTGAATGAAAACGTCATGCAGTTTTAAATCTGAAAGTGCCAAATCTTTTTTAAATCTTAAAGTTGTCTAAAAAGAAAGAGTCGTTTCTAAAATGAATCCCAAGGCGTTTCATGTTGACAGTGAAACATTAGTATATTGCCCCCACCCACTTATAGATGAAAATGCAATTTGATTTGCCACTAGGTGCTGCTTTTGGAGCAGTAAAAATAGATGTTTCCAAAACAGTACTACACTCACAAATGCTGCTTTATCAGGCATTACAAGCATAATGAAATGGAATTGAAATTGTGAGATTAGCATAATGCACGCAGATAAGCATAATGCACGGGATGGATTTGGAAAAATGAATTGGTAAGCGAATCTTTTGAGAGTCGTTGAGCAAATATGGTAAAAAATAAATGCGTATTATAAAACAATGACATTTGTTATTTGACCTTGTGTGCATGTCAACCTGTTGTTTGGGACTCCTAAAACCAAAATATGAACCTTAATACCCACAATAGGGGCACTTCAATAATCTAAAATGTATTTGAGTGAAGTGGACTTTAACGGCCTCTCTGCTGTCCTCTAGTTAAGGACAGTCTAACACAGTTTTCTACTCTCCATGGAGACGTTAGATGCTAGCGCAGATGCAATCTCATTATTCAGCTGAGCCAGACTGTCTGTGCCTCATGTAAGCGTCATGCAGTTTTTCACTTCTCTCTCTGCCGCACTGCTGAGCAAAGCCACACGAGTCGCCACGGGGGCCTCAGCCAGAAAGATCTCCCTGTATATTTATGTTATATTTACCCATTCAAGTCCCATTCCCCTTGTGTGTATGCACAAAAAATGAGGCCTCAGGCACAATACATTGTGCCAATTGTAGCCTTATGTGTATAGTTGCACGCCTGTTGGCATGTAAGGAAGGAAACTGAAAGGAAGAAGATAAAAAGATTGTGTGTTTTGGCTTGTGAAAATGCAGTTAGTCATGCCAGTGCTGTCCCTTTGAATTCAGAGTTCAAGGGGGACGGAGGGGACATGTGCGCTGGCAAGGCAAAAAAATGACACAATATTCTCATTTCATCGCTGTCCTATCTTAATATTGGTTGCTTCCTCTAGGTTTTCATGTGGCTTAGTAAGACTGTTACTTTATTCCAGTCCAGTGGCTTCAGACCTGCTACGCTTGACTTTGCATTAGTTGCCAGAAGGTTCTTTGGCTATCGTGAGTGCCTCTACATATTAGATTATTCAATTAATTTTTGTGGTTGATTAGTGCAACAGAGATAATAAGATTTGAGTTGGTTTCAAATATGGTGACCTATTATGATTTAAAGCAACATTCTTGTTATTTTTTTTTAGTTTGGTGTGTATTTACCACATCTGCCATTTACTATAGATAAAAATGTTGACTTGTGTTGAATTTTTTTTACTGAATTTGAAACTTGTTTTGTAGAACATCCAGTGCCTTGAAATAAAATGTTACTTTTACTGTAGTTGTTTGCAAGTTTCAGACTAAATTGAATATGGGGTGGGCGATATACCGGTAGACACGATTAACTGGTAGAAATTTGTCAAGCGGTAGAGATTTTGGTCTATCGTCTTAACCGTCTATTGTTGCACATAACGTAACCACGCAATAAACATTAACTTTGACATTGGATGAAGCAGTGTTGCACTTATCGAATTTGTCGCTAGATTTAGCGACTTTTCAGACCCCCTTGGTGACATTTTTCCAAGTGACAAATCTAGCGACTTCTTGTACAAACTTCAGCGAGTATCTGGTAGAGCTCTTGTTCTCCCAGCGCGCACACGTCTCGCTGCAGCAGCGCTGAGTTCGCTTACATGTGACGAAACCAACAATGAAGAGATTGTAAAGAAAAAAGGTGCATCGTCTGTGGTGTGGAATTGGTTTGGGTATAGGAAAAGTGATACAAATGAGATGAACGGGATTTAGCAAGCAGTGGAAACTGGTATACTGTCAGGCACTATAGTACCTGTTGTTCTCAGAAAAAACACATTAACCGTACAATGCATTGCAGTTACAGAATGCTTGGTTGTTTTTACTTAAAGTATTGCTGCAATTCAGTTTAAATAAAATGACATTATATGAAACGGTTTCTTTGTGTTTGAATTTTTATTTATTCATTTTCAGATACAAATTGCTATATTGTGATGTATATCGTTATCGAGCTAGAAAATTGCTTCTACCGTGTTAAAAGATTTTGGTTATATCGCCCACCCCTAATTGAATATGATAAATGAATAAAAAAAGATTAAAAAAAAACTAAACTTCCTTTCACTTTTGAGTGTAGCAAGCTGTTCCTGAAATTGCAAACACTAAAGCCTCAAAAGCAAAGAGATATTCCTCTTTATGAAAGTTATGACTTGGCCACAACCCCTTAAAACGTAATGTTGTTTCTCTGATGCAATGATACAGTATTAGTCATTACGATCAGAAGTTATATAACAAATGCCTTGTTTATGAGAGGTTTTATTGTTTTGTTTTTTTTGTGAGCAATGAGCTTTGGAAAAATGTGGGTTTCAGGAAGGCGGGGTGTAGAGGAGTAACAAAAATGTACAGTATGTGGAAAATAATCTTTTTAGCAACATCATATGATCTTTTAAATTATCTTTCACTAAATGATTCAGTGGTTGAGTCAACAGAATGAAGCTGACATCTAAACTGAAAATTATCATTGCTTTTAGTTATTGAAATCTAAAAATGGAGCATGTTTGGTGTCCTTGTGTCATGAGAACATATAAATATCATTTCTGACTATCCTTCTGTCAGTGTTGAGTTTGAGGCACAAAGGTTAGTTTCTGTTTCTCCTGTCCCAGATTGGATACGTTTCTTAGAGAGTAACAATTTTGCCACGCATTTAGTATGGATGTTAGTCAGTAGAAAGCCAAACCTCATGCCCTCTGACCTCATTTATTAGAGTGAACAAATGTCATTTACTTCTTCACTGTCAGCCACTCCCTTGACACGTCTCACTTTGGCCACCTCTCTGTGATCTGTGAGAAGGTTTAACTGAGATTAGTCAGAGATGACGCTTCTCCTCGCACCGCCGCCTCATCTTCCCTTCGTTCCAATCCAACAATCCCTGCGCTATTCCCCAGATTAGGATTATGGGCCTTTGAGTGGTAGTTTTAATGAGCTGTAATTGATTCGTAAGCACAGATCCACCAGACTGTGTAAGGCAGATTAAATGAAGCTTGTTTGAAGCCCCAGGTCTCTTTTTCTAGCCAGTGATCCTTGTGGTGGTGGGACAGAATTCCCAGCAGGGCCGATGTGGCTTTCAAGACTGATTTTACAGAGTTCCTGCCTCCCCACTGAGGGTGTTTGCCTCCTTCCCCTTGGACAAGGCCTGTGTCTGGGAAGTCAGCCATGTTGGAACCAAGCGCAGGCTTTATACAGCTGAACACATTTTAGAGGGATGGAGGGGGGAGTAACACAAGCTGGTAGTGTTTGCTCACCCAGGGGTTGTACATGGGGCCCGAAATTAACTTTTTGCCACCTACAAATTCAATTAAATTAGTTGAGGAAATTTTTCTGGCTATTCTTTTTATTTCTTTGTTGTTTTGTTTTAATTTAACATGTACTGTTCAAAAATCTGGGGACAGTAAGATTTAGGCTATGTGTTTGAAAGAACAGTTTTATGTTTAGAAAGGCTGTATTTATTTAATCAAACATATAGTAATACTGTGAAATATTAATAGTTGAAAGAATTACTGATATTTTAATATATTATAAATATTAGTTTTTTCACATGATCCTTCAGACGTCATTCTAATATGCTGATTTGGTGATTAAAACATTTCTTAATATTATCAATGTTGAAATGTTTTTGATATTTTTGTGGAAACTGTGATACACACTTTTCAATATTAAAATGTTATTTATTATTACTTAACTTTAATTTTTTTTTTTTGTAGCAGTATAGATTTACTTTATTTTTTTAATTTAATGTTATTTATTTTTGCTAAATGTAATGCATCCTTGCTGAATGAAAGTATCGATGTATTTGTGCGTTTTATTTATTTAGTTATTTATTTATTTTTTTAAATGAAGTGAATTGGTATGAAGTACGCAAGCAAATAAACAAACTTAACATATTGCAAAGCCTCTGTTCTGGGTCACTCCTCACGTCTCCTCCTTTGTTTTTCAGACACTGACTCCTGTCATTGGACCAGCTGGTGTTGGACGGGGTTTGGACCCTCCCCCTGCACAAGGCCAGAATGAGACAATAGCTGGGGGTGTTGGATATCATCCATCCCCCCTTTCTCTTTGTTTTTCCCCTCCTACATATCCAAGAAGCATATCCATACTCACTATCTTACACCAACACAAAACAATACCTAGGGCCTCTGTGGCTTCTACGCTTCACTTTGTAGTGACCATGAGACTTTTAGAGGACTGTTGCTGTTAACAGCTTCTGGGAACAAAACCTGCTTCCTTTTAGCCAGTGGTCACATTCTTCCAGATCCTACCGCTTTGGTGGAGCTTGATGGAAGCTCATTAGATCACTGAAACATGAAAACACCAGAGGACCACTGGGAGTTTCCAGTTGGAGTTGTGTATTAATAGGCTGAAAGACTGCCAGTGAGCGGAGCAAATCTAATTCAACCTGCAGCAGTGCTGTACGTCTGTTAGAATAAATGATACCTCTCCTTAGCCTTTTCATTCATCATATTTGAAGTGCCTTGTGTTTCATCGAACTGTTTACATCCACTCCACATATCTAATACAGCTGCCAATCCTTGAAACAATTGATTTGTTTACATATCCTAAGCCTTCCATATCAGTTTCATTTGTTTTTTCCTCTTAGCATGCAAGTAAAAGTTTGAAGTATCTGAGATACGAGGAATGAGACCACCGTAGAATCCGGTTCCTCAGACTTATCCAACCTTAACACACCAAGACTGTTCATCTCACACTTAAACGTGGTACACTGCTTCCACTGAAGTTTCTTCACCATGTTCACGCTGCAGTCCAAATGGCGCTATCTAATCATGTTCTTGGGTGTCCAGTTGGTTGTCATGGCTCTTCTCTCTAGAGAGGGTTACCAGAAAAGAGTGTCATATTTTTTCCGGATTTTCCGTAAGACTGATTCTACGTTGGGACACACAATCGGTGGACGCAACCACACGGATGTTTACGCCAACCTCTCCCTTTTGGGCCCTGCTCTTAGTAAAGAGGACATGCCCTACTGCCCCAAGCAGTCTCCTTTGATTGGTGAGTTTGATAGCTGGCTCAGATGTGTTATCAAATCTCTGATCTCTCCCATTGTCAGGGAATATAATACAGTACATGGGAGTTTTTTCTTTCAAGATTTTTTGTTTTCAAGAAGAAAGGTAAAAGCTGTGTTTCTGTGTGTGTATGTAAATTTAAAATGTGATTTAAAAAAAAATGTTTGTGTGTGTGTATATGTGTTATGTAGTAATATAAATAAAAAATTTGATGATAGTTTATAGTTTTCTATTTTTGCAATAAGGAGACAAAACACAGAAACACAGAAAAACAATCTTTCTTTAGTTCTTTCCTTCCTTCCGTCCTGTTTTATGTAATTTGGAATTAAATAGAAAACTGGGAAAAACATTAAATAAATAAATACTTTCTGAAATATACGTACACGCGCATAAATATGCATGTATTGAATATGTATTTTCACTTAAATTATATATAAATATATTTCATATATAAACATATTTCTTAAATATATGCATGTGTTTTTATATACTTCTTTTTATATATATATATATATATATATATATATATATATTGTGTGACTCCCAGTTTCCTGGATTCTCCCCCTCAATCACAAAAATACTGGATATGTGCTGAAAAACTCAGTGTGCGAATATATATAAGCCCTGTTAATAATTAAATTGGATGGTCATGGATGGCATATGAAACCTGGGTTTAGTTATGGATTGTGAATCAATTTTTTTTGTAGTACTGTATCAGCATTACCATATTAGGATGATACTGAAATGAGACATACTATAAATACTTTCTTCTATAAACCATAATAGTTTCTGCAAAAATATACAGTCTAGTCATGCCAGTTTTCCAGGTTCTACGTGTCAAACCAGTAAAACCGCACAAATTTGTTAGCCTTTGATTCAAAACAAATATGTTTTTCTAATGTGAGGAATGTCTCACATTTTTTTTCACGTTTTTTTTTTTTTTTACTTTTTAGATCAAAGTCAATTGCTTCATCCTCATCCAGCAAATGTTCCTGCTCACACTCTTTTCTTTTATTCAGGTGGACCAATTCATGTCACTTTCCCCTCTGGACTTACGCTTGCCGAGGTGGAGAAGAAGAATCCACTTGTCGTTCGTGGAGGGCGCTACAGGCCGCCAAACTGTGAGGCTCGCCATCGCACTGCAGTAATCATTCCCCACAGAAATAGGGAACATCACCTCAAGTTCTTCCTCTACTATCTACATCCCTTCCTACAGCGTCAGCAGCTCAACTATGGCATCTATGTCATTCACCAGGTGCGTCTGCAGCCTGCTATTCTTGTGATTTTTCATTTGGTGATGCAATCATTTGAACATACTAGAAAATATTTCTCGCTGGTCATTTATAAAAGCAAATGTTTGTTCTTCACAATTATTTTGATACCTATAGTAGAGGATAGAGAAAAGAATTAAATCATTCTAGAAAAAAAATTGAGTCAAGGTTTTCTAGTTAAGATGCCGTTGGTAAATGTTTGAAAGAAAATTGTTAATCAGTTGTGCTTTCAAATGATTAATTGCATTTGAGTTGAGTTGAGTTTTTGTTTATGTGTGTGTACTGTGTATATTTATGTATATATAAATACACACACGTACAGTATATATTATGAAAATATTTACATATATTTAAATGTATATCGACACGAAAATATTTTGTATATAAATGTGACATTTTTCTTAAATATATATACATAATAAATATACGCAGTACACACATGTAACAAAAACCTTTATTTTTGATGCGATTAATCATACGACAGCACTAATAATTGATTAATAATTGATTTGTCAGATTGTCATTCTTGCATTAAGCCCTAGATTAATCCATACATTGTGTCTGTTTTGTTTCCAATGCAAGTGAGTGGTAATTTTAGACCATGCTATCATGGTTTCATGTTGTACAAAGATGTATTTGTTGCTTAGCTACATATTAAATATGCAGCCCTGTTATTGTATAACTCAACTGTGCCTCCTGCTGTTTCCTGTCAGAGCCTGTTGTAATCACTTCATCCTGTTATAGCTGTCGATTTAGAAGCAGCTCGCTCCGACAGGTCAATCGTTGGTCATCGTTTGCTCTCCCCTCAAGCTGATCTCTCATTTCAGTCAAGATGAATGATCCTAATACAACAGTGTGCAAGATTCAGACCTGTTTCTCTGGGCTATATTGTCTGGTTTTATTATTGTTGGTTTCCTGGGTTAATACAGTTTTATGCAGGATTATAGATGTACGGCATGAATTTCTGCAGAGTTGCATTGTTTCTGCTGAACTGTTAAACCCCGTGAGATTGAAGTCCTACTTTTATTTGGTTATAGTCTTTATGGTTTTGTAATTATTCAATAAAAATGATTAAACATGATAACGCTACTATTTAGCAAGGATTCATTAGCCTCAATTGATCAAAAGTCAAGTCAAGTACGCTGTAAAAACTAAAATCATAAAATTGTTTTTTATTTTCTTTTAGTTTAACTTGATAAGTAAAAAAATAAAAATAAATCAACTAATGCACTAATGCAATTAAAATATAAAAGAGCAAAAGAAAAAAACGAAATATAAAAAAACATCACTTTAGCAGTGATAGTGAAGTGATGCATTTTGAACGATTTTTCACACAATAGCTGTAGTATTACAAAAAGGAAATTATCTTCTTGCTTATGCTTCTGACTTCACATCAATAGGCCAGGGATTAGACTGTAATCCTTATTAATCTGCTCTCTGAAAATCCTCACCACATTATAGATTCAGCCCAGTTGTATGAATATAAATGTGTGTGTATAAATATATATATATATATATATATATATATATATAGGCTGCACGGCTCAGTTTGTATGCCTTTTTTGATCAGTATTTGTGTAGCTGGATTTATATGGACTCATTAGTTTTTTTTACAGACACTAAATAATAGCTTAACTCTGTACTCTCAGTTCTCGCCATTATGAGTTGCTCAATAACAATAGCGGTCTTTGTGTGTAGGCTGGTAATTATACCTTTAACCGAGCAAAGCTGATGAACGTGGGATTTCGAGAAGCCATGAGGGACGAGGACTGGGACTGCCTCTTCTTTCATGACGTGGACCTCATTCCCGAGGACGACCGCAACACCTATGTCTGCGACACTCATCCCAAACACGCTGCCATTGCCATGGACAAATTTGGCTACAAGTCAGTGCTCTCTAGATGCATTTCATTTGACTTGATGCCTGTATTTCACACATTAAGCAACAATAAAATGCTTATAGTTGAATATGTATAAAATATGTATTGATACAAGTAATAAAAGTTTGACATTGTTGTGCATTTCTCCTCCTTGTTTTTACTCAGGTTGCCTTATAAGATGTATTTTGGTGGAGTGTCGGCTCTGACCCCTGTTCAGTACCTCAAGATGAACGGTTTCCCAAACAATTACTGGGGCTGGGGTGGAGAGGATGATGACATTGGTGTCCGGTGAGTGATCTTGGATTTATTTGCTTTGGAGGGAGACTGGATGCATAGATAAATTGTGTTTGTGTGTGTTAATGGAGGGGTCTGTGTGGGAGGAGATCAGTCTTTATGACACAGCTGGCCATGAACCACCTGTTTTTCCCAGCTTCTCTAGTTCAAAGCCATATTGTCCACATCTGACGGTGTGTTAGCGTCTGCTTTATAGAGGTGGATTGGGTAGTCGAGTCATGGCTCACAAGCTCCGTCATATGCAAAGGTTGAAATATGGCAAATATGATTGGTAATATATAGTTATTCTGTCCAAATGAAATGAATGTATATTTAACTTGAATAGCAAAGTTTGTCAAAACAGACTTGAAATGCTGACCGTTTAAAAAGCTTTGAATTTGGAGGTGTTAAATGCCACAAATGGAGTTTATCTTATAGTTCAACTGGCAATATTTTTCTAGATGGCAATATTACATACTTCAGCTTTAATCTGGACGACCTGCCCACTCCCACTTACTGGAACACAATGATTTCTTGACAACAAATATGCTGTATGTTTACATAACGGTTTCTTTGAAAAATGCCAGTAATTCTACTCCCGCGAAAAGTGCTTTCGGGTGGAATGCCTTGGTACCAGTTTCTTAGATTTCCTATCCTGAGTGTCTGCTTTTGTTTTTGCAGCATTGTTTAACTTTCTTTATCTTCTCAGGGTCTCGCTTGGAGGAATGCTAATCAGTCGTCCCTCTCTGAAAGTGGGCCGATATAAGATGATCAAACACAAGCATGACAAAGGCAATGAAGTGAATCCCAAAAGGTACTACTGCCTTACGTCCATCTGATAAACCAAGCAGCTTTCTGGAGCAAAATCTGCCTTTAGAAACTTCTTGTCTTAATAGAAATTTCCTTAAATATTATATATGACAGTTATTGTTTTAGTGTAAGTTCACCCCAAAATAGAAAATCTGTCATTAATTACTCACCCTCATCTCGTTTCAAACCCATAAGACCTTCATTCATCTTCAGAACACAAATTAAGATGTTGCCATCTGACCCTCCATAGACAGCAACACAACTGAAATGATCCCAGATCCAGAAAAGGAGGAAATACATTGGTTGAACAGTCCATGTGACATCAGTGGCTCAACTTCAGCTTTGCGACGCTACAAGAATACTTCTTTTTTTTTTTTTTTTTTAAATAACAAGTTATTTTTCCCTCCGGAGTTACCTCTTTTGCCAATTTATAGAGCATCAGAACGCATGCGCATGCTGAAGTTGAGCCACTGATGTCACTTCCTGTTTTACCGATGTATTTACTATGTTTCTGGATCTGTGATCTTTTAAGTTGTATTGCTGTTTATGGAGGGTCTGATAGCTCTCAGATTTCATCAAAAATATCTTAATTTGTGCTCTGAGGATCTTGCGTATTTGGAACGACATGAGGGTGAGTAATTAATGACAGAATTTTCCCTCTGGGGTGAACTAACCCTTTAATGTGATGACATCATCTCGTCGTACTTCCTCCATTTAAGCTGTTTCCTCTCATCCAGGTTTAACATGCTGGCTAAGACCCGGCACACATGGAAAGACGACGGCATGAATACGGTGGAGTATGAGATTGTGTCCCGGGATTATCAGCCGCTTTACACCAACATCACGGTCAACATCGGCACTGAGGCAGGCCTGCACCCAGCCAAAAAAAAGCCTGCTTCATAGTTGACTCCCAGCATTCTTGTGGATCCCAGAGGCACAAGTCTTAACATCAATGCCGCACTGCCTGCAGACCACTTCACCCACATGCACTTGGCCAGTGAATTCAAGGGACATCATGCCTTTACTGCACCACACACCTTCTGTTTCCTCTGTGACAGCGGTGCCATCTAGTGGTCCCATGAATTTCTGTCTCTTTTTGTCCAAAGTTTGACATTCTGATCCTGCGCTCACTGCTTCACTTTATCAATCAGGATGTTACAGAAACTTCATCAGCTGGTCCACGCACTGCCCACTTTGCAGACTCCTTGACGGGCCACTCTGCTGGAAGGATGTGCTTCCTGAAAGACAGAATCTTCATCTATCCTCTGTGCCCATGGGTACCATAAAAAAAAAAACAAAAAAAAACCTCTGTTGCCTTAGAATCAAGCTGCACTCTCTCCTTACATTTCTTTCATGACTAAAGCGTCGCGACGCACTGGGTGAGGCCGAGTCTTAGGAAGGGGTAAAAATCGATTCCTGCCACGTTATGGAAATAATAAAGCAGGCCGATGTACTTCATAAGCAACACAGTTTGCTGCGCTACTCTGTGAGTCTGGTGCATTTCCTGTTCGGTAAATTAGTACCTTTTGATTATGTACTGTATTACTATACAGGCGGGTGGATTGATATTTTATATATCTTCCATTTAGAGTATCTCAGTCAGAACTTACCACTTTTGTAGTAATAACCACTTTACATATACAGATTTTTTTTTTTTTTTGTAAATGCCTTTGGTTGTCTTAGTAATAACTTTGGCTTTTATAATCAACGTGTTGCCTCTCATTTCATGAATTACTCAACACATCGTATTTTATCTGCATGATTTTTGTTTATTTTTTTATGATTGGCTGGTTTTGTGCCGTTTGCTCTGGATTAGTAATAGGCTTGTTGAATGTAGCTACATCTTTACTTTTGGTGAGGAAAAAGTCACGTCAGTGAACAGAGCATTGTGTTTTGTACGTTTGGTTGGCTTCGAGTCTTTGTCTGTTATTCCCATTTTGCATCCAACATTTGCTTATTCAACGATATTGCCTGAAAATGTACTTACCTTGTTAACAATCTTTTTAAAAACGTTCAGACTCATAAAAACACAAGCGTAAATTGTTTGTAAAGCCATTTTTAGGTAAATTGTCCCATTGAATAAAATGCTCTGTAAAATAATTTTTACATACATTGTTGCATTGATTCTAATACGTTAACATTTGCAAAATCATTCTTATGTAAATTGTTGAATGACAAATATTTGTAAAACCATTCTTTAATATATATTTCTGTATTCTAAATGTAAATTGCTGCATTAAATTAATGCGCTATGGTTCATAATCTGCATTCAGCCAAATGCATTCATATTTGTGAAATAATTTTTGCATGCATTTACTTCTTGTCTGTGCTAGTAATAATCATAAATCAACTGCATTCAATGCAACCATTTACACTGAAATGGTTATGAACAATTTACACAGGTCATTTTGCTTGCTGTTCAAAAATGAGACCCATTATTTGTACAGTCCGGGGGGGGGGTTTGGGGTCAACATTTAAACTTACACCTCCAACTTATGCAGATGACTAAAGAAATAGTTTTTGTGTGTTCATTTCATATTCAAACATTTATTAACTTCTCATGAATTTGGAGAAGTATCCGTTCTGAAATTTAGACTGAATTATGGCCTCAGCTGGGTAACCTTAACCTTATTTATGCCATGCCTTGTTTCTGTCTGACCTCTAAGCGTCTTCTGCATAGTTTAGTCCTCTCTGACACTCTCTGAAAGTTCAGTCACCAGATGCATGGATGTTTCAGAAGGATCTGTGTGTATGGATATACATTTGTGATACTGAGAACTAAATCATACGTTGTTTTTCGATTGCTGCTGTTTTGTGTGTGAATGTGAAGGATCTTTACTAGTTTGTATGCTGTTAAGAGTTTGTGATGGATCATTAAAAAAATGGTGTTGGGTCATTGAAGGAAGTAATCAGATATCATTGAGGCAGAGATACCAAAAAAATTTTTTTTTTTCACCAGCATGTAAACACTTTTGATTTGAGTTTTGTAAGGGGTGAGTCAAAATCTTTATTCTTCACTTTGAGAATTTATATTTGATAACTATTCACATCACCATCATAGAAGATACTTAGAAAACTCTGTTGTTCAGCTGTGAATGATATAGTTTCATATGTACAGATGACAGGCTGCACACTACTCAGGTGGGGTGATGGATCCGATGTTTGTAAATGTGCCTTATCAGGCGTATCAGTGGGCAATGCTCTGAACACAGGGCATGTTTCTCTTTAAGAAGTCTGCACACTACTCAGCGGCCTTATGATGATTTAATAAAAGAAATGTTAATGTACTATATGTCTCGTGTTTTGTGACTGTTTGGATATATATCTGCACACATAGATATATATATTAGAACCCAACTGATATTAGGCATTTTCCAAACTATCTGCATTTATATTGGTCAATAAATTCATATTTATAAATATTAGCAGACAAAACACCTTTACTGGTAAGTTTGATTTGGTTGTTGTTATTGTGTTTTTGTTCAATGGACTTGTTCAATGTTTATCCCTCTTTAAGGAATAACTGAATTAAAAACTATTTATTTTAAATGACAATTTTATCAAGATTTTTGCATCCTAAAGGTCATCCAAGATATAGATACATTTTAGTCATCAGAAGAGATTTGAAGAAATGGGTCCTTTGCAGTGAATGGGTGCCATCAGAATAATAGTTCAAAGAGCCACACGATGTCCATCAGTCATTGGCCTGTGAATCAAATCCAGTAAGACATTTTAAACTTTTTAACAATCCATTGCATCTGAAATTAAAAGTGTATAATCTGTTTTATTGGTTTCTGCGGTGAAAAAAGATGCACAGAGTGAATGTTTTGCAAATAACATAATTTTGAGAGGATGGCTGGATGAACTAATCACGCATGGCTGGCGGCTCATTATCTAAATCATCCACTTGTTAATTTGCACCAATCAAATCCCTTCCCCCTCGCTACAAATATCCCACGACAAATTCGCTTTAAATTCATTAGAGAGGAAAGCGAATTGAGAACAGTTTACAGATGAAATCCAAAACCATAAGAGGAAGACTTTGCTGAATTTCTCCATGTTTCCTGATGTACAACCCCTGGCAAAAAGTATGGAATCACCCCTCTCAGAAGATGTTCAGTCAAATGTTGAATTGTGTTAAAAAAAACAAAAAAACACATACTTGCCACAAAACTATTTTCACTCAATCCAAAATTCTGTCTGTACAAAACACTTAAAAAAAACAAAAAAAGATAACTATAGTCAATGACAACGGTTTTAAAGATCAAACAGAGGAAAAAAATATGGAATCACACAAATCTGAGGAAAATGATATAGAATCACCATGCACTTTCATTTCTAAAACAAACACCTGTATCTGATTACAACTGATAATTAGTCTGCAGTTAAAAAAAGAGTGCTTGCACACATTAGTGATGTGTTGAACCAAGATCATTGACATGACTCCAACACCAGAGATGTCAGTTGAAACAAAAGAGAGGATTCTCAAACTGCTTGAAGAAGGTAAATCTTAACGGAATGTTGCAAAAGATGTTAGTTGTTCCCAGTCAGCTGTGTCTAAAATCTGGACCAAGTACAAATCAAATGGAAAGGTTGTAAAAGGGAAGCGTACTGGTAGACCAAACAAACAATGAGGAACAAATGGGCAGAAAGTGAAGTCAATATCTGTGACTGGACAGTAAGAAATCGGCTAAAAGAAATGAAAGGATGTTTGGTGATGGAGGCATCGTTTTTTTTTTTTTTTAAATCTGTGAAAACATTCCTACAGGAAAGAGATATAATGTCAATGGCATGGCCTGCAAATAGTCCGGACCTTAATCCAATTAAATCTGTGGTGGAAATGAAAGAAAATGGTCCACAAGGCTCCAACCTGCAAAGCTGGTCTGGCAACTGCAATAAGACAAAGCTGGAGACCGATTGATGAAGTACTGTTTGTCATTAGTTAATGCCTCCAGAAAACAAGCTGTTCTAAAAAAAGAGGTGGTGCAGCAGAGTACCAGTAGTGTTTTTATTTGGTGATTACATATCATTCTCTTCAAATTTGTGTGATTCCATATTTTTTTCCTCTCTTTGATCTTTAAAACAGTTATCATTGACTAGAATTATCTTTGGAACAATCTGTTGACAATAAGTAGCTTTGCACCTACATGTCAACTAACTCTCATTAGAATATTAGTACCCTCTCTAATTAATATCTGCTAACTCTTTAATGTGATGGTTTCCCAAAAGTCACTCTACTGACTATAAGTAACTTTGCAAGTACATATCAACTTATTCTAACCCTAACCCTACCAGTCTACTGCTAGCACACTATTGAGAGTTAGTAGATATGTAGGTGCAATGTTACTTATAATCAACAGAATATATTAAAAGGGCCATCAAAATAAAGTGAAACCATTTATTTTAATGCTAATATTAACAAATGAAACCTTATTCTAAAGTTTTACCTTGTTTTAACAAACATTTAATAATTTTAAGCCCCATTAACTTTCATTTAATGAACATAACCCCCAAATGTATATTTTCTTTTGTAATCCACAGAGGAAAGTTGTGCAGAATTTCCTTTTCTAGGTGAATTTGTCCCTTTAAAACAGCTTTACAGGTGCATTAAAAAAATGTTGTTCTTGTAACTGTTTCTAAGGGCCACGACCTACATCTATCTATGTGCCAGAGCACATATGCGGGATGTTGTGAATGAAATCAGCAGTCCGAGCTTGTGGTGTATGAGGTAAAAACTGATATATTGTTCAGCTTTTCATAAAGACTGATTGTTTCACATCTTGGATGTCCTGGGAGTAGGCAGATAAACATCAAATTTTCATTTCTGGGTAAACTACCCATTTTAACGACCATGCCTGCAGTGTAAATACAAGGTATTTCTTGTTCTTTGAAAGTACTATAATGGGGAGGACTGCTGATTTTGCAATGGTCCAGAGGACAATCTTTGACACCCTTGACAAAGAGGGTAGGTCACAAAACTTTCATTACTGAAAGGGCTAGCTATTCATAGTGCAGTATCAAAGCTTATGAAAGGAATAGTTCACCCAAAAATTAAAATTCTGTCATTTACACACCCTCAATAGCTTTTAGAAAACTAGAAATAGAAATCCTTTATTAATTTCTTTGTTTCTGTTTGAAATATCTTTGTGTTCGGCTGAACAAAAAAATTCATACAGGTTAATTCAACTACTTAAGGGTGAATTAATGCCGATTTAATTTTCATTTTTGGGTAAACTATTCCTTTAAAATGCAAAGTTGACTGGAAGGAAGAAATTGGGTAAGAAAAGATACACAAGCAGCAGGGATGACAGCAAGAATACTGTCAAGCAAAGCCGATTCAAACACTTAGAGCTTGACAAGTAGTGGCCAGAAGCTGGTTTCAGTGCATTAGGAGTCTCCATGCTCAAACATCTTCAGGAAAAGGGATACCAAGCCACTTCTGAAACAGAAGCAACATCAGAAGTGTCTTACCTGGGCTACAGAGATATTCAAATTCTTTAATACGCATCTGCATAATTAAAAGTCATTTGCACCAAATAAATTTAAACTGTTGTCAGAATAATCAGACAATCACACGAGTGTGCAAAGAAACTCTTTAATCTTTATTACTTGTTAAATATGACTTATATTAACCAATAAATACGAAAGAGGAAACAGCATGCAGCTGACAGATCGTTGCTGCCATCTTGCACAAAACAAGTTAAGGCATTGAAATTTTCCTGACACTGCTGTACCTGGTGTAACATTGATCACGAAAAACCTGGCCGACATCACTACTACTTCACCAAAGCGAACAGTTAATAATTTGTTTGTCTGATAATAGCATCATCTACTCGTTCTCACCAGCAGCAAGTCTCTCAGAGTTTGTTGCGGTTTTCACATATGGCTTGATTTGTTGCTTTTTCCGGCTATGTTAGTGCACTCTAATCCGCCTTAGTGTTTCATAAATTAAGGATGAGACGACGCTCTCATATAACAGCTCAATGATCTATAGATTCCCGGTCGATCCTGTGAGTGTGTATCTTAAGTGTTCTCGGATACGTCCCTAGTGCTTTGGGATGATTGCCAGGATCTTCTTACA
Organism: Enteromius unitaeniatus; assembly: GCA_032359435.1. Taxonomy (NCBI): domain Eukaryota; kingdom Metazoa; phylum Chordata; class Actinopteri; order Cypriniformes; family Cyprinidae; genus Enteromius; species Enteromius unitaeniatus. The sequence continues at coordinate 16,697,284 of JAUMHI010000058.1, read as the reverse complement.
AAAACAAATCATATCAAATTGACTGTAATTAGCAATTAACATACATAAAAAACTGAATGAAGTGTCCCTTCATGTGAAGTGTAACGTTACAGTACTTAGTCTAGATATACCTAATGGGATGTAGACACTAGGATGGGATTCACAACACAGTGGATTCAAGGGTATCAAAAAACAAGTCACTCAGGAAGTATGAAATTCTGTACAACCCCACGATTGCATATGTTGTCTCATCACTTCTGTAGATTCATGTCTCCCTTCTAGCTTTCTTCTTTTTGACTGGTTGTTTCGGAGACTCCCTGTCATCAGTTTTTTCTGGTGGAGAAAAAAAAAAGATCTGAAATCATTTAGAGTGATTTCAAGAGTCCCGATTTCATTTAAGATTTTTGTTATTTTTCAGTACAAATGTCTGAAGATTCATAAATCCAGATACATTTAATTGTGATACAAAATGCCAAGTGAGGGCTTGTTTTCTGAGATATTTATTAGATTAAACAAGACTTCATATCTTCATTTAAAATGTATCTTGATTTACAAATAGTTAGATACAGTGGGTACGGAAAGTACTCAGACCCCCTTAAATTTTTCACTCTTTGGTTATATTGCAGCAATTTGCTAAAATCATTTAAGGTCATTTTTTCTTAATTAAATGTACACACAGAACCCCATATTGACAGAAAAAATTATATTTTTGCAGATTTATTAAAAAAGAAAAACTGAAATATCATATGGTCGTAAGTATTCAGACCCTTTGCTGTGGCACTCATATATTTAACAGCTACTCCAGATAGTAATGCAGTGTGAAAGCAACAGTGACCCAACCTTTTTGAAAATCGTGCAGTGTGACCTTGGAATTACAGTCTATATGGTGATTGAACATACTGTGTGTTGGTACAGGAGTAGATTTGTCGTTCGGCTCAGGTCCTGTCATTTTCCGTTGTGTCTGCACTGGAGCTGATGGTACAGCATGTGCCGTGTCATCTACACGTGGCTGTTGAGAAGTCAACACATATTTAGAACCTTGTTTTATTGCTAATAGCCAGAAGAATGTTGAAAAACATATCTCACCCCTGCTGTGGCAGCTGAGATGTTTCCCGCTGCGCTCAGTGCCGGTGTTGCAATGCTCATGTCTCTCTCAACTTTCACCTGTGCCTGAATATGATGCATGTATTCTGCATTAGCTTTGAAATAACATCAGTTATTTGATAATGTTTTCTGGTAATATCCTAACCTGAGTAGAAGGTCCAGCATCCTCCATCTTCTTCTTCTTCTTTTTCTTCTTCTTAGCTTTTCCGCTACCAGGGGCGACAGATTCGTCTTTATCCTTCTCGTTATCGGACTCCTGTAGAATGGAAAGAAATGAAATATAGGCGGTTTTCATTGTTAGCTTGACTACTTGGTTAAAGGAATAAAAATAAGAAGGAACTTAAAAGAATAGTTCACCTCAGAATGAAAATTCTGTCATTTATTCACCCTCAAGTTGTTTCAAACCTATGTTAATTAATTTCAGCTGCTGAACACAAAGAGAAGATTGTATGAAGAATGCTGGTAACCAAACAGCTGAATCTAGCCACTGACTTCCATATTATAGAAAAAAAGCACTTTTGAAGTCAATGGCTACCGACATTCTTCAAATTATGAAGACTGGGTTGTTTACATGACAAACATTTCCAGTAAAAAACAGGAACATACTTTCCTACTCACAAACCCCAATTTAAGAAAATTCAGTTGTCATTTTACCACAAGCTAATATGATTCTTTAGGGTCTTAATGGAAAGTTTGTTTTAAAATTTCTCAAAGATAGTGTAAAAAAACGCTAATTTTACCCTCATCATGAACAGCTCTTTAGAAATCACTCTGTTCTGTGTACTTCCCCTTTAAATCTTCACGAGCTCCACTGACCCCGTCCCTCTTTTCTGAGGCACTCTCGGAGGATCTTTTTTTTATGCCATATTCATAGTGAAACTTGCTAATTTGCGCATTATTAGAAAAGGCGATTTGCAAAGATTTATTAAATGACATTCTGCTTCTGTAGGTGAGGCTGGATCAAGAATGATTTGCGCAAACATAAACGCATTTTGGTTGATCAAGGGGTGCGTTTCCAGATTTCAGAAGGGGCAACTTATTTTTATTAAATTGAAAGAAAACTACTGGTGGATGTTTATCATTGTAGGGTGGTTGTGTACACACACTCCCAACACACATTTCAGTCCACCCTTGAAACACATTCTGGATTCACAAGCCAGGTCAGAACCTGGTTTGCTCCTAAGAGAGGTATAATAATTAGTGCACTTCAACAGGCCCACAGCTGCACGACGGACTGACCTGTGCCACTTCTGGGATTGACGGCTCCTGCGGCGCTGCACTCAAAGCCTGTTGCTCAACAAAGTTTCCCCACTCTTCTGACGGAGGGTTCCAGTCACCAGATTCAGATGCACTGTCTTTAGGAACACAACAGCAACTCTCAGTAAGTCTGTGACTCTAAATTTGCGAGTCAGAACAGGTTTTGGGCACGTACTTATTCCAGACCACCTGTCATCCACTGGCACAGGAGGCTGAGCATTCCAACTCATGTCAGGCGCTGCAAATACAAGACCTCATGCTTTATCTTCACGGGTCTAGTTTATACACTGAGAGGTGATAGATCATGCAGTAACTGGTGATATTGAGCACTAGAGAAATCTACTTTAGCTATGCATTCACTTCATGAATTATGATTAAATTACCAGCAGTCAAGCCACCGAATGAAGCTTGAATATGAGATTCATCCACAATAGTCCATGAGCCTGTATCAAGAAAAGCAAACAAAAATTATTATACACCTATGCTTACCAAAGCTGAATTTGATCAAAAATGTGAAATATTTGAACAAGTTTTGTATTTGAATGCAGTCTTCAGTGTCACATAATCTTTCAGAAATCATTATAATATGCTGATTTGGTGCTCAGGGAACATTTCATATTTTTATCAATGCTAAAAACAGTTGCGTTGCATAATATTTTGCATAATAATAGACTCTTTGATGAATATAAATGGTGCAAAATAACAGAATTTATTTGAAATAGAAATTTTGTACTATTATAAACTAATAAACTTTCACTTTTTATCTCCTGCATGAGCACCAAGGCATATATGGAGCATGTGCCACAACTTTACCATAATTTTTAATTAAAAAAAATATCTATATTAAAAGAAGAACTTTTCCGTACCTTCCATATCTTGGGGCCAGACAGAGGATTCATTAGTCTGACGCTCTGTAGGAGCGGTCACACTGGTCCAGCTCTCTGCCTGAACACTGGCCATCTGAGGAGGAAGCTGCAGGCCCAGATCGTTCCAGCCAGAACTGTTAACAGCCAGCACTTCCTCCCAACACGGCATCACTACAAGACCACAGAAGGCATGATTATTACCAGTATTACAAAAATATTTTTTTTAACTCAACCTGTTAACATTGAAAATTAACTGGTTACCTTGAGAAACAACAGCGTTTCGTACAAAACTAGCTTCAATTTCAGGTGGGCCAACTACAAAGGGAAGGAAAAAACACATTATACATTCATTATACATCCACTTGTTATGCATCAAAAAAACAGCTGTAAACATACCCTCCACTTCTCTTTGGATTGGAGGTGTAGAAACAGTGGTGGTGATGGTGGTTTCTGGTTCTTCTGGTGCGTTCTGGACCTCCTCCACGGTACTAATGGCTGCCGCTACTGGGCTGCCTGACCCATCACCTGGAGCCTTGTCTTTCCGCTTCTGCTGTCGTTTCTCACGGTTACTGACCTTGGTCTCCCAGGTACCTGACAGATTACAATCATTTTTTTGAGTGCTGTATGCAAATAAACTGTAGGTGCTGAGTCACAGCTGTAAAGCAAATACCGTCTATTATAAAAACACACAAGCAAATATCAATCCTTTAAGTGCATAGTTTTATAACTATAATCCTCCAGTGCAATATTTCCCACTCCGTATAATTCCTATATAAGTGTACCTCATACCAGTGCAATATTTCTATAACACAAGTAATTATTTACAAGCTATTAGGTTCTATTTATTTATTTTTATACAAGCAAATTGTTTATTCTCCAAGTCTATTTATTATGAATGTATATTTCTTTCTAATATATACATTTGTTTTTAATTCCGTTTATAATGTACCTATAAACGTTTGTTGTGTTTTATTGTACAATGGCAATAAAGCATTCTATTCTGTTTCTATCCGCAGCTAAATAAATTCTTAATTAAATCTTTATTATTCAAAACATACCTTCATCGGGCTCTTTGCCATCAACAGATGTAGAGGATTTTTTCTCTTTTGCAGGAGGTTTTGCCTTTTTCTTGTTTTTCTTTGCCTAGAACAAGTAAATGAATGTCATTTTAGGGTGAACTATTAATTTAAAACTACAGTAAATGTTCAAATAAACGAACCTTGTCAGTCTTCCCTTCTGGTAGCTCTTGACCGTCCACCACTTTAGGCTCTTCCTGGGGATCAACAGCAAGTCCGTTCCTCTGGGCTTTCTGTCAAACATTAAGAAAACTGCCGACAGTTAAAATAAAAGCCAATAGGAAGTAATGGACGTAAAGGTTTAACGTCATGTCAGCTTCTAATGTTCAACGTGTATATAAATGCATATAACTAGGATTCTTGAATGCCATCTGTTTTTAAAAGAATTATTTAAATGAATGACAGCTTTGTGCTCCTGTAGATTGACTATATCGCCAACCAATAACATGCGAGCTACTGAATAAATACGCCCTTCACTAAATAGATGTTTTAAACGAGGCGAAATGAACAAACTAACATTACATCTATCCCAAAGTATGATTTTAAACACTCCATCTGTCGCTTTTTAATAGACTTGAATTGTATTTTTATATAATATAACAGAAACGATTCAATGACTCGCTGGTGAAAAACAAAAGCACTCGCTTAGCTCCACCCAGAGGCGAATCTGATGGTGAATCATTTAGGCTACAAAAGAATCGATTCACTAAAATGAAGCTTCTAAAGCAAACCTTCTCCGCGTTCTTCTTCCTGTTTCTTCTCCGGGGCTCATCTGCCTTCTTCACCATTTGCGCTGGACCGGTGTTGTCGGGGATGTTTTCTTCTGTCTCAGCCCCTGAAAGTCTTTTTGATAAACCGCGACAGACCGAGACCCATAAGATCAGAATGAGAACTAGACCTGCCCACGCTGTTAAAAGGAGCAGCCATGTGGCGCAGAGATCAGGATTCAAGCCCAAGTCTATTCCTAGCTCAGACTTCAGATAGACGAGGCCGGTCGACATGGTTTCTCTGACATATCCCGTTATCTGCTCCACATGCAGTGAAGCGATCTCTTGCCAACCCGGTGCCATTGCGATCTATTGAGCGGGCACCGGCGTGCAATCATTCACAAAAACAACAGTTTGTAATAATTACACGAGAAAAAACATAGCTGTGCCTGTCTGCCCCAGCGTGCCACCGATTACGGCCGCTACTGCTGCTTCTATTCTAACATCGGCTGAAGATGCATGAGCTGACGGGCAGACAAGCTCCCCTTATTGGGCTGGAGAGCAATTGGGTTTACATGCAGTCTCTTAAAATAGACTAGACCATTGGTAAGCTATGTGTACCTCAAATATGCAAAACATAAACATTATGCTGTGAAAAATAAATAAAAAATATAAAGATGCATGAAATCTGAAAGTATTTTTTTCTATTGACCAGTGCAAAGGAAAAAATATTACCCATGAATAAACAATACCTCAGCACCCATCCCTGATCAAACGCTAATAAAAGGTTTTTCAACTGCT
>JAUMHI010000058.1:16660692-16691394 GCA_032359435.1 Enteromius unitaeniatus | reverse complement strand
TACCTCAGCACCCATCCCTGATCAAACGCTAATAAAAGGTTTTTCAACTGCTTGAATTTATTGAGAGATGAACAAATAGTTTTATAAAAGCTAAATGAGCAAGTAATGTTAGATACTATTTTTTTTAAAATGTATAACAATTTAATTTAGTTCCCATTTTTCAAATCAAATCATATCTAATATATCCAAAAAAAGTTTATATTTTCTGATAGCAGAAAATAAACAGTAATAATGTCGAATTCTGTATTTATTTATTTAGAAATATCCCCCCCCCGAAGCTTTTCCACAGACTCACTGTAAAAGTCCTTTGCTGGGCGCACAAAAGTGATTCATCTCACGATTCCTATATCATCTAAAGAAAGCATAACGAAATAGCAATAATGCCAATTCCTGTATTTTATGTATTTACTAATACCACGGGCAACAATGTAATGAATTGTATCCATTAAAAGGAATCAACAAAGAATGCAAATACAAATTATAGCATAATCACATCTGCTGTCTGCAACAGTAAAATTGAGTTGCTGACTAATAATATTATACACACTGGTAAATTGTGGGTTATTTGAACAGGGCCTGGAATATAACATTTTAATATGACATTTTATCACTATTTGTTGATATGAACCGAGCTGGATTGGTCTGCGCCTGCAGGTCACCAATAAAGCGTCAGGGGGCGCTCTAAGTCTGAAGCTGGCACTCGAGCAAAACGCAGAAGAAGAACTGCAATAACGGTTGAAAATAAAGCCGAGTTTCAGCGGCTCTGAGGCGGGTGTTTGAAGCCGGAGTTTGACTGCTGTGTGTTATCAATGTTAGCATTCAGTCCGCTCTCTCGGGTGATGAAGCACCTTATTGCTCCTCTGCGTTGTTTCCGAGTCATTATTATACAGTACAGACCCTTTCAGCCCGCGAGTTAAGGTACGTGAAGTTGTTTACTTTTTAAACTGACATTTTAAACTCTTTGTTAGCTAGCTTGGCTAACAAAAAGAGGTAAATATATTTGTTTGAAGCAGCAGCATATGTGTGGCTTGTTTTCAAAGTTATTATGAGCAATTAGGTTACTTTAATGCCTTGTTAATCTAGGTCTCAGTTTGTCGTTTTGCTACAACGTCAAACTAACGTTATATACAGGGTGCTTGTCATTTAAACAAGCTAAATGTCCTAAATATAATCAAATATAGCAAAAATATATAGTTAACATAACAGCTCTAAGCTCTGGCATATATTTTCTGTTGTTTTGCAGTTAAAATATGTTTCTTAACGGTTCATCTGTGAATAAATCTGATTTTGAATAGTAATGCAAGTAATATTTAGCGATTTTTTTTTTTTGTTTTAAAATATTATTATACAAAAGCTTGATCAATATTTGTTATATAATACTAATGTTATCAACCAATAATTTATTATTATTATTTTGTAATTTATATTTATTTGCTGTTATTTGTTTGCAGCTGTTCTGGCAGCTCTTTTTTTGTTTCCAGACACTTTTCACAGTGTTTTCTTTTTATTTCGGTTGACTGCCACAGGAATGACTACTTCACAAAAATACCAGAACCCCAAGTTTGCAGGTACAAATCCAATGCCATCCATGGGTTAACCGAATGTTATGTAACTCATAACCACAATAGAGCGTAACCTCATATGTTCGTTGTGCCCGAGTAGGACACTCTGATACTGAATGGCTGACCCCTGCTGTGTCTGAGAAGTTCCAGAGCCGCTTCGGATGGCGGCCCAGTACAGTGGACAGTGGGGACACGGGCCTGGGTACCTCTGACCACACTGAAGGTGAGAAATCTGAGAGTGTACAAACATTGTCATGTCCATTTGCTTATCTGTTGTGTAATACAGCTCAAGTTCAAGACCTCAGCTGGTCTTTCATCTCAACTGTGGTCTTTTAATTGAAATTGTGAATCACAAAATGGGATTTCCAGGCATGGAATATACAGTAAGGGAAATGAATGGAATAGTAGTGTATTCTAGTACAGTATTCCACGATGGAACAGCCACGGAGTACTAGTCATGGAAATGTCTTTAATGAATAGGCTACACGTTTTTCTAGTTATGTTTGACTCAGAATTATTTTGTCTACTTGAGTGGAAACTTTTTTTTTAAATTTTTTTTATGTAGTTATCTGTATTATGTAGTTTAAATTCTGGAAATAAAGTGGTCAAAGTGGTCGAAATAACTACATTTTAAGTAACACGTTTAAAATAATAATAATACAAAATTTCTGTATATTAATTATATATTTAGTCAACCAAGAACATGTATATTAATCTTCAGACATCATTTGTTTTATTCCTTTTTTTTTTTTGGGTGGTTGTATTTATTTATTTATTTTATTTACAACAGGCATTAACTGGATTGCTGTTAGATTAAGCTGTCATATTTTTAGTCATGGAGATGTGCTCATAGTTCTGGAACTCCTATGAGATTTAGAAGAGGATATGATATTCCATACCATAGATTCTTCCCGGCGGTGTTGCACTTCCACTGATGGGGGTCTCATTAGGAGGGCTTGACCTGGAGGACTGAATGGAAACTCTGATCCTGATCTCCTGGTTTCCTTTTCTCTGCCTCGTTAAACACTTTAAGTACAAAGATTAGCTGTACTGATAAGCTAGTGTATGTCGATTAACATTGATCTGTACTGAACATGCAGTACGGTTGAAAACATTTCAGTGTGCTTTTGAATAGCTTATGTTGCCGTTATTATATTACTCTGTTTGTCTTGGTTTGATTGGTTATTTTTAGTGATTGACTGATATCAGAACATGACAACAGCCTTTTCAGTGGTTAAACCCAAAATTTTCACCCTTATGTCGTTCCAAACCCATAAGCCCCTCCGTTCATCTTCGTAACACAAATTAAGATATTTTTGATGACATCTGGTGAACTACCTGATACTAACCTGGGTGAACTAACCCTTTAAATAATTAAATAAGTTTCAGTTTTTAGTTACGTTGGGGAATAAATATTTGGCAATTATATAGTACTTTTTAAAAAATTGGATCTGATTGATTTTTTTTTTTTTTTTTTTTCATGTTTTTGAAAGTAATAATTTAACCAGAATACATTAAATATGCACATGTATTTGTGTGTGTATGTATTGATGAAATTTGCATTATGTAAAAGCAAACCTTTTATTTTGGATGTGGTTAATCTGGACAGCCTTATTATATGTTTGTTAGTGCATCCATCTGAAATGTAAATTATTTCGTAAATGACTGAAAATGTCATAGAAACTTAGTATTCTGTTTCATCTGACCATCTGGATATCAGTACCAGCTATTGAAAAACTTTTTGTTGTTGTTACCCAGAAACCCAGATAAGTTCCCATAGTAAAAGCAATTACTAACTGCTTGAGTTTTCTTACAGTTGTGGCACCTAGCAACTAAGACACCCTAATAATCCAACTTTTATTTGTTTTTTAAACAGCCAAAACGGTGGCAGCACAGAACTTCTTGGCAGGCGTTTTGCTTTAGCGGTTATAAACATATGGTTGACTGTCTGCGGGCTTCTGTGTTGGGATGGTGACGGCTTTGTTTTGCTCTGGCTGTTTTTTGTAATGGCAGAAAGGCTCTCAGGGCTCTAAGAATCTTTCGTCAAACCAAAGAATTGTTTAAACCTGTCCTTAGCAGATGTTCGAAAGAGACATTCCTGCAGGGCATAGCCTCCTCTTGCTGCCTGCCTCGTGACATCTTCACTTGATTTGTGTGTGTTAATTCAATTATTGTATTGAGGAACTTGTTTAAAAGCACTTCAACAGTATTAAGGACTATTAAGCGTGTGTGTGAGAGGTGAGCTGTATGGTTAAAGCAGGAGTCCCACACAGACACCTCACAGCGTAACATGAGAGTGCTCTATAAATACTGCTAACCTTTCTGTGTACTCGCTCCTGCACTAACAGAGCTGTAGGAGAACAAACTCTCATAGCAGGTACACTCACCTTGCCTGAGCTTGACATTCATTTTTTGTAAGGACACGTTCTGGCAGACGAAGTGGGTGTGTTTTAAGATCAGTAGTTTGTCTGTCATTTACTGAAGATGCATTGGGAGGACATGTTGTTTATGCCTCACCGTTCTTCAGTGTATGAAAATGTTATCATTTGCTGCTATCTCTTATACTACTAGCAAGGTGAGTACAATTTTTCTCAATAGTTTGTGTATTAGTTTTTAGAACTAGATGACATTAATATATCCATTAGTAATTTGCTATTTGAGCTACGTACTTTTTGCAGTTGTATAATGTCTTTATAATTTGTTTAGGATTCATGACTTCACAGCAATGGAGCAAAATAGAAGAATTTAATCGTGCATACAGACACACTATTAGATGGTTAGAAGTTTGGTTTTAATTTATTTTTTCATTTATTTTATTTCCATTATTTTTCAGTGGATTCGTAGTTTTTTTTATTTTTTATTATTTGGTTTTTTGTTCTTTTAATGTTTATTTGATTTTACTTTATTTTAATTGATTTTACTATTTTCCCAGGGCATTTAATAGCATTTAAAATGTTAATGTTTAAAATGTGTTTTTCCTCATTACTTGATTGTACCTCCACCAAGTTTTAGTTTATTTTTCTTTTTATGTTAATTGTTTTTTTTAACTACATTATTTGATTTTACTTGATTTTATTTTAGATTTCAATTATATATTGTTCTACAGCTCAAATATTGCTAAATTTTAGACAAGTTTCAAGTAGTCTCCAATTTAATGTCATTGACGGATGCAAAAAAAATAATAAAAGTAGTATACATTTATTTAAATAATGTAAGGATTGAAAAATGCCACTGTTTCAAATTATATTTGGTTGAGAAATAAAAAAGACTTTTCCTTTAAGGACAGGCATTTTTTCTGCAGGCTGTAACCTCTCACTCCTGTTTTGTTCTAGATATCTGCAGCACTAGCAGCAGTCCCTCTTTCCAGCCCATCCGCAGTCAGATCCCCATCCCCACCGCCCATGTCATGCCCTCTACGGCCGGAACTCTGGCCTCCAAGCTCAAGCCGCGTGCTTCTGAAGAGGCCCGGGTGTCCTCCAGCTCTTCCAGCTCCAAGTCATCCCTCCCTAAATCTGCATCCTCCCCTAACCTGGACGCTCAGCACGATGGAAATTTAGACACGACTGCGGTCAAACCTGATTGCTTGAGCCGATACCGCAGCCTGGTTAATGGCCTCGATCACTCGCTCTTCCCCTCCGGAGATCAGACACGGCTGGATGAAGCCCAGAAGTTTGAGGTACCTGCCATGGAGCCAACACTTAATCAGTCGGCTCTGCTCGGGGGACTTTGCCATGATTTACGGCAACAGCTGCAAATGACCGGGCTTGGGGACAATACAGGCTTGCTAGAACAGACCTATAAAGTCCTACCAGAGGTGAGGGCAGGTCTCACCTGTTCTGTAGACCCATGCGGCCAGAGGAACATTTATCCAGGGTCTGGTGCCTCTGCCAGGATGTTTTCCGTACCTCAGGGCCTGCAGACCCAGGCTCTCCTGAGGGACCAGGCCAGCACTGGAGCTTATGATCCACTACTGCAGGAACGCTGTGGAGAACTGGCCAGCTGGCAGCAGCAGAAGCAGAAACTGGAGAGTCTGCGGCTACAGGTGGAACAAATGCAGGTTAGAGTTCAGCTTGTGTCCTCCTGCGTGCAAGAAAAGAAAAGGGAACAGTTATGTAGTCACAAATCATACTTCTAAAGTCGGTACGAAATTCTAATTATTTTTAATTATTTCATCACTTCAACTTTTCAGAACTGGTTTTATTGTGCATGATTACAGTGCATGCTGTATCAAAAATTGCCAGTGTTGTTTTTGTATTATTTATCTACAATTTATTATTATATTATATTTTTTTAACTTGTTGAAAATTTCAGTTGGCTAATTTTTTACATTTTCATGTTAGCTTATTTTAGTAATTTTATGTGCTTTTGTCATTTTGTTAGTTTTTGTGAAACAACTTTATTTAGCTTAAATTAATTTTGTTTTCAATTTTATTAATGGTAGTACTTTTTGGTGATCTTTTTATCTTATGTTTAGTCTAGTATTTTTCATCTAATAATGTTTTATTTCATCTTTATTTTAAATGAATAGTTATTTTAATAGAGTTTTTTTTAATAACAAACACTTAATGTAGTAGCATATTTAAAATATAATGCTTTGTCTCTAAAATAATTTAATTTAAGTTTTTAGTTACATCAATATCCACACAGTTTCACAGCAGTAATAATTGAAGATAAACGGATACAAAATTACTGCTCATACCGGTATTAATTAGAACAATATCTGAAGGTTCTGCTTTTTTCTGTTGTCTTGATTTTTAAGTACTGATATTATTTGAACAATTTAGAAAGGAAATGAAATGCTCTATTTAATCTCTGTGAAGTTTTTGCTGCGTAGCAGGGACAAGGTACACCTTTGGTACTGCAGAGTCGTAATGAACCCTGAAAATCCTAAACATACCTTTTATCATGTTACACTTTACCACCCTTATATAGCTGTGGTCTGTATGTTAATGAAGTTCAGGCACCCCATTGTCTGACATGACTCTTTCCCACATCCATTCATACAATCGATGACCATTTGCTCAGGGTGATTAAGCCATTTTGGGCGATGAGCATAATCTATCTATTTTGACAATAGGCTATGTCTATTTGGAGTAGAATGTAGGGAAGGGTTTTCCATGTGTATGTAGATAATTTACTTTTGTAGTAGTTTCTCAAATAAAGAAGGAAAATCTGCTGCTAATTTGTCTGAGAGACAAACGTCATGTAATGTCATGTATTTTTATATGAAAATAAATTAGAAAAGCAAAAAAAAAAAAGCTTTTAGCTTTAGTACTAAGCCTCAAATGTCAACTATTCATTGGATTGGTTGCTTTTTTAAACGATGATAAATGCAAATTATTATATTATAATGCTAAACTAAAACCATAATTAAAACAATAGAGAAACCTTAAGATAATCTGTTGATAGAAAAAAACATAAGCACATCTTAAGGACTCAGAATAACAAAAATTAACGTAATAATTTTTTAACAGTTACGTAATTGTGGCATCCATAAGTGTAATTACGATTAGAAATTCGATTAATTGTGCAGTCCTAAGACAAATCATGCGATTACACTGTCAACTTCACACCAGAGACATTTTCTTTACTGCATGAGTTTGTAACGGTCCAGCAAGCTGTTCCACCTTCTTTCGATTGACCGGAAGACCAGACCTACAGATTTCATCTTGTTTAAAACCCAGTGTCGATTGGGTACATCATGCTATAGTAAAATGTTGCAAAAATACTATTTCATGTGTACTTTAACAGTTAGAATAGTTCAGTCTTGGCATGATTGTGTTTGTATGCCTATTTTAAATAATCAATGCTTTCCCATCTATTTGTATTGCAGTTAATGACAGGAGGAAGTGGACAGTATTCATCTCTCTATCCAGCAACCTCTCTCAACGAGAACAGCAAGTGGGAAGCTGTCATTAAAGCCAATGAGAGCTTGCTAAAAGAGAAAGAACTTACCATTGAAAGGTAACAACAAGTTTTCAGAAACGTGTTTCATCTTACAAAGATTTTTAACATTAACACAAAGGATCTGGTGCATTGCAGGCAGAAGCAGCAAATGTCTCAGCTGGAACAGCGTCTCAGAGAGAGTGAGCTGCAGGTACACAGTGCACTCATGGGACGTGGAGCCCCTTACACCGATGTGTGTCTGTTGAGACTGCAGGTTAGCACACACGCATACGCAGCCTTTTTCTTGCACTGTATCACAACATCTCTTTGAGTTGTTGTTCTTCCCTCTGTGTGTGTGATAGGAAGCCCAGCGGGAAAATGCTTTTTTGCGAGCCCAGTTCGCTGAACGCAACGACTGCTTTACCAAGGAGAAGCTAGAAGCGGACCGGAGACTGGGTGCAGTGGAAGCAGAGACGCAACGTCTGAATGAGGTCTTAAAGGAGAGCAGTGAAAAACATGCAGAAGAGCTAAAGAAACAAGAGGAGAGGGTGAGCATATGCAAGCTTCATCATGTGACCTCCTCAGCCACACATGAGCAGAATCTCACCGAACTGCTGTTTGAAATTTCATCTTGTATTATTGCTGTTTACTACAAAGATCCGAAGTCGAGACAAGCATATCAACAGCTTGAAAAAGAAGTGTCAGAAGGAGTCAGAGCAGAACAGAGAAAAACAGCAGCGGATTGAGACGCTCGAGAGATATCTGGCTGACCTTCCCACAATGGAAGACTACCAGGCTCAGCACAAAAAGGTACTGCACTCTCTGGTGGCCAGCCAACAAAACAAAAGCCTTTTTTTCCTGTGGTTTCACAGCAGTTGCTCATAAGCTCAGCTTTAGATGTTTCTCTTATGGTGTATTGCCAGATGCAATTATAGCATCCACAGCAACCATATATCACACATCAGCTTCTATTGTAGTCTTTATCTTAAACTTACACTCTCCTTACCCTGCTGGTTTACAGAATCCCAAGCTCGCTATGCCTCTTCTTCAAGACATTGTTTCTTGGGGAAGGTCTTTTCTTTTTTTTTTAAATGCTTATATGCATTTTTTCCCCTATGTAAATTCTTTTATTTGTTTATCTTTTTTAAATGAGTTTATTTTATTTAAGTTCTTGTTATACCATGTTATTGCTGTTTAAAAATTGGCATATTAGAGTAATCGGATTTTGTGGCACTAAAGGCTGGAGCAATGGCTTCTGAAAATTGAGCTTTGCATTACAGGAATAAAGTATATTTTAAGAGTTTTAATTCAGTTCTGAATGTTGTGTTGCAGCTGGAGGAGGCAGAGGAGAGAACAGCTCACTTGCAGGCCACTGTCAGAGATCTTGAAGCCAAAATGGAGGAGGCCCACAGTGCTGTGCGCAACAAAGAGACCCAACTGGAAGAACAGAGACGCAAGGAGAGAGAACTGCTCACAACAGTCACCAGGCAAGCCCTACTTGCACAAAAATGTCCATCTATTAGGGTTTGAAGTATTGCCATGTGTGGGGTCTAATATTGTTTGATTTGCTTGTGTGTTTAGTCTCCAGAACAGAGTGCAGGAGAGCCTTGAGGATGGAGTGAGATTGCCTTCTCTTGACATAGAGAAACTACGAGAAGAAAATACTACCTTGAAAGAGGAGCACCAGCGACTCAAAAAGGTTGACGCATAGTTTTTTTGTTTTTCACACTACTTTGCAGTAACACTTAATTTAGATATGGGATGCTAATAGTGTTGATGCATGGCTCTGCCTATTGATTAATATGTCTTCGGTGCAAATATTTGACACTGTCTGAATGAACCTTTTTATTTTTTAGGTCATTGAAAAGCAACTCAGGATAATGGAGCAGCTCGGCTCACAGATCAGGGTAAAGACTACTTTCAGTTAATTTTTTTTTGATTAGCAGGTGCATTTGCACTAATTATTTAAACTTTTTTTTTTTTACTAATAATTTACTATTCTAATTTTATTTTTTTACATTTGTTCATGTATTCCCTGGGATTTTAACCTTGGTGTTGCTAGCGTCATGCTCTTTGCTCACTGTTATAAACGAATTAAAATAAGTATCATCATACACAAACCTGTGTTTATTTGATTTTAAAAAATACAGTGGAAAAAATACAGGTTTTTTGTTTTAATACAATAATAATTTTTTATTTTTTTATATGTATTTTTTTCTGTGATGGCAAATCATAATTTTCAGCATCATTCACTTCAGTGTCACATGATTCTTCAGAAATCACTCTAATATGGTGTTCTAGAAACATCACTTATTATTATTATTAATGTTGAATATTTTTTTGTGGAAAAAGTGATAATGTTTTTTTCTCTATGATTGTTTTGTTGAATAGAAAGTTCAAAAGCAATTATTTGAAATATAAGTCTTTTGTTCACTGTCACTTTTAAACAATTAAAGTATTAAATTGTTGATGGTAAGAGTAGGTGGAAATATAGTATTCAAGAACCATTAATGGAAACGAACATCATAATTTTCTTGTCTTTCAAATGGAACTGGTTTTAAATAAGAATTGGTCTTAAAGACTGTAATTAGATGTAATTTAAGTAAATACCCAGCACTAGGAGCCAGGCTACATATTTTATAAATAAGTCTTCAGGAATGTACTTTCAATAGTGTCTCGGAGGTGAAGGATCTTTAGAAACACCTTTCTCAAAGTAAGAGGCTTCTTTAGGAAACCTGATACTATTTTAGTGTAGAAAAACCTCTGAAGTCTATATATTCAACACTTAGATCCTGTATTATAAATTCTTTCCCTTTAAGTCCACGTAAAGTATTAGTTAAAGTATCCTGTGCCAAAAGCAGTTACAATTTCATGTATACGAGTAAAGCCATAATATTGTGTGTGTGTGTGTATTGTCTTAGACTCTAGAGCAGCAGCTCTCTCAGGAGGAGTGCAGCAGTCTGGCCCTGCGAGAGGAAGTGGCAGAGAAAGAGGAGAGTCTGCTGCAGTTACGCACTGCTATGAAAGAGGTTAGAAGTTGACCATAATGCATATTCAGCTCTTTGAGTTTTTATAGCACACAGGAGAACTGAGGGTGTGCATGTGTTTGTATTTCAGCTCTCAGCGCAGAACCAGGAGCTGATGGAACATAATCTGACACTGCAAGAGCGTCTTCAGGGTGAGGAGGTGCCGAGTGGCTGTGGTTTGCTCCCTATGGGAGCCCGGCTCACCCAGAAGCTGTATGGAGAGATGGCTGCCTGTCTGTGTGACCTCCGCTCCCTCTGCAACGTCCTCACCCAGCGAGCTCAGGGCCATGATCCAAACCTCTCCATGCTGCTCGGCATTGCTTGTAAGTGCGCCCTCTGCTGTCAACAAGCTATAATTTTTGACAGCAATCAAAATGAGGCTGTAACAGGACAACCAGCTTTCTAAAAAGAAAAATATTCAGTAGAAAAAAAACCCCTATAAAACTATGGAAGGTCATTTCCTCCACTGAATAAAAAAATAAAAAGGGTAATTGCAGTTTTTATCTCGCAATTCTAACCTTTACAACAGTATCAAAAAAACGTAAAAAGCTTAAGGTATTAGTTTCGAAATTCTTTTGAACGATACCCAGCCCTTCTCGCAAGAGTTTACATCTTATGATATAAGCTCACAATTGTGAAACATAAAGTCAGAATTTCAAGAAATATACAGAATTCTGACTTTTTTCAGAGAATAATGAAATGTAAATTTGCAATTTTGAGTTTATGACTTAAATTTCTGCCTTAACTCACAATTGCATCTTATGAAGTCAGGATTGTGATATATGAACGACCAATTCCAAGAGAAGTCATAATTCTGAGATTTATATGCAACTCTTGATTTTCTTTTCTCAGAATCAGTGGTTTATATATCAGTTCAATTACCTTTTTTAATTAAGTGGCAGAAATGGTCTACAGTATATAAAAAAAGATTACTGAAAGTAATTTTCAGTCTTCAGTGTTTATTATATCTCTGTATTTGCTTTATAATGGCTTCTATTTGTTACAAAATTCTCAATTTATATCAAAACATGCCACTAATGTTAATGTAAAGCAAAATGTGTAATGCATAAGCTCATCACAGTAAAAGTCGAAATGAAATCTAAATGTAAATAATCAAATGTTTTCATTAAAAATATTTATTTTTATTGGATTTTAATTTTATATAATTTGATTATAATTTGCCTCTTTTTGAATGGGATTTGTACCTCAGGAGTAAATGCTAATTTGTATTTTAATAATTGAAGTTGACACTTTGATTCAAGAAAATGAAAACTACACTAACTTTTTTTTTTTTTTTTCATTTAATTTTAGAACCACAGTTAAAATCTGTATTGCCACACACACACATGTTCAGACTGGCTTCTTTGTTGTTTTGTATTAGCTTCAGTGATTACGGATCAACAGTTCTCACCATGCTCTCATTGAAACTCAGCATAGCAGTATGTAGTGTTATCTGTGTTGTGCCTTTTATCAGCGGTGACTCTGACACTGTGTCTATCTGTCTGCAGCCGCTCCCCCTCCGGTAGGAGACCAGTGGGAGGACTGGCTGAGCCCTGAGGGGCTGCAGAAGAAGCTTCAGGAAGCTCAGCAGCTCCGTCGAGATGTTGAGGAACTGAGAACCACAGTCTCTGACCGCTACGCTCAGGATATGGGAGAAAACTGCATCACTCAGTGAGCTGGAACAGTACAGCTTGTGCTCAGTGAGGGTAACTGCACATCACCAGTGCCTTTGAAGACACTACAATCTCTAGCAACACAAACCTTCTTCATGAAGGATTAGCGACACTAAGGACACTGTAATCTCACAAACCAGAGGGCTATTTTTATACTTAAAATATTTTTCTAAGATTTCGATGACTTTGTGTGCAGTGGTAAGAGAATGACTTAATAATATAAATCTTTCCATGTATTTGGGAACGTCGGTGATGAAGTTGACAATCAACTGAAAATATTGTATTGTATTTTGGTGCAACTGACATAACAAGAAGATGTTAACTGGTATCCATGATCTTACAGTAAACTGAACATACCACATTAAACAGAATCTAAGGCTGAGGAAATATGTGGCCACCTCTGGCTGTTTAAAATGACACCAGCAAATCATCTGTGTATAAATTTGGAGAATAGACATTCCCTAATATTATATAACAAGCAAAATTCACGTGATCACAGACAGACCTATTAGAACAGCTTCCATAATGCTGTAAAGTCTTCGCGTGCACGGTATTATGCAGACCAATAAACAGGGACATTTTAATGCAAGAGGAGGCTGTAAACATATCAAATTCTGTTTGCTTGTTAAATAAAAAGTTAATAGAATGTTGTTTGAGTTAAGGATCTCTTCATTGCAGACTAACTGTGATCATATCAGTATTTTCAAAGGCGTCTTGAGAATCTTATGAAAATATTAGGTTCTTTGCTGCTGCTGCAAAATGAACACACTAAAAAAATGTGTATTCTTTTTGGGTCATGCATCATTTGATCTGGTGACGTTTGCTTCTGTTTGTGAGTATTGAGGGGCAGGATTGTCTCGCCAGTAAAATAACAGGACATGTATATGACCTGCTCTATCGTAATCCATGATGTATTTGCTGTCTGGTTTATAATTCGTTTTATTAGCTATGAAAGTAGCCACGCCATTGAATCAACACATAAAAGGAAACCGACTGGTGAAGCAAATATTGTATTAGTGAATATCAAACATTAGAGCAGGTGCCTTGTGTTCATGGAAGTAAGCTATATTTGCTGCACAACATGTCAGTGTAAACACTAATTGTCTTTCTCTACTGTAATGCATGACTGCCGAGGTATTGGGATTTTTATGAAAAATAGGGACCGCATATTGTCAAGTGTTTTATTGGTAAATTGAGAGATTCCGGTCCAGAAACATCACTAACAAGTGGGAATGTAATTTGATGATGCACCTAATGTTTTTTTTTTTTTTTATATATTGTAAAATTGCATTTATGTTTAACAGGAACCAGCCAGGCAAACCTTATGCCGAAAACCTTCTAACAACACTAAATGTTTATATATTTAAATTTAAATATAATTTGTCTTCAGCTGTTTCAGTTTTTAGAAATAAAGTTTTGTATTTCATGTATAAACTTATGTTGTATGTATTTATTTTATTTTTTTATGAATAATGCAGTGAAATCATATTCTCTTTTTGTAAATATAGAAATGACCAGAATTTAGATTTTTTTTTAATATATAAATTACAATCAACTTTTAGTCATTTTTAATATGTATTGACATTTTAATATGCAATTACAAGCAGAAGTAGTCCAGACCATTCAGCAACAAAAAAAGTTACATTATTTGGTTGTGTGCTTGAAAATGCACACAGTTTAATAATGTGAGCAGCAAAAACAGCCAAACCTGTTTATTAACAGGTTGTTTCAGCGTATTTAACCTCACTCTAAAGACTGTTTGTAAATGGTGCAAAAATATGTAAAGGCTTAGTTGGAACATTTACAATAATATGTAAGTAAAATATACACATAGACAGGAGACTGAGTGACTATTCCTGGTTCATTTACATAGAAAAAGAGCCATAATAGTATTCATTTTTATTAATTAACTTATCAAATTGATTAAATGATCAAATTCATTACTTAAACCTATTTATTAATGTGTTTGGACATTTCCTTTTAGATGTGTCAATTTCAAAAATCGTACATGTTGTACGATCGGTTTGAAGTGTGTAGTGTTGTAGCGTCACTGTAAAAGTGTGTTAATGATGTTCAATCACTACGTGACATGAGATGACGGTTGTGTGTGTATCTGCACACTGTCACTGAGATGAGGCTTGAGGACGCAGGAGCAGCACTGCATTTGGAGTCAGACCACAGGACAGCAGTGTCTGGGTGTAATCACTGTAGCACCGGTGTGGAAACGCACTAATGATGTCATAGGGTGCAGCACCCGGTCCTCTGTCAACAAAGATTAGTTCAAATTATTGTCTGAAAACTTACTGCAAATGGCCACAACTTACATGCTCTATATAAATATAAACAGCATACAAACATTTCAGGTAAAATAGTGTTAAAGAAATAACCTAGAAATGTAAATATGCTGAAAATTCTCACCCTTAGGCCTCCAACATGAGAACCGATTTGGAGATCTGCAGTGAATGGGTGCCAACAGCTGATAAAAACATCACAATAATTCCCAAGTAATTCACATGATTCAAGTCCATTAATTAACGTCTTTTAAAGCTGAAGCAATTTTAAAACGTCTCTATTTAGAATCCTTCTTTCTTCATTCTGAATCAGGAGAAAAACATATGCAAAGATCCAATATCGTTTACGAGCTGAAAACGTCTAAAATAGTTCTAATCAAATGCATAATGGTTTGAGGATTTTGATGCAAGAACAACAGAGAATGGACTTTTTCACAGAAGGAAGCATTGTTATGGTTTATAACTTCTGACGGCACCTATTCACTGAAGAGGATCCACTGGTGAGCAAGTGATAATACTACATTTCACCAATGAAGAAGCAAACTCGTCTATATCATGGATTGCCTGAGGATGAGTAAATTCAGAGAAAATGTTTCCCCCCCCCCCTTATGTTAAAATTATTTATTCAATTATTAAATACATCTGTATTCATCTTGGTTCAATAGTTTATTAAAGTACATTTTGGGAATAAATGTAATGCTGCCTTAAAATTTAGTCAAAAAGAAGCAACATTGTAAAACTGCCAACCTGTATAGTGTGTTTGATATCTTTAAAATGCTCCAGGAGCAGCTCTCTATATTTTGGAACAGAGCTGTAGTATTGATGTTTAAAAGCTGATCGCTGTATCTCAAACCTTTTCAGATCCAAGTAGTGACGGAGATCTCCAATGGTCTCAGTGAAGTACATTTTCATAATAAACGTCTCCATGCCATCCTCAGACTTCAGTCGCAGTGTGGCGATGCCTTTTTCTGAGTGTGTAGACTCAGTCTCACTAAATCACACGACAGGAGAGGGAAATGTCAGGAACTCTAATCAAGTTTATGCTGTCCATCAAAGCCCTACTGTTTGTCATGAATTCAAGATGATTAGGATTTTGATACCATTCTCTCAAAGCCTGCAGAGCAGATGTTTCCACAGTGTTTGACGAGTGACTTTGGGCACCATCAGGACAGCCCTTAACAAAACAAAAAATCAGTTGGAAATGTGACTGAGCAACTCTAAACAGGATGGACTAATGTGCGACTACTGACCAGTAGATGAGCCCTGATTGAGTCACGTATACTAATCACTTTGCCTTCCTTCACCACAGTCACTGGGAGCTTCTGCAAGAACTGTTCCATAGACAGCTTTTTCCCTAAATTCCACATAAAATGGCAATTTCAAATCCATTTTGTGATGTAATACAGTAACTGTGAACCATTCCTCAAACCTGGTATCTGAGTCTGTTTAGGCGCTGTGGAGCTGGTCAGCCCAAAACTGTCCATCGAATGTCTTTCTGCTCCATCTATAGTTTGTCCTCTTCCAGGAAACCTAGCCCCTGGTCGCCTAACTATGAACTCTTCATCCCGTTTATCATGAACCTGTTTGTGTGATACAAGAATATATATATACAGTTAAAGTTAAAGAATGATCACTGTAACTATACTTGTAGCATACTTCTATTTAAATCAATAAGATTTTTCACACACCACGTAGTATTTAACAATATTTTGACACTTAATTTGAGCAATAATGCAAGTAACATGGTAAAGTTAAATACCTGAAAATATTATGCACCAGTTGTTTTCAATATTATGAATGCATTTGTTTTTACCAAATCAGCATAGAATGATTTCTAGAATTAAGAATCATGTGACACTGAAGACTAAATGAAGGAAAATTCAGCTTTTACCATCAAAAGAATAAATTCTATTTGAAAATATATTGATATAGAAAAAATATATATACATGTTACTATTACTGTATTATTAAATGAAATAAATGCAGCCTTTGTGAGAATAAGAGACATTTAAAACATTTAAAAAATATTATGAGCCCAAGCTGTTAAATCCATTATCATAAATATGAGCATATTAGTAATTGTATTGATTATGAAAACTGCATTAATTAACAGTCCACACCTGGAAGGGCACACCATTAGGAAACCTTTCCTGAAGCTCAGAAGGAAAAAACCCATCCATCAAGTCCTGCATGCATTCCTACAACAGGAAGGCAAATCTTACAAGGAGTGACAAATCTGATGCTTCATCTACGGTAAACGGAAGCTGGCTGTGGAATTTATTTAGTCAAACCAAGTGATGTTGATGATAAAGCAGGAACATAACTGAACCTGTGTGCTTGGCTCTTGATAGGAGCGGAATGGACCACTGAACATGACAATGCCGTTTTTGTAGAACCAAAGAGGAATGGAAGACTGCTGGGTAAGTTTAGCTCCACCAGGAGTGGCGGTCACATGAGACTCCCCTTCTCCTGCTACAATATTGAGTTCCTGGATGTTCTGCAGGACCAGGTCATAGTTTATTTTGAAAGCCTTGCATGCTTTAGTTTCTCCAGGATGTTGGCTGTTTGCTTGCTCATGTTTTTTGTAACTTCCAACCCAGATCATTCCATAATCATTCAGAAATGTCTGTGTGGGTAGGAAAATGGCATTCTGTAGAATTTCCAATAACTATTTTGGTGTAATTATACAGGACTGAAACTCTATTTTGTTGTCCGCATAATACCATAACAAAGAAAACAATTACACAAAGCTGCTTACCTCCATTTCCCACACTTGGTTTTGAAGCTTGAGGCACAAGTCAACCAGTTCTTCAGCTTGGTTCACATTACTTGTAGATTTCTCTGAAGCAAAATATACACACACTTGTTTAGGCAAGCTTCTATACGACTGCTAAACTGGATACAAAAACTATTTCTTTCACTGTTAGCCTGTCTGTCTGGTTCATAATTTTCATATTATCTATTCACACCGGTAATAATGCCCAGATGTGTTATTAATAAATATGTTTTTTTATTATTTTATTATTGGGCTTGTTTGAGTTTTTTTACTTGATGAGCCTCAAGTTAAATTCATTTTTTATAACTTAAATTGATGAGAATTGTATATGACTTTAAAACAAATCAGCATACAGTACAACAATAAATACTCTATTAATAATCATACAATTTAATTATTATTTATTAATTACAAATACTATAATGATTAAAAATAATAATATATATATATATATATAAATAAAATATATAAATGATTAAAATCAGCATAGATTACAGTAATAACTGAAATGTATATTAGGTAAATGCACAGATAAATACTGATAATTCAACAATTTTTAAAATTATATTATTAAAACCAGCATATATTACAATAAATACTTACAATTATATTAATAAATTACATTTTATGTATTAAAATCAGCATAACTGCTTAGATAAATAATGAGCATGTAGCAAAACAATGACATTGTTAAAATCAGCAGATATTAGATACATGGATACAATATTTAATTTTCTTTTTCTCATTACAATTGTGGGAATTTGGGGATTTAAACAGGATTCAAACCTAATAATAAAAAAAATATTTTTTGGCTCATACCAATCTTATTAGTCTATATTATGTTAACAATATTATATAATATATTTTTAACAAATAATAATATTACCTTTTGCCTCTTGCAAGAGATTCAGTTTCTCTTCCAGAACTGCTATTCTTCTTGCCTTGAGCATGAAATGCAAGGACATTAATACCAAATGACACCTGAAAAAAATGGTATCAGCCGCCCACCTGGAGACGTAACACTGCTGATTGTAAACAAAAATCTGAATAAAGGAAGTGATATACCTTATGCTCAATATCCACAGCTTGAGTTTTCACTTTTCTCTCAAGCTGAACAATCTTCCGCATCATACTTGACATAAGTTCAAAATCACTCGGCGGAGCTGTGACATGTTTAGAGAAGATTTGTGAGATATCATATTTAAACCTTTGATAAACAGCAGCTTTAGTATTCGGTCACTGTACCTTCTTTCGCCGCCGTCTTTTGCGCAACCTTTGCTCTTACGGTGGAAAGATTGCTGTTGATGTGTGGCTGGTTTTGTGGAAAGATCCTTCTGAATAATTGAGCTTCATAGTCTGAAACATCAAAACTGACACATTGAATTGATTTATATCATTCATTGATATACAAATTTTATCCCCAATATGCTTTTATATTCCATTTTTGGAAGCCTCCCATTTAAAAAATCTGTAATGCATGGCATTAGAAAAGCAGTTCACACTCTTGACATTTTATTTGCTTGTTAGGACCGATTGGAAAACCATAAAATGTCTGTAAGTCTTACCATTGTCTGAACTTTCTTTGTAAGGCTTTCTTTCCCTAGATCACAAAAACAGATACGATCTGATTATTTCATTTTTATTTCTGATTATATCGATCTTGTAATGCAGTAGAACTTTGCTCAAATAGAATTGATAGAACAATGATTGCTTTGGAATTTAAAAAGTACACTGTGTAAAAATTTTTAGTCACTTTTTGTCAACACAACGTTGACAGCTGTCCCTCCTCGCGGGCGGAATGCCGTCAAAAGCACACCGCCCTGCCTGACGTGACATTAGTTTGTAAGAAAACACAGCCTGAATGACTCCAGAGACTGCCGCCTCGAACATGAGTGCTGACATTGAGGTAATTTACAAATATTTTTCAAATATTGTGTTTATCATTCATAAGTTGAATTAACATAAATAGTATAAATAGAAGCTCACTAGTAAACAGTATGTCTACGAAAAATTAACTACAATAACTAGTCATCTATCAAGTTACTGATGACAGGTAAAGACGAACAGGTAAAGTCTCACCCTCACCTGCAATGTGCCTGAAGCTTGTAGTCCAGAAATATTAAGAGCAAAATTATAGCAATATTACAAAATGCTTTGTAATTATAAATACCAAATGCTTCTAGTGAAGCACAGCGCAGGGTAGATTACAAACTGTAGTCTATTACTGATTACAAAGCATTGTCATTCTGACATTTTAGGAAATGTACTCTGACTGCCTCAAAACCGTATGAATTTCTTCTGCTGAAAACAAAATAATATTTATTGAAGAATGTTGGCAACCAAGCGGTTTCTGGTCCCCACTGACTCCATAGTTTGGAACAACTACTAAACTAAGAAATTTTGGGTGACCTGCGACTTTCACAGATTTGCTTTTATAAGCTCATATACTTTGATCTTTGTGTAAGTAATCAAGTTATGAACAATGAATCATTTCAAGTCTATACACTGGTAAATCTTTTCCTCGATAGTATGCAGATTTCTGTGATTATATGTAGAGGGTGGGATGTTTTAAATTCATTGGTCATACATGTTTTCATTGAACAATGCATCACTTGATAGATGATTGTTTTATTCTATCCCATATATGACTGTATTGTATTAGCAGTTTTATAGATATAGTATTACTATTTAAGCATCTGGACCACAATACACTTAAAAAAAATGTCATTTCTAGCATCGTTTCTAGAAAATAATGTATTTCATGTAAGTGTCAGTGTTCCATTATTTCAAAAAAATGTGCACATGCTTATGCTTTAGTAGGCTATTTTGGGGGACTTACCCTTCAGTCTGTATGTCTGGTAGAGGAGCTCGTTTGCTCTTCCTCAAGATGTTCAGCGGTGAGCTCATGTTTCCAAAGAGCACAAGTTTAATTGTTACCAAATGAACATCACGTCACCTAGAATCCAGAAAAGAAGCAACGCGCAACTCAAAACACAATATAACCCTTCCCAAACACACACACACACACAACTACTGTTTTCGGGATGAGGTGTTTAACGCAGTTTGTGTTCAGTTATGGGATATTTGTTTGAACAGTTGTCATTGGTAACTAGAAAGAGCTGTGTCTCCTCTGGGCGGCGCTGCGGGTCTGCTGGAGGACATGATGATGATGATGATGATGGAGGGAAGATCAGGAGCTTATCACTCTCATTTCAATTTGAAACAGATACATATGAAAATGATGGCACCATATATTGAAATGCATGGCGCGGGAATTAATGAATGATTTACTAACTGTTAACCAACTCGTTTTAAGTGGCTATTTACACCTTGAGCAAATAATTAACCCATATATGATTTCTAAGAACCATGCATCAATTATAAGTCAGCGACTTGTACTATATTTGACTTGTGCTCAACGTGTCCAAGTTTACTGACAGCTCCCAAGCCTGTTTCCGTCGCCCCGCCCCCTTTTTACGTGCCCTGCGCGATGACGCCATCAGCGGCCGTCAGACAGACCTGACGAAAGCTCACGGAAGATGCAAAAGAAAAAGGACCCGCTGGTAAGTTTCGACAAAAGCCAATTTTCCTTATTCCGAGACCCATATCCGGCTTTATAGCGCTCAGAAACCCCCAGTGCGAGGCTCAGACGAAGCCCCGTTTGTTTAGACGCTGTTCCACACCGCGTTCGGTGTGAATGTGTGCCATAAAACACAGCTAAAACATCATTTAGACCCGCCGGTGTGATTTAAACGGTAGCGGAAAGCGAGCGTGTTTCGAGCGCGAGACACAGCCATTCAAATTAACGACGACTACGGAAATCAACGTAACGTTACACCGGCGAAAGAAAGGCGACAGGAGCTTTAAGGTCAGCCGTCATGTTACGCTTCTGTCGGTGTTCTCCCCGAAACAACCGTATTTTACCGTGCGGCGCGTGACATGTATTAGTGCTGTTGACTGATTACGTAGGTTTCCGTCAAACGCAGGTGAGAGTAGAGTGAAAATAAGTGATAACGTTACATACTTGGACTGAATGTATTTATTTTGGTCGTATGTAATACATTGAGCATTGAAAAATAGATATCAGCATACCATCCACGTACGTCACGGTCAAACATTTCTATTTCTTCTCAGCTGGTATCTACATCTGTTATCTGCAGATAATCGTGCAGAGCAGGAACTGTTGTGTCCTTTCACGAAATAGGCCCCAGAGTAACCATATAAGCTTCACATGAGTAGTAAACTAACATGCTGTGGTGTGGCTAATGCGGTGTTTAAAGTTCACTGCCACTGTGTGGTGTGCTTGACTAGATGTTTTTACAAGCACTGGTGCGCCAGTGACAACAAACCTGGAGTATCTGGGGTGACAGAGTCCAGCTCATCGTGCTCTGAAGAGGGAATGCTTGTGTGTGTAGGCGCTGTGAGATGAAACCCTAGTGAGGTGCCTAACTATACAGCAGGTTTGGAAGCAGACTCGGATCAGGTATAATGATGCGAAGTCGGAAAGGTTTTCTCTGTGTTCGCTGCATGCCAGCACCATTGTAATTTACAGGACGCTTGTTACAATAGTGTGCTGTTTAACGCACAACATTAGACTGTTTGCACTTTTCTGGCCTTTTGCTAAACAAAAAAAAGTCTGGTGTAACGTAAAAGCGTCAGGTGACAAAGACAAATAGAGTCAGTAGTTATAATAATGGTCAATAGAGAACAATAGGTTGGCGGAAATAAAACTCACCGTCTTTATCTCCACAGAGAGATTGAATTTGAACAAGAAGATAAACTAAACACACATACCACTATGATATTGCTTCAAGTTACATATTAAGCTTTTTTTGTTCTCGGATTGCATCAGTGCTTCTTATTAAAGGACTAAAGTCTAATGACTATCCTCAACAATGAACACTTTCAAAATTTGCTTCCTTTTTTATGTTATGTTATTGCTAAATATTGCATTTAATGTTTTATCCACTTTTTTTTCAGGTGGCAACCGAATTTTATTAATTTTTTTGTAGCTGATTCTCGGTTTATTGATCGGAGCTTATGCACGCCAGTCTTTGAGTGACTGACTATTGCCACAATTATCCACAAATAACGCTTAAAACCTGGTATCAGTTCATTTAAATCAGAATAAAAGGCCTGCAATCAATCAAGCAGTTCGAAAAGTAAATACAAAACCTGTGCCAGTTGAAAGAAAACAAGCTGACCAAAAAAATCTGAATCCAATATGTGGTTCTAATATAGCATAACTAGAGATTTAGGCCTACACATTATTAAAAGGCAGGTAATGCCTAATTTTTCACTGGTTTTTCAGCAGAGCACAAATGTCCTTCGAAAGTGGTACGTTTGAAGTCTGCTGACTCAATTTTAGTCACAAACCAGTTATATTGCAGGTTAATTGTCAAGGTTGGGTTGCTTTGTTTTTTATTTAAATCAGGTGGTTTGTAATTTTGTGACTGATTCTAGAGCCGGTTGTTTTTTTTTTTTTTGCTTTTGAAATCTCCATAGAGAAAATGAATAGACAAAGTACTTCCTTAACTGAGGATTCTAATGCTGTCTCTGTTGCACTCTACACGCCAAAGTAATACCCAATAGCGCTGTGCAATGCTGATCAGTACAGAACGATATGTTTGTGTATAATTGCGGAAGTGAGGGAGAGTTTAGTGTCTGTCTGTTCACCCCTTGGTAGATATGTAGGGTTTATTTGCTCTTTTCATATGTGTGTAAAAGGTTTTGTATAAAGAAAACCGCTTCATTCCGCTGGATTTCCTTCTTTCTTGCTGCCCTGTCCTGTTTCTGTCTGTTTTTTCACAGCACTTGTGGACTGACATCTCTCTGCTATCTAACAGTTCCAGATAGCCTCCGCCTGCAGGCACTGTCAGGACAGCCAAGAGGAAGATTAAAAACCGCTCTGTCCCAGCAGCCCCTGCTCCATCTATATATAACTTTGCAGTGCATTTAACTTCCTTTGAAGCACACATTAGTTTTAGGTGACACATTGAGAAGTAGCTGGAGGTTTGTGGTCACTGATACAGAGTGTTTTCCTGATTTTTGTTCCACATCCTATCCCAGTTTTTTTAGAAATGCAGAGTTAGGAAAATCCAAAAGCGCATTCAGTATCATAGCAAACAAGAAATTGGGGAGTAAGGCAACTCTTAGCATGTGTTTCAGCGTAACATCGTGACGCAATCCTGAAAGTTTTAGTTTGGTATTTTCACAAGTGGAATCAATCTTTTGATTTCCCACCACTGAGCAGCCAGGGCTTGGATGTTTGGTCCCATGTTTACCTTGGTTCTGGAGAAAAAAGAATTTCTTTCTCTGTGGGAAGCTCTGTTCTTGTTTTAACAACACTCTTCTCAGAACAGACTTTCATAGTCGACAATACCGCTTATTGTTTTTGTTGAACTGCATGATCTCTGAGCCTGGATGTACTCCAGTGTAAATGATAATCTTTCATTTGTTCTTATCCTGAATTCAACTCTCACTTTGTAAGCATTAAATTAAGGTATTATTACTTTTAATGTGGTGACTAACTCCCTGAATATATGCCTTTTTTCATGCTATGGGTGTTGTGTGCAGTGACTGAGTCCCGATTAGACGACAAATCATCTGATCGGTCTGAAATGGCTAGAATGTGTAAACTAGCATGGCAAAACATGTCCTGGTGATAACTAACTCTATGATGGTTGAACTTAACAGTGACACAGTAAATCATGTGCTTGGCAATCTGTGAGGACTGGTTCGTACGAATCACAGATCATCTACGGTCCGTTGCAGCCCTAATGCGTTTTATTCTTATCAGTTGTACCAACTAAGGCATTATCACTAAGGTTGTTCATAAGTATTAGTAGGGCTGTGTGGGAACTAGCATTTCTGCTCTCAAAATATTGCATCAGTGCTTAAAGTTAGATCACTCAAAATTGATAACATGATTGTTCAAAAAAATTGTCTTTTGAATTGGTTCTGATTGCTCAAAGAAACTATTTGAATAATGCAGGTTATTGGGGATGATTTTAATAACTTAAATTTGTTATTGTGTAGAGATGGTGTCAAAGTATTTGCAAACCCACCCATATGTAAATGCCGTACCTCGTTTTTTTGGTTTGTCACGCGTCTACTCTTCCAATTTGTTTTATTCTCATGGAACCTTTTGAAATTTTGTAGGATTTAAATAATTGTAATGTGATTTTTCTCTCTATGAATATAGCCCAAATAGCTGGTTGACGCTCAAAAAAAACAAAGAAACAAACTGTCTACAATTGGGCTTGTTAGATGCAGTGCAAAATGCATCTAATAGGTGTTAGTGAATGTTTAAAATGTCTTATTTATTCCTAATATTGTTAATGATCAGCGTATTGCCAAACGCATTCTGTTGAGCCATGTACTTGGCAAGAGAGAAATAAATTCTTTGCACTATGGTCCTATTTCGCTCTCATAGATTCTAAAGGACTCAGTTTCATGAAGTGTACTAAGGAACAATGCAGACTGCCCTTCAACTCAAAGCAAAGGAGAAAGGTGGAGGCCTTTTGACTATCAAAAAGCTTAAACATTTCCATAGACAAAGATGAAATCCAGGTGTGTCCATTCAAAGAATTTTTGTGTGTATTTGTTTAGGAGTGTTACATAATGTTCACCTTGTCAGATGGAGGACTTTGCAGGGCTGGAGAATGCTTTTATCAGTGTTTTTAGTGACGTGTATTTTTCCTCCTCCTTTTTGTGTACTTGGTTTTTCTTAAATTCTTGTCATACCACATACGTAAGCTGCTCTAGAACCGTTTAAAAGGTGAGGAGAGGTTGATGGGGGAGAGTGCGGTTTCAACTCCTTGGAGGCTCTGCTAGAGTGAACATGACCTTGTGCCTCTCAGTGGACTGCAGACGGTCAGTCTCGATCATGTAATGGCAAGCGCTGAGAGAGCAGTTTGTCCTGCATCTGTATGGCCTTGAACCTGCACTTGGCCCAATTCTGTCAGCAGGAGAACCAGGCAGAGTTTGTAATTGAGACCCAGATAGGGGGGCCCAGGAGACACGAAAACAATTAAAGCTTGATTTATTTATTTATTTATGATTCGCGTCGCTGGCTAAGTGAGATGATAAATGGCTTATCTTGCTTTCAGTGTCATGCTTGCTAGTAATCGATTTAGAGTTTTACTATTAACAACATGTTGTAATTCTAGAGAAAAACTGTCAATCAAATAACACATCTTAGTGATAATAGATTTATGTCATTCTTGATACTAATTAGAGGACCATGAGAGGTTAAGTTATTTTTAGATCTCCAAAATGTTAAAGGTTGTCTTCACCCTGTTATTTTCTTTATTTGCGAGCACAAAATTAGTTCTTTAGTTGAATGTCAGAGATTTTCATAAAAGAAAATGGCAAAATGTTCCAGAAAGTTGGTCCGTATTGCTTGGTCATGTGTATTTTAGGTGTCTTAAACCATATAATTGCTTTGCATGCTGTCTGCTGTAGCTCTGAAGTCTAATTTTCATTGTTACAAAACAATTAAAAGAATCAATAGGATTTGTCTTTTATTTATTTATTTGATTATTTTCAATTGAAGACGAGCATAAATATTGGAGAGCTTCAGCATAACTTCTGAATTGCTTTTAATTAATTTTTTCTTTTTCTCTCTCTCACTTCTTTCTACAATTATTCATAGGGTAGATATAGTCATGAAAAAAGTTAGTACACCCTATTGAAATCCATGGTTTCTTTATCAGAACATAATAAATAAAACTTAGTTATTATTTCCAGTGGCCTATTACATAAAACTATTTTACCCAACAATCCAGGCTTATTTCAATTAGTCTGGTTTATTTAGAGTCAAGTCAACTGACAGTAAGTCAGACTAACTGAAATAAACCTGGCTTATTTGGTAAACTTGTTTTATTGAACAGACCCCAGGTTTTAAAATGAACAACAACAGAGACATGCCAGAGTTGGGAACAGTGCCACCTATGGGTCGTGAGATACCAAAAAAGCACTTTTTCGCTTATAACTTTTGAACTGTTAGTCAGAAAATCGATATATTTTGTATTCCTTGGGTCATGCTGAACCTGAGGATATCAATTATGCCAGGATCGACTGAACCACGTGTCCGCCATTTAGAAATTTGACATAAATTGTAATATCTTTTAAACTATTTGACATATCTGCACAAAAATCACTAGGCATTATCGACTCAATGTCCTGGAGGTACATCGGAAGTTTGAAAAGCGCCACCTACTGTTTCAGAGATATAAGGATTCCAGCACACTCTCACCCCTAAACTGCTTTTCCGCAGGGTGGCAAATGTGCGTCAATTGAGTGGCGCACTCCACTAAGCCGCTGGCTCGGATCCTCGCAGGTCGTGAGTCTGAGGCCGGCGTCACACATGTCCAGATGGGAGTTAATGCTGAAGTTGCGCCTTTTCTAGATGCTGTCATTTTCAAAGTAATCGAAATAAATACTATTTAATTAAATGATACATTATTAAGTTATTTCAAATAATAATAATAATAATAATAAAGCATTTAAATTTATTTTTATTCCTATTTCTAAATAAACCAAAGTGTACGAGTAGCATCATATGTGACAAAAGGCTATTGGTTTGAAAATAAACTGTGGGCGCTATACGCAATTTAAAAGCATCCAAATAAAATTCAAAGTTCCAATAAGCCCAAAATAGTCTCAATGGGCTTGGCCCCGTAATGGCTGCTTGCAGCTATATTTATTATTATTATTATTATTATTATTATATATATTTTTCTTTTGTTTTCTCAAGCCAGTGACTGCAGACTCCTGTTTCTGAGTAGGGATACAGTATAGAAATTAACTGTGGCACAATACCAATTTAGCAAATTGACCTGGATATCTCCAATAGCATTCATTCATTAGTTTAAAGAGCCTGTTCAGAGAGCGGTGAGAACGTGGGATTGGCTCATCCAGGTTTAAGCTGTTGCCACTCTTAATTACGGGAATCCGCTCAGGCTCAGACACACTAGATCTTCAGTAAGATACTTTCTTTTATCTCTACGCTGGACCTGCCGAGTGATAGTGCAGCAAGAATATGGTGTAACACTTCAAGATGCTAAGCTGATGTATGTGTTGCTGTAAGATTCATGCTGGATCTGATGCCTAACGTGATACAGACTACAAAAGGTAGCCCTGATTTTCTTTTTCGCTCTAGCTTTTTCTCTCTGTTGTCTTTTAAGAAAGGCATCACTCTGATTGATACCCGCCAATGACATCCATCCTGAGGGTAACTCTTAAAAGTTCATGCTCAGAGACTATATTTATAATATGCTCTGAGCATATTGTCTCTGGTATGTTTGCAGTCGTGTTCTGAATCCAGTCACAACAGGATTTTGTTTATATTTGCATGTTGTGTCTAAAGATTTAAGCAACCATCTGGGATGTTTTGTTCTTTCCATTGTAACCTAGTTTGTTTTAGGCATAGAATTGTGGTACAACATCTCTGAGCATTTAAACATTTAACATCGGATAATTCCGTATGACTCAATAATTTCACTCTCTGTTCATACCAGTTATAGTAAATTTATAATAAATGTAAATCATTGGTTGAAATGAGGTCTTGACCCAGAACACCTCTAGCATATTGCCCACGTTTTCTTAAGAAAATTCGAAAATGTATTATATTTAGCGAATATTTTGTATTTGAATTGTTTAATTTTATTTAAGTTGTTTAATTGGCAGAGGTGTTGAAAAATCATGGGAAAATGTATTGCTAGCTGACTAGATCAATATATGATAGGATATTGCATGGATGTTTGTCTAGTGCTCTTTGCAAAGCTTAACCTGATGTTCATGACCATCTAGAGTTTAATGTCATTCTGTTCCCTAATGATTTCCAGTCCATCTGGTGGACTCCATTATTACTGTCGTACGATCTTCCTTCACTCAGACTGAGGCACAGCTGTGGATTGCTCTAATGCATCTTTTGTAGCTGATAGTCAGTGTCAGATGATTTTACAGGAGCTAGGCTGCTGTAGTCTGGTCAGAATGGTACACGTGCTTTGCCTAGATTTGTTTATTGTTTTCATGTACAGCATTAAATGGGTCAAAGTTTCTGGCCCTGTAATCATCTTGTACATTGCACTCATGTTTTGTTTTTTTGAAAGAGATTAGTTATCTTTATATTTGGGCTAGTTGTGACCTTTTTAAATCACATGGGTTATCAATTTTTGCCAGCATGCTTCCATCCTCATCTGTTGATGTTTTGTTTTAATCTGTTTAAAATGTATTTTTTGTTCTTTTCTTTTTTCAGCTTGCCGAGTGTCAACCCCAGTGTAAAAATGAGACCATGGTTCCAGTACTGACTTCGAAGAAAGCCAGTGAACTACCTGTGAATGAGGTTGCCTGTGCACTGCAGGTATATTCATGTTTGGCATTTATTTTACAGCTTTAAAAAATAATTTAGAAAAGAAACCAAATGTGTTGATTGGAGGGGAAAAAAAGATATTAAGAAAAAATCTCTGCAGTGATGCTTTTTACATATTGTAAATGTAATTTTGCTGCATCATTGTTGAATTCTTTATTTTGACTTGATGTATTTAATGTTGATATATTTTCAGTAACTGTGCTGTTTTAGAGTATGGAAAAGGTTTGTTACTACAGTTGCATGCCACTGCTGTTGATCCTTTTGACTGTTTCTGTGCAACTTAATCTGTTACTTTAGTGAGTGATTTTAGTTTATCTAAGATATAAACATGTACATGTGATATCTGGTAAGTAAATTAAAATCTTGGCCATAACTTTTTATGTATAACTTTAAAAGCATAACTAAAAAATTAAAATAATAAAATTAATGGAAGTATGTTTCATTATTGATCACAGTTTTAATCAGTAGGAAACAAAAATTGTGGTATGAAAGAAATAAATTTAAAGTTAATTGTCTTTTTTTTTTTTTTTTTTAATTAACTATAACAAGACAATGAAAACCAATTAATTGCTTATTTAAAATTAGTTTTGTGGTAACAGATGACTCATGGCATGTATTTATTTACATATATTTTTCATAATGAGTTATATAAGCTAGCCAATATAAAAGGGTTTACATGACATCAAAACAACAATCCCAACTTACATTTTTATAGTTTAATTTGTACAACCAAGTAAAAAGCGTCAGCAAATCTTTCTAGAACCTTCAAATTCAAAATAGAATTTTGGTCAAAGGTATTACCAGTGGCATAAGAGATCATTTAGTCGTAATAGATTTGACTATACCAGTGTGAAGTCATTGTACTAATACTTATAAATAAATATTTGAATTCCACAGTTGGCTAATAAGAATCATGTATTCCATAACGCAAATTCTAAGAACGTCTAGTCTAGGAACAATATTGAGTGTTGACTTTAAATGTCAACATTCATTGTTTTTTCTGGATCAGCAGTCCCATCAAGTATTATTGGCACCTGATTTAGTTGCCAGGGCAAGGACCGAGACTTCAACTTAGATTGTTCCACTGTAATTATGTTTGAGGAGCAAAGCAGGATGTTGATCCTGGATCGTTTTGCTTTTTTAAAGTACGTTGTGTGTTTTACCACAGTCGAAACAAAAGCAGAACAAGTGCAGTTGAATTACCTCATGCTGTCAAACATTCACCAAATGCACAGACTGCATGCTTTGACACTGAGGAATTCAGAGCCCATCCCTGCAGATATTACACAGTGTCCCTTAATGAATCACGCCAGGAAGATTAGAGAGTGCTGGGATGCTCTTGCAGTCTCAGCATGGATGATAGAGCTTGTAGTGCCATGTCCATCACCGCACTGACATGACCATCTGCTACTGGAAGACCTTTATTCATCCACTGTCATCAACATTCAGCCATAGTCTCTGGGAAGCACTTTAACCATGAATAATACACCATGGGTAGTAGTATTCTTGATGGAAAATAAAACAGTGTGTCTTTTATTTGTGTGCTCGTGGAAGCTGCCGTGTTTTTGAGTGTAAACTGAACATGGAAAACAAAGGACACCTTTTGGCTTCCCAGTTTGTTGTAAAATGATACAAAGCGGTCATATTTGGTTGTACTCAGCACGATTCTTGATATTGCTTAGACAGCAGGTCTGTAGGCAAGCTTTTTATGCTTTCTCCAGTTCACGATACAGTGCTCTGGCCTCAAGGTCTTTCTTTACGCAGGGAGCAGAAATGCATTGTTGGTGACAGTTATCTAGCAGTAGACGTACCAAAGCTCCAGTTACAGGACACTGGTTTTAATAGTTGTTTCCATGGCTCCATCTTTCTTTTTTGTTAATGGTTAATGTCAGTTGTCATGGTTACGCATCTGATGAGCGTTATTTTGGGAAAGCTGTTTTTTTTTCTGATTTAATTCTCTTTGTCTCTCCCTTTGTTAGGCTGACCTGCAGTTCGGTCTCACCCAGGAGGAGGTTACACAACGTCGCGCCTACCATGGGTGGAACGAGTTTGACATTAGTGAAGATGAACCACTCTGGAAGAAATATATCTCTCAGGTTGGTTGGCCAAAA
>JAUMHI010000058.1:16645557-16660592 GCA_032359435.1 Enteromius unitaeniatus | reverse complement strand
TTGTTTAATACACTATTTAATATTATATGTTTCCTGTTAGATTTGGTCTCTCTATTAATATATATATATATATATATATATATATATATATAATATAATATAATATGTGTATGTATGTTATCAATACTCATCCAGGTTATAAATATTGTCGAAATGATCTCTTCCTTTAGGAGCATTGCTGCCCTCACCCTTATCTCCCTGGCAACGCTTATGAACTTTCCTAACCCTCTGAACGCCATGCAAATCCTCTGGATCAACATCATTATGGATGGGCCACCAGCCCAGAGGTAATAAACTGATAACCAACAGATTTATCACCACAGTTGATCAGGACTGCAATTTTAGTATAAGAATGTCAAACATAGCTTATGTCAGAATAAGAATGAACTTAAATTTTTTTCCCTCTAGTTTGGGAGTGGAGCCTGTCGATCGAGATGTGATCAGGAAACCTCCAAGGGATGTTCGAGACAGCATCATCACGCGCAGTCTGATAGTGAAAATCCTAGTGTCGTCCTTCATCATTGTTTGCGGCACATTGTTTGTGTTCTGGAGAGAGGTAGGTAATACTCGTGTGATGCCTTCCTGAACATTTGTGTTCTGCTTTGTTTTTCATTTGTGTTCCATATATATTCAAAACAGGTCATTAGGTAAATGACTAAATGATTTGTTTGCATTTTGCCTTGTTTTTGCTTTAAAGGTATCATGCAACTTTGTTTGTATATTAACTATGTGGTGGTGATTTATTTATTTTTTTCTCTACTTGAGAATTAATATGGAGCATTGGTACACAAGTGCCATTACCTTGCCTAGCCTCTAACACAAGCTGTAAAATTAACAATTAATAAGTGTTGTTTTGTCTGGGCAAAGTAGCAGCGAAACCATTCTGGAAAACGTAGTAGTTAATGAAGTACATTAAATTTGATGAAATAATTGCCTCCCGTAAGCTGCAGGAACAGTGCCAAACGCTTTGCAAGAAACCATAAAAAGCATGTCCTAGATTTTCTTTTTTCCCCACCCCTTCTTTTCAGTCGAATAAATTTTTTTTTTTTTTCTCTCTCTCTTTTTTATTTCAGCTGAGGGACAATGAGATCACCCCACGGGACACCACCATGACGTTTACATGCTTTGTGTTCTTTGATATGTTCAACGCTCTCAGTTCCCGATCACAGGTATAATACAACACCAAAAATGAACAAAATGCACAAAAAGGTTTCCTCAAAGGACATATTAAGAACATAACGGGAAGCAGGATTTTAAACACTGCCGTTATGAGTCGTGTTATTTAAAAAGTTCCAAATGTCAAAGTGCATTTTGCTGTCTTTGATTAGTGTTTAAACCTGGATTTTGTGTCAGAGATTTATCCATGTTTTTCTTATGCTGCAGACACGAATGGTGCATGAGATGGGCTTATGCAGTAACAGAATGTTCTGCTATGCTGTTCTGGGCTCCATCATGGGCCAACTCCTGGTCATCTACTTCCCTCCGCTACAGAAGGTCTTTCAAACCGAGAGCCTCAGCATTTTAGGTATGCAACCAAAAAAAAAAAGGAAACCACAGTACACTTCTTCTTTTTTTTCTTTTTTTTTTTCCACATGTACAGCAGAGCCCAAAATTTTATGTCAAATGCAGAAGAAATAGATGCTGTATTATTTCTAGATCACAAAAAACATTTATGACAAAATTTGTTCTTTGGAACTTTCCTAGGGTGTTATTAATTTACTATTGTAATATTTACTTGTCTTTTTGTAAATTACATTTTTTAATGTTTTTTTTTTTTCATTTTATATTTATGATTTTATATATATTTAGATATATAGACACTGCTCAAAAAAATAAAGGGATCCCACATCCTAGATCTGAATGAATGAAATATTCTTATTAAATACTTTGTTCTTTACATAGTTGAATGCACTGACAACAAAATCACAAAAATCTAATTTATTAACCCATGGGGGTCTGGATTTGGAGTCGCACTGAAAAATTGAAGTGGAGAAGCACCCTACAGGCTGATCCATCTTAAAATAAGTCAAAATAAGACTCAGTAGTGTGTATGACCTCCCTACAAAATCTGGGCATGCTTCTGATGGCGGATCGTCTCTTGAGGGATCTCCTCAGACCTGGACTAAAGCATTTGATATTCATAATCCAATTGAGCACATCTGGGACACCATGCCTCGCTCCATCCACCAACACCACGTTGCACCACAGACTGTCCAGGAGTTGGTGGATGGAGCAAGGCATGGTGTCCCAGATGTGCTCAATTGGATTCAGGTCTGAGGTTGTAGACTCCGTCTCATGCTACCACTAGAGTGAAAGCACCACCAGCAATCAAAAGTGACCAAAACATCAGCCAGAAAGCATAGGAACTGAGAAGTGGTCTGTGGTCACCACCTGCAGAAGCACTCCTTTATTGGGGGTGTCTTGCTAATTGCCTATAATTTCCACCTGTTGTCTATTCCATTTACACAACAGCATGAAACAGCGTGAAACTGATTGTCAATCAGTGCTGCTTCCTAAGTGCACAGTTTGATTTCACAGAAGTGTGATTGACTTGGAGTTACGTTGTGTTGTTTAAGTATTTCTTTAATTGTTTTGAGCTGTGTGTGTATATATCTATATCTATCTATATATCTATATATATATATATATATATATATAATATTTATATATTTTTTTAAATTTTAGTTTTTGTAATTGCAGCACTTCAGCTTATATTATTTCAGTTAGTTGCCATGGTACATATTTCAAGTTTTTACACGCATGTTGGTTTTTGTGATTTATGGGGACTAATTATACATTATAGGTGTAATGGTGTTTATACTGTACAGACTGTATGTGCTATTGTCCTACACTGACACCTAAACCTCACAGGAAACTACAGGCATTTTTAGATTTTCAAAAAAAGCACCATTTAGTATGTTTAAAAAGCCTTTTGAATTACGGGGACACCGAAAATGTCCTCATAAATACCCATATCGTTATACAAATATGTGTCCTCATAAACCACATAAACATGCACACACACTAAGTGAATTGTCCAGTGCTGCTGTCATTAAAGCAAAAACTTAAAATATGATTTCTAAAAGTGAATCTCCACCTTTAAAATTTTCAATTAAGTTGTTAATAAAATTATTATAAACATGTCAATAAAAAAATGGACTTGCTTTGTTTTGGATGTGCGTGCAATACATGTTTTGTTCACTGATTTATGCACCATCCTCTCCGTGCAGATCTGCTGTTCCTGGTGGGCCTCACGTCTTCTGTGTGCGTGGTGTCGGAGGTCATAAAGAAATTAGAGAGACTCAGA
This sequence comes from Enteromius unitaeniatus, assembly GCA_032359435.1. Taxonomy (NCBI): domain Eukaryota; kingdom Metazoa; phylum Chordata; class Actinopteri; order Cypriniformes; family Cyprinidae; genus Enteromius; species Enteromius unitaeniatus. Next base: position 16,657,285 of record JAUMHI010000058.1, on the reverse strand, counting down.
GGTGGGGAAAAGATGACTGACACTGATGATTTCCATGACGTATGACACACATTGTGTCCTGTGTAAGATATGAAGGGTGGGGCGCGTGGTTTGGAATGTTGCTCAGGCCGGTCTCATGCTATACAAAACTATCTGAAGTGATCAGTCGGGTCCGACCCGTTTGTACAGTACCTTTTAAGGTCAAGACCAGGAGCTGATTGTGGAGCATTGACCTGGTCCTGACTGAAATGTCATCTCTGACATGTGCCCTTTCCCATGGAGATGCTTTGGTGTGCTGCTTGATGACTGTACTACTTCCCATAGCATCTGGGCGAACTTTATTTATGAGATACTGTATGTGTCTTTACAGTGGCTGTACTGAATTCATGATGTAAGGGGATGTATTATGATTATTGTTTTTTTGGACATTATTATTATAATTATAATTATTAAAATATTTTTTTTTGTCTTTTAAATCTCATTTTGTTTAAGCACTTCTTGTTGGAGGTTTGTGGAACAACATGGATAATGCCTTTTTTTGCATTCCAGATTCCAAATTATGCTTGAATAATCATTTATTTTGCGTTAAACCATGAGTAAAAGGTCCAGTATTTCGCGAAACCGACCACTTAAAATCTCATGTTTTGGGTGACAGTGATATTCAGCGTGTGCATTAAGACATGCGTGATGTGCTAAATCGTCACATAATGTACTTACAGCATCATGGATCCCATATTCATTTTATAACACAGTGAAACAGGCACTGTTTAGATTCTGGTTTATAGCAAAGCACTGCAAAGGCTTAATCTGCTTTTTATAATGACTTTCTATTTGAAGATACAGGAACCCACAAGTTACAAGTCTACAGGGTCCCACTTTATGATGGTACATGCACTATTATTAGTTCTTATATTAGACTGATGATTAATACAACTGGCTTGTACAATTACTTATCAGTCCCTCTGTATTTACATGGTATCAGTACTATATTGTTACTATTGTTTGTTAATACACTGGTATTAGGGCCATCTGAAATAAGATGCTTTTGCCTTTTTCACTTTACTTTGGCTTTTTCTATAGTCAGTTATTTTCTCACCTGCTCGGTGCTCGGTTAGGTTTAATGATGTAGTAGTCGTTGAAATGGATGCTCATGTTGGGTGTACAGAAATGTTTGACTAAACGGTCCTGACACTAACACCCGCCCCTCTCACCCCTCATGCCGAAAAAACCTCAGTGCAGCCCACCGGCATTGTCTTATTCCCATCTGCCAACACTGTATCTTGATAATGAGGTACAGCTAATAATGATACACTATATATCAGTTCCTGCAGTATATGATCATGTTTGTCCTTTGTATTGCGGATAGTGGTTTTTTTATGATCACGTTGTCCATATTTATTAATTGGCGAGATTCCTTTTCTGCCCTTTCTGTTTTCTGGCATTGCTGTTGCTTTGAAAACCAACTTTGTAATACACTGATATTAAACAGTATAAAAAATGAAGGGTGATAGGTAAAAAGCTTATTTTTTTATTTTTTGATGTTTCTTTTTTTCTTTCTATTTTTAAGATTGTATTTATTTTATTGTGGTTTGCACAGCTGAAACCAGTAATCTGTTGTGGTCATTTCAGAACACAATTGTACAATAAAATTTTTACAAATTTAAACACATGTGCATCTGATTGTTGATTTAACTGTGTTTTGGAAAACTCTTATTAAAAACTCTTATTACCAGATTCATTTTCAAGTAATATTTTAATTTCATTCGGTAGCTGAAATCCTTGACATAATTTTACAAACATGTACAATACAGTTATTAATACGTTAGGCAGTGATTAGAAATCTGTTATTTACACACAAAATAAAGATTAAAATAGATTTAAAATCATCTTTAATACTTAAATTAAAAAGCTCATGTTACTTAAACATCCCAAAATGTATAAGTAACATGGACAAGTCATATCTTTTGTACAGAATATTTGGTTTTGCAACTTTAGGGATCTTACCTATGCAAAAATAAAGGAAAATGTATGCATCATATGACCCTTTTAAATCAGGCAATGATAACCAATTAATAATACAGGATGGCAAAAACAAGATTGTACATGATGTGATTATGATATACCGTAGACAAACTGTTCTGGAATCATGTCTTCCCATATTTCCCTCATTATAATGCAATAGTCAAACATGTTTCTTTTTGTTGTCGTTTTCACAAGTCCTTTAAGGGCTACTCGAAGCACCTCCTTTCGTATTTTTTAGAGGGATTATCAGCATTGCGAGCTTTAGCCTTGTGTCTGGTACGGATGGTGTAGCAACCATCAAGAATTTCAGGCTTGTAATCCTTGGCTTTACTCTTTCTCCTTTTCCTATCATCATCGTCGTCGTCGTCTTCATATTCTTCATAGCAATTAATATCCTCATACGTCAGATTTTCAAAGCAACCACTCAGTTCATCTACTGCCTGTTTCTGGCCGTTGCACTCTCTCCGTGTTTTCCCAGCAGCTCTGCGCTCCAACCCGGTTCTCATTTTCTTGATGAAGTCTTCTCCCATCAAGCTCACAACTGCATCCTTCAGCTTTTTAAAGAGCCGCTCAGTGTTTGAGCCCTTTACCAGCAGAAAGTGCATTGTCATTCCTCTCTTGAGCTCTTCGACAATCTGGTGCATCAGTTTTCCATGATACAAACTAAACACAACACCAGAACAACACATTTAGCATTCATGTGTAACAACACCAGTGGTCACATTTAAAATGTTCATTTAGAAATATTTAGATTTTATTGAACTTTTCATATTATTATCAATGTTAAAAACAGTTGTGCTGTGATACATGTTTTAGGAAATTTAGGAATAGATAGTGAAAGCCTTGTCGGTGAATAATCAATGTGTGCATGTATGTATGTGTCTTTAAGTGCTGTCAAATGATTAATCGCATCCAAAAAAAATGTGTGTGCATTGTGTATATTAATTATGCATAAATACACACACATGCAGCATATATTTTGAAAATGTGTATCTGCATGTATGTATTTTATATATAAATGTAGTGAATATGTAAATTTAAATTTTTTCTGAAATATATATATATATATTTATATATGTGTGTGTATGTGTATATATTTATATATATATATATATATATATATATTTAATTATTTTAAGATTTTAAGCAGGATTGTTAATTATCCAAATCAAAATGATAACTATTATAAAATAATCATCATAAGCATCAAGATTTATGTTAAGGTTTATGAGTAATAAATAAATGTTGTACCGTGCAATTTCTGGTTCAGATACAGGAAAAAACAGTAAGCGATTGAGACAGAGGCTCCACTTCAGGCAGGACTGCCACTGGCTGTATAGATGAGCTGTTTCATGGTCCAGAGGGCTCTTTCTTCGGCCGGTTTGTAGTTTCTTAATTTTCAACAGCATGTCTAAATCCCCAAACCAAAAAATAGCATGCATTTTGTTGAAGTACATGCTTAGCACATATTTCAAGAACCCCAGCAATGTGGCATATGCTGAATGTGCCTGAGGTTGCTTTATTAATTTATTGCAGGCTATAATGAATGCCTTCTGCTAACAGGATAATGTTGCTTGATAATGTCAATACCTCCTTGTGTTTGAGGCGTGCTGCTTAACTGTCCATAAACCATTCCCACCAGCAGCCCGCAAAGATGCACCTTGGATGGTGGAGGCTGTGCCTTTACTAGCCAGTAACATGTGACGAAAAGCTGCAGCTGTAGAGCAGGTTGAATCTTTGTAAACATCTCAGACGACACACCCAAAGTGTCCAGGAGCACCTGAAGTCGCACATCGTGTGGTTCCTGGAAACATTAGAATGACAAATACTGAAAAACAAACCAGTTAATTAAACTTCAAAAGACAGCTAAGATATGATCATTACCTTGAATAATCTTTCCAGCTGAAGTCCTTCCATCACCCTTGTCTTTATAGCTTCAACTTTCTGACTGCTTAGTTGTAATCGCTGTCTGCCATATTCCTCTACAAAATACTTGTTTGTGTCAGTAAATGTTTTGATGGCTAACTCTAGTTTATCTTCAGTCTGTTGTTCTCCCAACAACAGTAAGCCGTAAATCACCTGGCGTATGGGACGAGAGGATTCACTGCTACAGGCCAATTTGAAATCTTCGACCTGGAATGTCATGGAAATCCTTTGATGTACCAGTGCATCGATAATGGAAGAGCTCATCTTTCCCTCAAGTAGGAGCTCCAAGCTCCATTTAGGCAGAACTTTTAGTGGACCTGTTGAAGCTATCGGTGGAATCGTCTTTGAGTGGAAGAACTTGGCAAGATAGCCAGGGATGAGCTTGTACTCTTGGATTCCCTTGGAAAGAGCATCTTGTACGAGGGGTTTTTCTTCATTGCGTATTAGTTTCAGCAAAGCACTTACTGCGGCATCTTGCCTTGGGAACTGGGATAACCAGTTAAGCAAACCATGAATCTGGGGATGCTCCGTGTCGGGCGTTGCATATTTCTCCCAGCCCAGGCTTCTGATGTTTTGTAGCTTCACATAATCATTACCCAAGATGGTAGCGAAAACTGGGAGAAGCTCAGGGTTCATCTTGAAGGACTCACAGAATTTCCCCACTGTAAAGCGTTTGGCTTGGATGAAATTTTGGTTTCGTCTGTTCACTTTCACCTTTCTCCACCGGAAATGTGTAATTGGCAGGTTTCCCGCACTGAGGTCAAATATATAGAAGTCGCTGTCATTGGACAAAACCGGACAATTCCATTCATTTGCCAAAGCAGCGATTTCCCAATCAGCCTCTTCAAGACACTGAATCAGCGGTACCTTGAGCTTATTAAGGAGTTGTCTGAAGACATTTTTGACGAGAATAGGAAGGACCTTGGCTCTTTTCCCTGCTGACAAGGCAGCAGCCGCATTTATTTTCTCCTGTTTTCGTTTCTTAACAGTGTCCCATTTTTTGTCAGTGTGGTCAGCGCCGCCATCAAGTACAACATAAGGTTGGACGTCGCACTCTCTGAGGTTCTCAAAGAACAGTATAATCACCTCCTCAAAGGCATCATAATCTCCTCCATGCATCTGATCCAAATTGCATTCAAAATACAGAGTGTAGAATAAGTTACATCCATCGATTATTAGTCGACTGTCTCTAAAAGCCCAACTTCTTAAATAATTTCTGTTGCTACTCTCAATGTAGCTCTTCAGTCCTTGGACTCCCATGTTGACAAAGTTGCTATGTCACTAACTCCAAGCAATATTTTGGTCTACACTTGCTGCAAACCATAATAAAATAATTATTGAGAGATTGCCATTTTTTATTAATATATTATGTAAATTATATCCTTATAATATATATATACAAATATTTTCAACTTGTTGAAAAATGACATTTTACAAAATCGTTATATGCATGAAATAAAAACATGAAATGAATACAGTAATATCTCGGTGAAGTCACTTTCACGATAATGATATGCAGCACGTCGACAGACACAGAACTGTTGTTGTTATGCAAACAACAACAGCAGCATAAACAAATACATAACTCATCCGCTATCAGATGGCAAATATCGTTCTTGGTTAGGACGAAATACGTAGCCTAACAGAAACAATATTAAAGTGATTCAAAAGGTCTTACCGACTGTGTAGAAATGTGTGTGAGGCGTCTGCGGGCTGCATGTCTTCGAATACCTTGTACATCTTATTATATATAACAGATAAAGCGAAACTAACAGTCAAGTGACATGAAGCATTTCCACAGAAGCGAAACTATGGCTTCGGGACTACAGTAAGCACAAGACCAGCTGTCATGGACACCTTTAACATAAATATAGTTATGAATCACCTGGGTGTGTTTATACAGAGTTATGAGATGCAGTAGTTTTACTGACAGCTGTAAAGCTACTAATTAACTTAATAAATGCATAACTCTTTCTTTTTGTTTCTCTTTCTTTCTTTCTCTTTTGCCCGTTTTGCAGTTTTGAGTAAATTAGTGAACTGTGACTATAATTTGTTTTAAATGTTAACACGGAATTCTCATCTCTTCATTATTAATTTTTTTTTTTTTTTTTTTTTGAGGCAGGTTTGGGGCAGTTTATGCAAAGTTGTAAAAAGCGTGCATTTTGAATGACAAATACGCTTTGCTATAAATGAAACACGACACGATTCGATCTGGTTCAGTGAGAAGGCTGAGATACGCTCGTGAGGTAAGAATATCTTTATATCAAGCTCAAAGACAGATTTTAGGGTTGTGCAACGGTCATAAATTCAATGACAGCATGCCTCGTTGAATATGGAAATTGTGTTTTTTGTTGTGTTTTATAAATAGTGCTTAATTGATTTTATAAAAAAAAAAACAGAAAAGTACACAACTTGATGCATTCTAAACTATGATTTTCTAGGAAATAATTATAAAAACAGAAATAGCTGTATGAGGCTGGTACTGAATAAGAAGTTATTATTGTACTATTTACTCTGCCTTGGAGAAAAATGGCTTATATTAATGAAGCATTAAAAAGTATGATGTTTGTTATTATAATAATTAGTTAAAATCACGAATACTAAAGAAAATGCTCTATATAAAAAATAAACATTACATTTAAAATTAAATTATTATTTTTTTACGTTATGTTTTTGTCTTAAAATGTTACTCTTGTGAGAGCTGGCGTATTTTATAATTTTTTTTTTGTCTCAAGTGCAGCCTGTCAATGCGCTTTGTACAGTTCATTAGATTAATTGCCTAATTTAAAACCATGTAAATAAAGAGAACAATTTGCATGGGAACTATATAAGTTGATACAATTTAGAATAACATTCTAAATGTAATTGTCACTGTTTGGTAATGTTCAATTATGAAAATGTAAATCAGCAACAATAAAACATACAACTGTTGCCTTTTTAAATTTTTTCAGTTGCATATATATATATACATATTAATATATATTTATTTATTTATAAAGAAAAAACACACACAAATTGAAATCATTTAAAAAGCTATTAAACATGCAGTGTGGTGTCAAATAAAAACTGTATACTGTATCGACATTATTTTACGTGACTAACACATGGGTCACATAAATAGTTTTTTCTTTTTCAGATCAACTAAAACCTGGATGGAAATCATGTTGAAAATTCTTCTGATCACAGCAATGATTGGCCAAGGTAAAACGTGCATCAATAGTTCTTTCTAAATAGATCCATTCTTCACATATTGCTGTTTTTATCCTCTCGAGGTCCAATAAAAGACATGTTCTGCTGACATTTAACAGGTCGGTCATGGGACAGCTATGGCAAAAACTTCATCACAGTATTCCCAGAAAACATAGCCTACTATTACCCTCTTGATCCAGTCAATACTCTTAGTCTCACTGCTCTGTTTCCCAACACCGAGGTGAAAGTCTTCACAAACATATTTTATAACTCATACATACTGACAGCAGGAAAGCCTTTTACTGTGTTCCTGCCAGTGGAAGTTGAGGAATACAGACTCGGTTATACTTCTCAGACTGTCAGAATCATCAGCACGAAGGTCATCGTGGCACAATCAATCAGCATGAAAGGAAACAGTGTGCAAACTAATGTTATTCCACCTTTCAAATATCACGGAACCATTTTTACAATCCCCTCACTGAATTACAGCCAGATGATGAATAACTTTCATCAGTCAGCAAAATACATCGCCAAGAGATACAGCTCCTTCAGGCTGATTATTATAAATGGAGACAATTGGATTAAAAATGTCACAGTTGTAAAACAGGCTGTAAATGAGACGTACACACTCTATTCATATGGAGCCGTACAGCTTCAAACCGACGGGACAGAAACTGTGATTTATTCTTCTGATAGAGTGGCTGTGATGCTGACCCATCCTTGTGTAGAGATGGAAAAATGCAGATGCAACATGGTGGTGAACCATCTTTATCCCGACAGTGTGCAGGATAGCAGATTCATCATACCCTCAATCCTCAGCACCAGCAACTGGCTACATGTGACGTCCCCTGTGAAAACCACAGTCAGTGGCGGGGATCTAGGATTGACTGCTGTGAATGCCTATTCCTCAGAACTCCTGCCTCTTCCGTCTCTTCAGTCTCAGTTCATCAGCACATCTCACCCTGCTTCCCTCCAGCTCATCGCTCCAGGCATCATCATTCAACTCATCTCAGAATACATGTTCTCTGCGTGCTACCTAGCACCTGTCCACTCCACAGATGCCACGGCTTTAATCATAGCAGAGACAAAATACAGGGATAGTGTGTATATAGATGGCGATTTGCTTTTATCTACAGCGTGGAGCACCATCGCCGATTCTGTGTACTCGTCGGTGTCAGTGCCTCTTGACGCTGAGCATGTCATCTGGCATCCGTCCAAAAAGATTGGCGTGTACGTGTTTGAGAAGAAAGCACATGTGTATGGAGGCCCGGCTATAGCTTTAAGCGGAAAGCCAGGTAAGAAATTGAATTAAACTTTTTCCGCTATAAATAATCTTGCAATGGAAAGGCTCTATGGACCTACTCAAACATTAATGTTGTGTTTGTGTGCACTTAGACCCTTTAGGCTGTGCATTGTTTCCTTCTAAGTTTGACATCGTCGTCACACCTCAAACCTGGCCTGGATCCCATCAGAACTGTATGCTCATAAGTGACGAGCTATTCAGTCCCAGCAATGAAGTGGATCATGCGGAGATGGTCAGCTTTCTAAATAATAACAGTACAAATGACAGGCTCTGGATCAGCGTGCGTCGCAGTCTGCTGACTTTAGACTGGTACCGGCAGAAGGGTAACAGCTCACACAATTTGACATACACACAGTGGGGAACCGGGGAGCCAGGCCTTGCTGTGAATGGCATGTGTGTTTCAGTTTTCCTAAGTCCAAGCATGGATTTCCAATGGGAAACTGCACAATGCTGTACTCTACTGAAGTCTATCTGCTACACAAGGGCACTGTACTTTCCTCTGTACTTTCCGATCCCATATCAAGGGATCTGAGGTGTTAAATAAGGAAGATGATTAATCTAATGTTCTAAATATTTATGGTTAATAACAAGAAGTTGCCAGAATTTAGTTTACAATTTATAGTGGTATCAATAAATGATGGCCAATATACAAACCTCATTTTGTGTTCCAGTCATCTTGACCCAGTGAGGATTTTCCTTTTCTTGAAGATTATCGTTAGTGTTATCGCATTGGAATAAAGCCTATAGATTTTTCTCACACAGGATACAAAAAAACAACAACTTCAAAAATGACTGGCCTACAAATAATTGCTTTCAAATGTCTTGTTTGCTATATTGAATTAAACTCTTTTATCAACTTTTTGGAAGAAATTGATTATATGCTTCAGCTTGTGAACCTCAGTCTTTGAGTAAATTTGGCCAAAAATATCCATAAATAATGCTTCTTATTGTGTAAAAAGGTGCGTAAACTCCAGTCATTGAGACCTATGATGAAACAGTTTTACAAATTAATAAATAATCTGCGCTCAGCAAAAGACTGTCTTTACATTTTTGTGATAATATAGCTAAATGAGATATTTATTTTAAAGGCTGGTCAGTTTTGACTTGTTTTCAGCACAACACAAGGGTAAAAACCAGCTAGTTTATGCTTTTAAAGAGGATACAATAAAGATAAAGAACCACATAAATATAGACATGAAGATGTTTTCTCACAATTGCATATTTTATTATCATAAATGTGTAGCCAAGATCTTGTTTATAATGTTCAGCACTGTTTATCTATAAACATTAATTTATTATTGGATTTAGCACTTTATGTTTCCAAAATATAAATATATACTATTAAAAAAAAAAACATCTGAAAAACATCTGCATAGCATTGTCTAGGAAGTTTTTTCCCCCCAAATAAACAGACTTTAAACCATCAAACCTTGTTCATGTATAATTTTTCATTATGCATTAGCAGACGCTTTCATTCAAAGTGACTTACAAAACACTCTTTTTCACAGGCTTTTAGTGGGGTGGTACCTTTTAAAAAATTCAAATTATTTTTGTTATTTACTCTTAAAGGATGGTTATTGGTACTGTAAACTAGTACCTAAAATGCACATTATTACATAAATGGTACATATCTGTACTGTACCTTTCGAAAAGGCACCCTAGTGATAGCTTTTGTATGTTTATGAGTATAGAGTTTAGTGAAGATTGTGTTGTGAGAATACACAGCATGTGTTATACTGTATGAGTAATAGTCATATGTCAACAGCTCATTATGCAAAGACACTAAATGAGTTTTGAATGCAAAATGAGCCCGAGTTGCTGGAAAACACACAAAAGAAGATTCTTTTGCTCAGAGAGTGGAAGACCTGTGATCTTGAAGCATCAGGTAAGTCATCAGTTTTACATAACGCTATGTCAATACTGAACTACACGAGTATGTTTATATGCCTGTCACTATTAGAAAATGTGCTATATGAGAATCATTTCTGCCTCATTTTGTGTTGGAATTACAAATTTAGAAACTGTTTTATTAGGTTTAACTACAAACTGGACTCTTTGTTATTGCATGGGTTATGTTCATTTTTATATAACTTAAAAATATAATAGAGACACTATTTTATGGGTTTTGTTTAATTAAATTATGTTCAAATGACTGAAACAAGAAATATCTCCCTCACATAATAACTTACGTCTTCACAGCTTCATATTTCTCTCAAACGCTTGTATAGATTAACTCTTTACATTTCAGATATAATTCTTATCTCTCTTATTATTAAATGTCATCTCTGGAAAACAACAATGAAAACATTTGAAAATCAGCCTAAGCTGTTTATTGGTCTCCCAAAACAAACCAGATGGGTCTAAGAGACCAGACCAACATATCAGGCAGATTTTTCAGCAAAGTTGCTATAAATGTTATGTATCAGCTTGTCTAATTTATCCATCTCTTTTTTTCCTAGCTTGGTCGAACCTCAGTAGCTGCTCAAATCACCTGTCCTGAGAACCACAGAGTGAACATAATGCTGTTTCATCTTCTCTTCGTGTCATTGGTTTGCTCAGGTAAATGATCTGTCACATTTACAATGTAATCACTAAATATATAGGCCCTAAATCTTATTGGTTTGATTGTTGTTTTATTGGGGCCTTATGCAAATTCGAATGTATTTTATGGCAAATATTTGCAGGTTAAGGGTAGCGCACAATCAGCCAGTGTTTAACATGATCAGGTCTTCACCTTGCTTTGAATTTATTTTGCCATTACATTGACTTACTGTGCATTTCGTAACTTATTAAATGGCTGGCTAACAAATCAATGGGTGTAAAATATTGATCTGCGCTGTTTCTTGAGAAGAAAGATACAGCAGAAACTAAAAACTGTGGGAAATCTTAGGCTTACTGTGCTGACCCTGAAAGCACACGTATATCTAGGAGACATCTATTTGACATCTGAACTTTCATCTGCAAGACGTATTATTTAAGTTCTTTGCTCATATGCAATACATCTATTGGATGTCTCCTTTTAGATGTCAAATAGACGTCTATTAGATGTCTTTAAGATGTTTATGATTTAAATGTATGTAAAACTGACATCTGAAATACGTCTGCCAGACGTTTGCAGACAGCAGATGCTTTCCAGATCAAGAGATCTTTAACAAACCTCTTGCAGACGTATGTGTGCTATCTAGGGAACTATGGGAATGCTATATCAGAATATCTACACTACTGTTCAAAAGTTTTTAAAGATGTTTCTTCTGCTCATCAAGGCTGCATTTATTAGATTAAAAATCCAGAAAAAAATGTAATATTGTG
>JAUMHI010000058.1:16634559-16645457 GCA_032359435.1 Enteromius unitaeniatus | reverse complement strand
GCAGCCTTGATGAGCAGAAGAAACATCTTTAAAAACCATTAAATATCTTACTGTTCTAAAACTTTTGAACGGTAGTGCATATATCTGTACAAAAATAATAAATTTTAAACTTATGATTTGACAGGACTGTCGATGGAGAACTATGGAAAATACTTTATCACGGCATTCCCAGAAAACATTGCCTACTACTATCCAGAGGAGTCCTCCAACATGCTCCAAATTACTGCTTTAAGTGAGGACACCCTCGTCTTAATCACCATCAACCAGACAAAACTATATAAGGATAAACTACAATCTGGGCAGACTAAAACTGTGCATTTTCCCAATTACATAGAGCAATATCGGTTCACCATCTCCCCGCTTTTAGTCAAAATCAACAGCACTGAAAATATTGTGGTGCTTTGGCTCAGTAAACGTGGGGACAGTGTCCAGTCTAACATCGTTCAACCTTTCAAAAATCTCAGAAAGCGGTATTCAATCCCATTTATCAATTACAATCTTATGATGGCATCTTTGTACAATATGTCAGATCAGTTAGCTCCTGACCACTGGAGATACAATTCATTCAGGCTGATTGTTATCAACGGCGAGAACACTGTGAACCTTATCACCGTCCGAAGTATCAGCCCGGATGGTCAAAAAACATTTAACATCATGCTCAGGGCTTACGAACTTTACCAGTTCCAAACTAACGGCTCCAACATTATACTGTCCTCCGATGCCATCATGGCTGTGCTGTTAACCCACCCGTGCGTAGAAACTACCGGATGTGGTTGCAACATGGTGGTTAGCCACGTTCTCCCACAAAATCTGTGGGGTGACACGTTTGTTGTGCCATCGGTGAAGAACATAAATACAGCGTGGCTGCAGGTGACTAACACGACTAAAGTAAGGCTCAGTGGCAGGAATATAAAAACGCAGGAGTCCAATTCTTCAGAGCTTATTCCCTTCCCAGACCTCAAGAAAGCATCTCAGTTCATCAGTGCATCAAATGAGGTGTCCATCAGACTTATCAGTCCAGGCCTCGTCTTAGAACTCATACCAGAAACCATGTTCGCTGCTTGTTACCTGGTTCAGATCAACTCCACAGATGGTGAGGCTGTTATCATAGCAGAAACTGCCAGTAAGAACAATGTGTACATAGACAGCAAATTAATAAGATCCACCGACTGGAAAACCATTCCCAGTTCAAATTACTCTTCAATATCTGTGCCGCTTAATGGAGTGCATGTTGTGTGGCATCCAACCTCCAGGATCGGAGTGTACAGGTTTGAGAATATGGAGAGTGGAATTCCGTACGGAAGCCCGGCTATCATTTTAAATGAAGACCCAGGTAAAATTATACCTTTATTTTTGAATTAAAGGGTTAGTTCACCCAAAAATGAAAATTTTGTCATTAATTACTCACCCTCATGTCGTTCCAAACCCATGACTTTCGTTCATCTTGAGAACACAAATGAAGATATTTTTATCTGTGCCTTCAAACATGGGTAAAACAGTCCAAGTGACATCAGGTCTGCTTGTGTCTATAAGAAAGCGTAGGCTTATGCAGTAATGTAAGTCATAGGAGAAGAATGGTTAAGTATGTGATGTTATTTTCGTTTTCTTTGCGCAAAAGAAAAAGTATTCTTCTATCATCGCAAAACTTAAGTTGATTCACTAATGTCACATGATCATTTCAGTTGCTATCTATGGAGGGTCAGATGGCTCTCTGATATCATCAAAAATATCTTAATTTGTGTTCAGAAGATGAACGAAGGTCTTATGGGTTTGGAACGACATGAAGGTGAGTAATTAATGACAGAATTTTCATTTTTGGGTCAACATTAAATGATACTTACAACCTATACTTGTACACTATTGTGGATTTGGTTTAATGAAATTGAATGAATTTATTAAATTATTTATACATATATAATTAACTTTCATGCATAAAATAATTATACAACTATACACTACAGTTTAAAACAGGTAAAAACGATAGTTAAATTCATATTCAGCAAGGATGCTTTAAACTGATAATTAGCTTTGTATATGATGTAATAAAAAAGCAACTGTATAAAACAATGCCGTTTCAAAAATTTTTAAAACAAAATGTATCACAGTTTTGACAAAGTAATTGAACAGCAATCAAAATGATTTGTGAAGGATCATGTTACACTGAAGAACTGATGAAAATCAGCTTCTGCCAACACAAGAATACATTTCTCATTAAAAATTAGTTATTTTAAATTGCAATAATATTAATAAGTAATATTAACATGTTACAGTTTTTACTGAAGTTTGATTAAATTTGATCAAAAGACTTTAAAAAAAAAACATTAAAAAATCTTTCTGTTCTCAAACTTTTAAACAGTACTGTATACAAATAATTTTGTTATTTTTAGAGCATTACAGGAAAAATTACTTTCCACTTTAATGTATGAAAGTATGTGACTATGTCATAAAATGCACATTAAAAAAATAAAAACTTTTTTTGGCATTTCCTTATGAACATGCATCCCAAATTTAATACAAAGATAAATAATGCAAGACCAAGAATACTTTTAAATTCATTTCGATTTTATGCTATCTCATATATTACATCATCCTACTTGAAGTTACATTAAAATGTGAATGAAATCAAAATTCACAGTGCATACTGTAAAGGTGTCAGTGTTTGTTTTTGTGCTCACAGATCGCAATGGCTGTGTGGCAGATTCTGCACAATTTATGACCAGTACTGATGTGATGACATGGCCCCAGTCCCATCATTACTGCCTTAATATATCTTACCAGCTGAGCACACCAAGCAGTGAAGCGGCCCAAAAAGAGTTGACCAGCTTTCTGCAAAACAACGGAAGTGTCGGGTACCACTGGATCGGTCTGCGACGCATTCTCTTTACATCAGAGTGGTACTGGCAGAAAGGCAATGACAGCGAATACAGCGTGAGCTACACAAAGTGGGCTGATGGGCATCCAGATAAGCCCTGGAAAGCTTTGTGCGCTGCTGTGTCTCAGGACGCCAACAAAGAGTTTTCCTGGAAGAGCGTGTCCTGTTGCACTAAGCTGAGGCCCATCTGCTACAAACAGGGCAAATACTTTGATGATAAGTTCTTTAATAAAGAATATGATCATTTTAGCATTACTCAACCAAAGGTCTTGACCCAAAGGTCTTGGTAACTGCGATAATAATTCATATTACAAAAGTTTAATCATGGTTCTTAGTAAAAAATAATCAAATTGCTTACTTACAAAAACAGTTCTCAATGTCTCACTGACTTTGGTCCTTCAATATTCACATTTACAAATTTACAGATCTTCTGAAAACACAATAAAACTACATATTATGAGTAACATATAATATACGACTTCATATACTATCCTTGCACAAACTTAAAATGAATAGACTCTCTAATATGACAGCTATTAAACCATTAATGTCTGATGCTGTGCATGATGATCTAAAGCAAAGGCATCGGCTCCTATTGGGAGGAAAAATACAAGCACATGTCACAAGATCACTTTTTTATAACATCAGAAAAACCTTCAAGCCTACTTGGCCTTATTCTGGTGCATTATGAGTGTGTTTACCTGCTCGTTTGGCTTGGTTTGACTCAGCTCACTATCGCCTCCCTTCTGTGATGTCATTTAGGTAAATCGGTTGTAGCCTTTTAATCACAGAAACCTACAGACAAAACCAGGCAAAAGTTAGCATGTTATTCAATCATAAACATGGTTTTGCTTGTATTTTTGAAGCCTGGTTTACAATTTCAGCTGTTTTCAATAAATTACTTTCCAATTCATAATCTGTGTAAGTATTTCCCTTTATCTCATCCTATTCATATGGGTTTATTTAAGGTATATGTTTGTGGTAAATGTGAATTGCGAGTGAACTTGCTGCAGTGTAGAATACTGTCCTGTCTTCATCAGCATTTCCACATTTGGCTGTGTTTTGGCACTGAATACTTCCAGCAAAACGTCTACATTAACTACTGTAAACATGTTTTTAAACGCTTTTGCAAATCTCTTGGATAAGCTGTATGACATGTTATTAGAAACAATAGAACAGCAGGATTTTGCATTTCAAACATCATTACATCAAATGAAGTAGATACAGAAGTGTCTGGCATGGCCAGGATCTTACGCAAATTTAAAAGAAAGTCAAGCATTTTGAAAGTCAAATGTGGTTGAACTAAAACAAGGGTAAAGTGGTGATTTCTGGACAGAGGAACAGTGCTGACCAAGACATCAGGTAAGAGATTGTAGCATAGCAGATGGTTTGTGTGGATATTTGTTGTAGTTCTGAAAAGAACCCTTCCATGATGTAGAATTTCTGCCAAGAAAAAATATAATGGTGCCTTTTTTGTTAGTCATGGATGATTTGTGTTATCTTTAGAAAACGGATAATACTTTTCTGACATCTGTGACTTCAGAAAGTTTTTTTTGCCACCAGTTTACATGAGTTCTAATTAATTAGTGGTGGGTTTTCTGTGTTGAATGCATGGTGGTAACCAGGGTTTGAACATTAGAGAATTTTGGGTAGGGTGCTAAGAATTGTGTGATATATTAACACCTGGATCATTCTACAGAAACATCCACTTTTGGCATGGCAAAATCTCTCAAAATGAATATACAGTATATATATATATATATTTATTTATTTATTTTTACATTTAAACCACATTACTAGATTTTGAAATTATGAATACATATAAATGTATTTATTGTTTTCTTTTTTTGTGCAATTATGTCAAGACTGCATTTTTTGTCACTGGTGTTACCTTCTTTAGCAATATTAAAAGATTTTATGAAAATGATGTAGTCAAAGTTCCAGTAAAATAATGAAAATGCAATAAGGAGATTATGTTTTATTTATTTAATGGGAAAGTATAAAACAGTTCAGTAACACAATGGCACAATCATTCACCAGAGATCTGATATACTGATCTTAAACAATTTTAATGAAAAATGCATTTTACAAAATGTCTACTGCACAGAATCAAACCATATGTTCTCAGTAATAGTATACTCAATCAATTAAGTAGGTTAATTCATTTGTAATATGATACAACTTTAGGGGACCGCTGTTTTACAATATTTGTAATATATTTATTTAGCATTTTGTTTTATTGTGCCATTTATATCATACAGTATATTTGATAGTTATGAATACATTATTGTATTTTAAATGGTAGAGAAACCTGTTTTTTTAACCTCAAAATAAAGCACTTTGCCTCTGTACATGGCTGTGGGGACAAGCTGTTTTGCATATAGACTTTGCAAGAGACAAATATGTTGAGTTTATTTGCAAAAACAGATAACTCATTTTGTAAAATGTTTTAAAAAATCCTGTTTTTCATTGTGCATTCCAATTAATCTCAATCAAACTGCAGTTATTTTGATTAAAACGAACTAGGTAAAATACAACTAACACAACAGGATAACAATAAAAAATATTTGGGAAAAATTGTTTGTTGTTGTTTTCTCTGCTTTTATAGGGATGGACATAATTAAATTAGACAATTAACAACAATAGTTCTAACTGTAAGTGTCTCAGTGTTTTCATTAGTAAGCATTGCTGTATGATAAGAACTTTCTCTAGTGAAGTTTTGAATTTTAGCATTTCTTTGTGAAAGGTTAACTGCTAAACTACAACGACCTCATAACTGGCAAACTCAATGGTTGCATGCAATTGAAAACATTCTATTGATTTACGCACATTCATGTGGTGCAAAACATATTTTGCAGTCAATGTGTTGTTTGTAATTCCTTCCAGAGCCAGAACACAGATCCAAGCCATAACCATGCTTCTTTTTCTGTTGATCGCATCAATGCTTAGCCAAGGTAAGGCAAGAGATCTCCTCTACTGTCCTCTATGACAGTGGTTTGGAAAAAAAACAAATGCATGTAAATGTAATGAATGATGTATTGATCCCAAATTTGGCAGTCTTTGTTATTTCACTTGAAAGATTGTGAGAACTTATACTGATTTGGGATAACTATTTTCAAACTGATGTTTCTCTCTTTTATTTTAGGTCTTGCAGTAGTGGGCTATGGAGACAACTTTATCACTGCCTTTCCAGAGAACATAGGTTACTTCTATCCAGCTTATACTTTAAACCGTCTAAGAGTCACGGCCCTTCATAACAACACCAACTTCAAAGTCTTCTTCAAAAACACCCCGAAAGACTTTCAAATTCCAATATCAGGACAGACCATGAATGTTAGTTTTCCAAAGTCTGCTGAAGTAAATCAACTAGGCCCCTTGCCTTTATCTGTCAGAATTACCAGTGACAAAAACATCACAGTGGTTTCTATACTTAACCAGGCAGGCAGCACCCAGTCCATTGTCGTCCAGCCAACTGTAAATCTTGGCACAAACTATTTGATCCCTTTGGTGGATTACCCAGACTATCTAGGATCTTTCAACCTACCCAGGCTTGTCAGTACAACCATAAGATACAGCTCATTCAAGTTACTCATTATCAATGCGGTGAACAGTGCAAACAGCATCACTATAGTCAAGCAAACATCAGGTGCTAGCGAAGAGACGTTCAGTCTCGATCCCTACCAGCTAGTCCAGTTTCAGACCAACGGTTCTATTGTGAGGGTCAAATCGAGCAAAGAGGTCGCTGTGATATTGACTCACCCCTGTGTAGAGACGGAGAGCTGTCACTGTAACATGGTAATGAATCAGATTCTTCCCACTCAGTTTGGTGGTCGGAGCTTTATCGTGCCTTCCATCTTCAACGTGGCCGAGACCAAGTTACTTATGCTGTCAGAAAACGCGTCCTCGCTATTTCACAATGGTAACCAGTTACAGGCTTCTGCCTCGACGCTGCTGCCATTTACAGACCTGCAGAAATCCCAGCTGCTAAATTCTACGGAGAAAGTGTCCCTTAGACTTTTCAGTCCAGGCCTCATTGTGGAGCTGATCCCAGAAAACATGTTCTTTGCTTGCTTCCTGCTGCAGTTCGCTAACACAAATGGCAAGGCTTTGGTGATCGCTGAAACAGACAGTAAAGATGATGTGCACACAAACGGAGGTCTGCTCTCAGCAACTGACTGGACTGCAATCGCTGGCACAAACTACTCTGCGGTTGTTGTAACTATACCTGATAAAATTGCCACAATCTGGCATCCAACATCAAGGATTGGCGTTTACATGCTGGAGTATATGTCTGCAAAAGTAATATTTGGAGGTCCGGCTATACCAATCAATAAAAAACCAGGTAATATAAATGTATCTATCTATCTATCTATCCATCTATCCATCTATCTATCTATCTATCTATCTATCATCTCTCTCTCTCTCTCATCTATTTATCTATTAGGGGTGGCACTATACACAGATGTCAGGGATCGGTACCTCTGTATGGTACCAAACAGCTCCAGTTTTGCGAGAGTTTCACGGTTCGAACATTATCGTAGTAGGTATATAGACATGATCAACAGCATCGTAGTTGGGTGAAAATTGGGACTAAATTACCAGGGCCCCAAGTGGGAGGAGGACCCCTGACAAATTACATTTTATTTTCCCTATGCACAGCTTGTGCACAGGGCCCAGAATTTGGTGCTACGCCAATGATTATCAATATTATTTTACCCTCTTAAATATACAATTTTGAGCAGGGTGGCCGGTAATAAACATAATAAATTACATAATAAATAATAGATTAGCATTCAGATACGTTATATCGCAAATATGAACATTCTATGGAATACTTGGATTTGTGCCGAATGAAAGAGGTAGGATACACCTGCACTAAGCTACATTTCCGCTTCCGTTTTTTTTTTTTTTTTGGCAGTTTGTTCGGAAAAAACGAAACGTTGTCGCGTTTTTTATAATGATCCAAAGTTCCCCATTACTATAAATGTAATGTAGTAGTCACAATCGTTTTATATATATATATATATATATATAGAGAGAGAGAGAGAGAGAGAGAGAGAGAGAGAGAGGCTGTTTTTAAGGAAATACAAATGGATTAGAAAACGATATTCTAAAAATAAAAAATATATAAAAAATAAATGCAAGTATTGCAAAATATGACATTACAAAGTGTAAAATTCAATAGTATGTAGAAAGTAATTCAACAGCGACACCAGCTGGTAAAGTTAAAAATAACAGCAGCCAAATAAAATATTTTTGTAGTTACTGTCTTTTCTTATTATTTTGGAATAAATGTAAAATAAAATACATTCAAACATAGAGGAGATTTATTGATTTTTTTAATAAAACAGAATATTATACAGTTTAAAAATACAAAATATAATATTTGGAAATGACAAAGGATGTATAAATATAACCCCTCAATGAACGCGATATAGCCAAATTCCCATGCGACGAATTCATCTGCTTAATGCATCATCTAAACTTTTATTAATATATAAATTATGAAGTGGCATCGCGAGCCCTGCGTCATACAGGAACTGAATTAGAACTGAAAGCAAAATCGTTCTCAGTTCAGTTTTGATCTGGTAAGGTAAAAGGTCAAAATCTGTTCACGTAAAACAGATCAGATTTTTACTAAAAGGTCAAAATCTGTTCATGTGTTCATGCATCCAGATCTTCATGGCTGTGTGTTGGTTCCTGGAGCATTTGCGATTGGACAGGACCACCTTACTTGGCAGAAGTCTCGCGAGTACTGCGTGAGTAATGGACAACAGTTTGCCTGTCCTATAACTGAATCTGTCCATAAAGACATGGCTAATAACCTGACCCAGGTGGATGGGGATGGCTGGATCGGTCTCCGTCGCAGTTTACTAACTACAAACTGGTACTGGCAGGAGGAGTATGATCCTCCTATATCTGTCAGTTATCTTCACTGGGATAATAAACAACCACTGCACCTTTTGAAGGGATTATGCACTTCAGTGTCCCTTGACCCTACAAATGATTTCAAATGGCAAAGTGCACGCTGCTGTGATAAAAAGAAGCCTGTCTGCTATAAAAGGCCAGAATATCTCAATCCCTCACCAGAGCTCTTGGTAAGAACAACTTAGTTTCTTGCTTTTTAATGCTATTCTTTAGGTTCATTATTTCATATTTATTGTAAATGAATGCTAAATTACATTAATGACATTTTTAAATGATGTCAAGCAGTTGCATTGATATCATTAATGTATAGATGCTTTAAACATTCTTTATTAGTGCCTGAAGTACCTTTTTTTCCTTACAGTCAGCTATTATATTTTGATTTTATGCTCAAAATGGAATACAGTGACTACGAAATGATGTTACACAGCATACACAGTCTCATCAACGCATTCAGGGACCAATTAAACCTGCTTCATGTGCCTAAACACTGGACCTATAACTTCCAGAAAGAAAATGAATGATTTTTATTGTGTGTAATGGATCCACTCAGCAGACGTTGTCTCAGGCCTGATTTGCATCTGCTTTAATTAAATTTATTGCTTGCCACATTTATGTTCCCTTTTATATTCTTATTTTTTTAATAAAATATTCTACTCTGGAGACATGTTGAGTGTGTTTTTTATGTGTTCAAATTATGCATGCTCCTATACAAATTCTTATACCAAGTCTGGATCGACGTGGGTGTTTATAAAAGCACTAATATGATGGAACGCTATTTTACAAATATGCATGCGAAACAACTATATACTGTAGATTCAAGCTACTTGTTGCCAGCAGATGTGGTTAAATAGTAAAGCAAATGTTGACAAGCACAAGTTTATCCATTTTTAGCAATTCGCAGGATGCTATAATCAGGGCCATTAGACTATTTTAACAAGGAACGAGCCCCAGTAAAATATACCCCTTTAAGGAACAATGTGCAGTAAATTATACCAGCTTAGGTTTAAGATGATGATGCATCATCCAATGTAACAATTTAACGTGATTAACGGGTGGCAAACAACACAGAATCCCAAAGAGATTAATCTGAGAGGTTTTTATTTATTTTAGGACTTCAATACAGTCAAGCAAAGGAGTATTTGTGCCCAGATTTTAATATTTGATATTTCATAATAGCAACACAATGAATTAAAACTGAATTAATTAACCCAATACAGGTTTTAAAGAAAAACACAATATAAATGTGCATCAAATGCACAGAAAAATTGAGATATAATTGTATTAACTCCAAAAAGTAAGCCATTACAATGGAAAATAATAACGCCGTGCCAATTCTGGAGGCCATCTTACTCCAAGGGACCAATTTTATCTTTTTACTTTATGAAAATGTAAATGCACTGGTGTCCACAGATCCCTCATTAACAAACTGACACAAAACATTCAACGACACAGGCCTTATATATCTATTTTCCAGAGACACAATTTGATAAAATAACTATTTTGACTTACTAAATCTAAAATTAAAACCCTAATTAGGTCAGTAGATGGCATTAGCTATTATAATTAGTTCAGACAGCATCACAAAAAGTAGGCTAGGCCTATTAAAATATGAACAGACCCCAACAACATTGGGTGAGCTTTATTTTCAGTTACCTACCAAATCTTTGAACTACATCAGTTTGGCTGTCATTAGGGCTCTGAAAGGTTCATGAAATGAACGCTTGGTGGCGCTGTGTTCTTGTAAATGACTCTTCTGGACGATTTGAGCTACAGTAACTATAACCAGCATTTATAAGATCAGCAGTTAGTAGTGCAATAGCTCTTTGAACAGGAGCAGCACATTTGTAGACCTACTTCATACAGAGTCACTTCTTTGTCTGGATTAATGAATTTTAATTTTCACATTCTAAAATAAAATGGAGAACAAAATGAATCCTCGGTAATTTGAGAGCTTATCCTAATGATATTAACTCTTCATATTATGCATGGTATAACTCGGTATAACTGCATATATAACTCTGTATAAGTAAAGAGTAGAGAAAAAAGTATATTAATAGACTTAACTAAATGTTATATGTCAATGCTTTGGTTATTTACC
>JAUMHI010000058.1:16622205-16634459 GCA_032359435.1 Enteromius unitaeniatus | reverse complement strand
TATAAGTAAAGAGTAGAGAAAAAAGTATATTAATAGACTTAACTAAATGTTATATGTCAATGCTTTGGTTATTTACCTTAATTGTTCTAAGGTCAAATCGATTTTTAGAAATGACTTAATAATAAAAATATGAATTCAAAACTACACTTCCCATCAACACCCGCGGCACTTTACGGCAGACTGTCACTTTATCGGCAGGTGACGTCACACGCTGTGACACGTGGATAAGCGATCTAATAGCAAAACATTTGAATTTCATAAACTGTGTCGTTTTGGTTGCAGTCAACACGGCAAATTAAAAAGATTGTAGAAGCCGAGCGACCGCAGGTCAGTCATATGGACCGTCAAAAACCAGCAGTTATAAGAAAAACCGCTGCAGACATCTAAACTTGCTAGCCAAGCGCTACTTTAGCAAAATAAGGGTAAGTAAGTTAGTGTTAACGTCACGTTTTATAATAACTAATGCTGTTTTCCAGTTACTGCATGTTTGTTTTAAAAAGAAAACCAATTTGGTAATAAATAAAAGCACTTTATTTATAATATTTTAATAATATATGCAATTTTACCTTAAGTTGTCATTAACGTAAATCACCCTTGTTTAGAGTAAACTGCAACAAAAATATGATCATTTTTTGTTTTCTATTTTAATTTGACACGGGGTCTTTGAAACCAAAAGGAAAACTGTATCTTTATTGATATATAGATATTTGCATAACAAACTAAATATACATGATTTTTGCAGGTGCAGGCTACACGACATGGAGAACTATAGAAAAGCACGCACAGTCGAACAGCCCTGCTTGTGTCCATTCCCCGAGCTGCCCAGCGACACTCCAGAAGTTCGAGTGAAGAATGGCAGCAAAATCCGCAACCTGATGAGGTTTGCTTTAAGCCGTATGGAGGAGAAACCAGCCTCCGCAGATCATCCAGGCCCTCATGAAGACTCAGAGGTGAGCGTCGGGTCGGGGGAGAATATGTGCCGCCAAATCTTGTTCACGGGTGTGGGTCCGAGCGTGGCTAAAGCCATCACGTGTGTGGAGATTATGAAGCGGCGTGTACACGGCCTACACCAGCACACCAAGCTGGTCTATCGCACAGTTCAGGAGGTCTGGGAGCCCCTGGAGCCCGAGGCTGGCTTGGACAGTCTCACAGTCAGCAGAAATGTGCCCAGTATATGGGTTCTGCTCTCCAGAGACTCGCTTGATAAGAACCAGCCGGGTTATCAAGCTCCAGGTTCTTTTGATGCCTTGTGGGTTCAGGCTCTCAGAGAAGAAGCAGCAACTCCAAAACACGTCCAGAGAAGGAAGAGAGGAGGGACAGGGTTTGGAAGGACTGAAGGGGCTGGGAGAGGAAAGGGTCCACGGAAACACTCGCGTCAACCTAGAGAACAACGTAAACCTCTAGGTCATGCTGGGGGCGGGCAGGATTAAATCAGTATTGCATTCCCCTTTTGTAGATGGGTTCACGTTTTTTCCCTTTTGAAGTGCAGTATCTTGAGAAGTCAAATTTGTTCCAGGGAAAGCTTTCCTCATCAAAAGAATTAAAATAGGCCTTATGTCGTGTTTTGCTACTAAACTCTAGATTATTTCATGCAAAGGAAACGAAAATTGAGTATTTTGAATACCAAATATGCCTGTGCAGAAAGTACACATTTGGTTTGGAAGGGCTGTGACCAAATGCCAGTGTTTTTAAATGACAGCTCAGAAAATCTGAAAGCATGCTCATGTTGTTTTGTAATTTTAGTTCAAGTGTAGTTTTTTTTTGTTTATGTTCAGATTTTAGGCATATCAGCAGCAGTGGAGAAATTAAGTCAAAGTTTGAAATAAATTTCATGTTTTCCCAACAAAGTTTGTTGGAGAAAATACAAAGACTGTGGACACTTTAGAGAAATAAGAAACTAATAAGTTGTTTATTAAGAATATTTCTGTTTTGTAAAATAAAATAAAAAAAGTTCAATAAAGTATAATTGAAGGTTGTGATGTGTACATACAAGCAGTTTTCGGTTCAGTTTCTGATGAAATTGTAGCACTTTTTTTCTTTTGACTGTTTCGGAAAACAGAATTATTTTGAGTGTGCTGTGAAGGTGTTGGTGAATTTCCACATCTCTGTAATATGAAACTTGTTGATCTTAAGGCACAAATCTTTCTGCAGTCTTATGCAAAAACACATAGGAAGAAGAGTGAAGCGTTTTTGAATGTCAAATGTTCTTTTACCAAATGAGCAGAGAATACACAGCTTTTTCTGTTCAGATAGAGGAAGAGTGCCGGCCACGATAAGGTAGGAAGTTTGATCACTTGAGTCAATGAAACAAACAAACTCATTTATTTATGTTTAAATCAGATAAACTGAGTAAATATTTCTTAACGTTTTCCTTAGAAGTGGTTGTTGGGATGCAGGAATAGAACTATAACATTTTAAAAAGTATTATTATTTTATTATGCCTTTGCAAAACATTTGCTTGTCATTATAGACTATTGTAGCGATATCAAGCATTGGCAAATCAGTAGAAAATAACTTTTGTGGTTGCCGTTGATTAACATACTTGAATGCATTTATCTGAATGAATAAAAAAAGACATAAATTAATATGAAATAATTCTGTTTCTGTTTCTGAAATTCTAAAACCTATATTTATTATGTGACTACTCGATGTAAAGCTGCCCAATGCAATTTTATGGGCTGAAGAATAAACTATTGATGTTCATTATCAGAATTGTTTCTTTTATTCTTGTTATACGTATGGCAGCCGAGAGAGATCAACATGCTGCAACTTCAGAAAACGCATGCAAATAGAAAAGGCAAATAAAAAAATAATGAAATAAAATCAAAACTTCAACAGTTTGACTGCAAGTGCTGTGAATGTTCGAAACACAGCCACTAAAAGAATTGTATTTACGGTTTGTTCATTTATTTGGTTGTGTTATAAGCATGTTCAGATATATGATACATATGATGTCTAATTGATAAAGTTTTTGCAGGTGTTTTTTTTCTATATGCAGTTGATTGAGCTCTCTCAGCCACCGTATAATACAGCTATAGTTCAAAACAACACTATAGTTGCTAAAAAAATCAGTTTATAAAACATTAATATGTTAAAACAGTTCATTTTAAATTCTAATACCATTTCACAATATTATGTTTTGCTATATACATTTTACCCAACCCAAAAGTGCAGCTGCAAATGAGAGACAAAACATATTGAAAGCAGGTATACTCCATTTTACATATTTCTAGTTTGACTAACTGTAAGAAATGGAAAATATTGTTTACTGTTGTCTGCATGTGAATTTTGTACAATAAGTACTGAGTGTTTTAAAACATATTTCTCTCTTCTTTTTTTTTTGCTAGCTTTACACTTCACACCTCACACCAGCGGCAGCTGCATGTGCAAAACAGTCATGTTGGCTGTTCTGTTGACCATTTTGATGTTTAGTCAAGGTAAATAACGTATACAGGCAAAACTTTTACCTTCTGACTTAATACAATTACTATTGATGCACCAATACTAATTTAAGATGCCAAACATTTTGTGCTTTATAAGATGCTTTTTTTATAATGAAATGTATTGTGCTCAAGTCTTGTCCTTGAAACTGCTGACATATCACAACTGCTGTTTCAAAAGGATCAAATTTTGAAAAGGCATTTACGGCAATAGGACATTGATGATGATATTGATAGTAGCAGAATAGTATTGGTGATTATCCCTGCTTAAAAATTCATTAGAAAATGTAAAATAGCAAAACGAATGTGATTGTTAGACTTGAACATTCACAGGGCTTTCATTGGAGAATCGTGGGACGAGTTTCATCACCGCATTCCCCGAGAATATTGCTGCTTATTATCGCAAGACCTATAACCAGCTCAAAATCACCACCCTTCACCCAGACACTACGATCAATGTCACTTATATGGCTTACAACAATATCACCACCAACACAAGCCTTGGTGAAGGAATCGTTTGGACAGTGAATTTGACAAAGCAGGTTGAAGAATCCCAGTTTGTGACTTCCAATAAGACGTTTCGAATCAGCAGTGATAAAAACATCACAGTGCTTTCTGTGAGTGGATGGGAGGGGAGATTCCAGTCTCACGTTGTCCAGCCTGAGCAAAATCTGGGAAAGGTGTATCAGGTTCCTCCGCTGAATTACACCACAATAGCCAGATCCTTTAACCTCATGTCAAATGTCCAATTCCTGCCTTTTAGGCTGATGATCATCAATGCAGTGAACAATGAAAACCGTGTCACCATCAAACAGGAAGATGAAAAAGGTCAAAGCCAAGAGGTTATAATAAGTCTCAATCCTTACAATCTTTACCAGGTTCGGAGTAATGGTTCGATAAAACAAATCAACACAGAGGACAAAGTGGCTGTGATTCTGACCCATCCGTGCTTTGACAGCAAAAACTGCTCATGCAACATGATTCTGAACCAGCTCCAACCCTATGAGTCAAACGACAATAATGACCATTTCTTCATACCTTCCATCTTCGGAGCCAAACAGCTACTTGTGACAACAAATCAACCCGTCAAAGTCAATGGGGGTTATTTTACTGCTGATTCTGGTGTTTGGGTGCAAAAATCTTCAGACATCCTGCCTTTATTACAGATGAATAATATCTCACTTGTTGCAACCACCATCCAGGTGTCCCTCCGATTAATCAGTCCTGGACTCGTTCTAGACCTCATTCCGAAAAGGAAGTTCTCTGGGTGCTATCTGGTAAATTTTAATTCCTTGGGCAGTGGTGCGTTAATTATCGCTACTAGGTCCGGCGCTTCTGCTGTACGAATGAATGATGAACTTTTGTCTTCACAAATCAAATGGAATTTTCTTTATGGAACCAGTTACTCTTGGGCTCTAGTGGAGGGCGAAAGGATAAGCACAATCTGGCATCCTGTTGAAAAGATTGGTGTATATATGATAGAATACTTGGAGTCAAACAATACCTATGGCAGTCAAGCAACAGTTATAAATATGGACCCAGGTGAGTGTTTACTATATAAAATGCTTAAGTGTGTGTGTATATATATATATACACTTAAGTATATAATAGAATTCAAATGGTTAATAAAAAGTACAATTATATACTACACACAAGTCATCTGTGTGTTGCTTTGTTTTTAGCTTGTTTTTGTTTTTTGAGTCACTAGTACCAAATTAGGAGCTTTTTGTTTAAAAAAAAATCTACCCCCTATGCGAGTGGCTGACAGAAACTGAATACTTCACTATTTCACTAACTGGTTAAAATTTTTTTTTAATTGGTTCTTTAAGCATGTTTATTACTGAATATTGAATATTCATTTGTGTGTGTTTAGATGAAGGCGGCTGCCTGGTGACTCCGGAGATGTTTGTACTTGGTAAAGATGAAATGAGCTGGATGATGTCTCGCATTTACTGCATGCAAAATGCTGATCTGTTTGCTAGGCTCAACAATAAAACCAGCCAGGATAAGATGGCCTCAAACATGACCCTCGAGAAACCCACAGAGGGCTGGATCAGTCTGCGCCGCAGCTTATACTCAACAGACTGGTACTGGAAAACTGAAGACACTTTCTCACCCAACGTCGACTTCACTTACTGGGAGTCAGGACAGCCTGAAAAACCAGAGAAAGGCTTGTGCGCCTCGGTCTCTCTGGATCCTGACAAGAAATACAAGTGGAAGAGTTCCCGCTGCTGTTCTAAAAAGAAGCCTGTTTGCTATAAAGGGCCAAAGTATTTCACTTCATGAGATATTTTGTAAACAGCAGATGTCAAAAGATGTCAGCAGACTTGTGACCTCTAATTTTTTTTTTCTGTCTTTAGGGATCAGTTTAGGCTTTCATGCTCAACATTTATCTGTGATTGAAGCCCTTATATTAAACTAGATTGTTTAACTGTATCCAGACTAACGTTTTAGCAGTGATTGTTATTAAAGAATGTTAACTGAACAACGAGTGCTGTAGACTTATATATATATATATATACCACATCACCCATGTGCTGTATTTGGTATTTAATTTTTGCATGCTTATTTTAAATCTTTACTTTAATAGTCAAGTCACAGACAGACAAGTTTTAACTGACTTGAAAAGAAATCTACATTTACCTAATTTTAAGATATGTTTAATTTCTAATAAATGGTGTTTGTTTGATTTAGTAATAAATGTTTTTTTTTTTTTTTTTATGAGGATAAGCCATGTTGTCTTTGTAATTGTTTTTTGGCTGTCATTAACAAACCATTATCTTATTTCCCAACCCCTCTATGGGCCTGTCATATATAAAACATGTGCGTAGTATTTAATTCTTAATAGATAAAAGTCCCATTCTGTTGGTTTTCTTTTGGGTTGTAAGAAAAAAAAACTGTTGACTTGAAACTGTCAATGAAGTCGATTACTGTATAAGGTTCAAATGTGTGTGTGTGTGTGTGTGTGTGTCAGTGTGCTGGAAGTGAATTTAAGTAAGTAATCAGTCCCATACAATGGATCTCAGTTTAAGATATAAAAATAATCTAAAATTCTTTGTTTTCCTGATTTTTATATATTTTTTTATTTTATTTTTTTATAAGTCACTTGCGTTGAAATGATCCACTCAGGCCAGACAAAGATGGAAGTCAGAGTCATATGGGTCACCACAGGAGAGGAAGTTTAATTTTAGCCTTTGTATTTTTAAGAACATTCGTGAGACGAGACAGCTTTGAGACCAGAGTGTTCTGATTATAGGAGCATGACATTGGCATCTTTTCAGTGTTCTGCGCTGCTAGCTCTGATGCTAAACCTCCTCTTGATCACCCAAGCTCCTACACCCAGAGCCAAAAGTAGCTTGATGCCCAATGCCAGAGCAAGAAGCAACACAAGGAGTGAGAAAGAGCTCTTTGCGATTAACTTCTCTGGACTGGGGGGCAAAAGGTAGAGCGTGGCTTGATCCTTCCCCAAAGAGTTTGAAGCTGCACAGATGTACTGTCGTCCAGGCTTGACGTCCAGCAGTTGGCTTGAAGTGCGGTATTGCCTGGTAGTGTCTTGGGAAAGAAGGAATGAAGTGTCTCCCTGGTTACCATCTGGTTCTATCCATTGAATGTCAGGAAGAGGGGAGCCCTGAACATGACACACGGCTTTGAAGCCAGCTTCTGTCCCCTCGGCTGACAAACTCAGGATTCGTGGCGCAGCTAGTAATGAGCAGCATAAAAATAGACTTTCAGAATACAAGAGCTGGCTTCCATTCTGTTTATAAGTTGGAATTTGAATGATATAGGACAAAGTACATTGTAATTTAATTATAATGACAGGAAGTGGAATTTACAGAATTGTGCAAGCTTGGTGGTGACATTAAAGTCATGTGACCATGTAGTAGTTTTAGTCTATTTTTGGTGTTTTGGTTCTAAAATAAATGATAGTTCTGCTTCTGTATCTTAAACAAAACCAAGAATCATTCACTTTTGTTGGTCACAGAACTTGTTTTCTACAACAGTTGAAAGATCCAGTTGGATTTTTGTCAGAGAAACTTAGGGGGGTGAAACTTCTGGGCTGGCCTTCAAAAATATGCCATTAAGTGCTCTTTTCAGAGAAATTCAACAGGAAATTAAGGTAAATGAAGTGCCACCAAACCCATTTTATACATTTGGTAAATGTAAACATAAATGCATAATTAACTATAATTGTGGGGTTTCTTAATGATTTATCTGAAGGCCTATAAAGTGTTCAGGAATTCTTAAACGTCATTCAGACAAAGCTTTATCAAGTTTTCTTTAGAAATTTGTTTTGGCAAGCCTTAATTTTTCGTTAACAATTACACTAATTCCCTTTCCATTGATTTTAATTAATTTTCCTTTTTAATTTATATTGATTATTCTATATAATAATATAGTCAAATTGCAATTCTGCTTCCTGTTTGCAACATTAATTAAAAAACAGGAAATGAATGAAAAATTATTAATTACAATTTAAATTGAATTGTGAAAAGCATTCTGAATGGAACATAACATATCAGATTTTTATTCTTTCTATTTATGAAGAATTAATAATTGGTTAGGGCTAATGAATATTGTTCCATGACCAACGAAACCATACTTACAGTCATCATAAGGATACAATGTTTCCTTTCCATCTTAAATGCAAGTTAAGGCATCGGATGAGAACATAATAGGAATCAACTGATGCTTTTCTTACCCTCCACCCGTACACGAGTTCCCAGGGTATTCTCAAAGCTCGTATGGGAATGCCCCAGTATCTCTACCCGGCAGTAGTAACGGCCGCTGTCCTTCAAGGTCACACTGTTGATCCTGAGTGAGACGTCGTGGTTTCGGTGGTTGCCCTCCAGGCGGTAGCGCTCGTCCTGGTTGGGCTTTGATTGGCACAGCTGGCTGTTGTTCAAGCTTGTGCAGCGGAATAGAAGAGTGGAGGCTCGTCCATGGCCCAGGGTCCACAACACATGCATGGAGGAGGGATGGGTGTGATGTGGGTGGCTAAAAGAGCAGGGAAGCACTACTGGGTACCCCTCCATCGCCCGGACCTCAGCTGGTGCTTTCATCAACCAGCCGTCATCGTCTTTGGCTATAGCTAGGGAAAAAAGTTGACAAACCTTACAAAATAAAAATGATCAGGTCTGTTGAGGTATTCCATTCAAACTCTTTTTAATTTTCTCACCCACAGAATAAAGGATCACAAACAGACAGAGAGATTTACTAAACTGGTGTTTGTCCATTGCAGATGTTCTGGATTTATGATTCAGTATGAGAGGAAAAGAAGAATCCTAGCAACATATTCCTATTTCTGACTCACCATCACACATTACTGACTTCATGCATCTACTAATATCTGTCTATTTATGAATGAATGAATTGAGCTTTTATCATTTAAGCATCTATCTATCTATCTATCTATCATCTGTCGTTCTGTCTGTCTGTTTATCTATCTATCGACACAAAAATCAATTGACGAAAATGGATATTTAGGGATTAGACTTTAAAACAAATGAAAAAAAATATATATATTATTTAATTTAAGAGTGACAAGAAACCTGATAAAGTTTCACCATGTGGAGTTTGAGTGGAAATTAAGAGGACGTTTAGTGGAAACTACCTGCACTGACCAGTTCACTAAAAACAGGTATTTTGATAATGTAAGTAGACAGTTCCTTATTTTAGTCATTACTTACCATCTTGTTTAGTCTCAATACCTTCAGTTTTAAATCTTCTGTCTGTGAGATCCCAGGATGTTCTCTTCGACGATGCAGGATTATGTGTTTGGTTTGCTTTCTTTGATTTGCAGTCTCAAAGGTAATAAATTATTTTACACATTTTAAAAACAAGAATGTAACTAATTCTACAATGTAAAATGAAAGAAAACACATTTATTCCAAATACCATACAGGAAGAGGCTTGGAGAACTTGTCTATCATAAAGCGATTGCAAAGCTTTCCTCATGCATATATATTTGTATTTTTTATAGTGTAGGAAATAATTAAAATGAAAGAAATGAATGTGAACTGGAACAAACTATGATTAACTTATTGTTGTCTTGTTACAACTTGTTATCATATTATATGTTGTTCTGTTGTCATCCACAGGCCTATCTTGTATACAGTGGTCCATGGAGGTACAGGATAAGGTCAATGGCACTTTGAAAGAAAATGTGATTCTCCCCTGCAGCTTCACACACCCAAAACAAAATATTTACACCGGTTGCATCACTATTAAATGGCTAATGATCAACAAACCAATTTTTCAATACCGATTTCAAAACAAGACCGAAGGACAAAACAGTAACTGTAATAATCCAACATCGTATTCAAAACGATTCTCGCTTCAAGGTAACCTCAGAAAAGGAAACATTTCCTTAAGGATCAATAATGTACAGTTTACTGATGCCTCACAGTACACCTGTAGGGTGGAGCTGGATTATGATACATTTAACAAACACACAAGGCTTAACGTCAATGGTAAGAATTGCACAGCATTTTTGTCATCACACCAATAGCAGTCAACAACCCCCCTAAAACATGCTCTTAAGTAGTTAACCAAAGAGTAACAATTCTGTCATAATTTATACACTTAACTTGCCTAATTGACTTTAATTTTAATTTAACTTTTTGGGTATGCATGAAATTACAGATTATTTTGTTATTTTCAACTGTAGCTCCAGCACAGATCCGTAGCCTAAACCTGGATATAGATTCTGGGGGTGTGATCGTGGTGAAATGTATTTTCCAAGGGAATCCAATTCCAGAAGTAAAATGGACCTCATCGGCTGGACCGCTAAAACCCTTTCCAGACAAATCTGACCAAAAAGACCAATTCATCAGCTCAGTTCTATTCTCTGACCAGGACGTGTACACTTGCCAAGCTGTGAACTCACTGGGCCAGGATCAGAAAACATTTCCACCAGACAAATGTTCATGTCAAAATTGTTTTGGTCTTTTGGTGATGTCTGGCATTTTGGGTGGTTTGCTGTTGCTTGGGATTGTAGCATTCATTTTTTATGAGGTGAAAAAAAGTAAGTAGCCTACCTAATTTTGTTTCTTTTTTTATGCTTTTTATACAATCAAATTGGTGTGTGCAAATTCTGATGGGCTGCATATGTTATTTTTGTCAAAAAGGACAAAGTGCACAGACAGTCATACTACAGTAAGATATTGCACATCATTCATTTAAACTGGCCATAGTAGTAAAATAGTGCATCTTTATAAAATATTTGAAAGCAACTTAATTACTGTTTTCATTTTTAGGAATGTGGATGTACAGAGGGTTAAACCCTCTATATATCAAACAAATGAGATTTATGCCAATATCAGCACTGTTCCAGTTGATGAAGCTGGACAAGTTGATGTGTACTCAGGGGCACTGAGAGAGAGGCCAAAGGTTCAAATGACTCCCAGGGCCCCAGAAAATCAGCCCCCAGAACCCCCACAAGACATCTACGATTAAGTGAAAGGTGAGGAATATTTTACTATTGTTCTTTAGTTCACAACTAAACTAGTTCTGCTTATGTGCATAAAAATGCAGTTTAATCTTAAAAGATATCAGTCATTCTTGAGAAGTGAGACAAAACCAACACAGTCTCAACACAACCAATTTGTACATGTTTTACGAGATGGCTAATTTGTATGATTTTAAACAATTTATCTAAACCCCAGTGACAGGTAGGGGTGAGTTAGGTGTAGGCCATTTGTACAAATTCATACGTATCGGGATCGGGTTGGACAAAACAGGGTACAAAATTGTAAAAAGTCTAATGAAACTACATGTATGTATCATGTATGTAAATGTGCTTTTTACCTTGGACTGCGTAATTTAATTTAAACTTTATCTTTAACAGCAGTCAAGATGTGTTTAACATTTCAAAACACATTCTCGTGTTAGCAGATAGATTACACTTTCACATGTGACTAAAAATATCATAATGAAATAGTATTAAAATATTCAACTGATGGAGGTGAAAAAGACGGAGCTGACACATCTGATTCGTAGTAATTTTAAATATCAAATATGTATAATCAATCAGTTACTGTATTTTTCATCATTAAAAACATTTTATCCATGTGACAGCATATGAATGATTGACCCTTCTCTGTGGACACACTTTAGATTTCACATAATAATTCTAAAATTAAATGGAATGGATAACTGAGTACTATTAAATACAAATAAATGATACATTCTATTATTTTTATTTTTAAACCTAAAAGCAATTAAAATTCCTGGACACATGTTGTCCCATGCTTTAAGAATAACTAAAGTCTTTGTGTGTGTGTCCGTGATGAAGCAGATGAGTTGAAGTGATGAAGTTGTGTTTTGTTGATCATGAAGGGTTCAAGTAATAATTCCAATATTTGAAATCATTTTAGTTTACTGTTAGAGTTACATAATTAAGACATGTATTATTTTCTTTAGTGAAACTGCGCGTCACGATAACACTATTTATCACGTGGTATCTGTTTCTTTTCTAGGCGCTGATCCAGATGGACCAATTACATTTGTTTTTGATGATGTATGATCATAAAAAAAAATTAAACATTTGAGATTTGTGTGGTGTATTGTATGTCATTTAGTTCATATGCTTAATAATGATATTATATTTTGACGTATAAATGTTTTTTAAAAGTTTGCATTCTGGATTAAGACGCGCCCTCTTGTGTAGGATGTAAAGCCCATATGTTTGGTCACACCCTGTTGTAGACGAACTACTGAACAAACTATTAGCTCAATGTAAGCAGCATTAAATAAATATTATATTATTTTATCTGTGAAGTTCCTCGAATAGTATATACCAGAATGCCTCACACA
>JAUMHI010000058.1:16598865-16622105 GCA_032359435.1 Enteromius unitaeniatus | reverse complement strand
TAAGCAGCATTAAATAAATATTATATTATTTTATCTGTGAAGTTCCTCGAATAGTATATACCAGAATGCCTCACACAACCGTTACTACTACTACAACAACAACAACATCCTCATCGGATGGAGGATTTTGCAACATCGGCTATGCGCGCTCATTTCAGGGATTACTGAAAATCGGCCAAGTGGTAAGAGAAAGTTACACTTGTGTCACTTTTGTTTTTATGAAGTAAATGTAACTGAGTTTCAAGAATCCTTAAAGTAGCGAAGATGGGTGTTAACTGACTGTTTTACACCACGATGCTCCACTCTGAGCGACTTTATCTAAACTTTCCATGAATAACTTGCATTTCTTATGCACTAACAATGCAGGATCAGTGCATTTATTTGCAGCAGCATCTTGTGGAAAAACGTAGGAGTTAGGTTTTCGAGAAAAACTAACAAAAACGCAAAAATACTGTAACATATTGCTATGTTTTATGTGATGCATTACGTTATTACGTTTTTGGCCAGTAGCCTACCATGTTAGGAGATACATTTGGAAACTTCTGCTAACTAAATGTTTTAATTTAAATGTGCACTATGATATGATACACATGATATTCTTTAAAGAATGCAATCTGATAATCATTCAGTGCAATGGTGAATAATCACAGTTAGGCTTATCTCCTTTATCAGTTCAACAGGATAAAAACAAGAGTTTACAGGAAAAGACACTTTTGTGTGTGTGTGTGTGCGTGTGTGTGTGTGTGTGTGTGTGTTTTGCATACATTTCACAACCTTCTGTGCAACAACTATTTATGCATCATATTTCATCTGTGTTTTTTATGTTGTCATGCATAAATGCTTTATTAACAGAACATTCAAGTGAACTGTTCATGAATAGTCTTCTAATTATACTAATACTACTATAATTCATTTTTATTGTACGAACAAAGTACAATGTACAATATATTTCCTTTAATTGAGAGTGGCTGAAAAGTATTCTGCAAGTAGATGATAACATGTACTGTTCATCATTATCGTAGAACATTATTTTTGATGTTTGAATGTGTGTTATACTATTAAAATATATTTTTGGACAGTGTCGTGGTTTGTAAATTCAGTTCTTTGAAGTATTTTAAGCATGGTAAATGAATAGGGTGATCCTTCAGTACCAAAAGTTACCATGTGACATCATCACTTTACCATGAGGGAGGATTTCCTTAAAGTAAAATTTTAATTTTTTTACAGAAATAACACTAGTGTTTTGTGGCTTGAAGTATGGTTTAGGGTGTGTGTGTGGGGGGGGTGTGTAACGTGATGACAGGCAATGATAATTTGATAAGACTCACCCCCCAGATTCTCAGGGACAGCCGGCAGCTAAAATGGTTGCAGTGATGAGAGAGATTTGCACAGCGAAACCCACCAAAACCAGATTATACTTTCACCAGAAACATTTCAGATAGAAAAAAAACTGTGGTTTTGTAGTATTTTAATTCATTGTTTAACACTTCTACGCAACAAATGCCTAGTATTTTAACAGTCTCTAATGGTAATATAGCACAAAACAAATACTAGAGTACTAATACTCTATACTAGTACTGCAATACTAGAGTAACATTATTGCTTTGATAATACAAACTTTTTCACTCCTCATTGTCCAAGTACTTCATTTAAATTTACTGAGTTGGTGATAATGTTAGGAAACGAAAGGACATGACATGGCCAGGTCATTGACTCTCACCACCCACAATCCCCGCTGGACCTGGGACTCAAACCTACAACCTTTGGTTTACAGGTCCAGCTCCCCATCCATTAGGCCACGACTGCCCCTTTTACTCAATCAAAGCATTGCGACATTGTTCTGTGTGTGAAGTGAAAATATTAGTATGCACAAGAATGTTAAATAAAATTTGATTTAATTTGCACAGGTGGTCCTCCTGATTGCTTTCCTTTGTGTGCACTGCGAGGGGTTCAATTTGTCTGCCTACCGCTACTTTGAGGTGGTCACTGCATGGTTTCTCATCGTCTTCTTAATCTTCTTCCTTATGTATTTGTTTCGACTTCAAAGCAAAATCACATGCATCAACTGGACATTGACAGTAAGTCGGCACTGTTCACATTTCACGCACCGAAGAGCACACATCACGTGTCTTTTGGAATCTTTCAGAATGTTTATTCAGCTTGTTCATCTCATATTGCCTTTCATAGGAGTTTTTACATTATGCTGTGGGCGGAATCCTGGTCTTTATCGCCTCTATAGTTGTTGCCTTGAAGAATTATGGGTACTCCTCGTTGATCGCTGGATCTGTGAGTGTCTTTATGTGCTTTCAATATTGGCAATGTATGCTGCTAATTGGTAGAGGAAACACACAAAGTCTTCTTGTATAAAGATGAGGATATTAGGCAGTGCATGTGCAATTCTTAGAAAGGTCATCAAAAGTAAATTACTTTTTTATGTTTAGTTATAAAAATTGTGATTTTAGATTATTATTGTGTTACTAATGCCTGTTTTTACATAAACACAGGTGTTTGGCTTTATTGCTACTTTTCTTATTGCAATAAGCATATGGACTTCTTACAAGGTCACATGTGGCTCTCAACCAACTGGTGAGTCTGGCACTAATCACTGAATTTGTACAATATGACATTTTTTATAAAAAATAATAATAATAATATCCACCCTCAGGCCATCCAAGATGTATGTATTGGTTCATTGCAGCAGATTTAGAGAAATATATTACTTCTTTTGCTGCAGTGAATGGGTGCCGTCAGAATAAGAGTTCAAACTGATGAAAACCTCACATTAATCCACAAGTAATTCATACAACTCCATTTTATCAATTAACTGAATTCTCCATATCTGTTCTGATAAAAAAGAAACGCACAAAAGCTACATCTTGGATAGCCTAAGGGTGATTCAAGTTTTTGCAAATATGTATTAGGGTGAACTGTTCCTTTACCAGAATGCACCTGCTGAAATTCGTTGCATAATTTCCTACTCATTCTTTCTTGAAGGTGCTGCAGTGTAACTGGATGGAATTCACTTAACAGATGAAAGTAGCAAGAAAACTTCTCAGTTGATTCTGGATAGATGATGAGTTCTTTGAAGACTTTAAAGGGACATTTTAAGTTGTTTTTGAAGATGCTTTATGCTTCAAGAGTGGATTTCTTCATAAAAGTGTTATTGCAGTGAACTTAAATCGGCTGAGATCAAGCTCTGAATTTTTCAGCATCTGAGTGGATTATTTTAAGAGTGGACTTTATTCTATACAATGTGATAAAAAGGTCTCCTGATGTTGTGTGTATTTTGTGGCTTGTTTATTTATTCAAAATAGGAATTTGAATCAGAACAAGACTTTAAAGCATCCTCATGGCTTGCTTTCTCATATAGATTAAAAAAGAAAAGTTTTATTTTCATTGACTTCTGTTATATTTTTTGATCATACAATGTCCAAGGGAAGCGAAAATTCTTACCAACATTCTTCAAAACGTCATCCTCTGTGTTGCATGGATAAAAAATAGTCATACAAGTTCGAAATTACAGGAAAGTTAGGTAATTAAAACAGAATTATATTTTTGTGTTCACATTTAAGCGTTATGCAAAAATGTAAATTGGATTGTAAAATATTTATACTTGATTATGCATCATAATATTTGTTCTTATTTTCTTTATGCTGATTTAAAAACAGATGCGTAACAAAAAGAGATTTGCATCTGGATGCATTACACTAATGAGAGTTATATGGGCAAAGTGGTGTTAAAATGATGCAGTACTGCAATGCAACCCTTAATGGCCCTAACAGGCATCGTGTCCTTTATATCATTTTTTCTTTCGGTTCTGGAATGAAATATGACCTTGACAAGTTTTTGCGCATTACACTCACACTTACTACTTACGGGAACTGCAAAAGGTTGTTGTTGGGCAAAGACTACAGGGATTTCTTGACCTCTATTGGGGGGAAGTGCCTCCAAAAGAGAAAAAGGGAAATACATATGTGCTAGATCAAATGACTTTTTGTATCTTTACTGCAATGTGGAAGGGAAATAAATTCCTTAGAGATAAATGAAGCCATTATCTGCAGGAAAATGGTGAAATGGAAAGACCTGCAGGCCTAGAGATTCCATCTAAGTATTCCAGCTAATTTGGAAACATGACTCACGCACATCTGAACTCCTCCTTAAGGCTCTGTTTAGAGTACAGCAGCCCAGTGAAAGAACCGCTGTACTTTAGTGCGCTGGCTAAAGTAAATGACTAATTTATTAAGGAAACGATAAAAGGAAATGATTCATTTATGCAATAGAGGAAGAACTGTACATTTCTCACAGTTGTAGGTCATACGGAAGTTTAATGGTGAAAAATGCAAACACTGTGTGACCCACAAAAGTGGTTTGCTGCCATCAATGTGCAGTGAGCAACATAAGAATGATCTAAAAATCCTCAGGTTCAATCTACTATGTGTGTTTTGCTTCAAGAGGGCAACCATTTGTGTTGTTTTACTTTCTTACATTCATTCATTTAAAACCATTTTTAAAAAAATTGTTAAATCATATGATCATTTTAGCCTTTTATACACGAATTTCATTGATTTTTATATTGAGTTGTCATTTATAGTTGAAGAATTCATACAGCACTTTGTGAATTATGACGTGCGTGTTTGTTAGAGTGAGTCTGCCCTCTTGTGGTCTGTTTCAGGCTTCAGTGCAAAGTTATCATTAATTAAAACTAAAAACATAAAAACGTTTTAGTTACTTTAAGTAAAATTAAGTAGCGTAATACTACTTCTACTAATAAAAAGCTTTAGTTTTCATAATTTCTAATTTTCATTTAGTAGCCACTTTAGGTAGGCTACTAAAATAACAATCCAAATAACTAAAACAAATAGATATTAAAATGAATAAAAACTGTACAGGCTTATTAACAAACAATAATAATAACAACAACAAAAACACTAAAGATTTAACTACAATGAAAATGCAGATGGTTCTAAAATAAGCATTTTTCTCAGGCTCCTACTGTATATGTTTATGTTCAGTTATTTCACTTTAATGGCAATGATAAAAACTAAAGAGTCTAATAAAAATGTTACTTTGAGACTTTTGTATCTGTACTCCTCATATATATATATATATATATATATACAGTGAGGTCCATAAGTATTTGATCACTTGAGTCCAAAAATTGTAATATTTGGTACAAAAGCCTTTATTAACAATTACAGAGGTCAAACGGTTCCTGTAGTTCTTCACCAGGTTTACACACACTGCAGGAGGGATTTTGGATTTTTCCTCCATACAGATCTTCTCTAGATTAGGTTTCAGGGCTGTCACTGAGCAACACAGAGTTTCAGCTCCCTTCAAATATTTTCAATTGGATTGGCTAGGCCACTCCAGAACCTTGATATGCTTCTTACGGAGCCACTCCTTGGTTTTCCTGGCTGTGTGCTTTGGGTTATTGTCATGTTGAAAGACCCAGCCACGACCCATCTTTAACACTCTGACTGAGGAAAGGAGGTTTTTGCCCAATATGTTACAATACATGGCCCCAATCGTCCTCTGTGCAGAAAAACTCCCCCAGAGCATGATGCTTCCAGCCCCATGCTTCACTGTAGGTATGGTATTATTGGGATTATACTCATCATTCTTCTTCCTCCAAACACGGCAAATGGAGTTTAATTCTTGTCATTATACATTACCATCACTTTATTCTCCTATTTGATGTTCAGTGCTTTGCTACAATCTGTATTGTTATATAAATAAAAGTGACTTGACTTGACCAAGCTGCTTGGCAATTGACCCGTAGCACTTTCCAGCTTTGTGAAGGGCTACAATTTTGTCTCTTGTGTCTTTTGACAGCTCTTTGGTTTTGCCCATGTTGCTACTTAGACTTTGGCTGATTGTGGGGTGCACACATGCAAAGGTGTAGCTGGACTATTTAAAAGCAAAATAACTGGTCTTTGAGAGTCAGAAATCTGTCTCATAAGCAAGTGATCAAATACTTACTAGACATAGTAATTCCCAAATAAATTGTTAGCTGAGGTGAGACTGTTTAGCAAGGCACCATTCCCCCAACTGCTCCCCGGGTGCCGCAGCACTGGCTGCCCACTGCTTCAGGTGTGTGTTCATGGTGTGTGTGTGTGTGTGTGTGTGTGGTTCTTCACTTCTATCTATACACTTGTATGGGTTAAACGCAGAGCGCAAATTCCTAGTATGGGAAACAATACCTGGCCACATGTCCTTTCCTTTCCTTTTTTGAACACATACACAATGACTTCAAGCAAGCAGCATATATTGAAAGTTTATATGTTCAGACAAAATAATTGTTTACAAATAATAAGTACAGAATATAAAAGCAAATTAGAAGAGAGTTTTAACATGATCATTTTGTCTGCTGCTTTACGGATTCATATGAAATTTTCAAGTAATTTTCAAGTGCCACAAAAGCATGGAGCAAATTAAATGAATCTTCAGGTCAGTGAAGCTGGAAATGCCTGACCTCTGCTGGTGACCTCTGGAGGTGGTGCCTGCAGGGTAAAGTAATTGCAAAAGAATGTAGCTTTTTTTTAAAGGAGTGTTTTGAAATCAGATTCCAGTTCAACTGATTTTTTATCATTGAAGATTAAAAAGCTGGTATCCTTGATGAAACTGAATAACTACTTCAAACAGAGCCCCTGGAAAAGACAGGATTCATTTGTAAAATTAATTTCAGTTAACACAGAATACTCACTCATACGAATTATTTTTCACAAACAAAGCTCTGTATGTAATTAGGTAGACCTAACTTTTTCAAACTTTTACAATGACAAAGTATGTATAAAAAAAATACAGTAAGAGTGTAAACAGACAATGTAGAAAAAAAGGTAATAATTTGCATGATACTTGTTTAAAATACTAATTATTCGGAAGGGTGTGTGCATTATTGCAGTAGTTGAGATGCAGAATTTCTTTGTATTGATGCTTTAGTTTGATAAGATAAGAGTGTGTGAGAGTCTGTGTGTACATTGACATTTATTATTGACTTCAAACAGTAATTACAGGTATGTGTGTGTGTGTGTGTGTGTGTGTGCTAAGACACAAAGCGCATGAAAATCCTTTTTCCTTTTTCACCGGATTAACTCTAACAGTAGGTTTGTAATAGAATGTCTAATATTTACAGTAGAATTTTTGGATTCTAGCCAAGTGTAGTTTATTAGGATATCCAGGCTAACGCATGCATAACAATAAAGTTCATTGCTCTTTGTACCGTTTATCATATTCTTTGTAAAATGAACTACAATATTATAAGTGAGAGGATTTAAACTCTAATCAGGTCACATCCGTCTTTACAACAGCTTATTTCATTCTACAGAAAGTTAAAGGCCCATATAAAGATAGAATCAAATTCATTAAAGAGGAGAGACAACTAATGGATCCATAAAGACCTATGAACAGCTCTTGTTAAAGATGGAAATTAAAAGCACATGCTTTCTGATTAGCTACTTATCAGCATCATCTTCCAAACTCATGCCAAATCTTTTTTATTGCAAGACAATTATGTTTTATTTAAAGGCTGTTTTCATACCACAGCTTTCTATGCATCCTCAGTACAAACAATGCAATAATATTCTCACATATTTTGAGCAATTTAACAAAATTACAGCTTAATTGAATTGTTGCACAATAAAATACAACCTTTTTCCACACATAACATATTTGACGCTAGGCAACAAAACCAGTCTTATGTAGCAAATATATTTGTAGCCAACAATACATTGTATGGGTCAAAATTATACAATTTCTTTTATGTCAGAAATTGTAGGATTATTAATAGCATATTAAGTAAATATGCCCCCATTTTCACAGACAAGGCTTAAGCTAGTCCCAGACTAAATTGCATGTTTGAGATGTCTTTGCTTTGACATATCTTAAAACATGTCAGTTTAATTGTTCTGTGTTAAGATGCACACCTGTAATATTTACTTATAAGTCATTTTTGGAAAAGTTGCTTAAATATCTTAACTTAACTAATGCCTAGTTCTGGCTTAAGATAAGACATAATGTTCCATGAAGATCTTTTGTAAATTTCCTACCATAAATATATAAAAAACATACTTTTAAATAGCAATTTTCTTACTATTTAAACTTTAAATTTTTTTGCACCTTCTGATTCCAGATTTTGAAATAGTTGTAT
Source organism: Enteromius unitaeniatus (assembly GCA_032359435.1). NCBI lineage: Eukaryota > Metazoa > Chordata > Actinopteri > Cypriniformes > Cyprinidae > Enteromius > Enteromius unitaeniatus. The sequence goes on along the minus strand of JAUMHI010000058.1, from coordinate 16,613,959 downwards.
CTTGGCCAAATACTGTCCAACCACACATCAAGTTATTTCTTCACCTTTCAGATGATGGAGAAAAAAAAACAAAAAAAACCCCTGAGCTAGCCATTTTGTGGTCCAGGATCACATATCCAATGATTTCAATCTTATGATTTTTAATCTCAGACTTATTCCTTCAGGTAAGCATACAGTATACTGTAGCTTTCACTAAGTTTTAATAAAATTTGATTAAGGCTCAAATTATTTGACACGTGGAAATGCACACAATTGAGAGCCGTATGAAATCTTTTTTTTAATAAGCCTATTATTATTTAAATCTGCCCACTAATGCCAGGTTGAGATAAACACTGATCAAAACATGTATATTTGCAGTATTAGTGGCACAGCAGTAGTGAGTACTCTTCCTTTTCCCATCACATACCATCAAAAATAACATTTCTATGATAATTTACACTCAATATGTTATTGCATATTGTTTTATAATGTACTACAGTACTGAAGTATAAATATCTGCCACCTAACTACTACTGCTAAAGAATATGCTGCTATTTTAGTTTAGAATTTATTATTGCTTGCATATAACTAGAATATCACTTTTGAAATGAGTTCAATTGGGCAACATTACATGATTTACTACTATGAGCCTTTTTAACAAGCCTTTCTAAAAAGAACGAGCACATTTGTTTGTAAGCCTCGACAGCTGAGCTGTATTTTGTTTGTGTTTGTCAATAAGCATACGACTTTGAAACATTAGCTGCTTATCGCTCTCACACACTATTCCTTAAACAATAGTAGACAGTATGCATTGTGTACTGCGTAGTACGCAAGCAAGCCATTTGGAACAAGCTTCGGAGGAAGTCCTTTCTCAGTGAAGAGAACTGAAGGGAGTGCGGAAGTCAAACACAAAGGACAGAGCACACTAGGCTATAACAAACACCCGAGGTATTTCACTCTTAAATATGTATTCATATTATTATCACACATACTCGATTGCATGACATGTTCTGCGTTTATCAATTCTGTATGCTTAGTTAACTTATGAATTTGACTTTGACTTGTTTGCTTTACTTTCGCTTTTCGCGAACAGAAGCTATCGACGCAGCTACTTTCTTTTGAAGTAGCGCGTGTTTTTTATCGTTACTTAAATCGCTACACTGTTTTATATATTCCTCTCGTTTTCAGATTTATATATATTTAGCATGGCCACCACCGACACGGTGTACAACACCACAACAACAGCGCAGGAGCACAAATCCAGAAAATGGTTCATCGTGCCTTCAGAGAACCTGGACAAACTTAGATTCTGCATTAAAGTGGTTGAAGTGGTAAGCAGCATGTTTCACGTTTCGTCTGAAAAAACAGTGATTCCACGCTAGCTGTTTATGTACTGCAATCATACACGAGACCTCTTATAAAATGCACTTTTCTTTATAGGAGCCTATTGTATTTTTCAACGCTGCAAGCCTTTGAGCCAAGTATTGAGCCAAGGTTTGAATAAGAGGTCATTATACTAAATAAGTGGTTAATCCGGTTCAAAAACACAATTCAAGTCAAGCTAGCATTATTGGAAAAGTGTGTGAGTCTCTATAAATGTGCATAATAGTAATCAATAACGCTGACAGGTAATTAACCTGGAAAAGGTGGGGTTGAAATATGAGGTTTTAATTAGATATATAATGTGGTTTCTGTTAGATGCTAATGAAAGAGATCCATTTTCTCACACATCCTTAATAATGCAAATGATGTTTAACAAGTCCTGTGAGTGAAGAATGGTGACTCTTTCTCTTTTTTTGCCTGTATTTTCTAAAAAGCGTGGCAATTTCTGTATTGCAGTCTTTTGCTGCATGGTTGTTGCTCATGGGGCTTTTTGTACAATAGTTGAGACGGTTGGACTTAGTTTGAGTTGAAGTTAGAAATTCCATCTATTTCCGTTTTCTATTTCTATAATTTATGACGAAGCAGAACATGCACGCATCACCAGGGAATAAATGCTGGCGTATATACAATTTGAGAGGCTATTTAGTAGATAATGCTTTTGCTTTGCAAAGACATGTAGTGGACTCGCTTGAGGCAAGGTCTTGGTTTATTCTATGTGAGGGTTACAATCATTCATTGATTGCAGTGTTTATGTTAGTACACAATAAGCATTGCACCGTACCCTTTTAATCCCAAATACTGGTATGGGTTCAACAGGTTTGTGCAAAACCTGACGCTTCATTTCAGAAGGTATGAAAAATGTTTGTGCTTTATTGAGCATTAAATCTGACCATTTGGTTTCAAGGGTAAACGGGAAATCCATTGTATCTTATGTCTTTTAATTTACAGCATTTCTTTGTTTTAAGTTCGATTTTGAGTCGCTGATGTTTTATAATGAAAATTCCAGATTCCTCTGTATTTATTTTATCATCTGGGTGTTTAGCTTTTAGCATCAGTTCTTCTCAAGGTGTTACTAATTGGCTGTCACTATTTTGAGTGTTTGCAAGGTCATAGCTGGAAAGACCAAAGGGCATTGCCTGCTTGCATGTGACAAACTAAGTGATATCAGGTGAAAGAAATGACTTTCTTCCTTTAAACTGTTAATGCAGTTAGTGCACAGATGCTGAATTCAATTACCATCTCATTCTTAACTTTCACAGTATGTTGTGGTGATTCAAGGTCTTAAATGACATTCAAATCCCTTACTTAAAGCAAGAATCTTTAAGTACAAGGAAGTATGCTTCAGAAGATGTTAAGTTTAGCCAATAAACACTTCATAGAGGTCAACATTGAGACAAATATACTCTTTATGAGTAATTGCCCCTACAGTGCAGGGCCTGGTCTCATGCTTTTTCAGGAAATTAGATTTTAGTGTTTCTCCTGTTGTGTATTCAGGGAAATTGCCACTGGAGTTTTTTTTGTGCCCAAGTGTTGTTCTCATGACACTAAACAGTATGTTATTAATCAGTACAGGAACATGTTTTTTATTCACATGAAGGAAAAAGTATATATTAAAGTATATGGAAATTAAATGTACAAAATACTTTTTTCTTTCTCAAGTTGTTTTTAGGAATTTGAGCACGTAGCGCTGAAACCCTATTTTAATTGTTTTAATTATTATTATTAGGTTATTAACCATTTCATGAGCCCATTGTCCATTTTCAATGTGCTTTCGACATGTCAGCCATACATCCAGGTCTCCCTATTTAACCTCAAAGGCCTTAAAAATGCTTGTAATTGCTTTTTTATGATTGTTCATTCATGATTGTCTTCTGGTTGCCCTTGAAATTCCCTACTTTTAATTTCCTTTTCCACTTAGCCACTGACATAACAACACTGGAACACTTTGGTACTTCCCAGGTAAAACCTCATTTAACTCAACTGCTGGTTTTACGAAGCCCTTCACTGTGAAGAGTATTTTTCTACCCCCAAACCATATTATCAAACTCTTGCCCACAAACCATAGCATGTTTTTGTGGTGCATAAACCCAGTGTAGTGTACAGTTCTAGTAATTTATCAGTGGGATTTTGCAACTGCTCTGTTTCAGTTTTAAAAAGTCAAATTTGAACAAACCGTTTTCAGAGTTTCTGGAGTGTTAAGATGGTTTTAACTCCTCTTTTGTTTATGAAATCGGTCTGCCCACAATGTATTCATCAGAACAGAGACAGCTGACCACAGTCAAGTGACTATACTGTATTAGTGCGAAGAAATTTCATTTAGCTTTGGACTATTTCAGAATGCTGATCGTTTTAGCACTTTAACTTAATTTTTATGCATGTTTACCAGGAATGAAGCTTTGTGACTGAAATTGTTTCTTTGTGGTTTCGGCATGCTTGGTTTCATTTCATAAATGTTTAAAATAAGCCCCTGTTTGGGTGGTGAACCGCAGCCGTGTTCTATCCGGCTTGTTTGGATGGAGGATTTCGAATGGATTCTGTGCGGCAGCGATAAGGTTCTGCTTCTTCAACGACAATAACAATTGCATGTGGACCTACCCTGTTCCTTCCTAGCAGTCAGGGCTGTCAAAGCTCAAAACAGACGTTATGAGTCAGACGTGTGGGTTAGACTAGCTATGTCATTTTCACATCGCTTCTTATAAAATGTTTTTTTTATAAATGATCACGCTGTTAGGATTTCCTCTTACTAGAAGTTATTTTCCCACTTTGCCCTGAATCTGTTCTCTTTTTACCAGTTGAATGTCAAACACCAGCTATTTGTTATAAAATGTTGATGTTATAAAATATTGATGACAGAGTTTATTTTAAGGGACTTCTCTTTGTAGTACATTTGAGTAACCTACTAGCGTGACTACATCACTTATCGTATTTTGTCAGGTTCTGTTCACTAAAGGGAAATTGTGTGCAAAATGTCCTGGAATTGATGTGACAGAAAGGATTTAACCTTTTGACTGGAAGACCTGTTGTTAGTGTACATGTGACAGGGTGATGAATATCACTTTGTGGGTAAATAGCTGATCCTCACTGTTGGGAATCCCCTGATGCTGATGCATTTACATCACCTGGTTTTCACCTCAGTTTGTTGCGATTGAGGATGCATATTCTTTATCAGAGTGTTAAACACAATATATTGTCACCTAGGAATATCTAAAAACATCCAAATCATTTGACTATAGGAGTTATTTAAATGAAAAATAAGCTGATACTGCCACCCAGTGGTTAATTCATGCACTTGGATTTCATTTGTGTCTCCTCAGCTCCTTTCATTTGTGGCTTTTGTGCTGGAGGAGATCGTGTCCATCTGTTCGCAATGTGGACCACTCTACTTTTTTGAATTTGTCAGTTGCACAGCCTTCCTCTTCACACTGTTGCTCCTCATCCTCCTGGCCACACCGTTGCACCAGAGAGTTGGAATTAACAGCTGGCCTACTCTGGTAAGGCAAAAAACATCGAAGTACCCCCATTATGATTTATGAAATGTTCATATTTTGGATTTTAGAGTCCAAACAACAGGTTGACATGCATGCAAAACTGTCTTACGTGCATTTATTTTTACTTTATTTGTTCAACGACTTTCAAATGATTCGCTCAATGATTAATTTCTCCAAACCTCTCTGGGGATTGGTCGATTTCATCTAAAGCAGTGTTAGTGAGCTTTTAATGCTCCAAAAGCAGAATCTAGTGGTTTATCAGCAAGTGGGTGGGAAATATGCTAATGTTTCATGTTGACGTCACCATGAAGAGACTTGTTTTAGTGATTCAGTCGACTATAAATAGTATTTTTCTATTTTATTTTTTTCTATTTATTTATTTTCTATCAACTCTTTAGGGCCTTTCGCACTATTCAAACTATTTCATAGTACCCAAACTAATTGTGGAACTACCCACTTTTTGGCGTGTTCGCACCACAGGAACTAGGAGCAGTTTTAGTTCCAGGAACTACGTGTGGAGGAACCAAGTTAGCTTCTACTTCAGATTAGGGTCAAAAAAAGAACCATGAACTGTCAGTGAAGTAAGTGTACGCTCATTGACTAAACGCATACGAAAACACCTTCATCCACCATCATTTAAAATGCTGTGTAAACTTATACTGTGAAGACATTGTATCAACTTGTTTTTTTTTTTTTTTAATATAAACAACATTTACCTAAAGACTCTACGGCATTCTTCTTTGTTTCCCTTGTTGAAAGCCACATGCAAATGTCGTTGCTGTCGACTGGCTTACATCACTTCTTAGTACCCACTGTCGGTGCGACTGCAACTCTTCAAATAATACAAGGAAATAGTTAGTGCGAAATAGTCCCAGTACTTTTTTAATGTACTTTTAATTCTGGAAGTAAAGCTGTGCGAAAAGCCCTTTTCTTTTGAGAGATAATAACTTTATACACGGTGCACTTTCAGATTTAAAACTTTCATTCACTTGGTTACATACTGCATGATAGGTGTTTTTTTTAAAAATCCATATTTGGGGCACTTTAATAATAAAGCAATATCAATTTTTAATTTTGTACAATATTACAATGAACAAATGTTAAACGTAGTAATATTATGTAAAAGTTTGTTTGTTATACATTTTATGTTTTATACAAAACTTATTTCACTTATTCCAGAGGATACAGTGTTATCCAGTGTACAGTTAAACAACTTCTTTTTTCGTAGGATTTTGTATACACATCAGCCATGGCAATCCTGTTCCTCCTTACCAGCATCGTGTTCGCAGCAGTCAATGGTCAGACGGGTCTGGAGCAGGGTGCAGTGGTATGATGGCGCTAGATTTGTGTTTCTTTTTTATTTTTTTAGTTGATATGACAATGTAGCTGCTGCTGACTGGCTAACATTTAACCGTTGTTCCTGTATTTCAGGTATTTGGCTTCCTGGCCACGGTGATGTTCTTCATTGACAGTGGTATTTTCTGGAAAAATTATGGTATTCCTTGCCGAAAGGGAAACATTCCCCAAGCAGAGCGCACACCCAGACCAGAGAGTGAGAAACTTAATGCTAATGGAACTGATCCAGCGAACTGAAGCATTTTACCAGCAGTCTGCTGTTGTATTCAAAAGCTTTTCCCATTTGTTTTTATACATGAGAAATGTTTTTACCCAAAGCAAAAACTAATTTCGGTCAGTTACTAACTGTCACGTTGAACCAGTTTTATATTGTGCCTGAATTATTTTTTAAATATTTTTAATAGGTTGTAATTTTTCAAATAGACCAATTTCTCTGTGTGGGGATTGTATTCTTTTGCCATTACTCTTTTCACACAGACATTCTTTTTTAAGGCAAACAAAAAATATTTTACCCGTACAGAGTATACTTTTGTATAATTAAGTGGAAAAAGTCATCACATTCTTATTGGAGTGTATGTGCTGCACAATTTTGTACTTATGTATTAACAAGTGCAAAAACATGCACTGTATTTCTTAAAGAAGTGCTCATTCCTGATTGTTTTTATAGTTATATATGCATTCCTTAAATAATATATTTTGAAGGAAAAATCAGGGTTTTGGTCATGCTGACAGTTCTGATTTATTCTCCTGCTTTACGGCACAGGAATATGAATCTATTATTGGATAAAATCATGATTTTTTTTAACATTTGCACTGTATACACAAATGTCAAATGTTATTACTGTAAAGATGTTGCGTGAGCTGTTAAAATGAATGAGGTGACAGCAAGATGAAGATGTTATGGCCCTATGATTATCATGTTTTGCTGTGCAAGGGACGTCAGGGGTGTACAGTCATAGATTTGTTTTTCTTTTATTGAAACTTCTTTTTTTTTTTTGTATTGTGGAACTACAAATGTTGTATATTTCTTTTGTGCTTTATCTTGTTCCATGTGAGCCCAGATTGGGTTTTTGTGAGCGTGTGGAGTGATATCGATGAAACTTTCAATACCCTGACCAATATTTGTCTTTATTTGGAGGTATGTGCGTTTAGGCCCGAATGTGTTTGTTTAAATGCCCACGGCGATGAACGGACTGCAAGTTTTGTGAGACACTAATCTGCCTTACGCTTCCACCCTCCTGTGCTGTACAACTGGCTGCTGCTTTCTGTGTTAATTAAGCATTGTGTTTATTACAAATCCTAATATTGTGCCGATGCTTTAGGAAAGGCCATTTTTTTTATTAATCCTTCAAAAGATATGCATCATTAATCTGGTAGGTTTAATTATTGCCAAGGATATTGTTGATTTTTAAAATAAAAAGTCTGTTTGAATCGCAGTATTGTTTCCACAAAAGGTCGCATGGAACATTTTGCAGCACTGTTTTTGTAAACATCATTCCAGTTTAGCAATAAATGGCTCCTGGGCTCTGATTATCAGACTGCTGTTTTTATGTGTGGCCGGTTTTGAAACATGCTTGGCAAACCAGTGATTTATAGCTGAACAAAGTGTGTATGTAATTCATTAGTTCTATTACATGTGCAGCCTGACTTTTATATTAGAATAGGAGTTTTATTTGGCCTGTAAAAAGGCAAGTGCATGCATTTATGCTGCATCTTTATACTGGTTTCTAACTTGAGTAAATCTAAAGCACAGCACAAGTATATACATTTTTATCGTTCATTTATTTTCTGTTTTTCGCGTTATTGTGACGAGCTGTTGTTTTGTTAAACTTTATTTCCGAAAATCTAACACTAGATGTCGCTGCCTGCAAGGTTACCATTTACCGATGGACAAACACTTGCCCTTGAAGACCTTTTTCTTCAGGTGTGCTACGACAGGCATAAATCATGGTTTTGTTTGAATAAGAATTGTATTTTTTTTAATACGAATCAGTGACGTTTTGCGTTTAATGTTTAATGTTGTTAACACCGTAGACTATTTAAAATTACGTAACTATTACGTCGTGTGTTAGCTGGGTTACTATTATAATTACAATAAGTTATGCATAAATACATGCAAGGAACCCTAAGCCTGACCCTAACCATACATTACGCTAATTAATAGTACTACTTTAATGTTATTATTTCACTGTAACAAGGATACCTTAAAATAAAGTGTAAACTTTTAGGTTTTACAGTAAGCCTAAATTAACTTAGGAAAGCTTGCAGGTAAGCTTGTAAAGTGCACAAAACCCACGAACCATTTCAGATCAGCAAACTGCATCACTGTAAGATGCGTGTTTATATTCTTTGTTGGAAAACCAGCCTACTCTGATTTGGTGATCTGGTTTAGAGCACATTGTTGTTCAGGCTAAACCAGCTTAGACACCGATTAAAACACTTTAGTCTCGATTAATTTGATTTATTTATATTTATAAAGGCGATGCGTAATTTGCATACAAACCTAAATAGACAAACCTGTGCTTTATGATTGAGGCGTATTTCGTGTATGTAGGCACGATTTGATTTTAATTAAGGAGAAAGAGCAAAATCTACTTTTTTTTAACCTGTAGTACCTCCCCTTAAAGTCCGCGTAACAGCTGAAAGAATCCTCTTGCTCGTGAAGGGGAGGTACAGGCTTTACTTTCTGCACAGTGGCTTGAGGATGGAGCTCGTCTCCTCGTGTGGAGCGCATGTCTGCTCAGTGCTCTGTGTTTGACGACAAGCAGAGAGGCAGCAGTTTACCTGGAATTATTTTTCATGTTCGTTAAAGGTGAGTGAAACGCTCCCGTATCTCTCGCGAGCGCAGGTGCCTCAGACAGAAGCTCTAATCACTTTAAAGTAAAAGAGGATGGGAGTTATTTTTGTTCATAACTTACAGTAGTAAAGTTGCTTAGAGGCACTTGCATGCTTCAACTGTAACACTAATGTCTGTTTATAAAGTTGTTAATAGGTTTTTTTGTGTGTTACACTGCTTACCGTTTTCGTGCAAGTTTTTAACGAATTAATTCGAAGCCTGATGTGCTGTAATATTAACAAGATAAAAATGTTCTTTATTAACTGTTTAATTTATTAAATGCACACATGAAAACAAAACAGTTAAACCAGTAAACAAAAAATTAATAATATACCAGTGGCTTTTAATTACTGCAGATAAGTAAAATGTTATTAGAAAAGATAGGCATGTGCTATACTTTTAAAAGTACTTTAAATTTAATCAAGATATTTCGTTGGCAAGCATCAGTCTTCGTTTATAAAGACGCCATTTCTTCAGTGTCCAGATGGGGGTGAACACGCAAGTAATATGGATGGGTTTGTTTTACTTTAACATGTTTGTAGAAAGACTTTGTTTTGTGGCTAAAATAGCTGGATTTTCTCGAGATCTCAGTTATAGGAGCCAGAGAGGGGAAGGGTTATGTAAATACTGTGTATGAAAACTCTGAAAAGCACATCTGGTGGAACTTGACTGTAAAAATATATAGACAACCTTGCAAACAAATGTACTCGTAAAAACATTGCATGATTTAAAACAAAAAATATACAAACAAACAAACGAAATCTAAATGACTTTTGACCGTATGGAAAATGTTTTAAACAAAATCTCACAGTAAAATGCATGCATTATCTTTTAAAATACACAGTGCTAGTTAAAGTTTTAGTTTTTCTTTTGAAATAAACTAATATGTTAATGTCGCAAGGATGAAATTAATGAGAGGTGATAGTAAAGATATGATGTTTCAAAGATATGAGATATTTCAAATGAATGCTGTTATTTAAAAATTTTGATTTATCAAAGTAAAATATTTTCACAGAACTATTAAGCCACACAACATCTGAATATTCTGAAGGATCATGTGACATCAAAGACTGGAGTAAGGGCTGCTAAAAAAATCAGTTTTGCCATCACATGAATAAAGTATATTGGTTACACTTCATTTGATAGTGCACTTTAGACATTCTACTAACTATAAGTAACATTGTGATTACATGCCAACTAGTTCTTATTCATTTGCAACTACCTGTCTAACTCTCAGAGTAGACTGTTAGGGTAGGTTTAGGGTTAAGTTGACATTGTTGTGGCCCAACGCCAATGATGATTTTCTTCAATGTACAATGAAGCTCGAAAAGCAGAGTTCCAGATGTCAAAATAAGACTTTATTAGACAAAGCCGAGATGACAGCCGCTGCATCTGAAAACTCTGTCCCTTGGGGTGTCATTTCTAACCATAAATGGAGTATTAGTCTGCTAATGAATAGTTAACATGTAGTTACAAAGTTACTTACTGTAAGTAGAATGCCTAAAGTTGGTTATTAAAATAAAGTGTTGCTAATTCTATTTGATCAAAATTAAGCTATGGCAAGAAACTTATTTCAAAAACTTAAAAAGGAACTTTTGAATTGCAATGTATGTTAATGCATGTTTCAATCTTGGTTGTTGTTTCTAAAAACATTCCTAGAAATGTACAGTTATGTAGTTTGTAGCATTCAAGAATTTTCTTTATTCCTTTATCAAATATATATTTTAAATCACATTTCATCCTTGAAAGAGCAATCCTGTTAAGGATTCATCAGGTCATTGCTTACTGTTTCATGGGTGCCTTGTGTGTCACAAGCATTTAATGCTTCTCCATTTACAGTACGTGTCATGTCCCAACTAATTAGCCAACTTCCTAAAGAATAATGAGCTGATTCACTTTTCAATAGCTGCCTGCGGTCTTGTTCCCATCTTCATGTAATCGAGCAGGCTGATGAGACGATCACATCCAAGTGAATAATTGGTTTGTTGTAAATGACTGGAAATAAGGCTAAATGAGCTGAGATGGCAGGATGCAAGACTCTGGTGAGATTCCAGACGACTGCATCATTCATTCTCTGTTGAGAGCCATTATTGGGGTTTGTCAAATTAGGCACACTGGCTGTAAAGAGAGGAAATTACCTGCTGTGATGGGAAAGAAAAATGTGGTTATCATGTTGAGAGGAAGGCATAACACGACAATGGGTTTCACTGTTTGCATTCAATGTGGCACTTCTGTTTGTTTTCAGCAAAAGTAAAATGATGCAGAATGCTTGATATTTAGTAATAACAATAATAATGTGTTGACAACAAGTCATCATTAGAGTGCGCTTAAAACTTAATCAAACTTCACTTTAAGATTAGAAAACGGTCTTTTATGTCACATTAGTGGTTGTATAAACTACTGTTCAAGTGATTGGGCTCAGTATGATTTTTAAATTCTTTTGAAGACTAATTAAGGCTGCATTTATTTAATTAGAAATAACGTAATATTATGAAATATTCTTACAATTTCAACTGCTTTCTTTTTTGTTATTTTTTTAAATTGTAATTTATTATTGTAATGGCACAGCTGAATTTTCAGCAGCGTTCACTCCATTCTGTAGTGTCATATGATTCTTCAGAAATCATTCTAATAGGCTGAATTGCTGCTCAAGAAATATTTCTTGTCATTTCCATATGTTGATGTTTCTTTGATGATTAAAAGTTCAAATGAACAGCATTTACTTGAAAAAAGGAAGAACATAACAAATAACGTTCGAATCTCAGACACTCAAGAGAAGTGTATAATTTAGCATATTGTCAGGGCTATGACATGCCATGATAATATTAATAAAGTCAGTGGGTGGTTTTTATATGCACTTGTATGTTTTTGTATTTTTTTCCTGGATAATCTGTGTGGTGAAGCAACACCATCTGAGATCCACCACCTTAAATCAAGATTAACCATGTATTCTAGAATTCTAAGAAATCACATGGTTGTTTTTTACCATCTGGGAAGCATGGCATGATTTGCATGTATTATTTATATTGCATTTTAACAAAATCCTATAAACCCCAAAAAGCCATATTTTCTTTCTCTAATATAAGAATAATCAAAGCCCCCAGACTCTGGAGACCACTTGTGGTCTCTGCCTTTGCAGAAATGATTAAGTACCCAGAGCCTGTTCTTGCTGGGAACAAACAGAGTGGGCTTCACCTCACACATACAGGATCATTTATCAACATCGCTGTTGATTTTTACATTGAGATAATTATGAATGGTTCGAACCAAACACTTTAAGCTGTTTTTAAACCCATGATTCACTGCACTAAGAAAGTGACAGGGGAGGAATAGAGCCAACATAAATTAAACAGTGGACTATTGCACACACAGCTCTTTCATTTTGATGATTCGAACAAATCAAATTACTAAATTACTAGGCTAAATTACTTTATTGCTTATTCCTGAATCTATTGCCCAGAACATATCACCACAACATTCAAAACTCAGCTGTCATGTTGTGTGCTGCTGCATTTGATATATTACCTACTGATGTAATCTCATTAATATTAATAGGTATGCATATGTAAAGTTTAGTTTGCACAAATTGTTTTTGACAGCTTCTACTGAAGGTTTAATTGTGATTTTTTTATTATAAATTGGATATTTTTTTTGTACTGTTATATTTCTTTATATTTAGACATTATTTTCTGAGTACTTCTTCCATACAAAACAGTGCAAGTGACTTTTATTAAAAGACCGATATGATTGTCGTTTGTTAACACAAAATGTTCCAAAAAAACGTCTTTATGACAAATGTTGGTGTTTTACTAAAGATTTAAAGATTTTTACAAAAATGTATTCACAAAAATATTAAACTGTTTTGTAATAATAGAGTTTGGTAATTTGGTAATAATAATAAATGTTTCTTGAGCAGAAAATCTGTATATTAGAATGATTTCTGAAGGATCACTAATAATAGGATAAATGATTTTATATTGTAATAATTAAAATTTTTGATCCAATCCAGCCTTGGTAAACATACATTCAAGTTATGTAATATGAGTTTTCACAAGCATTTTGTAAGCAGGGTGCACGATTTGTAATCATTTGTGGATCTTTAAATCTGAACACATTTGATTTAGTTGATTTTCTATGTTTCAGTCATTTAAAACTTTATTTAGGGCCAGTGAATGAAGTTAAGCAAGCTGAAGATAGTATTAGACTTCATAGAATGTCTCAGCATTCAGGAACTGCACATTAGATCTTGAATTACAGGGCTGTCAAAAGTGTTGAGAGCTTTATGTGTCGATAGCATCACGGTTATAATGCACTCTGTCGTAAAAGGAAGAAACTTTTGGAGTCTTGCAGAGATGGTATATATCCACGCTGACAGCTCCCCTGTGGAGACTCTCTGTATGATACGAGGGTATGAGAGGAAGGTTCAGCAGGGAATCTGCCTTTTGTTTATGCTTGTTTATGATCTAGAAGCATAAGTGAAGTATTTCTGCTGATGTACCAGTAATTGAGACTGCATCTCAAGAAACACCTGCTGTAACACGTGACAGTATAAGAGGAAAGGTTGTAGACATTACCTGTCAAAGCGAACAACATAATCCAAGCCTGCTGAATAGCTGTTGCCAACCTAGTCCTTTATGCAGTGTTTTTGTTTGTTTATTTGTTACTTGATATTTTTACTGTATGACAAGCCTACAGAATGTGTTGCTGCCAGGTAATTGCTTGTAAAATACTTGTCATGGGAGATATCTGCCACGTTCAGAAGTGCAAGCTTGCCATCTGTTTACCTTGGCAGTTTTACATATAAAAACCCAAGCTATTTTTTTTTACTCACTCTGGATAAGAGCATCTGCTTAACTCCATTAAGCAAATTAATATTAAAATACTTAAGTCTTTATTTACTCCGTTCTGTTGGAACAAACTCAATTGCTCTTAAGTTTTTCTGTAGACCACACAAAAAGGAATTTTTAAAGAGTCAAAACATCGAATGAGAGTTCTTAGTGGAGTTTTTAAGCTATAAAGATAAAAAAAAATAATAAAATGCCTAATTAAAAATAAGTAAATAAATCATACATGCAATATGACTTGTGTCGTGTGTCATATTTCTTAGAGATACAATTTACCAAATATTAAAATTTGCTGAAAATGTACTCAACCTCAGGCCATCCAGGATGTAGATTGGTTTCTTCATCAGAACAGATTTAGAGAAATTTTGCAATGCATCTCTTGCTCACCAATGGATCTTTCGCAGTGAATGGGTGCCGTCAGCATGAGAGTCATTACCTAGACAATAGAGTTTTTAACTTCAAACTGTTGCTTCCAGCTAAAGTCCTACATTGAAGAAGTTGTCTGAGTCAGGAGAGACACATGTACAGCCCATGAACAGTTTACTAGTATAAACACTCCCAAACTGTTCTTAACAAATATGTCAGTCTGCTGTAAGTTAAAAATGCCTTCTCACAAACATGCAGGTTTTCACTTTGGAAGACATTGGCGGATGGACTAGATTTGTGTTGATTACTTGCGCATTATTGTGATGTGTTTATCATCTGTTTGCACTTCTGCACATTCTGATGGCACCCATTCACTGCAGAGTTATGATGGCATTCTGATGGCACCCATTCACTGGTGAACAAGTAATGTAATGTGAAATCTGAGAATCTTTTCATCAAGAAGCAAATTCATCTACATCCTGGATGAGGGTGAGTGCATTTTCAGCATATGTTAATTTTTGGGTGACCATTCCTTTAAGTCTTAGCTTTTTTAAACTACTTTTTTGTGTGTGTATATGTTTTCCACGACAAAAATGTCAGCTTACAGGTTTGAATGACATGAGAGCGCATACATAATTACAGAATCTTAACTTGCTCATAAAAACAGAGTAACTTTTATATGAACTATCCCCTTTTGAGTACTAGTTAATTCTGATCTCTTAATGTAAATAATGTTAATTCCCAAGGCATTCATTAAGTTGGATTGAGAAAGCCAACTTACTGATCTACTACTTAAACTTATTATTATTATTCTGAGACTAAAATTTCTAACACTAACTCCT
>JAUMHI010000058.1:16584271-16597650 GCA_032359435.1 Enteromius unitaeniatus | reverse complement strand
GCTAGTATCTTGCTAATCATACTAAGATCATACTATTAACTTGCTAATCATGCTAACAACATGCTAGCAACATGCTAGTAAACTGTTAATCATACTAGCAATATGCTAGTAACATGCTAATCATGCTAGCAAAATGCTAGCAACTTGCTAATCATGCTAGAAACATGCTAGTGACATGCTAGTAACTTGCTAATAATGCTAGAAACGTGCTATTAACATGCTAATCATGCTAGTAACTTCCTAATAATGCTAGTAACTTGCTTTTCATGCTGAAAACATGCTAGCAACATGCTAGTAACGTACTAATCATGCTAGCAACATACCAGTAACTTGCCAATCATGATAAAAACATGCTAGCAACATGCTTGTAACTTGCTTATCATGCTGAAAACATGCTAGTAACGTGCTAATCATGCTAGTAATATGCTAGTAACTTGTTAATCATGCTAGCAACATGCTTGTAACTTGGTTATCATGCTGAAAACATGCTAATCTTGCTAGTAATATGCTAGTAACTTGCTTATCATGCTGAAAACATGCTAGTAACATGCTAATCATGCTAGCAACATGCTAGTAACATGTTAATCATACTAGCAACATGCTAGTAACTTGCCAATAATGCTAGTAACTTGCTAATTATCCTATAAACATGGTAGTAACATGCTAGCAAACATGCTATTTACTTGCTAATCATGCTAGCAACATGCTAATTACTTGGTAGTCATGTTAACAACATGCTAGTTACTTGCTAATCATGTTAACAACATGCTAGTAACTTGCTAATAATGCTAGCAATATGCTAGTAACTTGCTAGTAACTTGTTAATCATGTTATAAACATGCTAACAGCATGTTACTAACTTGCAATCATGCTAGTAATTTGCGAATAATGCTAGAAACATGCTAGCCATGCTAGTACCTTGCTAATCATGCTAGCAACTAGTAACTGTTTAAACTTTTTTAACGGAAACTATTTGAACCTTTTCTAACTTTTTTTTTACTTTTAGCCACTGCTTTCTCAAGCCAACTTAAAGTTTGTCTCGACAAACTTTTTTATCTAGTTAATTCTTTGCCATACACATACTTTATTATCTAAATGCTGAGCTTTTTGTCTGTTAGTGGGTTTTATGTGGCCAACTGAGCCATGATAGAGCTGAACACACTCCCATAGTTCTGCCAAAGCAAGTAACTCTGAGCCAGAGGAGATTGCATGGCAAAAATTGAGGGATTTCTTTGTGGTTTCCGAAAAGCAGTGTTCAAAAATCCGCTTTGTGTCTCAGCTATGCTTCCCCCCGACAAAAATCTATGATGCGTGAAACATTTCTGTTGCTTTAACAAGCAGGAAAGTGTACATATGTTGTAGAAAGCAGAGGATTATTAGACAAATGTTGTCATCAGTGGACAGCAATTCCCTTTATGATTACAGCTGTTGTCACAGGGAGTTCCTCAAATTCTCATTCAGTCTCACCAGCAGTGGAGGAGTCCGCATGTACCGCTGGAGTCTGTCACAGGAGCGCTGCTTACCTGCCGCCCCATCAGCTCCGCGGTGTGGCTGTTCTCTTGAGACTGACACTTCACTGAGTACAGCGAGAGGGTTTCAGCAATACCTGGATTCCCAGCATGTCACAGCAGCTATTAGGGATGCCAAGTTTGTACATCTTTTTCATGTTACCTGATTAGTTTTTGAGTTGAGTCTTGGTGTTCCTTTCATATTTACTTTATGCATGATACATTGACATTTGAGATTCACACGTTCTCTAATGTAAGATGCAGTATTTGTAAATGAAAGAGAACATATTTCACCTCAAAACCAAACATAATGAGATTCTAATGAGAATCTCCATGGAGAATAATGAAAATACAGAAAAGTAAATATATGCTTACATTATGGAAATGAGATTTAATGAGAAATGCAAAAAAAAAATCCTAATAGATCAAACACCATTTTCATTATGCAAAGTATTTTTTCTTTTTGGATTTGGGAGAAAAATGTGAGTTGGATATATTTTTATGTGTCATATTCAACTTGAAGTGCGGGTTATGAAAGGTTCATATTTTGGTTTTGGGAGTCCCAAACATGCATGCAAGGTCAAAAAACACTTGCATTTATTTGACCTGATTTGTTCAACGACTACCGAATGATTGGTTCAACGATTAATTTTTCCAAACCCCTCTGATGATTGGTCGATTGGTGTTTGTGGGCTTTTAACGCTCCAAAAGCGGCACCTAGTAGCTTAGAATGAATTTGCATTTTAATTTAAACCAAAGCGAAAAACGTGGGTGGACAATATGCTAACATGACAAGGCTTGGGACACATTTTTTACAAACGGCTCGTCTCGATGACTCAGAGTCCACTCTTTCTTATGAGAAACTTTATACACGGTGCACTTTCAGATTTAAAACTTACAGGATGTTTTCATTCACTTAGAGCTGTGTTACACATATCTCATGAAAATCCATAATAGAGGCACATTATAAGTATTTTTCAACACCAGCACAACCTTGGTCTTGCAGAAGAGGCAATACTTTCTGAAAATGAATAAAAATATTAGTGATTGACCTTTTTTTGCCTTTTTAGTCATAGTACAGTAGCTAGATGGAAGATTAAAAAATAGATTCAAACTGCATGAGCAGCACGGTTCAATATGTCAGAGCTTGCACACTTTACAGTAGGTGCTATATTTTGATGAAAAACTAGGTAAAATCAAATCCTTAACCTAACTGCATACAGTAGTAGCATTATGTACTAGCTATTTACTCGTTAGAAGGGCTCAGTTAAAGTGTTATCAATGGGTGTAATTTTTTCTTCTGCAGACATTGTGTGTCTGTATAAAGAGGCTCATTAACAGAGACAGAAATAGAAGGGAAACAATCTGAGAAAACACTCAAAAATAGCATCCAGAGGATGAAAGACTGATGACGTAGTTTGCCGTAGATGTTGAGAAGTTTGCACAGATACACAGAGGGAGAGAACCGCTCACCTCTGTATTATCGCTGCTGACCTATAATGTATGAGGCTGTCAGCTGTCAATGTGATAGTGGGAGTGATGGATGACTTTGCAATGGCTGAGAATATTCCTTTCATTGAGTTGTTCTTTTTCACAGAGCAGTTCTCATAGGTCAGATCTACAGCTCATGGTCTGCCTCTGGCTGGATTACTGGTCTGTGTGTGTTGTAGCCACAATTTCATAATATTTAATTACATTTGAAAGCTTTGACAGTAACTAGCACAACATTACAATTTAAGAGTGCATTTTCTACCATTAGAGTTTTGTTTACTAAGGCAAGCATCAATATTGCTAATGCACATTCTGAGATTTTATGAAGACATCCATCCATCATTCAATATCCATCCATCAGCTCAGATGACTCTCTTTTTCTTTCTCTCTCCACATACACTGAGTAATTTTAGTTAGCACAGCTGATTCGCTATATTATAACTGATTGGAAAATCTTCCCACACATCAGCTCAATAAATTACTGTCTCTATAGGATTCCTATATGTCTCAGTATAAATATACTGGCATAATTACATTCCACTGAACAATTATGGGGTGTTATGTAGCAATTTACACATATTGAAATATGCAGATACGTAATAGTAATTTATTTAAAAACAGTCTTATTTGCCTTCTTTAAACAGAAAAGAAGTAAAGAAGTGACCTGACTTTCTTTGTGCTATTTCTTTTGTGATACAAATGCAAAAGAATTTCGGCTGTCAATCTAATTGTGTCTTTGAATAGACATTACAAAAGGTGTTTTTAAAAGTCAATGTATGCATTTCCAGATTGTATATCTTTAGTTTATAGTCCACAGCAATCCATTTTGCAAACAAGTTTGTTGATTTCTTTGCTTGTCAGACACATTTTTGTATTCAATCTGTGATATTTTAAAACTGTTAAATTATTTGCAATAATTAACACTGCTTTGACTGCTAAAAGAAATATTTAATTTTAAAAACTACTATTTTTTTTTCTCCTTTTAGCACAGTTATTATTAACATGAGTGACATCTACGAGTCTGCAGCCAATTCTCTGGGTCTGTTCAACAGCCCATGCTTGACCAAAGTAGAGCTGCGGGTCACCTGCAAAGGCATCTCGGACAGGGATGCCCTCTCCAAGCCGGATCCCTGCGTGGTCATCAAAATGCAGTCCCATGGCCAGTGGTTGGAGGTGGGTTAGAGGTTTATGTACTGTATATAAGATGTGTGGTTCCGGTCAAATGCATACAATTTTTGCATTGCATTTTTCACACATTCCTTTGCATTTTGCTTCCAATTTTTCACTCATTTTCACACCACAGCATCTCACATGAGCGTAGGTTTGGATATAGATGTATAGAAATGCCCCTACCAAAATGAATGCTGAATATTTTAAATGGTTAGTGAATATACAGCAATGCAAGAATATCATCAAATGTTTGCATTTGTAAAATAGAAGCATTTTATTCCAGTTGAGAAGTTAGAAATTAGATACTATTAAAGTTTTGATTAAGTTTTTAATTTGTGTTTTCAGTTTTAAGGTTTTTAATTGAGGGTTTAGTAAGTTTGTGGTTTTGTTTTTATTAGTTTTTGTTATAAATAGATATAAAGGAAGCAGTTTGCTGAACTTTACGTTTACAAAAATCATTGGAAAAATTCCTGCATAAATGCTGTTCAACTGAGCAACTGTTCAGCCAACAGGCAATTTCAGTGTGTAGGTGAAAACATAGTGCCAGTGTATAGTTTAATTGATTTTAAAACCTACGCAAATTCCTCAGGCATGACACAAATCCACAGTTTGCCTCATAATCTGCCACTTAAGTATAGTATGATGCATATTTTGTGTGTTATCCTAATAGATTATTTACTGCAGTTCTCCCATGTATGCTTGAGCTTTGACAACCTGCCTGAGCTTTCAGGATAATTACATATAGGTGTAGGTATATAGGACTTATATATTTGTAGGTGAATGTGTGAGAGCATGCATGTGTGTGAATGAGCGAGAGAAGCAGGAAGCATATGTTCTCTGAGAAATCTCCCTGTCAGGTTATGAAGGCTTCGGTAGCTCACCAGCGGGAATCTGTTCTCACCACTCTCACTCTCATTAGACATTCACATATTCACTTATGGTGATTCGGCTCTTTGAGTGTGTGCGAGTGTCTCTGAAGGAAACCACGCTGTAAAATCTTCATTTTGCGACGTTTCGTACCTGTTCTCAAAGGACCTCTTCATTCCTCAGGGAAATCCCGCCATGAAGAACATTTTGAAGAACGTCTTCTGTTTAGCTCCGCTGTTTGATTTTAAGGCCTGCTGTAGCTGAGCTTGTTGCATCATGCTTTTTATCATTTTTCTAAATGCCCAAATGCCCCGAGACTCGTACATTAGAGATTTTAAATGGGATTGCTCATGAAATTGTGTTTAATGTTGTAAAATAAAGCTAATAAACCAAAGACATTTTCATAGAGTAAAGACTCCTTGTTTATGAGCTATAAGCTAATGTCTATTAAGAGAGAAATAGCATGGTATTTGGTATCTCTGATGTTGCCTGAAGCAAATTTACATTTCTAGCTAACACAAGCAATGTGATTTACTGCAGTCGTGATTGCATTTCTCTTTACAACTCTTAACCCGTTTCCTCTAGTATTCAGTACTATTATGAGTCGGACTCATTTATCTGAAAATGTCACTTATGCATGCTATTGTACTGAGTGCCC
This sequence comes from Enteromius unitaeniatus, assembly GCA_032359435.1. Taxonomy (NCBI): domain Eukaryota; kingdom Metazoa; phylum Chordata; class Actinopteri; order Cypriniformes; family Cyprinidae; genus Enteromius; species Enteromius unitaeniatus. The sequence goes on along the minus strand of JAUMHI010000058.1, from coordinate 16,591,956 downwards.
CAATGACTTAAATTTCATATCCGTGGGTTTTGGCTAAATCTAATTTGAGTGGATTATCCCACTGTGATAGTTTCTCTCTGTTTAAAAGCTCATCTCTCACTTTCCAACTGTACACTGGGAGTCATTATCAATTTTTTAGCTGAAGTATGACAGTGTTAATTAAATTTGCTCTGTATTTTGCTACCAAGAATATCCCTCATTCATCTGGAGCTGTGAGAGGAGAAAAAAGGATTGGGGTAGACAAAGTTCAGAAACAGATTCAAACATTCAAACATTTGTGATCAGCATTGGTAATAAGAAATGTTTCTTGAGCACCAAATCAGCATGATTCTGAAGAGTTAAGTATTGGCTGCTAAATATTCAGCTTCGGCACAAGAATTACATTTTAAATACATCAACTGTTACAAAGGGACTGAGGTTCGAGTGGGGATCCAAGTGCAAAACTGTATTAACAAGACGTGGCCAAACAAGCAAAATGTACAATCCAGGCAAAGGCAAAAAGATATATCCGATAACAAAGCGAGGGTCAGGGCAGGCAGAAAACAATAAAAAAAACTGGAAAACTATCCAAGGTCAAGAACACAATGAAACAAGAAAAACATGGGAACTAGAAAACAAGGAATAGGCTAAACAATAATCAGCGTAAGAGAGAGGGTGAGGGCTTCTTTTAAGCTAGACAGAGGGGAACACAAGACAGAAACAACCAATGAGAACAAGACACATGCAATACAAGGAACCAATCAGAACACAACACATTTACAAAGGTAGCGCAAGACATGGTGACATGAGGGGCCAAAAACCAATGGCTGAGTCCAGGGTGGAGTGTCATCTAATGGTGTTCATAGGCTGGCGATCTTGACATTAGAAAAGAGCTATTTGTAACGGTTATGATATTTAAAAAATATTGCTGTTTTTACTTTTCTAATCAAATAAACATACCTTTGTTGAATCTAAGAGTCCTACCATTAGTGTACTTTAAAAGCAAATGGGTTTACTATAAAAAAAAAACATGCTGCCTGCCAATAGTGTTGCATTTTGAGATATCAGAATCAGCAGTGGCTTTCTGTTGACCCCTGATGAAGATTAGTGTTTGTTTGTTTAGCTGGTGGCTCTTGAATGAGTGTAAGAACAGGAAGCAGCACTTGTGTGCCTGAACAAGCTTTTAAACTGCGGCAGTCACAGAGAGTAAAGACCTGCTGCTGACCCTGCCTGCGATTAGCCCACTGCAGCTGCTTAAAACTCGAGCACTATCAAGCAGAGAGAGATGGTCACAAATCCACCATGCTCTGAATCACAAAGAAGGCACTCCAGTCCCTCGGTCTCTGGGGTGAAGGGCCTCTAATGCACTTGGTCCGTTTCCATGTTGCACCCTTGAAAATGTGCTGAAAGTACGATTTGTTCACGGCAGCTCCATTCACAGAGGCTTTTGCTCACTTGTCCTGTGCAACTTTGTCAAATGTGTGTGCTTTAAATCCGGTAAATGTTAATATCTGTTTTTCAGTGATCTTTCTGACTTCTCATTGTAATGTTTTGTAGTCATTGTAATCTTTCTCCATTAAAAATGCAACTTTTAAAACATTTTAAATGGCTACAAGTGATCATTCACAAGTAGATGTTCTTGCTTCCTGACTTCACTCATTGCAATTTTTGATTATCTTCAGTCCATTAAAATCCATGTTCCTGAAATTACTTTGCCTGAGAGAGAGATTTCCATAACATAGTTAGATTAGCTGTCAGACAGCGATTTGGAATGGACAGGAGACAAGTGATGGTCTGATCAACCATACTCCATTTTAAAAAGCCATCTGCTGTACAGTCTGTGTATGTGTTTTTTTTATTACAGCTGCTCTATTATTTACTCACACACGCACAGACAGCAGTTCATTTGTTTTGGGTGCGTGACTGGATTTTGTAGCAGTTTTGGATTTTGCTTTAGAATTTTTTTGGCAACACTTATATAACACGTATTGTACTATTGTAAGTATTATATATATTATGTAATTGTGTCTAAAATATGCCATTGGCTAAAAATTGACTTGATGAGTGCATTTGTATATTTTTTATTCTTTTGGTAACGCTTTAAATAACCAAACACTAATCCTAACCCTAACTATGTAGTAAGCATGTGTAGTTAATTAGTATTAACTCAAGTGCTTAAATGTATAGTTAAGCTGTAATTTCCCCCCCGAGTTCCCTCTCCAAAAAAATAATAATAAAAAATAATAAATTTTGTGTGTCTGAAAGATGCTACAAGGTTAGATATTTAACATGAGTGCATTCGTATATAGTTATTTTCACCAGTAATCCTAAAATTATTGTTCAGAGGGTGTGGGGTCCTTGCATGTTATGAAACACTTCATTATCGATTCTGTGTGTAACAGCAATAACTAAAAGTGTTTTCACTCAAAGAGCCTCATAATCTGAGCTCTGAGAGAACAGACACCACCCTCTCAGTTTCTCTGAAAATGAATGCTATCTGAGCAACACACCAAAAATGTCGGGGTCCAAAGTTACATTGCCAATGGCTATAATGACCTGTCAGCGTGTCAGATCCCAGTGCCCTGGCTGTCAGCTCTCACCAATAATCAGACAAAAGGCAGAACTGAAGATGAGAGTCTGACTGTCAGCGACAGCATTCACTCGCACATCTGAGTGACTGTGGCAGGTGGAGCTGTTCTTTCATCTACCCAGAATGCCAATCACAGGAGCAGGGGAGCACTCCTGTTGAATAAGGATAGCATATCTCCATATCGCTCCCTTTGGGGCGCAATCTAGATTTCACTCAGACTGATCAAGACTGATTTCATGCTCTGAAATGATTGGATATTGATGTAAAAAGAGTGACATAACTGTATGTCTGTAGCTGCGAGCTGTAGTGATGTCATTCGTATGCGGCTGTGATGTTTGGCAATGGAAGAGAGACTGAGGCTATACTAGTGTGTTGTGCTCCATATGTTATTGCTAAGGAGTTTTGAGTTGTTGCTAGGGCATTACTAAGTGAGTAGACTGAGTGGTGGCTAGGTAGTTGCTTTATTTTACTAGTCAAAGGCTGCACTTATTTTATCAAGTATAATGTAAGAACAGTAATATTGTTATAATTTAATATCATTATCTAATATTCCATTTTAATCTGTTTTAAGCTGTTTCCCTAAAAAATAGGAGGCAAAAAAAAAGCTTCAGCTTTTTAGCTTCAGAAAATTATTAGTATTTTTAGTATTTAGTCTAGTATTTATTATTATTATCATTACTGTTTTATTTTGTCACATTTTGATGCTTGGACAAGACCCTTTCAATACAAAAAACACAGGTTTGTTTCAAAGCAAGCCTTGTTCTCAGAAAGTGAAGTGTCCATTCAAGAAAAATAATGATGTCAAAAATCTTGAGACTGTAGAATGTCTGAAAAGGTTCATGTAAAACAAATACAAAGTTCCAGAGGGATGGTTTAACACTGAAAACCGGAAAATCAGTACTAATATGTACAGCAAAAAAAAAAAAAAAAAGATGTGTTTGTGTATTTCTTCTCTGTGTCAATGGTAGTTGTACAAAGTGATCGCACAGTACCTCAGCTCTCTCACGGGAATAAACACTCCTGCAAACTTCACCTTGAAGGCCTTCTTCTTCTTCCGTACTCTCTCATCACTTCCGGCCTCAGTCTTTTTTTAAAAAGCCTTTAAAAACCCTTACAAAATAAAAGTCTTGTAAAACCTCCACATATATACTGTATATATACACACACACATTTATGTTCAATTTCATTCATTTTCTCTTTAGATTTTGTGTAGTACTCCTGAATTTGAGAGGCACGTTTCCTCGGTTCCACGTTTTGTTGCTTTGGCATTTTCTAAAGCGGAGCTGTGGCTTATCATGATGCAGCACTCCTCGACTTCAGTGACATTTAAGAAATAATATCAATATTCATGAAGCGTAAGAGAAAGCATAGCAGGCTGACAGAGTTATTCAGCTAGTTGTGGGTCATCTGGGCACTGATGATTACAATCTGTCAGTTATGTGATGGAAGATGTCCTTTCCCTGTGTGTTCCCAGTCTGTTCTTTTACCCCTCCATGTGGACACACAAGATATTTTTGTCCTTTATGTCTACAAGATCTATTTTGCATTTGGAGCTCTGTTTCACCATCATTAATTTATCCAGTGTAATCTCATGATAATTCTTATGCATTTTCCGAAACATTTTGTTCTATAAAATGCACATTTACTTTTTTACAGGCACTAAAATGTACAATACTGACATGATTTCAGCATATAAACGTTCAAAATACTTTGTGGATAGTAAATTGGTCAGCAGTGGTCCACAGCCCTCTTACAGCCTATTGTTAAACAGGTCTATCGCTTTTTTGGTTTTGGAGCGTCGCAAAAACGTGAACTTACTTGCCTCGATCCGTGCTCAAGCATAGTTATCGCTCATGCTACATGCTAACCGTGCTCTGACACACTTCTTCCAAGCGTGCCAGGGATGGCTAAACAAACTGCCCTCGGGCATTTACATATTCAGGGTTAGGGCCCTAGCCATTTGTATGTTTTAAACGTTAAAATTTGTCTAAATTGTACGCATTAAAAGTTTTTGTTTACATGTGTATACTGTGTATATTTATTTTGTGTATATAAATACAAACTCATGCATGTATATATTTAATAAAAAAATTATATTTATATATTAAATATATTCATAAATAATATAAAATTAAGAATATCAATATATAAACATACAAAATTGTGCATATTTATAAATACAGTGCATAATAAATAAGCACAGTACACATAAATATATTATGTAAACAAAAACCTTTATTTTTGATGCGTTTAATCATGATTTAATCGGTTGACAGCACTAATCAAAGTACAGTAAAAACAATTTTGGACATTAGTGTGTTATATTTTTATTTACATTTAATAAAACAAAGCAAAAAAAGAGATGTATTGCTTTAGTTCATTCATCACGCTATGAATAGTCCATCTGAGTATGTGGCATTGTGAGATATAAGTGCAATGTTAGTATGCTATTCAGAATATAGCTTTTTTCTCCAAATAGCCATTGAATGCCACCCCTTCTGTCTGTTCCTCCTCCATCCTTTCATCGTCCTCCTTGAGAAATCCACTTTTCTGCCACCCCTTGTTTGTTGTCTTCACAGGTGTTCAAAGACAGCAAGCAAGATCTCAGTTGTGTCATTCTTCCTTTTTGCCTCATTTAAAATGGACAGCTGCATCGTTAAATGAAGGAAACATTTCTTCAAACAGGTTTGTCTTATTTGAGCTGCTCAACAGACTGAGCGATGATGTGAGAGCGCGGGAAAACATCCTATTTGTGGTGCTATGGTGTGCTGTTGAAACGATTAATGATAGCTCTTGCTGTGCCCTGCGGTCCTCCACCTCGGGCCCTGCTCTCATAAGCAGGGAGATTGGGCCACGCTGATGAGCCCTGGAGAAAAACCTCCATGCTGTCCTACTGATGGGCTAATGAGGAGAAGCCCATTAACAATGCCAACTGAAGGTGGCTGCACATTCAGAGACCGCATGTTCTGACTGAGACGTGCAGAGATGCGAGGAAAGGAAGGTAAATGTGGCTTCCAGGGACAATTAGACCCTTGTGTGGGGGATGTTGCACATGTTGAGGCTCATCCTTTGTGGCAGTGACTTGTGTGTGTGTGTGTGTGTGTATATATATGTGTGTGTTATGTGTGATAATGGATGTGATGAAACTTTATGAAATATGCTTGTGCTTGCCAAACTTCCATCCGGCGTATCACACTCACAAGAAAGGCCAAGAAACGAGGCTGGTGTGAAAACATTTATAGTAGCTGGTTTCGCATGCTGTTTCAGTAGATCAGATATTCTTAATATGCTTTGACAACACTGTGTAATTGGTAACAAAGTTTACAATTTCTGGGCCACATTCAAAGTGTTTTCTGAGTACAGTGGTGGACAGTAACGAAGTAGTTGTACTTCGTTACTGTACTTAAGTACATTTTTCAAGTATAGGTACTTTACCGGAGTAGTTTTATTTTTAGCAACTTTTACTTTTACTTCACTACATTCCTAAGCAAAGGATCGTACTTCTTGCTTCACTACATTTCATAAAACACATCGTTACTTATATATCACATGCTCTGGGCGAGACGCAGACGAGCGATTCATTAACAAACTGATTCTTTTTGATGAACCTGTTCAATTGGTTCGCCAATCGCACCAAACGATTCATTCTCGAATTGGAACGATCCGATTGCAGCTGTTCTCGATTCGACAGTGAGCGACTAAGTAGTAAGTACGTTACTAATGTCGAATTTTAGGATTAATTACTTTCACTTAAAATAAAATTTTTTATGTAAAAATTATCTGTCTACACTGCTGTAAAGAGTGATATATTCAAGCCTACTGAGATGAATGCAGACACATCAATATAAGTGTCTCTAGGTCAAAAAAGTTAATACTCCCTGCTGCTGGTTAACGTTAGCAGTGGGTTTTTTTTTAAATGCTATGCATTTATCCCTATGTCTGTTTTTGATTAACGGTTTTTATATTGTCTATAATGTTTATTCATAACCATACTGATATATAAGTCTATAACTAAAAAAGACTGATAAATAAGGTCTAAATATTGTTATCTGATGCTAAGTGTAAGCTTGCTAGTGCTAAGTTAAGGTAATTTTTAAATAATGTCCAAATATTTTTGATATATTACATCTACAAGAGAAAAAGAAAGGATGTGATGTTCAGGTAACTACAGTAATTATCAAAGTGGGAAGTAGTGTTTACAACACAGACAAGGTTTGAGAAGAAAAAAAAAGAAAATATTTTTTCCTAACTTATTCTCCTGTCATATATAACTGTGATGTTTTGCAAAACAATAACCTAAGCTTTAAAACACCTTACTGGTGAAAGTTAGACAGTCAAAATTGTTTTCTCTGCAGGTACATTGCAGTGTATAAGCTTCATAGTGAACATTACATGATCGTCAATGGGGTCCAATCAACAACAAAAATATACTGTATCTTGATTCCATATAGTGGTTATTTTAGGAAAATTCTAGGTATTTTGAGCAGTAAGATTATAAAAAAATATGTGCTGAGTAATATTTTATTGTATGTATCTGTACTTTCATTCAAGTACTTGATTTGTGTACTTCTTCCACCTCTGCCTGTGTAGTAGTTACGCTCTGTAAAATTTTTTTTTCACATTTTGGGCCAATCAAAAAATGTTAAAATAGTCACTCTTTCAAAAGCCCCACACATATTTATGTTAGCATTATAAACATTTTTTGGTGTAAAAATATATGAAGTTGTTTAACTCTTTGTTTAAAAATCATACAACTCTAACATGATTGTAAAATTAGATTTTAACAACTTACAGCTCAACTCATACACTAGAGGAATACATGGAAATATGATTTTAAAATTATAAGATTTACATTGTGCACTACTTAAAAAAAAAAATAATGATGACATTAGTAAATAATTAGTTAGAATAAGTGGTAAAAAATATATTTGTTGCGGTATTTATATGAAAAAATGTATTTAGGCGTATATATGACACACGTTTTTGGCATGCAGATAATTGTCATGATCAGCTGGATGTGCCAGCCTGCTTGGCAGTCCAGCTCCCTGCAAGCTGTGTGTTTGTTTTGTGTCTGTTTCATTCATGGACTTCAATGTACTCATGTCTCCGCCCACTC
>JAUMHI010000058.1:16569704-16584171 GCA_032359435.1 Enteromius unitaeniatus | reverse complement strand
GAGAATCTACCAATGTACATGGTCATGAAAATAAAGAAAACACATTGAATGAGAAGGTGTGTCCAAACTTTTGGCCTGTACTGTATATTAAATATATGATATGGTGTGATTTTGCTTGCATAAAACAATTTTCCCTTTCAAAGAAGAACTTAAAACTTGTCTAATTTCTAAGAAATTTACTATCTTTTGTAAATTATGATGTTAGTTTGCATGTAGTCATGTCTGATATAAAGTAAAATAAAAAGTTTTTTCTTTTGTAAATGTTGGATATTTAACATTTGCTAAATTGGCAGTCAAAATTCAAATAAATAATAAAGGATGTTTATTAATGTTAAATGGCCATAATACTAGAATAATAATGTTGATAAAATAATATAAAATCAATTAAAAAAATATAACATCAAAAGATTGGATTATCTAAAAATGTAAAATTTTTATATTCAGTTTATGTTTCTTATAAAAAGGACAGCCTTGAAATTAGACTGAATTAGACGTTTCACTTTTGCAAATGTAGGACATTTGAAATTTAGTTTGGGTTAACACAGGGTTCAAATTTTGCGACAAGTTTAATAAAGCTAATAATTTTGTATGGATGTGGTCTGACACATCAATTTAGTACAGCAATTTGGACAAGAAAAATTAAGGTCCTAAGGCAAACTATCTACATAACATTCCAAGGGCAAGAAATACACTTCCAATTTAACATAGCTGTAGCATCTCCATTCAAAACAAAAAGCCCTAGCTTTTAACACTGAAAGTCATGGAAATCCAGAATTTTATTGCTACCAGGGAGACTTCACAGAGTTCTCAGTTATGTTTCATCTAAGTATCGTCTTTTTCTCACGTTTTCCCAAATTGTTGGCATACAGTAAACATTTGATGAGAAATGTCTTTGTATTGAAATCTCTGACTTTGGTCTCTTAGCAGAGTTAGCAAAAAATTAAAGGGATGGTTCACACAAAAAATTTAAATCATCCTCAAGTTATTACAAACCAGTGTGAGTTTCTAACTTGTAGCCATTAGTATTAAAAACGGATGTCTAATCCTACAAGCAAATGTTTGGTTAGATTCTTCAAAATATCTTCTGTGTTCAACAGAAGAAATAAATTCAACGTGAGGGTGAGTAAATGCTAACAGTATCTTTTATCACTTTTTAGGGGGTTAACTGTCCTTTTGAAATATCTTTTGAAACTCATTTGAGATATATTTCAGTATCTCAAAAGTCTGAAAAGCATACAAAGCAAACATCTTAATATTCTCTACATTTATTCTTACTGCTGTCTAGTAGAACTGATCAGAGTTCTTATTTCTGATTTTTCTTTCCGTTAAATTCACAGTTACCTGTGACAACAGCCTGTGCGCCAAACAAAAAGATAAACAAGACGTGCAAAATGTAATAATCACTGACAAAGCCTTCTAAAAGCACAGGGCAGAGATGACACAAGACCGGTCTGACCTGCAGATATGTCTTAATAAGTAAGGAAAAGATGAGAAGATCAGATGGTGAGATTGAGACAGAAGCTGTGGGGGAGATGAGCGTGACCTCAGAGCGATGTCAGGATGCTCTCAGCATCTCTTATCCATTGCTGAACACAGAAAAGACACCACAGGGATGAAGGAGAAGCTGGACAGTGTAAGCAGAGTGCTTTTGAAAGCTGGTTAAAGCATAGGGTTAGGAGCAAATACAGTACATCCAAAATTATGGCTAGGAATTGAACTATAAGGCATATGCATTCCATTTTACCTCTGTAACATTATGTGAAACTCAAGGAGGAAATGAAAAGTGCAAGTTATTACTTTTAAATTACTTTTTGCACTGACGAATCACGCATCAAATAAGGTAAATAGAGTCCATTTTGATTTGATATTGTCTTTAAGATCATCATTTTAAAGCCCTCGAGGAACAGGGTGATTGTATCGCTCACTTTCCTTTGAAACCTCCCCTGCAAATAGTATTCCCTCCTCAGAGTGTTTTCCAAGGGCATAACAAGACATTTACTCAAAATGTCACCACAACAGGCCGACACAGTTTACAGGACCAGATCATGTGACTTGCTTCAGGCTTATTATGACTAGAAATGGCCATAAAAAAATGTAAATTAGGTGTTCCCAAAGGACGATTTACCTCACAGTACTCAGTGATGATGCAGAAAGTGTCTCTCTCCAGGAAGCTGGTGTAGAACTTGAGGATGGCAGGATGTTTCAGCTGAGAGAGAAGCTGAGCCTCTTGAGTGGCATGGACCGTCTCATTGGGTTTAAGATCACCAACAGGAATCTCTTTTAACACCTTCCTACACAAAAAACACAGAGAGGAGGTAAAAAATTTTAGGAAACAACATATCTTGAGCCGGATTATAATGTCTTAGTGTCATGAAGACAAGCTTTGGTTTTAATAATAAATGTATGCAATATACACGACCAGTCAAAAGATTTTTAAGAAACTGACAAAATTAAGAAAAAGCTATATTTTGAAAGTGTTTTACCTAGAATATCAAAATCCACTGGCAGATGGCAGATCTTTTTCCTATTAAGCACCCAGGACACAATCTACCTAATATTGTTCAGGAGGCAGGCACACTCTGTCAGTTTAAATCTAGATTAAAGACACATCTCTTTACTCTGGCTTACACCTAACACAATAATACACATTTGTTAATTAAATCCGTTAAAGGATTGTTAGGCTGTATTAATTAGATCAGCCGGAACCGAGAACACTCCCCTTAACAAACGATATACTCGTTACATCGTAAAAAGACTGGCATCTACACTAGTCTGTCTCTCTCTTATTCTGCTTCTCAGTCTGTATCCAGATCAGATGGTATACCAGCACAAAGAGATGATCTTCATCGGAGACCAGAAACCCTAGATGAGCCTGTGGACAGATCACCGGAACCAAATGCACACAAACACACACATCCTTTACACAATCCGACATGCACTTAAAATTTAACTTGAAATTAGGTGCTGGGCGTCCGGCCAGAGGAGAACTGGCCCCAACTAAGCCCAAGGTTTTTTTCCCCATTCTCTCATGGATAGGGTTTTGGTTCCTTGCCGCTGTCGCCTCTGGCTTGCTTAGTTGGGGACACCTGATTTCTAGTGATTATCGTCGTCTTGACTACAGAGACCGTCTCTGCATTTGCAAGTTTAATTCTCGTCATTATACATTACCATCACTCTATTCTCCTATTTGATAATGTTCAGTGCTTTGCTACAATCTGTATTGTTAAAAGCGCTATATAAATAAAAGTGATTGACTGATTGATTGATTGATCTTATGCTCATCAAGGCTGCATACAAAATTGTAAAAACGTATTACAATTTAAAATAACTAGAAATAAATAGTTTTCTATTTTAATTATTCTATACCAAATTCTGCCATATGGTAAATATATTAAGTTTCTATTATAGTCAAAAATATTGTAGAAACTTATTTTCTTGTATTGGTGAAATGTTACTTTTTATTTTACTTGTATTTTTTTTTTATATATTTTTGTGTTACACGTGATATATTTTTTGATGAATAATTTCTTTTAATTACTTGTTTAAAATTTATGAAAGGCAGTGTATACATTTCCATGAAAATATTAAGAAAAGAAAAACTGTTTCCAACATTGATAATAATAGTAAATGTTTCTTGAGCACTGCTGGGCACAGCATAGAAGAGAACACTTATGGAGGATCATATGACATTGAAAACCAATTGCTTCTGAAAGAAATTGCTTATTAGTTGCTTGTTATAAAACAATGTGAATGTGAATGTCCATCATAGCAAAGTCAGCCGCATTATCACTACTTGCATTATTTATCTGTATATTCTAATTAAGCATTCTATGTATTTTCACAGGAAGCTGTCACAGGATTGACAGCTAGTACAACCAGGGAAAAAAATTAAGTGAAATGCTGTGAGTTTTGATCTCAGGAGCCCCCCAAATCAACCCGCTCATCTTTTTGCTTGTTCAGCCTTTCCTCAATTTCCTACTTCCCGTGCCCTTCCACCGCTGCTCAGATGCACTGTGTTTATATAAGCGTCACGTCCCTCAATTACCAGCTGTAACCTGGCCTCAAAAATGTCATTTAGGGAAGAACAGATTGTTTTCCCTGACCTTTGAAGCTTGAAGGGATCGAGAAGCCAGGGCCATGTTGTAAATTCAGTCTGTCATTAGCTCACAAATTATGATGGGTCACTGTAATTATTTTACTTTTAGTGTTAAAATTGAGGCAGAGAGATGCATTGACAGAAAGTTGCCTTTGCCTATTCAACCTTTTGGTATAAGAAGGAAAAAAACAACCCACCACCTTCTGATGCTTTTCATATGAAAGACACTCACGATGACACTGATTTAAAATCAGAGAAAATCCATCTGAATAAAAACAATAAGCATAAATTATCATGCTATTATTAAATTCTAAAAACCAACAGTCTTGAATAATGCAGAACTTGTAACCATTAGCCATTTATAAAAACGAAGAATGATCTTGGAATGAATGATAATTAGAGAGAAACTCTGTGGAGGATTATTTTTCCTCCATTCGGCAGTGAATATGACTGCCACGTTTGCTGATCAAACTTTATGCCCGTCATAATTCAACTTAAAGCGACAAATAAGGAATACTCAGAGCGGCTAATTTAATCCCATCGGCTTTTAGCGAGAAGAAAAATGCAAATGAGCATTTAACACAAAGCAGAGGTTTAAAATCATATTTTAGTGACTTTATTTCCAGACCTTAAGGGAGTTAATCAAATACCACCAACAGAGAGGAACGCACTGCATCTGCCTCCTGGTTTTGTTGTAAATTGGTTCTGAGGTTTTTGAAGGAGGACTCCCATTTACCTCTCCTCTTCCTACTTGAAAATCATTACAGCAAAGGGAACAGGTAAAGTGCACTTCAGTTGCTCAATGCTGGCCTTGTATAGCTCTCATTCGTCATGTTTTCCTGGAAGCTGAAACGCGCATAATATGTGTTTTTAAAGATGCAAGAAACAACTCATCAACGGGGAAGTTCATACGAACTAATTTCGGCAGCTCACGTCATTCCATTCATTTTGTATAGAAATTGCTTTACAAAACTCTATGTTTTGTGAACTCTATGTTACTATGTGAAATTAGCTGATTTTGTCTGTAAAATCTCCCTAAGCAATGGTAAAATTGTCCACCCCATATAACTGCCATGTACTGAAGAGACTGTAACTGGAGCATTAGTCATTGAGTTAAGCCAGATTAAATATTATGAACAAATAATAAAGAATGATTTTGTAAACTTTTATGGTATGGAGCCCCCCATGAGGACATGGTGATAAAACAAAAATGAGATGGGAGGAAAAACTATATTTTAATGCTTTGCATTCCCTAGAGAAATTTAGAAATTGCTCGCAAAACATTCTCTAGCAAAACTTCCTGAACTTTGTGACTGCTCCACGCTTGAATCCAGAATCAAATCTCTGAGGATGCCCCTGATATTAGTGAGGGTCTGCTACAGTAGCCTTGATTCACATTTATAAAATGTATTTTATTCCTGTCCATTGCTATAGTAATTGCAATTTTGAGAGTTAATCCCACATTTACATGCATAAATTGTTCCTGGCACTTTGCAGCATGTGTATGGCTGCTAGTCCTTTGAGCAGCATTAAATGCAAAACATTTATTACGATTATGAATGGATTATTCAGCCTGTAAAACACATAGAGCGCTCCCTTTATTATCAATTAAAAGCTGTCACTTATCTCAGATCGTCACAATCACACAAAGCTCCATTGTAATCCTTTACACTGCACAAAGAATCTCTTTTTGAAACACATTCTTTGTTACAATGAGATGATTCACAAAAAATTCAGAACTCAACACTTTTCAGCATTGAGTGTTTCTAACTGAATGTGTTCAACATCAAACCTCTGATGCTCTCCAGAGAACAAAAACAAATATGCTCCAATTGTAGTTTCAACTTAAGTTTATGTTTCCATTACCAGTTGTTTGGCAAGAGTTAATGCTTTGAAAGATAATTTGTGCAACATAATATTATAACATTCTGCAAAACAATATCATATCATGATCTTTTTTCATCACGTTCCTTTAGCAATCAAAAGGACAACTAGTTCAAGAACTGGACACTGCAGGAGCTTTGTGCCTTCCTAAAGAAAAATCATACTAAATTTTCACCAAATGAAATGATATGAGGAGTATGAAGTAAATGATATCAGACCTTTCGTTTATTGTTGAATTATCCTGTTAACCTTCAACATGCACAACATAATGTTTTATGCACATAATACCTACTAAAATGGCACTAACCCCCCAGGGAAATAAGGCAAGATTTATTTATCATGCTGTAAGATGTCATATTTCTCTTGAGAGACATAAAATTAATGCTCAACTTAAAACTAAATATTCAAGCATACGTGATGGATAACCCCAAGTGTGCTACGGTATTGCTCAAACCAACAATTACAGTTTTTGGATGTAAGGTTTCAGTTTCAGTTACCAGTCCAGATTTTTAACACCCCTAACAAACAAGATGTGTAACATGATCAACTTCATGAAGTGATGTAGCAGCTCAAATAACAAACAATGACTTTAATGGCACAAACACTAGGCCGCATCATCCTGAAGCTTACGTCGGTGAGACATCGGTCTAATTTCCAAAATCTAATTTTGTCTTGGCCACTTCCTCTCGTGTCTCATTAGAGCTAACATACCTTGATAATGCATTATGTCACGAGACCAATCTAATGAACAGTTTAGCTGATGTTGTGGAAAGCTGTTTACACTCTGGATGATGGATTCACATTAGAACCTTCCACCTGAATAATGATAAGTGATCAAAACAACAAGATATTATGATCATCTATGAAGCTGTTACATCATCCAAGATAATGCATTTACATTTATCCACTTCAAGTAAAGGATCCAGTCAATTACCGGACAAATTAAACTATTTACACCAGCCTACAGTTTACATGTTGATAACATATAAAGGTTTTATCACTTAATAGCTTTGCTTAAAAAAACATTTAACATGAGGCAGTTATCTAATACATTCATGAAAACAACCTCTCATTCTTTATGGGTAATTTAAAATACAAAGTATAACACACGGCTGTACAACAATCTTGATATTACCTTTATTTTGTAGATAGATTAAATACAGGTATCAACAAGACTGTCCTTCTCTCTAATAGGGTGACATGAATCTGAAAATTGTGCTCCAGAATGACTATATACAGGCCTATTCTTGTTGGTACGATTGCCTGATAAGCAAAACGAGAATGCATAGTTCAATTTAGTCTAAATGCAAATATATGTGGGGTTACAATTTTAACCTCACCATATTGCTTCACAATACATGTTTACTGAAATCCAAGGCATTTTTTACATTTGCAAGAATGCAAAGAAAAGCTCAGCTAGACCTCTTCTGACAGAAAACGGTATATCATTGATAAAAAAACATCAATCACTGAAATTTCCTGTGGTGAATAATTGAACACGCGTTCATGTCCCATTTCTTAGTCTCTCTCTGGAGGCGTAGAGGCAATTTAAGATCTATTTTAAGGGTATTGGAAAGCTGAGCAAATAACCAACCGCAATCCTTTGCAATTTTAACCTGCATGGCTCCATATTCTATTTCAACCCGGAGATCAGAGGAAACAGGTATGAGTATACAGGAAATGACAGGGCTCTGTTCATCAACTCCTTCTCATTTTCTCAGTCTACATCCCTTGAACCAAAGCCTTGGCTAAAATCACCCCTTATCTGTGATGAGGTTTTGCAGAAAATACTGACATCATCCTAGATGATCACACACACAATTAGACTATTTTAGCTGCAATATGGATGGTTTATATTCATCATCAACTGAGCAACACTCTCTATGAATGTGGCAAACTGTTTTGCTTTTTGAGGTGTTAAGGTCTGATAACCCTAAAAGGCACTGTCTCAATTACTATGATGTGTAATGTAAAAAAATAAATGGAGAGAAGATTCCCATGATACATGAACCAGGTCAGTGAATGAACCAGTTTAAAGGTCTGGAATCAAACAGATGTGTACCAGGAAAGCCCCAAATCTGTCATACCTAAGAGATAGAGAGGGAGAGAGACCAGCCTGTACCAGAGTCTGGGCACCTGCAAACAAATTGGGAAATTTCTGGTGGACCTGGACCCAAGTGGGAGGTTGCATAACTGAGAGCTGGATCATGAGGTGAGCAGAAACAAGCACTGCTGCCAGGAGTCTCCAGGGAATCTTGTCTGACAGGGAAATCCACAGAGGACAAGCTGAAAGTGGGCTAGCAGGGCTGAAGAGAGAAACATTTTCCTCCTTAAGAGAGATTAGCCGCTTCAAGAATAAACAAATGATATTCCTAATGCTCTAGTTTTGGTACACTGGTGTTAAGTTTTAAGTGACTGTCACATTGTAATAAAGAGACAACTGTTCCTCATTTAAAATTGAAATACCCAATAGGGCATGAGGGGTCGAGAGGTCAAGAGATAAAATCAGTGGTCACAAGATAAAAAAACATTTTAAATCTCATTTTAGATTTAATCATGGACCACCAAAATGTTAATTGTCTCTTATTTACTATCCTTATTTAAAATAATTCACAAAAGACACCAAATAATTTGTTTTAGTCAGATCTTATTAAATTTATATATCCAGTATCCAAAAACTATTCAGACCGATTTTAACCTCAAATGCTCCTCACTCAAAGGTATTGTTTGAACATTTACAGTTCTTTTGTGTCTTTTTAGAGACTTGAAAATTCCATTCATTGTAACTGCATGGAAACCAGTACAAATAATTAATTTGTGTTGAAGCAAGAAAAAGTCATAAGAACAACACACGCATCCATTTTTGTTGTTGTTGTTAACTAAAACTAAATCTGAAACTATTAATATTTCTGTGAATTGTGCGGGTTTTCCATAGACTATAGACATAGTTATAAGGACATCAATTAAAGATCATGTTCCATTACAATATTTTGTAAATTTCCTACTGTATATCAAAACTTTAGATTTGTGATTTTTAATACGCGTTACTTGGCAACTAAATGAAATAAGATTTTGAAAGAATACAAATGGCCAAAACTAAAACTGAATTAATAATGAGAAATATGCCAAAAATATTTAAAAGAACAATAAAAATGGCAAATCAGAATAACTAACATTTTTAATTATAATCAAAATAAATAACAAATATATAAAAATAAAGGCTAATTCTAACTAAACAGGCACTACAACAGTACATAAAGTAACACAGATGAGCACAATTAAGTGATGACAAAATTTACTATTTTTGGGTTAAGTATTTCTTAAAATACAAAATTAATTTTCATGCCTTAAAGTTGTTAACAAGTTTTCCATTATAATCATCTTTGTCCCCTAAGTATGTGGATTTATTTAGAAAACAGCACTGCTTGGAAATCCCTTGCACCCACAGTGGTACTTCTGGCATGTTTAATGAACACCAGAGCACATCTGCTCTGCTCACTTTCATTTTTTTTTTTTAATAGAGATGTTGTTTTGCGTAAAGGTCACACTTTTCAAAATGGCTCCCCATCTGGATGAAAAACAAATTGTGCCCACTGAATATATAGATTAGATTATCTGTTACTGTATATGGATCAAATCAACTTCTATACAACACAAAAGAAGTCGTTCAGCAGAATGTCCAAGCTGTTCTGTATTGTCATGCTCCAGAAATCTATAATGCAAGGGTCTAGTAGAAGAATTTAAAGTGATAAATGAAATGTAAAAACAAAAACAAACCAGAGATAAGCAATATGTGTAAAAAACATTCTGTCTTAAAATGTATTATAAGGGGCTCGTACATCAAAAGTAGGTAAAGAGGACAACATTATTTACAATCACAAACAAGCAATAAGAACGGCCAAAAAAACATACCATCTCTACAGCTTTACTTCATCATGAGTCTATATATATATATATATTTATGCATATACCAGTTCCAGCCCGGCTATATAAAACATTCAAGCAAAAGCTGAAGCAGTAGCATCTTGGAAAGACCTGCTATGGGACCCACAGGATGTGAGCCCTACATTTGGGGCAAATCTGGAATAAGAACTCATTTGTCTAGGCTAATAAAGCCCAGTGAGAAGCCAGTTTGAGGAAAGGGGTACGGCAGTCTCGGCTCACAGCGCCCAGCACTGACATTTGGCTCTCACAAAGAAACAAAGGAGTTCATAGCACTGTAAGAGCCACTGAGTCAGTTACAACAAAACACACACCCAGCAGGATTTTAAGGCTGAGAGAAGACTAAGGAAGAAGAAGCGGTGTGTAAGTGTGCTGGAGAGAAAGGAACAGGAGGTGCGCTGGTGTCTTGAAGGTGGGCATTCAGGTTTGGTGCCAGCACTCTGCATGTGACAGGTCAGAGGCTGGCAAACAGCTGCGATGGGCTAACAAGCAGAAAGCTCAGGGCCAAAGGAACAGTAACCCGTAGCGTGACGCCACTCGTCTGTGGGCAGCTAAAGCGTGGAGCTCTTCCTAATTGGCCTCCATTTCTACAAGCATCTCTCCAGCTTTCAGTTTCAGCTTCTCATCTGATATGGGCTTCACAGCATGTTGGCAAGCAGAGTGTGATAGACATGGAGAACAGTTAAAAGCAGCAAATGAACTGACAACATTGTAACTGGCTCTTCTCCAGGCAGTGTGCTTGTATATATGAATCCAATTATAAACCCACAGATCAAAAACTGTAAAAAATCAATATGGGAAGGACAATATGCCGCAAGCTGGTCTAAACAGCAAAATATGATGATCAAGACAGAGATCTACTGTCCCAAGAGCTATAATACACAGATGAAACTATCCATTAAAAATCACATTTATGGCAGTTGCTAAGATGACCCATAGCCTCTTAACTGAATTTCAGTCTATTATTTACACAAAACTATCATATGACTTCAGATATGCACAACTTTTATGATACTTTTATAGTGCTTTGCATCCTTGTTAATTTTAATTGCTTGGAAAAAAATGACTACTATGATTAAAATTTCTCCTTACGAGTTCTACAGAAGGAAAAAAATGTTCATCAGGGTGAGTAAATAATTTGTTTTATTTGGGAAAAAAAGTTAATGTCATAGTAACATTCAATTCATTTTTATTTTATTTTATCCTGCAAAATGTGCCACAGTTTCTACAAAAATATTAAAATTTTTACAATTTATTCTATTATTATCTAAAATAATTTTGACACCGAGGGCTGGCGTAACTGCTGCTTTAAATTTCAACTTTCCCATCAAAGAAATAAAGGAATAATAAAACTGAATAAAAATGTTTAAACCGTAATATTACACAATATTTCTGCTTTTACTGTATTTTTGATCAAATAAAAATGCAACTTATGCAAGCATAAGACACAGCTTTCAAAAATATATAAAAAATCTTACCTACCCTAAACTTTTGAATGGTAGTGTAATTGTGTTTCTCAGATATTTATAAGAAGACATGAAACTATGTAGAAATTTGGTTCCCTAGGAAAAAGATCAATAGTTTAATGCTCATTTTCACCTTTGACCAGAATCAGCAGGCACATAATCCACCTATATAACACACACAGCCAAATATTTGCTCTGTTCTGAGAGCAATATCCTCATAAAGTAAGAGCTGTTGGTTTTAATTTACTGAGGGAGCTTTGCTGTGAACTGAATCTGGGTAAGATGTAATATTGCCATGATCACCAAAGCACCTAATGCCTCCTGAAAAAATGACTCACAATTTCCTTTTTTCTTTTCTTATCTCTCTTTCGACAGCAAACCTGCCTGTTTATAACCGCAAAAGCAATAAATCAACTTTACATATTTCACAACACATCCAGATGATACCAATGAAACCTCCCCTCAGGTCTTCAAATGTAAAAAACTATAAGAATCTAGTAAGACTTAATGCAATTTAGCTAATATTCAAGTGACAGGCCATTTACTCTGTCTGAGGAAAAAACGTAATGTGGACCTATATAAGAAAATAAATATTACGAACCAATGAAAGCATGAGTGTATTATAATTATATGAATTGTGAATATTTTTCTCTAATGAAAGAATAATCTTACACCATTTGTGATCATAAGCAGATATGTTTATAGCAACATCAAGGTTTCTTCAACTCTAAGTGAAATAATGCTGACTGGTTAGTTAGTTACAAAGACCAATGCTGCTCCCAGGTGGCTGGACAGAGAAGTGGATTTAAGATCAAAAATAAAAATAATTATATATATATATATATATATATATTGCCAAACTTAAGATCATTTTAACAGTAATAAAATGCACAGTAATATAATATTTTCTTTCCTGCTGAGGATACATCTGGAATAATCATTACAACTTAAATCCTACAAAAAAAAAATACTAGTAAAGTAACAAATAAATTAACCCTCTAATAATAGACCATTTTAAATAAAATAATGATGCAACTTTTACAATGACTTTTTAATAAAACATTTTATGCATAATTATAAGACTTGCTGTAAGCTTCAAAGCTTATATTCTAAAAATCAGACCAACAGACATATACAGCAAAGACACATAATTAGGCCATGTGCACATGTGTGGGTGTGTGTGACAGTGTGCTTATGGTGGGGGTTGTGTATGTGCTTATTGGAAGGTTGCCTAAGTACATGCAGTTTTTCCTCAGTTCCTCAAACACATCGGAAACTGATGCAATCTGAGATATTTCGCACTTCAATTATGAGATATTCTAATTTATGGCAGTTAGTTATAGCATAATCTTTGCTCACCCATAAATGGCCCTGCCTTGACTCATATTATAACCCTAAATGCATTGTGACCAATAGAGTGGAGCTCTCTCTCTCTCTCTCGCAAAAAAGTTAAGGATTAGAGGATTCAGTTTTTAGCTGTCAAAGTGGGACCTATGGAAGCAGGCTGTATAGAAATGACTGCTGAAAATAATACTGGTGATAAATATTAAAGCACTTACAGTCTCTCTGCTGCTGCTGCTGCTGCTGCCTTTGTGTCTTTAACAAGGTAAACAGTGCCGAAGCTTCCCTTCCCGAGTCTCTGCTGGGTGATGTATCTGTTAGCTATCAGTCTGCTCTGGACAGGAGGTTGGCCTGGACGCTCACGAAATCTGGCCATTTTTCAGTCATGAATGCAGAGCAGTAACTACAAAGACATAAAGGTCAATAAAATGTCAACAAATGCCCTCTTGTGACATTATTTCTTTTCTTTTGGTTATTTATTTCGTTTTTTGTTTTTTTGGTATTTTAAGGTCCTGTTTGGAAAGCTAATTATATGCAACATGAATAATTATTTTGAGAATGACTTATAAGAATAATTAATCATTGTCTAACGAAATATCAAACACAGTACACTTCAATGTGCAATGCATAAAAATTTGATAATCAAAAAGACTAACCAAATTCGCCACACTTGCTCAACTCTTTTTTATATATAAAAATAATTAGCCTATTACATTTGTTGATAGATATTTTTTAACCTCACCTGTGCGACGGAAGTTTGCTCGGACACATGCGCTCCACTTCCGTGTGTCACAAGCCGTTGTCATGAGAGCAAATGTTCTCTTTTAGATGGCGCTAGATGGCACTTTGCTGTCAACTAGTCTGGAAGGTTTTCTGTTCGAGGTGTTAAATTAGAAGTAAATTTGGTGTCAGTCAGCTTCTCGATCTCGGCGAAACTTGATCAGTTATGAAATCTATTTATGGCATCACGTGGGCTTATAAAGATGACAATAATACAAACAAAAAATGTTTCAAAGCTTTATTATACTTATTTGTTCTATAACAATATTTGCTCATTCATAACGTTTTCAATAAAAAAGTATTAAAAAGCAAAACAACGGAGTAATACACAAAACAATACAAATGCTGAAAAAAACAAAACAAAAAAACAATAGATTGCGTCCCAATTTTTGTAATAGCAATTGTATTGGTGTTAATGGAAACTGTATGGACCCTGTAGGTCTCTCCTAATTGGTCACATTCTATTAAAACCAATAAATCCTTATGGATGATGTCCCAAAACACACTACAGACACATTTAAATGGTTAGATGATGGTTTAAAAAGCTGATGTGAGGGTAGGCTATCTGTAGTGGAGACCATTAAATTTTTGTTGTGATGGTTCTATTGTGTGTCTGTTTGTTTTTTACCTTTTCATGTTTCTTAAGCTATCAAGCAATGCTTATCTGAGAAGATTTCTGTCTCCTAACGCAGTTGCCACAAATTGTTTTTAACAATGTAAGACTGTTGAAGCGCATAAGAAAGATAACTTACCAAAAATGGTTCATCTGACATTTTTAAAGACGAAAAACTCACACACACAAATATAGGGCTGCTGTAGGCCTGTTACAGTGTAATCTGCATGTTCGCTGCTAAATGTGTACAGTAAGTTTAACCGTACATCACTGCACTGTAGATGGTTGAATCGTGCTCCTGCTCTGTGATTGCAGACCTATAGAAATAAAGATGATCATAACTCA
>JAUMHI010000058.1:16547724-16565063 GCA_032359435.1 Enteromius unitaeniatus | reverse complement strand
TGGAAGTGGATGGGCACCAAACCTTTCAAAGTAAAAAAAAACATGCACAGACGAATCCAAATTACACCCTGTGGCTCATGACGATACACTGATGTCTTAAGACACGAAACGATCAGTTTTTGTGAGAAACTGAACAGTATTTTTTATAATTTTTTACCTCTGATAGACAACCATGTCCAAACCGTCTCGGGCTCGGGCAAACGCAAACAAACAGAACAGTGTCTCGCTGACATCTTTTTAATTGCTAGTACAAATGCATCTTAACCAGAAAAAATAGTGTTATCTTCCACTAGGTTGTGAAGAATGGAAATAGACACAGAATATTTGCTTCCATAATCAGTGAAGCATATGTGTTCACCCATTAAAATGCCTATTGAGGACAATTTTAATGTATATGCCTCCCTATGAGGGTTGACTTTTGCTCTTACACAAGTCATCTTCCTGGTCAGTTTTTTCCTGCTCTATTTTCAACCTTTTTCTCCTTCTATCCATCCTCATTTCTCTCCTCAGCAGAAAGACTCCCTGTGTGTTTGCAGCAGGCCAATAGACTGTGAAAATGTATATTCTGTACCGGTCACTTCTGTCAGGGTTTAGAAACAATGAGGCAGGAGTGCACAGGAAACAAGCAGGGCAATATGAAGCGAGCAACAGAAGATCTGTCACTGCCAGCAGACGGGCGACGCGCTGAATCGGGCGGCTCGAGCTGAATGCTGATCCACCGCAAACTGCGCACTCTCTCTCTCTAACTCGCTCTTCTGCTCTCTGCTTATGATGTTTAGAAAATGGCACAGTGCCGCGGTGGGGCCCTGAAATGTGCCCGCTGAAAAATGATGTCATTGATGGGTACTGCTGAGAGAGAGAGTGAGAGCTCACCTTTATTTGACTTTAATGCTACGTGGAGCTGAAGCAGAAGGACTGCATGTGTTCTCCTTTAAATGATCATAAATCCCACAGAATCTGTGAGGGATTGTGTTCAGTGAACTAAACATGAATTAAACTGAACTGATTTGGATCAGGGTTAATTAAAATTAAATGTTTTAAAAAGATTTTTGTATATTCTTCACTGTATCGTTTTATGTTTGTATAAAAATTGCTGTATAAAAAATATATGCATTTTTGTTCATTTAAATACAGCTGAAATAATATAAGTAATATTAATAATATAAATATTAAATAAATATATAATGTCATAATAAAATAAATATAAATATTAGATAAAAAAAAAACTTAAGCTGAATGAAAATGAGAAATATTGCCTGGGTAAATTAAACTAAAATACATTTAGGGCAAAGCACAGAAATTAAGGGAAATTATATATGCAAATTTAGAAAAACAAAAATCACATGACAGAACTATTCAAATGAAAACTGAATATATAAAAGAATAGCTACTTAAAATCATATAATATTAATAAAATGTAACATATTTATATTAAAAATACAAATATATTGGGTAAAAATTTGAAGATTGGGTAACACTTTACAATAAGGTTCATTAGTTAACATTAGTTCACTACATTAGTTAAAATGAAATGAGAATTAACAATATTTATTAATCTATTTATTCATGTAATTGACATCAATTCAATTTAATAGACTTGAAATGAAACTAAACTAACTACAGTTAACTAACTACAGTTAACTCACAATTAAATTGTATTGAAAAGCCCCTATAATGCCATTTTAAAGGTGGCTGATATTGTTTTATGAGTCTCTTAAAACAGGTTTACATGCATGCAAGGTCAAAAACACTTTAGTTTTCTCCAAAAATAGATTACATTTTTACCCCATTTCTAAATGATTCGTACATGACTTGTTTGAAGCAGTTCAAAGAATCAGTCTGTCTAAACCCCTCCTTCCCGTGAGCCCTCACTGCTGTGATTGGTCAGATGGTGCAGTCGTTTATGATTGGTCTACCGCTACAGCGCTCCACAGAGCTTGTACCAAAAATACAGTGGACAGTGCTTTTGTAAGCGAATTGGGCACACTTCTACGTAGTGACCTTCAGCATTGTATAATGCATAACACTGCGTTAAACCACCGTTTATCATTACTTAAGCCACATTTACACATAGCTGGGTAGTTAGAGAAATTAATATTTCCTCCCCTCCTTTTTCAATAATAACATTGTGCACAAACATAGTTTTTAAAAAACTTGTCATTTATAGCAACCTCCACATCGCTAGAAAATACAATCATCAATTATAAATCATACTTACAGGTACAAGTTCAGAGGAGCAAGCCGGTCCAAATAAACTGGGCTCTAATCCATCTTTTAAGACCAAGCGTTTGTTGAATATCGCATTGTACTCCAAGATTGGAAAAGAAGTCATCAGTAAAATGACGCAAACACAACAAAAGACTGTACTGCTTAAGGTGTTGTTGAAAAAAACGAATGTTAATAATTCATTATTTGTAGATTCATCTGTCAGAAGGGCATATAAAACAAAGTAACTCTCTCACAACTTTGCAGATAGTTTATGTTCACATACAGCTACATGATACTGCATGAACGATCATGTTTGAAAAAGCATAATGGGGCACTTAAGTGGAAGCTAAAATAGACAATAACTGCACCGAAGATAAATAAATCTAATTGAAACAAACTGAACTGAATGAAATTGAATGTAACTGAATCAATGAATCAATTTGAATCAGTGATTCACAATCAGTTGGTAAAAGTCGATTTGAATAAATAAATTAAGTATCAAGGCTTCTAAATCAACTCGTCTGAAACCAATGATGATCTATAAGGCAACATTTGGGTCGTGAAAACTGAAGATGTTTATTCCACACTGTGTTTGATGGGATGTTTCAACACAGTCTAAACTTCACCATTCTTTCAACATGTGATGATGCTTTAGAACAGCTGGTAAAAACACTTTAGACTCACATAATGTTACTCCCTTGGTTTCCCTAGGCCAAATAACTAGGAACTGTCATGGAATATCTGTTTCACTGGATGCCATGAAAAAATAAAACAATCTGACACACGTTTCACCACGACGTCTCGTAGACGTTTCCCAAACTGCAAGTGTCACAGGCCTAAATTGTTGAGTTGACGTCACAAGAGGATTTATCCGTCTTTGGGTTGTGTGATCACTGGCTCGATGTAACTGCTCCTGATGGATTCTGCTGTTTTTACACACCCATGAACACACACATGCTCGCCTCGGTCCGCTGTCGTTTGTGCCACGCCACGGCGAAGGGTGCAGAGACTGAATATTTTATACTTAATTGGACGGCAGAATCGAGGCTGCATTATTAAAACTTTTCTCTCACTTTTTCCCCATCTCCTCCGCCACGCTCTCTCATCCTCCTTTGTGCTGCGTCTCCTTCTGTTCTCGCTTTTTCAAAACAACACATTGTCTTTGATCAGCCCTGCATAGTCAATGCGGCCCACCTCATTTCTGCACTCTGATTTGTCAGACTGGTGGCAAAATGTGAAGGGCAGAGGAATTATAGTGGAATCATTACTGCTCCATTTCATCATTTCATCAGTTTTTTGCACTACAGACCACAAGTTTCACAGCTTAACCTGCTTTTTCCGACTTCATCTAGACCAACCGGTGACCGACACTTATGAAAAATCTGAAGTTATTAACATAGAGCAGCATCCCAAAAGGTTACTAAACACTACAAGATACACTAGCTATTAAACACACTAACTACACTTAACTATTTCACAAAGCATTAAAATGACCACACCAGATGCTATTAATATAATAATTTCTAATGTTTCCAAATGTTTAAACCTTTTATGAAGTACTTAGAACTTATTAATGAAGCTTGTTAAATAGTATGTAAATTACATATCCAAACATTTCTTGTTGATATGGCTATATATGACAAGTCTCTGCTGGTTACCCAACATGCTTAGCAGCTGCAATAGTAATAAAACAAGTAATAGTAAAAGCAAACAGAATGGGTTTTCATAGTTGCTGTGTGTTTAATATTGCATGTTGTGTATATATTTCTTACTATGTTTAAGTAGTATAGACTAGAATATTTTATTACTGTTTTGTTTATATCTGCAAAAAAGTAGTGATTAGAAAAACAGCTAAAAAAGGGTAAGAATGTTTTACTGTTTCAAGGTGCTTAAAATGCCAACTGCGGCTGAAAATGACAACACAGTCTCACGACCAATTCGTATGGTGACAAGGTGACTAATTTTGTACGATTGTCTAACACCTCAGTGACGGGTAGGTTTATGTGTAGGTAATTCGTACAAATTCATACAAAACTGGCAACTCATAAAATCCGTACGATTTAGCAAAAAACGTCATATGAATTTGTACAAATTAGCCACCTCGTAAATTGCTGTGAGACAGGGCTGAAAATTATGTAAATGCAAATGTAAAGTAACAACACTAAAGCCACAATATAGTCAAAGCATAAAGCAAGAAGAATAAAAAAGGAGAAAAAAAACTAAAGCAAAAAATATACACACACACACACACACATATATAAATATAAAGATAAAAAAAAAAAACTACAAATACAGTTTTTTTGTTCTGTTTCATAAAAATTTTTGGAAAATGTTTCCACAAAATATTAAGAAGCACAACTGTTTTTAACGTTGATTCAACATTAAACAAATGTTTCTTGAGCAGCAAATCTGCACAATAAACTCATTTCTGAACGATTATGATTGAAGACTGGAGTAATGGACGTTAGCTTTGCATCACGGATATAAATTACATTTTGAAAATACATTAAAATAAAAAAAAAACATTATTTTAAAATAATACTGTTTTTACTGTATTTTGACCAAATAATACAGCTTTGCTGAACATTAGATACTTTCTAAAATATGAAAAAGTTTTAAGACCCCAATTTTTTTAGTGCTGAATAAAAGTATTTTCTTTTTTTTATAGACTGGACTCTGTACATCAACTGAGATCAGTGAAGAGAGTCCATGATTAGCAGCTTGTGCAGAATCTTTCGCCAGAGGCCTTGTCAGCCTTCAGCCCCTCAAACGAAATGGATTGGAGGGAAGAGGGAGAGGAGAAGGTGGAGAGATGGACAACTAAACAAAACAGCAAACAATATTAAAGATGCAGCTCAGAGGGATGTAACCCCACCAACTGCCAACATCCAAATGAGATCCAGTGGTGTTTAAAATGTGGATAGAATGCCCAAAATGAAGGAGGTCACATGAATAATGAATACTGAAGGGCTCTGTGTGTGTGTGTGTGTGGACCCTCAGTTTCTTTTGTCAACTTAGCAGGCAAGGTCACATTTTTAAAGCTGGCCTCATACTGGCAGCCACAGCAGTCTAACACCGCGGCTCCTTATTATGCACCTCAGCTGCTTTTGGAAATGTCTTTTTTTCTCTTTTTATACATATAAAAATGCATTTTTTTATAGCATTGCTGAAAACACATCTGCCTCGATCTCTCTCTCTCCTTCTCTCCTGAGTAGTAGATGCCATTAGAGAATTGGAGTTCCCCCTCCCCTGCTTCTGTCCCCACTCCCCTCATTATGTCCATGCACCAAGGTGAAACACACCACCACAGCTTTCACTCTCAGGCTAAAGTTAGATTTACCCATTATCTCCCCCATCAGAATCAGCCTCCGAAGCTGGGAGCTCCAAATAGGCGATGTAAGCAGCACCTGCTGCCTCGGTTAGTGTCTGTAGAGTGGAATATCACTCCTCACCTCAGGTGACTGGTACTGAGGATCTGCTTCATCACTGGATGAGATTGCAGTTTCCAGTGGCACTGCGGATGTGCTATATTTAATCGCTAAGTTGGGACGGCTGTGGTGTCTAAATGGGGCGAACAGCTGCTGGCTGGCCAGATCTCAGTCACTCAAGTATTTTTAAAAGTCCTGAGTTGGACACATCGTCTGTTTATTTGCACCTGCACACAGCTCCCTACTGACACACACAAACACGATAGCAATGTAATATAGGAGAAGAAGCAAAAAGAGGACAGGTATTTAAAAAAAAAATTGATGAATAACAAATCAGCTGCTCACTATACAGTCAACAATGGTAATGTGCATATATGTGAACTGAATATAACAGTGACTTACATTCAACAATGAATACCCTTCCAAACCTGGCAAGAAATCAGATCAAGCTTGGTTTGATGCTAAAAAAAGAGCATGCTGGGTTACCAGAGGTTCCACATTATGTGAAAGGATTTTATTTTATTTTTTTAAGAAAAGCACCAATGGATAAGGAATATAAAACAGAACAATAAATAAAATTGAAAATTAGAGAAAACTAGAAATAAAATAAAATGAAATAAAATGAAATTTTATAAGACATTTTTGCATATAAAGGTTTAAATACATTTTTATCAAAATGTTTTTTTTTTTTTTTTAGGTTTAAAGGTTTTGAAAGCTTAAAAAGACACAATGTAGATAAATAACTTTAAAAGTTATGTCAAATGTGTATTTTGACAATACAAAAATTAGTGGAAAACTTCTTCCAAGGTCAAAGTTCACAGGAAGAAGAGGTAAATGATGAGTTTCCCTTTGTTTTTAAAAGCTGTTTCACTCAGTTTAAATGTACATATTTAGTTGGTGTTACACTGTTTAATATTCATGTGAAAGATTTTGGAAATGTCTATTTATACTTATTTATTTTTATATTTGCAAATAGCATATAAATCTAAATAAATACAATATCTTGTTTGCACATTGTACAAACAGTGGTAGCTGCAAAAAACAAATTCACGTAAAAGTACTAGTAAAATGAATAGCTATTTGTACAGCAGTTGTGAGTGAAACTAATGAAAACAGCCTTTGCCAATATAGTTCACTGTTTGAATTTAGTGAAAAAAAACACTGGCAACAACTGATAAGGGACGAGGAGAACCTTTTATGTAGCTTTTGCATCACTGTACAGTTCAGCAGATCAAATGTGATGAAGTAGATTTGGTTTGTGCTGGAGAAATATGGAGAACTGATGCTGCTAAAACAGTTTAAAGTTCCTCATAAGTTATTCATAAGTTCAGACGGATGACTACCAACTGGTATTAGCATCACATGACCTTCCTTAAGAACTCTGGGAACCGGCCCACTGTCCTAATGCCTGTATCTCACACGACTTTCTAGTGCCAGCCCTTGGCTTGATTGTGCTTTATGAACACAATTTAAGGCACAGACACCACAAGAGGATCTGTGGTCCTGAGGCAGTGTAAGCGAAGCTGATTTAGCATCTCTCCCGCAGATTATCCCCAGAGTAGGGAGACGCCACTAAACTTCAGGGAATGCAGTGTGTGTGTGTGCATGTATTGAAATCCTCTCTAAGCTCCTCCAGTCCAGTTCTGCCGCTTGGGGCGGGCCCAGCAAAGCAGTCTGGGATTTCCTTCCAGTTAAGAGTTGAGCAGAGTTAGTTCAAGAAAAGTGGCGAAGCTGGAGGATGATAGCTGCAGTAATAATGAGATTAGCCTCTGTGTGTGTGTGTGTGTTGGAGAAAAACGACTTCTCACGGAAAGCGGATCTCCACTAAGTGGGCCTTGATGGCGTTCCTTGACAGATGTTTTCAGTTTTTACTCTCTGAATAAAGACAGGATAGCGCATGTGTGAAGAGCAGGACTGATGTTCACGGGGAGCTCACATACCGAGCTGTCAGTGGAGATTTGGACCGAGGAAAGAGCATGTGAGGTGTGCATTGTTTAAAGGTTAGCAGTGAGGCCAGGCGTTCCTCTGATGATAACAGCCCATTGAGAAGGCTATTGCCAGACTGACTCTTTTCTTATATTACATCTGTCCTTTCTGTCTTTTTGGAGGATATCTCTTCTCATGCTCTGGCAGGTGAGATGTGGAGTTTCAGTGTGTTTTTACCTTTAGAGTTCAATAAAGTCAGACAGTGACTGATGCTGACATTCCTGTGTTTGTAGTCAGTGGAAAAACATGAATTGTTATATATATTACTGGTTACAAAAATATATGTACATTTAAGGGTACATTTGGAAACACTTTATTTCGATGGTCCACTTTAGATGTTCGACTAACAGTAAGTAACTTGTCAACTACGTGTCAACTAGCAGTCATTAGAGTATTAGTAGACTGTCTGCTTAATATCTCCTAACAGTTTATTTTGATGGAACCTACCCTATCAGTCTGATCTGAGAGTTAGTAGGCATGTAGTTGTGATGTATAAAGTTACAAAGTTACTTATACGTAGTTAGTAGAATGTCTGAATGGACTATCGAAATAAAGTGTCACTATACATTTTGTTAAATTGAGATTTGTACACCACATGGAAGCTTAATAAATAAGCTTTCCATTGAGGTATGGTTTGTTAGTATAGAACAATATTTGGCTCAGAGTATATACAAATCTGGAATATGTAAATAGCCTTTAAAGTGCCCCTATTATGGGTTATGAGGGGTTCATATTTAGTTTTTTTTGGGAGTCTCAAACCACAGGTTGACATGCAAGGTTAAAAAACACTTTTTAGTGCATATTATATGCATTTTACCTTATTTGTTCAGCGACTCCCAAACAATTAGTTTCTCCAAACCCCTCCAGTGATTGATCGATTTCAGTTAAAGCAGTGTTTGTGAACTTTTAATGCTCCAAAAGCGGCTCCTAGTGGCAAAGAATACATTTGCATTTTCATTCAGACCAACATGTTTTTTTTTTTTTTGAGAGACAATAACATGAAGAAGTCCTTTGCAATGCATATTACTAATCAAAAATTACAATTTGATATATTTATGGTTGGAAATTTACAACATGGAACATGATCTTTACTTAACATTCTAACGACCTTTGGCATAAAAGAAAAATGTATTATTTTTAACCTTAAAACGTATTATTGGCTATTGTCTATTTGCTACTTAAAACTGGTTTTGGGATTCAGGGTCAAATATAAGTGAATTGCTTATATTTCCATTACATTTATATATAGTGTTATTTTAGTATTAAGATGAATTGTTTTTATTAACAGTTTATTTTTATTATTTTAGTTTTTATTTTATTAATTAATCTTTGTATATTTGTATATTTAATATTTATTTAAAGATTCAGTAAAATTTTTGTATTTTTTGTATTTACATTTTTATATATTTACTTAAATAGAGATGATAATTATATGATAAGACAATTTACATTCAACTATAATGTATTTATCTAAATTTCTTGCCCTTTTAAATATATTTTGTAATATACTTTTGCACTAAATGTATATGTATATTTATATGTATACAGTATATATATATATATATATATATATATTTGTAAGAAATATAGAAAAAATAGTTTCCTTGAGCAGAACTCCTGCACAACAAACAGCCTCATTGTCTAAGATAGATTACGTGTTAGCATTTTGCATTCAAGTAGTCTTTTTCAACCAGGTGGGCAATTTGCACTTTGTGTACACTGACAGAGCATATATTTAATCAGCATTTCTCTTGCATGTTTTTCTTTACTAAGATTGTTGCACTGCATTCTGGGACTGACTTATCCATGAAAGATACATGTGATGCTGAAACTGTGTCATTCATCATCACAATTTTGTTGGCTGAGGACTGCTTTGTTGTTGAGTTTTATTTTTTTTTTCCTTTTAGAAATTCTAAATGGAGTCAAAAATTAAACAATCATACAATATAAATGAAGCGAAAGTATTGATTAAAAATAATTATTCATATGAGGCGCTCATTATGGCCCAAAAACAGATGCATGCATGCAAAAACACACACACACACACAGTCCTCTTATGCCCACATCAGACCCACCAAAAAATAAATAAAGAAAACATAATAGAGACCATGAAAAGTAAAATCAAAAGATCAAAATCCCCTTATCAAATAAAAGATGAGAAGAAATCAATAAGCATAAAGTAAGCTTTAGATTTTTCATCTGAGCCTTAAACCCAATTTCTCTCTTGTTTGTTTGGATTTTTCTCGCAATATTGCAATGAACATTGTCCAGAAGAAGGGAAATCACAAATCGTTTCAATTGTTAAAGATATTGTTAAAGAAATTGTTAAGATATACATATCTGCTTTTGAGCAAAACCTGTGTTCAGATTAATGAAAGATCAAATAAAACTGTAACAATCAGGGAGCGAGGAATCGTGGTGCAGAAGGAGGTGAAGCTCTCCAGGGCGGAGCAGATGACTGTAATAGCTTCCGGGCAGACCAATCAGCGACGACACCTTACTGAGCCGAGCCATCAGTGAAGACACTCTCCTGGGTGGCACTGACAGTTGAAATACCCTCCGTGGCTGACCAGACCACGGAGCAGGCAGCGGAGACATCCTCCTGGGCGGAGCAGGCAGTGGTGACGGCCACTTGGGTGGACCTGACGGTGGGAACGCCTTCCAGGGCGGGGCAGATGGCGGAGAGGGCCACCTGGGCTCACCAGTCAGCGTGGTCGACCTTCAGGGCCGAGCAGGCTGCGACAACGCCCTCTTGAGCTGAACAGGCCGAAATGGCGCCCTCTGGGACCACACAGACTGTGAACAGTGGCGGATCCGGCCACTCGAAGTCCAAATCGCAGACCTCCATCTTTGAACACGGCTCCTCGTACCGTGGAACGGGAGTAAGACTCATAACATCAGACTATAAACCGCGAGGACCTCCTGCAGCTCGACTGGCTGCGTGACCGGGACAGACTGGACTTGACACGGCTCCTCGTACTGTGATTCAGGAGTGGGACCCGTAACATGCGGACTATGCACCGTGAGGACCTTCAACTGCTTGTCGGGCTGTAAAACCGGGACCAACTGTGCCTTATACGGCTTGACACACCGTGAAACGGGGCTATGACCCGTTATTAGCGGGTTAGAGACCGCAGGTACTGAAGACAGCTCACCTGGCTGCATCACCGGAAAGCGACTGGGTGTGGAATTGCTCTCCTGATTTCAATGGTTTAGGTTGAAATGGCTTGCCATATTCCTTGCGAGTGCAGAGAAAATGTGGAACAGTGGGGGTTTGGCCTGACTGCATGGGGTCTGGATGCAGCAGGCTGGGTAGATCCTCCCACATATCATGATCAGCGTCTCTCTTGTGCCACGTCTCGCGATTGGTGGCCATTTTGTGTGGGAGCGGGGGTCGCCGAACGACGAGGTGGGAACCGAGCAAAGTAGAAACAGAAACCTGAGTATAATCCTGCCTGCAAGGCAAACAAAAGTCTGTGGTGTTGCGTCGATCTAAACAATCAGGGAGCGAGGAGTCATTCGGATTCAAATGCAGATTGTTTGTTTACAAGTCATACAGGAAGGGTCGATCACCAGCATAAAAGCGTTACAGGAGGTATAGGCAGAAGAAAATAGTCAGGGTCCGTACGTGGGTCGAAACAAACAGTAAACAGAGTCCAAGAGGAGAAGCAAAAGGCGAAAATCCAAACGAGAGCAGAGGTCGGCAACAATAAATCCAAACAAAGTAACAAGAACCAAGAACACGGGTGAAAACGCAAGACAGATCGACAGTGTTAATGGACCGTGGCAACACACAAACACGTCCGGGTTATCTACACATAAAACTAGGTCAGAGGGTGGAGCCAACAATGAAACACCATGACAACAAACAAGGGGGGTGGAGACATGAGTGGGAGCCGTGACAACATATGAGATGAGAGGTGACAAGAGTACATTGAAAGAAGTCCATGAATGAAAACAGACACAAAACATACACACTCAGTTATCAGGGAGTTGGATTGCTATCAGCAGGCTGGCACATCCAGCTGATCATGACAAAAGCACATTTAAAACTTTGGAATCAGTGTTTTTGTATTATTTTCCATTATAGCATTTTGAATTATGTTTTATTTTTTATTTTGTTCGTTTTCATTTTAGTTTGTTTTTGATGTGATTTTGATGTGTGCTTTTGTAATTTTTATTAGTTTTTGTTTACATATAATTTATTTATTAAAATTTAGTCAGTTTAGTACTTCAGTTTTCACTTTAGTATTTCACTTTTTTATTATTATATCATATTTAGTTTTTAAATAATAAAAATTAACAACAATACTGCTTTGAATGTGGTTTGAATAATCAGATCACAAAAATATTTTGGACCATGTTTACACATTTCTTCAGTACAGTCGAAACGATCAGATCACTTAAAACAGATCTTAAAGCATGTTAACAATTGTTTAAGTAATTTTAGACATCCAAGATAAATTGTCTCTTGTGCTAAGATCAACTTCTGAGAATGAAAATGTTCCTCTGGGGCAGGTTTGGATGTTCTCTGATGAGCTTCAGTCTCCAGGTTCAGTGTCAAGTAGGTTAAATTGCTCTGATCTTAGAATCTAACACATCGTAAGCCGCTAAGAACCACCTCTGAGGCCGTAGTAAAGCAAACTGGCACAGAGAAAGGGTGAGAGCGAAAAACACACAGAAACGTTTCATCTGCAGAGGACACGGGGTCTCAAGCATCGTGAAGCACATGTTCATTAGTGCTATTTTTTTTTTGTCTCTCTTTCTCTCTGGAATTGAGTATGTCTCAGTAAGGCCCATTAAAAACAGGCTAATGGTTATTACTCTGCTCCCCCATTATCAGCCGACGTTCATTTTTTTGTTTATCTTGGTCCACTGTATTGAGTACATGTTCTATGGAAATGCACCAGATTAAATTGCTAATTCATTCCTCATAATTCTTTGGCGAGCGTTAAATTGCTTTTAGAATAATAATAGGGCTTGTGTGTTGCACTCTTTGCTAGAATCTTTGTAATTTTTCATTTCCACAGAGGTACCGCTTCTGTCGAGCATCTTCTGGGGCCCAGACACACTGCTGCGTTCGGTGTATCGAGAGAGTTTGTTTGTTATAAAGTCTAGAGACATTTGAGTTCCTGAGGGTTTTTTTAGAATATGACTATATTATGATCCTTTTGAGAACCTGACGTCGTTTGAACCACATTAGTTCAACAACATATGGCCACTGTTAATGACACCACACAAGGAATAACTTATGCTATTTAACTGATTAGAGATCTCCAAAATGCTGCTGTATTGAACATGTCACACATTGACTACTTTATTTTTTTTTTCACTGTCATTTTGCTTTATATGATCTTTGAATCATTGCGGGTCCCTTCTTACGTCAGACTCCAGGGTTCCCTTAGCCATTTATGTACATGGACTCTTTTCAAAAACAGCATTTAGAATGGACATGCGAAAATACATAATTAAAACAAATTTTATGTTTAGATAGAATAAAGATAGTAATGCATGTTAGTTTGCTTCTTGTGCCCAAGAGCATATTTATTAAAGCTCATATACCTTACTAACAAGAACCTATGCTCCTAACCACAGGTCCAAAGCTGTAGTTCTAACCACGTACGTTGATTGCGAATGTTTGTTTGAACTATGCTTTCGGGGAAAAACACTGAATCATTGAACTGTGCTGGTAACGATGGAACTTGCGACCATAGTAAGCTAACCATGCTTTTGGGAAACGCACCCCAGGGTGTTTACCTGCCTCCAGCCTCTCTATTTGGAAAATAAATGTATAAAGTTTTACATTGTTGTGTTATTTAGTTAATAAAACAATTTTTTAAGTACCCCTATTAGGCCATTTCCAGTATTGCCAGTGTGTAATGTAGCTGAATGTGAACTTAAACGATCTGCCAAGTTGTAAATCCGAAAGTGCATGATAAATAAAGTTATTGTCTTCCAAAATAAAGAATCGACTCTTTACAGCCTAAAACAAGCAGTTAGTAAGTCGAATCCTATTTCCGTGACAGCTATGTGTCATGTTCTATTTTGCTCAGCCGCGAATAAATTGACTCCACTCACAAAAACATTATTGTACTTATGACTGCTGTACACGGTAGAGCAATCAAAACAGACTGGGCCATCTGACCAATCCAAGCAGAGTTCTCACAGAAAGGAGGGATTTAGAAAGACTTTAGAACTGCTTCAAACCAAACTAAGGAAGTGATATTTTCAGCTTACATGTATGTAAACCTATTTAATGAGACTCCCAAAACAATATTAGGAGGTTTAAAATGATATCATGATGAAATCATAATAGGGGCACTTTAATGTTACCTAAATCATAGCTTTTTATTAAAAATATGTTATTTACATTTTTGGTATAGTTGTTGATCTATTTTTAATTTTTTCTAGTATTTATTTGATTTATTAACATATTATTATTCAAATATTTTTTTAGTTTTTAAAAAATATTTTTCTTAAATAATTTTCCGTAAATGTCCTTAATATTTTTTAGGCAATGACTATTAGGATACATAGGATAATAATAATAAAGTATAATTTTAAGTGTAACGAGCGGTGATGACGCGTGGCCTCGCTTTCAGCAATACAGAGAGCACGGAGACAGAAGTTCACTCACAATGAAAACCAGGATACATGGAAGGCTGACGAAGGTGCTGAGACCGACGCTGACAAAACACGAACATACATTTCACGACTGACACTGAACGCTAGGCACAGCGTGATTTAAATACAAGGACTAATCAAAGACAAAACACAAGACACCTCGTAAGCATGGTTAGCACCGGGTGAAACACTAATGAACAGGGCGGGGTTACAAATGAGCAGAACAGAATGAAAACAAACACACAGAAGGCACATGGCACATGATCACATGTGTTTATGGCGATTTGTGCATGTATACATGGGCACATTAATACTCTCAGTGGGACCTGGTCAGAGAGATGTGGCCTTCTCTCAAAGCAGGTTTAGCCAGGAATCTGCTCCCCCTTCCCTTTGCTCTGAGATGAAAGATTGATTGGCAGATGAAGAGCCTGGCCTCACATCATGCTAAGCTCTGACTTTTGGTGGCAGATGCGTTAGCTTTTCCCTCAGCTTTCTCCCTCCCAGGGTGCACCAGCCGAGCAAGTCCCCATATCAAATATTAAGCTGAGCACATTTCAAAATTCATTGTTTCATTTCGAGTTCACGCTATCTCGACTTTACGGTATAGTAAACGTTCTCATTTGGGCCAACTTGGGCTGGTTGGTGAAAATCGCTCAGAAATTGGGTATCGGTTTGATGTGAGATAAGAGGCAGTGATAATCATGTCCCAGTGCCCATGGCATCTCTCAAATCATGAGGGAGGTGGTTTTGTGTCCGGTTGCTTAGAAACAGTGGGCTGAGAAAATGAGTTGCCGTTGTAACATTGAGGCTGAAAAGATTGGCAAGACCGCCGAACGCATTCAGCCATTCAGTGAGATTGCTACTGTGAGAATGACATTATTTAGCTGACTTTCTGCTTACGTACTTGAGTTTGTGGCTTTGTATTTCTACAGAACACACACAGAAAAGAGAGGTGGGTCTTCACATATATGATTTCTTAGAATATAATTAAATACCCACTACATTGGATGTCCTACTATGCACCAGTTTGCAAGCAAGAAAAAGAAACAGAAGAAGGGTTACACTTTATTTTGATAGTCCACTTTAAACGTTCTATGAGTAACTTTGTAATTACATGTCAATTAATTATCATTCATTTGCAATTATATGTCTACTAACTCTCAGTAAGTACAGTTTAGGTAAGTAAGGTTTACAGTTAGTAGAATAAGTTGACATACTTGCAAAGTTTCTGATAGTTAATATGTTATGGATCCATCAAAATAAAGTGTTAGAAGTTATTAAGCAGACAGTCTACTTACTGACTAGATAACATGTAGTTGAAAAGTTACTTACTGTTAGCAGAATGTTTAAAGTGGACTATCAAAACGACATGTTACCAAAACAAGAGACATTTTTGTAAACTGCTGCTTGTAACTGAAATCATTTACTAAATCAGTCAATTAATAAAGAAGACACTGAATCATTTGCTCAACCTATTAATTTAAAAACTAATTCATTTAGCATCAAAATCATTGAACTGTTATTTCGTTTAAAACCACTGCAACATAATCATATATTCACTGAAATCATACTTTTTTGTTTGTTTGTTTTGTGTTTTTTTTAATAAGTGCCCTTACGTAGAACCTGATTTTGCTGAGTTCGACGTGTCCCTGGGTCATCATTTTTTGTGCACATTGTGCACTCTTGCAAAATAATTTAAAATTGGTTACTTGTTTACTATCTATACGTAAGATAAATGATGTTTTATTTCTCTGTGTAAACATAAAAAAAATTATAATAAAGCAAAGATAACCAGATAGGGGCTCTCTGTATTACCTCTTTATTTCAGATGTCCGGTACACACCACTGCTATCAGTATCATGTCTTCAATCATCAGAGGTGTTGTGGTTACTCAGCGAGATTGCACGCCTGTCACGTAGTATTGCCTGCTTATAAATTTAAGTAAGTGAATAACAGCGTGTGAGTGAGGGTGCTGTGTGTGTGTCTCACCCGGTGGCCTGGAAAAGCATTTTCACTCCAGTGAATCCGTCGTGACAACAGGTATTAGGGTATGATTTGCCACTGAGCTTAATGGAGCTTAAAGAAAGTGGCCCTGAGCTTTTCCTCTGTCTGTCCCTCCCATCACATCACGAGAGGTTCGTGAAGGCTGGTGTCACCTTGGTATCAATGACCTGCCACTTTGCATGGAGGATTTAGGACTGTGTGGAGCTGAGGTAATGCCTCGCAAACACAAGTCCAGCACAAGTTCTCTGTTGAGAACTATTTCAACTAGTCTCATACTATTTTTTTGTGTACCGTGGTCTTCTTTAGGTCACAGATCATGAGCAGGTATGGTAGTTGGAGTTAGGAGAACAAGAAAGAAGGTACACTGGATTAGAGTAAGGTCACCAGAGAAAGAGGTCATAATTACAAAGACAGACAACAGGATTTCAGGTGCAAACCCTCTTAAAAGGGATTTATGATACAATCTTCGATCAGAACTTGCAAGAAAATTTTTTTGCACATATTTTAGTGTTAGGTTGTTATTTGCATTAACGCGAGACTTATCGCATTAATCTTTTCACAAAGTTGTGTTGGGAATTGTTGCGTTTAATTTTGATAATTAAAGCATATGTAACCGAGTGCAGAAATTAACGCGAGTAACCTTACCTGATATTAATAGTCAGTCTTAACAGTTTACATGATTTGGCTCTTTATTTGTATTTATCATTTCTTTTATATGTCAAAATATATTCAACGTGAGTGTGGTGAGAACGTCTATGGCATATTGCGTTGGCCTAACACACAAGGAAACTGTCACGAAACACAAAACAAAAGCTCCAAGTGCAGTTAAAGTTTTTTAATAAAGCTCCAAACAAACCAAGATCCATTCATGGAAGAGTCAAGGACATAGGGTTACATAACTCAACAGCAACGAAAATCAAACTGAGCAGAGAATATATGTGGTAAGGCTAATGAAATAAATTACAGACAGGTGAAAGTGATCAGACAATGAGACAGAAGTGCACAAAGGTATGGGAAACGCATTCCAAACCACACAAACAAAACTATTTAAAAAAAAAAAAAAAAAAAAAAAAAAGGCCCCTAGGGTGG
>JAUMHI010000058.1:16519897-16545453 GCA_032359435.1 Enteromius unitaeniatus | reverse complement strand
CTTCTCTTCTCTTCTCTTCTCTTCTCTTCTCTTCTCTTCTCTTCTCTTCTCTTCTCTTCTCTTCTCTTCTCTTCTCTAATGAGAAGGCCGGAGGCTTATGCCGGAGGCCAGTATAGACCAACAGACATGTCATGGCAACTGTGCAACTTTGGACTAACAAGCTGTACGCTTGTCACAGACAAACCCACCTGAAGTGAACTGCGGTAAGCCGAGCAGCATTCATGAGTGTGTGTGTGTGTTTGTGTGGATGTGTGTGTGTGGGTCGAGCTGAGCTCTGAGTGTCACCTGATGTTTCACATTAAGGCCACACATAAACACAAGCCCTCAACCCTCTGTCCAAACTGTCACATGGCAATCTGAGAGCAATCAGACCCGGTGAAGGCCACATGTTCTCCTTGAGCCCCAGCGCTGCGCTTGTCTTCCTGTTGCAGGTACACGCTGACAGCCACAAACGCTGCCTGATTAGCCAGCTTCCTCCAGGTTTTTCTTTTTTTTTTTACCTCAGGGCTAAATAAAGGCAGTCCTTGGAAATAATTACTCACAATGAGTGAGGTGCCAGCAAGAAGCTTTAATATCTCTGTCCTTCACTATCGTGTTTTTCCACTAACACTCACACAGGTCCTCTGCCATTTAATCTCATTGGCCTTAATGGAACTCTTCGGAAACGTCAATCAAGTGAGTTGCTGGGTACCGGGAGTCAGCTGAAGATGGCTTTGCAGTGCAGGGACGTAAAGAAGGGGGAGAATTGTTATTGTTTGTTTACTTTCCAATGGCATGCATTTGGATGGATTTATTCAGTGAGCTGACCACAGGCTAGAGGTGATTTACTTGGATTATTCCCAGACTCCCTCATCGGAACTCTGACTGACAAACAGGGAGAGAAGTCAAATTTAATACTACTTAAGCCAGGTTGTCTTATGAACCTGAACTCCCCCCCCCCTGTCCTTTTGGGCTTACAGTACAGTAATATAGTACCAGTGAGTGTGCTACAGCAGAAAGCTTAAAAACTTATCACAAAACTAACTCAACCTTGCTCTCAGGATAGCTTTTTGGAGATTTCTCTCTGAGGATTCTTTGTGTTTCCTGGGTTCATAGGTTTACAGATGTTGGCTATTTTCTTTCAGTCACATGTGGTCGACATGGGTTCTGACACATGAGTTCACCCTAAAATGAAAATACTATCATAATTGTCATACAGCAAGAGATTATGTATATTTTGATTATGAAGTTACTTTATTTATATGCCATATACACTGCTGTTCTAAAATATGGGTTCAATAAGGTCTTTATAAGTGTTACTGTTTTTGATGTCTTTTAAATACGCCCAGGATATATTTATTTAATCAAAAATGAACAGTAAAAACAGTAGTATTTTGAAATATTATTACAGCTTAAAATGATTTCTATGATTTTAAAATGTTTTCTATTTTAAAATGCAATTAATTCCTCTCAAGACAAAGCAAAATTTTCAACTGCTATTGTTACAATCTTCAGTGTCACATTATCCTGCAGAAATATGTTTTTCATTATTTTTTATGGAAAAAAAACAGAATTTATAAAACCAAAATATAAAACATTATAAATGCCTATACTGTCCTTGTTGGCCAGTTTAACATGTCCTTCATAAGTGAAAGTACTAATGTTTTTAAAAATATTTTTGTTTTAATGACTAATAACATGCACAATGAGCAAATAATGTCAGCATCTTAATATTTGAGTGAACTTTTCCATTTGAAGAAGCTAACTGGCTTTTTTCTGCCAGTCATTTCTTTGTCTGTCTCCCTATTTCTTAATCTAACCTTAAAATTGCACTACTTCAACCAAAATCACAACCAAACCCCCCCAAAAAACATGATAATTTTACACCTGTGTCTTAAACCATATCTTTCAACTGCAGCTTTTAACCTAGGGTCATTCATAAATTCTCATTATAAGATGAGTTATTCACTGTGTTTTGCATCTCTACAGGCATCACCACTTTAATTTTGCTTCACAGCAATATTAAAACTCAGAGTTGATATCTATGTTTGTATTTGCTGCTTTGTGTTTGTACAAGGTTATACCTTGTTATTGGTGTTCCTGCATTAATGTGCTTTTATTGCAGTGGCCTCTTTGTTTTCTGCAGCCCTCTCTGTACTGCAAACTTTTTTTTGGTTGTTTTTTTGTTTTTTCATCTTTTAAACAATAATATAATAAAGGGAGGATGTGGACTCACGAATAACAGAGAAATAGAGGGAACAAAACCTATAGAGCATACAAATTCCTCATTGATGGTGTTTGAAAATAGTCAGGTGCTCCATTTTTGTTGCAGATGCGAAGAGGAGACGATGGCGCCCTAAAAAAGGGGCAGAGAGCACGTGTCTGCTTGTGAAGTGCGAGAGGAGCGAGTGAGTCACACAAAAGCTTGTTTGTGAATGTCGCAGCAACAATGCGGCCACACTGAGTGTATTCAAGCATACAGGGATGCACAGAGACAGCTTGTTTGCGAACCGAAAATGAGACTATACCCACATTCTGCGAACACCAAACCCTACACGACTCCAGGCTCTCTGCGATGCTTTGTTAAACCCACATAGTCATGAGGTTTTATAATTAGCCCGTTCCTCCAAGACAAAAAGCGAGCCATTCTTGTTTTTGCCCCCGACCTTTGAGGTGTTTTTTAGGTTGTTGTTGTCATAGCACTTGTCAGGAGTTTTTTTTTCCCCTGTGCTGTTGCATTTCAGACTGACATGAAAACAAATGAAGGACATTTTCTCCAAAACAGTGGCTAATGTAGCTCTTCTTTTTAGAGCTTTGAGAAGGGTCCATTTCTGTTATCTAGGTTACATGAAAGCATGTCCTCTTCATTCATTAGTTCATAATAACATCAGTCCTCATATTGTAAATATCATAAAGTCAGCTCTTAATAAAAACTGGTGTTATGTTCATTAATCTGTCTATACAGCATTATTAAAAAAACAAAACAAAGAAAGATATTTCCCCCACTTAGTCATTGATGCAAATGCTACTCAAATATGTCTATTATTTTGAATAAGGCATGAATGCATTTTTATACACCTCGGATAATTGTCACATATTTCCAACAATAATGAAAATTCTTAATTTTTCTAAGTGATGCATCAGTCTGAGTCTGAGCCAGTGATGGGAACTTCCTGGGATTTGCCACAGGTACAACAGATGATCATTTGTCTCAGATGATACACTCTGTCACAAATGGTTAAGCATTAACTGGTTTCAAGGGGGCTTCTAAATGGAGCGGACAGAATTAGAAGGTGCTTTCATTGATTGCAATCAGAGGGGCTTGGGGGGAGATTGCTGGCACTCTAAGTGGAGGAGACACTGTGGAGAA
Organism: Enteromius unitaeniatus; assembly: GCA_032359435.1. Classification (NCBI taxonomy): domain Eukaryota; kingdom Metazoa; phylum Chordata; class Actinopteri; order Cypriniformes; family Cyprinidae; genus Enteromius; species Enteromius unitaeniatus. The sequence continues at coordinate 16,542,104 of JAUMHI010000058.1, read as the reverse complement.
ATGGTTTGGAGGTTCAGGGAGGGTAAGGCGCTGTACTGAGAACAGCGTGCGTGTGGCACAGAGAGAAAAACAACACTGATTATCCATAAGACGTGAGGCAGGGCGCTGATGGCAGAGCTGCCGGAGGCCTGATTGAGTGATTTACATGGCTGGCGGCCAGAGAGATGGAGGTGCATGCTGGGTACAGGTGGCACATTTAGAGTTTAAAATGTGCGTGGATCAGCACAGCAACCTCTTCTGGCCATCGATGGAACTGGAAGCCGGTTTGTTGGTCTCCTAATCTGATTGAGTTTGTTGATTTGCTTTAGGATGGAAAACTGTTAAACATCGGCTTGGCCAGACTTGGACACCATTTGCAATACAATACAATAGAATCTGGATTATTTGAAGATATTTGAAAATCTGGAATTTGACAGTACTGAGAAAATAAAGGTTTTACTTGCAAACTTTTGAATCAAAGTGTATGTATCATTTAATGAAATGTAGTCCAAAAACTTTTTATATACAAAGAAATCAGAAGCGTTTTTGAAATTGTCTGAAATTGAATTGTCTAAATACGTTTTAGGGATTACTACCGACAAATAGGATCTCAGTAGAACAAGATTCAAACCTCTCACTGTGAAAGCGAGAAATATTGCAACAGCTCATACAAGTGTATGAGGATAAGGGGCTCTGCTCTCCTAATGCTAAATTCCAGAAATGCTCCTGGTTTGGTCCAAAGTGATGCTGATTGGAGTGAAAGGAAAGCTGCTGTCACAGGCAGAGGTCTGGAGTGTAAATCTGTTGAGAGGAGCTGAGAGATAAGGACACATGCATTAGGACAAGACAGGCTGTCCCTCCATTGGGGGGGATGGAGACAGAGAGTGATGTTCAACCATGGGAGATTGATGAGCTGTCTCTACTCTAGCAATTGCATAGGTCACAGGAGAAGAACAGTGTCATTCTTTCTCTCTCTCTTGGTTTCTAACGCTCTTTCTCTATCATGCTTCATTCTATCTGTTCAACTAAGCATTACCTTTCACACAAACATATCTACCTGTCAGTCCAAGTCTTCAACGAGCACAAAGGTCTCCTTAATATACAGTATAATCTGTTTAATGTAGAGCAAATAATCTTCTGCATAATTTCTGGATAGAAAAATAACAATTTCAAATATATATCTCAGACATTTCGCTGTCTTCCATTGACCAGACAAACAAAGCATTTTGGCCCAAACTTGGACAATTTTTGGACTCAGTGTTTCCGAGTTTAACTGGTTTATGCTGTAATTACACAATCTATATATTGCATGTATATAAATAAATAAATAAATAAATAAATATATATATATATTTATATTTCCAGGTATTATAGAACCCTAAATCTTATAAGTACTACAAAGCTGCAGCATTTACAGATTTTGAGAGACTGACCTACAAACGGATGAGTTATTATTGTCTCTGAATATTTAACAGCATTTTAATATCAAAAGATTACACGCTTCAGCTTTGAAGGTGCTATGAGCAATTTCAAATGTTTTTCTAACTTCAGATCCCAATGTTTCAAACCTGTTTTCAAAGCATTGCTAAGATACAAAAGTCTGCAATGATTGCCAGTTTTCCTCTGGGAAGGTAGGTTATTAAAATATTTTTTTATAGACATGCACATATACAGGTTGAATTTCATCTGATAGTATTTTTTTATTTATTAGTGCTAATAATTTACTGTCACTTCTAAATGCATTCTTTAGCACATCTCAAAATGAACATAATTTTTTTATAATGTTAATTATAATGCTGTACTGGCTGACATTATAGTATTTAAAATAAATGGTTGATTGTTTCATTTTATTTATTGTTTTTTAGACAAAATAGTTTTAAAAAATCTGCTATTATCAGTTTAATACCAGTTTAGCTGTTTTAATACAGGGTCATTTTAATTACCTGTGGATTGCACATAATTATTGAGAACCTTTCAAAAAAATGAGGCCCCTGTAAGGTAAAAGTGTAGAAAGTTGTAACGAGCACACGTTTCCACAAGAGAGAAGAATGCAGATGCAGTAATGATGGGATGAAGCCCGAGGAGGAAAAGAAGGCAGGAGATGGATTTGGAAACGACAGAGAAGTGCTGGTAGGAGGACGATGTGACAGTGAGAAGCAGCTCTGCAGACTCTGATTTAAGATGTTATCACTGGAGTTGCGGGGATGGGCCCGGGGACCGTCCCACACGCCTGCCTTTCTGTCAGCGAGCATATGAGGAACCAGTCAGCAATCTGATACACCAGACAGGAGAACAGAGACCGATTCTGTGCACACAGAGAAGAGATGGACGAGCAGGGCTACTCTCGCTGTTGAATAATTCTTTCTCTGTCTGTGATACAACAGGGGTGGAGGCAAAAGAAATCCACCTGGCATTCATTTGACTGTCAGTTCTCAGATTAAAGAGAGAGCGCACTAGGGGTGGAAAGAGGAGAGAGAGTGAGAGGGAGAGAGTACAGATGGAAATGAGAAGGAAACAAGCCAGCGATGGCGAGAGAGAGAATTCCTGTCAGTTCTGGTGACCTTTGACGGAGAAACTCAAGGTTTGCGAGATTGCCGTCTTTCCCTCTCCATTCCTGTCACTTTTTCCACAGAGAGGCATGCCAAAATATGATGAAAGACTGGCGTGAGTGGCTGTGACACGACATTCGACACCGTCAACTCGAAACCCATTCTGCTGTCACACGCACACACTGCCTCTTGGGGTAAATTGCTGTAATTTGTGTTATGCTTCTCAAAGAGAGGTGGTGAGGAGGAGGCGGGCTGCTGCGGGGGCTTTCATGCTTAAACAAGTCTATTTGACTTTAGAGAAATGTGCAGGTGATTGCTTTAATCCATTTAAAGTGTGCACACATCTTTCAGCTGTAGCATCGCAGCATTCAGGTGGTTCTTTCTCCCCAAATCAAGCTAAGACATTTCAAATAGGGAAATTGAGGTAGTATTAACATATTTCTGAGAGGTTATGTCACGTCATACCTCGTATATACAGTATTCCGTATTGTGGGAATGATTACGGTAGAGGTATGACAAGGTGAGGCATATGCTGAGCTGATGGGAATGAGGATAAATATTCCCATGTGTGGATCTCTTGTTTTTCCACCTTGCCTCATCTTTGGCATGGCGCTCATTCATCACAATTGACAAAGGTTGAGCGCACATCTGAGCGCAATATGGACACGTGCACAGCACTGTTCCATCATATGAGTCTCAAGATACATTAAAGGGGTTGCTAGTTCACACAAAAGTCAGAATCTGGTCATTGTTTACTCTTCCTTGTATCACTTCTAACCCATATGAGCTATTCACTCTTATAATGTTGCTAAAGAATATATGGTGGTATATTTGGTAACAAAATGTTGTTGCAAGAAGAATATAGCATATGAACCTTATTATGTTTGGTCTCTCAGTATCATCTCATTGAGAGTTTATGATATTTTACCTATTCAAAGCAAGGTGATTTAAAGGAATAGTTCACCCAAAAATGTAAATTCTGTCATCATTTACTCACTCTCGAGTAGTTCCAAACCTGTATGAATATATACAGGAATTTATACAAGATATTGTGATAAGTTTGTAACCAGGCTGTTTTGGGTCATCATTTACTTTTTTATAGTATTTTTTATTGTACTGTGGAAGTCAATGGTGACCCAAAACAGCCTGGTTATAAACTTTTTTTTGTGTTTGGCAGAACGAAGAAATTCATTACAGGTTTGGTGACAGATATTTCATTTTTGGGTGAACTATTCCTTTAAGTGTTTTCATTTTGTAAAATAGACATAGCATTTTTATAATGCTCTATGTATCTGATTCAAATGTATCTGAATAAACGATTCCCAAAAAGATTTAGCCTATAAGAGTAAAATATTCTCCAATGCTTCTTCTTTTGAGTTCAACAGAACAAAGAAAACAATAAAGATTTGGAACAACATAACAGTAAATAATGACAGAATAGTGTATGTAAATGTGCTTTCAATGAAGAAAAGCCTGACAAGTTTATATTTCTGCAGCATCAATTAACTGAAAATGACTTTTTGCCCATTTACAGATGCCCAGTGTACGATTGCAGATCCACACAGAGCTGAGGGATGTAATGAATCCCCCACTACAGAGTCCATAATAATAGCTCTCATATCAGTAAATTTCATTTCCATTTGAAAAGCGTTTCGATTTGAAAAACCCTGTTACAAAAGAAAGACTGGAATCAGGCCCATCCTATTAATCTCCGTACCTTGACAATATAGACAATGCATGCAGTATGTGCCCATTATGCATTTCTATGATGGAACATCACAGAATACCCGGCACTTGCAGACTAGCGCTAATTATCAAACTGAAAAGGAATGAAAAGGAAAAACGAAATGTGGTTTAATAGGAAAATAATTATGATCAGCAGTGCAATCGCGAACTGACCTCATGCCAAAAAAAAAAAAAAAAACTATTTTGCAACACAAAACGGTTCCATTTATTAACATACGAATAAAATATTCTCTAGCCCGGTTCTAGGATGTTTGATGTCACTGGCTGTTTGTTTTGATCTCACCTATCTGTGTGTGTTCATTGTGCCTTAAACAGAATCCATCAGCCAGATGACACTGAGTGAAGTGTGATATAGTAATGGATTCTACCAGCAAGGCTGCTGAAGCTAACCAACCAAACACTGATCCCCTGTCTTTCAGAGGCATATGCCGCCCAAAGAAGGCAAAATGCTGTAACTGCCAACACTGAAGTAAGAGAACTGGCTTTAAAGTTTTTTGATTACATTTTGAGTGATTTGATATCAAATTTCACACTCCATTATCTTTGGATCTGAGAATAGTTGAGCTAAACCTGTCTATCGCACGACAGATTATACTCTAAAAGACCTGCTGTGGCCAGTTTCATTAATTTTATATATAGTTTGTAAAACTGCATGACCATATAAATTTGATAAGACTGGTCATAACTTTTTAAATCCTTTACATAAAACATAAAATGGCCTTATATGAATCCAAAAAGTAAAGACCCCCCTGACTAACTGTGAGCTGATCATGCAGGTTCTTAAGACATAGCAGTGTTTATGCAACAGCTGTGATTTCATCATAATTCACTTGTGGAAAATGTGTTTGCAGTGCTTTGCCTTTTGTAGGGCAGTGAGTTACCCAGCATGCACTTGACAAAGGTTGTGTTTTGCACATCTTTGGGTGAAGGAGGACACTAGGAGGAAAATTTTCTCAGATAAAATAAAAAGTACATGCCAATACAGTTCTGGGAAATTTTGTATGAATTAGGCATTACTCTGTTACTTGTTGCAATCCAGTCCATTGATTTCTGTTGACTGAAATACACTGGTATGTGCTATAATAGGCCTATATACATTACTTTAAAATAATGTGCTCTTTATTTTCAAAACTTACAGCATGTATACATAAGTTTTATGCATGGATATGTGTGATATATTGGTAAGTAATATATTGGTAAGATTTCTGAAATGTTTTTCAAAGAAAGTCTATCAAGGTTGCACATTCTAAACCCGGTAAAGTTGAATTTACTTTGAAAACGCAAAGAAAACTTATAAGTAATATTTACTGGAAAATTTGACGTAATCATTACTTAAATATAACAGTGATTTTAACAACCATTTTAAGTTGAATTTACTTAATGTTTTTAATTAGTCTAATTACTCCATTGCTCTAATTGCATTAAACTACTGATTGCCTTAAAAAAAAACTAAGTAAAGTGAAATAGAAACAATATGTTGTACTGACAAATGCTTAGTATAGCTTACTTAAATGAGTTATAGTTGCTAAAAAAGAACTGTAAAGTGTACTTGATCCTTTTATTTGGGTTTACTCACTGACCCCCAGAGTGCATTGCAGCAGAATAAATTATATAATTACTTTGTTTTACAGTTGTTGTTTTTATTTGCAAATTTAATGTGTGGTCTTGTGTCAGTTGTAGCACAACAATAAAAGCAAATAGTTTTTTTTTTCAAACCAAATAACTCTGATTTCCTGTTGAATCAGTGCATTAATAGGAAGATAATTATAAGAATATATAAAAAGTGTCTAACCAAAGGGAACGCTAATCACTCTAATGGTAAGAAAAGAAAAAAAAGAAAGAAAAACTAAAACATTTTAGGAAACTCTTATGTGGCATATATGTGATGTTCAGTTTGACTTTGTTAAACAAGTGAATTCAACTGGTGAAATATAACAGACATGGGAAAAATTTTCTTCTTTCTCTGTTGTTGTGTTGTGCGTTAGCAACAAATTAGAGCACGGCTGCCTCTCACTGCTTTATTAGTGTCATTGGTTTCTTTGTGGCTACTTGAATATTTAAATAAGTGTCACTTAAAGCAAGCAAGTAAATTGTTTTATTTGCCTTGAAAGTTGCTGCAACTTGGTAAAACCTAGTAAGTGATAACAACTAAGTACAGCTCACCATATCTAAGTAAGGTGAACTGTTCGGTTTTACAGTGATTTGTTTGAGTGGAAATTAAGACAACGGTTATACTGTGAAATATTATTGCAATTTAAAATTACTTTTTTCCATCTGAATATGTTATAAAATGTAATTTATTCCTATGTTGACACAGCTGAATTTTCAGCACCATTTTAACCAGTGTTACAAAAAACAACTACATTTTGTGGAAATTGTGCTACCTTTTCTCAGGATTTTTCCTTTTTCAGAATAAAATTACTAGTCTCTTTCAAAATCCTTCCTGATCCCAAACTTTTAAAAGTCTGAAATTATTCAAAAGCCTTTTTAAAATGCATCCCTGCACACCTTACTCATTTGGTGACTGGCGAAAGCTGCATATTTATTTAAATTTAGTAGGAGGGTTTATACCTCTAGCCCAACCCTTTTCACTGCTTTGATTGGCTATCATTTTGAAGGCGGGACCTCGGGTACCACATGGAGATGCTGTGTATCGGTGGATGCGGGAATGAGCGAGAGTATGGTTGAATGATGCCGGTCGAGGAGCTACACACAAAAAACATTTCAAATCTTGTATCGAAACTTTAAGTGCAGATAGTGTGCAAATAGTTGATTTATCTTATTAATTAGTGGTTTGGGCTGCATTTGTAGCATGTTATTAATGCACAAAGGATAAAAGTCAGATTTTAAGGACAGAGATTGGTGGAATAATGAGGGCGCATTTAAGGAATTCGACTTTTTTCCGATTTCCTACCGCATGTTTTTTAATTCTTTTTCTTGCCTTTTCTAATGTGAATTCGGCTGTTTTTTATGGACAAATTGAGGAAGGCGCACCTACTGGAACTGTTGTCGCTGGCTTTCTTTTTCCTCTAGGAGACACATGCAAAGAACTAAACTTGGCTGGACTTAAAACAGTTTTGACAGGGGAGGACTCGTCGGATTTTTCACTTGAATATCTGGACAATGCAGGATTCGTCTTAAAAACCACCAAAACTTTTGAAAGGGAATCCAAATCGAGCTATACAGTGAGTGCGCTCCTGCCGCGCTGCAGCAAGACAGCCGAAGACGTGTCAGTTAAGATCGAGATACTTGATAAAAACAGCGATCAATGTAACGTAATAAGCGACAGGATAGAGGTTCTTGCTGATGTAAAAAGCCGAGTTAGGAAGCCAAGAACCATTTCTGAAGAAGTATCCTACACCGTTACAGTTTCAGAAGATGTGAAAGTCGGAGACGTAATCTTTACGGTACCGGACCAGAAGTTCGAGAAAAAATGGTTCGAGGTGGTTTCGGACGGACACTCTCCGGTCCAGATAGAAAGAGACTCCGGACGCGTGTACTTAGCGTATCGTTTGATGTCAACAGCCGAGGTCATGGTCAAAATCCACAACATGAGAGGTATTTTAAATTCCTTTTTAATTTCACAGTTTTATGTTTTAAAGGGATAGTTCCCACCAGTGCAAATTCTGCCTCAAAAGCTGTACTGACTTTCTTTCTCCTTTATATAGCACGGAATGAAGTGACTAGAAACTAACAGCCTCAGTCACCATTTACTTTCACTGCATCTTTTTCCGTACAATGTAAGCAAATGGTGACTGACTCTCCCTAGCGTTTCTGTTTGTGTTCTGCAGATGAAATGATGTCTGTTGAAGACAGAATTTGCATTTTTGCTGAGCTACTCAAGTTCTCGTATTAATCTGCTGTTAAGATTTGAAAACTGGGGGCTAATCATCTCAGACCATCGATCATTTCTATCAAGAGGCGTTACGCATTTCCATTGCGCCTCACAGTTTTACTGAAATCACAGCGCACCTTTCCGATATGTGTTAGTTTTGTGACGTTTGAGGGCATGTATTGTTAATTTTAAACTCAAGTTTTACCAGAGATTTAATGTTAGCTGGGGTGGAGATTATGCTACAATAATACCAAATACTATAATACTAAAAAAAGCATCGTCACAATGTTTTTATTTGTATTTGTATTTTTTTATGAGAGGCTGCATACGTGATGTTTAATGCAGTGTTATGTCTTCTTTTGATATAAACGACATGTATGCATTTGGCTGACATCTTTATCTGAAGCAATTGTATCCAAGATACACTTTTTATCAGTTTTTTTTGGAATCAAACCCAAGACGCTGGCATTGCAAGTGCCATGCACTACTAATTGAGCTAAAGGAACCATATAAATTCATTGAGATCATTTGTTTGGGTTGTCAAGTTTGTTTAGTTCCACTTGTGAGATGTTGGTCCTCATGGCTTTGTAATCAGGTAAACAACCGTTAGAGTGGTTATGTTTAAAGCACAATCTTCAGCACAAGATATTTTCTTTAAAAAAGGACTGAAATCATCAAATAAATGATCAAACTGGAGCAAAGGAACAATCTGTGATTGGTGCATTTCTTTTGCCAGGTAACTCAGCTTAAATTATTGTGAAACAGATACATTAGGACATGTTGACTAAACTCAAATGAGCTCACTCGGTATCATCAGGTTTCTGGGTTCAAGTGAACATAAATGTTATGGAGAAAGTCTTCTAATTATGACTGTGAGTTTAGCTTAAGTGGTTGAGGTCATGCAGGTCTGATTTCGCTAATCAGAGCTCTAAAAGCAAACCTTTATTCAACTGTTTGTTTGGGATAATTAGTGATATTTATTCACCTGGAAGTCAGCAGACAGCACATGTGGTCTCAAATACCTTCACTGGGGCAGGATGCGTAGTTGACGTTGGGGGATATAAATGTTTGTTTTTGCAAGCGAAGGTCCCCGTCCATCACCTGAATACGCCATTGGGGTTGTTTGTGACTCTGATTGAGGTCGCCTCAGTGATTGTTTGACAGAGTGAATTCGGCAAACGGATGAATATACCTCTTGACATGTTTACTGAAATTGCTCCTCTGAAATAATGGCACCATGTGTTCCCTTAAAAGAGTTATTATGTGCGTTTCTGTAAAGTAACCCAAGCAAACCTGCTAAAGAATATCTTGTCTGTTGTAATGATCTTGCATCCGCTGATTGGAGAATTACAGGATAATTTAAGTTGGGATGAGAGCTTGTCAGAAAGCTCTATCATCAGCAGTGAGCAGAACAGATGTGGCCTTTTTTAAAATTAAACAAGAGGTTTTTCCTACACTTAAGAATCTGCGTAGCGTCTGCCGAACACATGTCTGGTCTTTGGGTGGGCGATATGACCAAGCTCCTATATATATATATATATATATATATATATATATACACACACACACACACACACACAATCTTATTGCTCATATACATCATTATAAAACTATGCTGAAAAGCTATTTAAAAAAGTCTGTATTAAATAAACGTGTTGTTAAGTTTATTTTGTCAGTTCATACCGTGTATTTGAAAAATACTTCATATTCATATTCAGTGCTGTGTTGAGCGCTCTGTTAGATATGTTTTAATTTGACTGTGACTGTGTGTGATTTAAACTGGTAACTTTTTTAACTGTTTATGTAGTTTTTGATTGATTGTGTAGTTTACTAAAAAACAGTTTGTAATTAACTGCAGTGTATGTTTCTTCATCCATTTCTGTTGTTTAATGCTGTCTGGTCCGCATTTTCTATCCTAGTCTGGTCTACAAAGACCAGAACTTGTTGTCTTTTAGCCCCTCTGCCATTCCAACACAGCCCTCTCTTTAAAACACTACAACACAGTGTAGTGTCCTCTCCACTCTTCTGTGAGAATTCAGCACAATGGGAACGCAGTCCTGTTGGCAGCAGAAGAGCTTTGTATCTCATTTTCGGAGGCAGTTTGAAGGACTTTCTCTCTCCAAATTGTATGGTGAAGTCAAGCCAATGCAGGGTCTTCTGGGAGACAATTATTTTTCAATCCATTGTGAAGCCTCATGCTAACACAGTCCGTTTGAGTGCTTTTGGAACTGCACTGTTTGTTTTGTCCCGTTTATGTGTGAAGTTTGGACGAGAAAGTCCCATCTGTGTTAACAGAGTGAAGACATACTCAGACATAGTCCCTGTAGTCTTTGATACCTCTCGTAATGTTGCTTCTCCAGGTAACAATTGCACAGTTGGATAGATTTAAATCTGTTTTATGCCAGACATATTTCATTTGAGATTTTTCTTTGGTTGCAGTTGTGATCTAATCCGAATTAGCAGTTTATTTGTTCTTGTTCCCAGCAAAAACAAGATATTATCATGCACATAAAAAATTAGGGCTGTGCTCATACAATATCAGCATAGGCTATTGTGATGCTGTTTACACTGATACTTCATTTAGATACTTTAGATCTTCTTTTGATATTTTTTTGATTTTTGTATTAATCCTGGGAATCAAACCTATGACTTTGGCACTGCTAGCTCCATGCTCTAGCATTTGCCATCAGCATATCTGTTATATTATTGGCCTGTCACATTTGTATAACAGCAGTACTGGATGAGAGACACCAGTATGGTTGACTCACCCCAATGTCACTTGCCATTTCATCAAGAAGCCACTCATAGAGCAGAGAGGCTTAACAGTTTGTCCTGCACAATTAGCATTAGCATTACTATGCAGCGCACACAGTCGGGGACCGCGGGGCAGCTTTCTAATCCTCATAAAGACCATCCCTGTGGTGCCTTCATTGGCTTGGTAAACACTGATAATGGCTTGCGTGTTGTACGCATTCTCTTCTTTTCCACTCTTAAAGAATCCATACAAACATGAAAGTTTAAAATATCCTTATGAAGAACAAGTTTATCTGTCTTGAAACACTGTGTAGTCTGTTTGAAGAGACTGTCTAGTGGGTCAAAAGAGGAAGCTAGGGTGAATGATTAGATGTTCAATGCATTCAATAAAGATGATAAGTAACAGTTCGAAGTCAGTTGATGTTTACTTCCAGTTCCCCGCAAATGTACATTTTGAAAAGCATGTATTTAGATAGCCAATTACTAGAAAAAAAAAGTTAAGTATAGTTTTTAAATACATTTTTAATTTTCCAATTTTTGTGATTATCTGCATTTCTATTGCAAAATCAATATTTTAATTGTTTTGTTATATGGACATTAACAAAAAAACTCAGAATGTCAGATCAGCATAGTCCTAGTTCCTTGAAGCAAAAACTGATTTCAAGGTGCATGTACATGAGCATTTTACATATTCTTGTTTTTTTAGACTTAGAATTTAAGTCCAAATATAAGTCACTTAAAGGGTCGGTTTATAATAAGGGTAAAATGCTTAAGAATCCTCCCTTGGACCATTTGAGATAGATTAACCCACCTGACAAGTGTGGTCATCTAACTTAAAAAAAATTTATATTCAAAATCAATATTGTAATTTTAGTTTAGATATACTTTTTCCATGTATATATTTTATTGAAAGCAAGCTACTGTATTATGTAGGGTTACCGTTTGCTCTTCCATTGGTAGTCACTTCCCTGTGTCTTTTATATTGCCACAAGTTGTCAATTCTCATTGGAAAGTGAGTTCTGTTCAATATCTGACAAATCTCTGTTATTGTGAATGCAGGTTACTAACAGCTCTGCATTATTAATGAACCTCAACCATTAACTGTGGAGTTTCCATCCGGCTTCCATTGGACATTGTCACCCTCAGTCACCTCAGTCATGTCAATAAAAGCAAATCAAAAAGGAGGCAGCAAAGTGCAAGAGCATAGATTGGTGACCTTGTGTGCTTCACTGTGATATTCACAGCTCTGAGACAGTGAGGTTTAGTGGCTTCCTTTTGGCTCAGGACCCATTATATTCCAATCATGCTTCTTCTCCCTTTGAGCTCAGAAATGTAGAGTGTACTTTAGTTGTGATTAGGGACAGTTTGCCCTTTTGTCTCCCACATGCACTTGATTTGTTCTAAGGATTGCCTCTTCTGTCACACAGCAGCCAAGCTTGAGATCGGTTCACAGGCCAGTTCAGAAAGAGCCTCCTGTTAAATTCCCCAAAACCTAAAGTGGAAAATTTATAATGTGTAAATAAATGTATATTATAGTTGGAATACACTTTAGTGTAAACATTGCAGCGTGGTGTAAACAAGAGAGGGCTGTTTCCTTGGTCCTTACAAGAACTGAGCCATGAACCATCACCATTGCAAAGCACTTAACCTTAGGTTACTTCAGGGGGATTGTTTCTGTAATAAGCCCATGACAACATATTGGAACAATAAATGATAGGGTGTTGTTGTTATATGTGAGATTTACTGTAGAATGAGAAATAGGAACGTTGCAGACAGTTTTGACGGCTGCCCTGGGCAGGTGATTAGAGATGTCACTCATTAGTCATCTGAAGAGATGCTCACTTAGGCGTGCTGTCAGTTTGAGGAGGTTTGTTTATTTGTAATGGTCCATTAATTACATTTTCATTGCTTATGTACTGTACAATAAATCTACAATGACCTGCTCTAATCTCCTGCCATACACCTTTTAACTAAATATAACTCTTTAAATACTTCAGCAATCCCCTGTCTTTAGATTAGAATTCTGAAGAAAGTTGCTTTCTGCAGTCTTCTTGTTCCTGTGCCCTTCAGTGACAAGCAGAAGGAATTCAAATGCTCAAAGGCATCTCAGACCACCCGTTTCTCACCCGTTCATTTGCTTTGTACAATTAGTCCTTTACCCATCTGCTGTGGTTAGCCTAAGGACCTGACCATGATCCCCTGCTCCAGAGAGGGACTATTATAGCAATGTGCACAGGAGATTTCACCCTACGCTGAGTTATTCTGAAGATCACACATTGTGCATGGGGTGATGGGCGGCTGTTTGAGACAAAGTGATTTTAATTGTGCCTTTAAATCCATGCTGTTGCGAGTGAGCGTGTGTGTACGCATTCAGAGAAGTTCAGAGACCGCTGCAGGATATACTATTGTGAGGAAGCCAAAGCTTTACAGAATGATCTTTTTTGGTTGTAAATGAAGCCCTGGAGAGCTGTCTGGGTCAGTTTGAATCAGTGTTACTGAGGTCCGGACAAGGCTGGTGAGAAAAGAGGGTTTGTGTGTACTTTGTGTGTACTGTGCTCATTGCACGCATATGTTTACTAGGTTTTTGGCGTGTGAGATCAGCGGTAGGAAAGTCAAAGCTGTCGGTTTCTGTCAAGTCTGCTACCGGAGGACAGAAGAATATTTATGCTAAGTCAGTTTATGATAACAGGAAATAAGTAAATAACTGAAAAAAAAAAGATTTATAAATTAATTATACATATAAATTAAATATCTAGTTTTAGGAATTCTAGATGATAGATATTCTTTCAAACTATTCTTTTTCTGTTTCTCTCCCTATAGTCTAGTCTGTTGCTCAGTGTTTCAGTTGTTTGTTCCTGTTTTGATCTCTCTGTCCGTACCCTGTCCTCAGAGTTAATTGAACTTCGTGCCAGCATGGCAGGCCGCCTGTCTGTTGTGCTATAATAGTTTATTGACAGGATATGTTGAGTGGCCCAGAGCCATGGTGTTTTTTAATGATGAATTAGGGCAAGGTCATCAGAACCCCCCCCTCCTCTTGCCCCGTGGTAAACTGCACCAAGCGTCAGCCACACGGGGCTCCCGTTTCAGCCTCGGTTTTTGATCTTAATTGTTAAATTGGTCACGCTGGCTTGGATTTATTTTAATTCCTGTAGAAGAACGCTGTCACTCCTATTTCCTCCCTCCCTTTTGGAAATCCCTCACTTTCACAGCAAAAGAAATTGCTCTTGAAGTGCGTTCAGTTTAAACCTTCTGCTGTGGGATTTCAGTCACAAATTTATTTATCAAAGTTGATGATCAGAGTTTCGGCTGATTGAACTGATATCAGTAAGCTAGGGGGGGGGGCAAAGAGATAAAAAAAAATCCCATTCTGCCAATGAGCGGTTTTGATTCGTCTTTCAATCTAGCTGAACATGCTTCCATTAAGAGATCAATGAGGATGAACTGTTCCCTTTTATGTGGAAAGTGCAGCCACTGGAAAGAATTGCACAGTGCTTATCATTGTGTCATAGCCCTTGGAAATATAAGGTAGGATGTTTGCCACTGTGATTGTCCAGCTGAGAACAGTGCAGCTTGGTTTTTTTTCTGCCACTTTTATTTAGACCAGGGTCTCAACTAGTGGTTTGTGAGATTCCAAATTAAAATAAATAAAAAAATATATTCAATTAAAATCTTTTTTTTTTTTTTAAATAGAGAATTATTTAATACAAATGATTAATTAGCTTACATTATTTGCAATAATGACATAAAGTTATGGTGACACTTATTGGGGGTATTTCAAGTAAACAAGTCAGAGGGCTTCAGCTGAAGAAACTGTTGGTGACTCATTGAGTCCTGCACTCTGTCTAGAAATACCAATCTTGGTTATTCCATGGCATGAAGTTGATTTGAAAGGAGTGCAGATACTTTGTTAAAGTCATTTGAAAGTTAGAGCCATTAACATGAAAATTGTATCCGCCGACCGGTTTGTGTGCCAAGCATTTCGATACAGTTTGTGGGATCAGCATGTTTTTTTCCTGTATTCTCTTCCTTTGTACAGTGGAAATGAGAGCTCTCCAAAGCCCTGACACACAGTAATTATGTGAACTCTGTTTGTGGCGAGCATCTGTCTTTCTCTCTCCCCCTCTCTCTTTTCTTTCTATGGATTGCCTGCGTCTGCTGAATCTTGGCAACTGTCTGATGTCACCGCTAGAACACAAGCTGAATGCAACCCAAGGAAAAAGGACCCATTGCATACCTTGTTAAAGGAGTAATTAACTCCTAAAAAGATTTTAAATCTGTCATCATTTTCACATTTAAGCTATTAAAATGCTCCCCTCATACAGATTTGGAACTAAATTAGGGTGAGTACATATTGACACCTGTGACCCTACAGAGGACAAGCAGTTTGGAGAAAAAAATGGATGGATAAACGGTAACAGAATGTTCATTTTTGGTCAACTGTGTCTTTAAGTACACAAATACCTAATTAGATCATTAAATACGTTTAAGCTTGGCTTGCATTTGGTCTTGAGAGCTGGTGGCAAAGAATTATCCTGATCTGTATTCCTCTCTTTCTCCCTGTCCCAGTACTATGACCCAAATATGCAGCATGTTGTGAATGAACACCTGGGCCTGCGAGGCTTTTAGCCCACAACTGGAGGAACACCTGTGCCACACACTCGCACATCCTGCAGTCTCCAGGAGTCCGACACCAGCTGTTCCAGGCCTGTGTTCTTGGAGTAAAGCTAGTGGAAGCATGTAGCTGTATGTTCTGCTCCGGCTGTCAGAGAAAACAGATCATTTTGATGAGGAAAACACATCAACATGTGTTGGAAGGTCCATGAGCCAATAAACTGTGATGGAAAATCAATATTATGTAAGCACACAGTTGAAAATCTCTCCAGTGTTACTGTCGATTTCATAGGGGGCCGCGGCGCAGTCATAGATTGTCATTTGCATATTGCTTTGCAGCTTCCTCTTTTGAAATCCCAACTTCAAAGAGCAAAAATAAACTGACAGAAAGAGGGACTCGTTTAAAGATTTAAAAGCTGCAGAAGTCAATTAAACAAATACGCAAAGATTTCTTAGGTCTGTACACGGCAGAAAATCAACAAACAAACACAGTTAGTTTAAGATTTCACGTTCAATTGGAGGCCGTATCTGAGATGACTGTGAGTAAACTAGTCTTGTGAAATAAACGCATACACTTCTGCACTGATGCTCGGCCCCATGGGTATAGTTTTTTAGAACTATTGCTCACTTGGTGAGGTGTGACTCTCAAAAGGCATCATTTATTCAATTTCATGTGACAGGTTTGTGAAATGGATATTGAGTTGACTACATGAATCTGGGTAAAAAATTACTTTGTGGGGGAAAATAAATGCCCACGTAGGATTTAAGGGGCGACCTATTGATTGCATCCAGTGAGCTGTATTCCTGAGATTCGTTCGGTTTGCGTTTTTGGCACACAGATGTCATTATAGGAAACTAAGAAGAAGATAAATAAACTGAAATGTTTGAAATTCATTAACAGGAAATATATATCAAAAGTAGCACCCATATGAGCGATTTTATAAAGCAAAGCATTTTATTCCAAGACTGACTTAAAATGCTGAATATGCTCCAGTTTATTTTTCATTACAAATGAGTCTCTGTGGAAATTAAAGTCAAAAAGAAAGAAAAGTTAATAAAAAATAGATTTATTCCCCTGATAATATTGTGTACATGTATGTTAGAATATTTTTTGCTGGTCATATTGTCCACAAGTGCGAAAATGTAGGGTTTAAAGAGGTGATTCATTGTGATTTCACTTTTAAAAATTTTTACTCAGTGTGTAATGTTGCTGGTTGAGCCAGTTAATGTCTACAAAAAACAGCTTGCAAATACTACAACAACCTACTTCCCTTTGTGATGTCACAAAGCCAGAAATGTACATAATGCCTGCTCAAGGAAACATGCAAACAAATTTCAAATAGAATAAGAATTATTGTCATACCATCAAAACTAGGGGTGCACAGAACAATCTAATCATATAAAAGAAAAATCTATTCATATATAAATCGCATTCTGGGCCAGCTAACCAATCTGAGCCCATTGTGTATTTCTGAGGGAGGGCCTTTAAAAACAGTGTTCAAAGGAGAAGGGACAGAGCGGTATGCAATAAATGAAGCATTAACACATTAAACTGAACATAAAAACAATCACCCTATAAACACGATCAACCTTAGAAAAAATTCATTCACCCCTTTGACAGGGGTTTGTTCATAAGCATAACCCTAGGTATTGGCAGAAGTAATGCTTGCCTCAACAGACAATGATATCAGTAATGATATCAATCATTACGTCTACTGTAGTTTTACTGTGCTTAAGGAAATACATAAGCAGAGTTCCTCTTGTTAAAGCTTTGGAAGACTACCATTGTCAAGCCATCTCTGTTATTATCAGCGCAGTCACAGCACAGTCACAGTCACCCAATCACCTAATTAGAGATTGGACTCACCTGAAGCCTATCTAGGCACACAGTTTAAAATTCCCAGTAGCTCCTTGGCAGAGCTCAATGTAATACCTCAATATCTCTGTTGATCTGACGTCTGTGCCTTCCCAAAGGATTGGAGTTTGGAATTCTCTGCCTGCTTGTGTACCAGTGCTTTTAACCATCGCTCACCTGCACTGAGCACCAAGTTCTGTTGATCGCCAACCCTGTGAAAGACCTACCTCTATACTTACCTGTGTTGCCTGGATTGAATTGTTGATTGCGATCAGGAGATCGTTTAAGACTGATTAATTGACTCAACCGAGTAGTTTGTTTACTTCTTGCCTACTTTCAGGGCTTTATGTCCCTACTAAGTTCTGTTCAATAAATCCTGTGTTCAATTAATTCCTGTCTTCTGAGTTTGAGTTTGAGCGTTACAGAAGCTCTGCGTATAACTGCAAAATGTATCAGGCTCTTCTTCAAACTCGTGTCCAAGATGGACGTCCCATCGATGAGTATGTTGAGGAATTCGCAGAATCTTTTCATCTGGTGCCCTGGAGCGAATCCACACTTAAGAGGCTAATTTGGTTGGGGCTGGATGAGGCTCTTGCCCAGCAGGTTTCCCTCACCGATAATCTAGGCTCACTCATCCAGCTCATGGACTGGGCCTTATGGCTGGGAGGTTCCACACTAACAGTAGGGCCGATCCCCAATCCAGTTCCTAAACCACAACCCATAGAGCCATTCTCGATTCCAGTCCCAAAGTGTCAGCCAGTTACCCATCCTAACCACTTGGGAACCAAACTTCAAAACCATGCGCTACTAGTTCCTGAGTCACAGCCAGTAGAGCCGATCCCGATTCCAGTCCCTGAATTACGGCCAGGAGAGCTGTTCCCGATTCCAGTCCCTAGATTACGGCCAGGAGTGCCGATCCCTGTTCCAGAGTCTTGGCCAGCAGTGCCGATCCTGATTCCGGCCCCTAGATTCTGGCCAGGAGGCTGGGCTGCAAGGACGCCCCCCTGAGTGCACGCTGCAAGAGCCACAGCCCAGAGAAGAGGGTAATTTCCCCAATAATTTTTTTTTGGGGGGTGGGGCCATAGGATGCCACAGCAGCGGCAGGCAGCCCTCAAGTCACTTCAGCCGCAGGCAGCTCCAGATCTGCCATGTCCCCCCCCCCCACCCCCCCGGGATGCTTTTTGGTGAGAGGACCTAATTAGTGATTGGACTAACCTGAAGCCTATCTAGGCACACAGTTTAAAAGCCATAATTTACAGTAGCTCCTTGGCGGAGCTCAAGGTAACATCGCTACCTCAATGCATCTGTTGATCTGCAGTCTGTGCCTCCCCAAAGGATTGGAGTTTGGAATTCTCTGCCTGCTTGCGTACCAGTGCTTTTAACCATCACTCACCTGCACAGAGCACCAAGGTCGGTTGATTACCAACCCTGTAAGTTCTGTTCAATAAATCTTGTGTTCAAATAATTCCTGTCTTCTGAGTTTGAGTCTGAGTGTTACAACCATATTCTGTTTTGCCACACTTCATGCACTGGGGCCCAGTAGGTCAGTGCTTTTGGAAGCTAAAACTAGCTTCCTAACACTGTGTGGGAAGACAGGTTTGGGTAATTTACTTCTGACGTTCCCATCAGCTGAAAACTTAATGGAGGGCAGTTAACCCAAGGGTCCTATTTTAAAGATTTGTCCTTTATTGTAGGACAAAAACTGGCATTTTGCTTTGAAACAGGTCTTGAACTGTGAAATAAGAGAGATTCAGATCTAAAATGTTAAGTAGTTAGTGGGGTCAAGTAATATTTTATTTATTCTTTTCCCAAAACTGAGCTTCTTATAACATAATATAAATTGCACCTACTTTAAACTGAATTTGCTTTTATGTTGTTGGCAGGTTTTCAATACTCATTCTTGTAGTTTTGTGGTCTTAAAATTTCACTGTCTGGCGACAGTGTTTGACTTTGTTCCTTCGTTCTCTCTCCGTTTACCCATGAAGCCTGATTCTTGATGTGATTTGGCTGATCATATTTTACTTAAGATGGGTTGTGGGCTTTTATGCTGTCTTACCAAACCACACAGCTTAAAACTTTAAAGCCACTTTGGAAGAAGTCCCTTTTTTCCCTTACGAAACAGATGTTTCTCCAATCATCTCTCCATAATGGAGTGCTAACAACAGCATCCCACTTCCATCAGCTCATGAACTCTGCCCAGTACAGACAGGAAGAGCTGCCCTAACCAGAACATTATGCCTGTCCGGTCAGCTGACATTTTATGTGCACCCTTTCTCCGGCATGTCCCGCAGAGCCAGATTGCATAACCAGGATGTGATTGGAAACATGAAAGCTGCATTGTGTTGCCCAGAGCCATGTCAGATTCCAAACGACACTCAGAACCAAACGCTTCTCCAGAAACGAGGGCAACATGTCCACAAGGCATTTCCACATCCACGGGCAAATATCGCACAACAAAAACGTAACCAAAGGCTGTTCCTAACTATATCACACTGTCTTGCTAGGTTTAGCTGCCTAATTTCTCTATTTGATGCTGTTGTTACATCATTTTACAGTCCAGCACCTTAGCAGATGGAATTAATTATTAAAGGTTTGATCTCATGTACTATTTATGATCTTAAACAACATGTTCCAGCTTACTGCTTAAAACAAAGCACTGAAGACCAACAGCATTCAGTCTCAATTTAAGTGGGTTTATGTCAGAAGATCCTATGTCAATTTTCCCTACAAATCTTTTTTTAAAACATATTTGACATCCAGAGTAATTAATTACAGTGTTTTTGATACCACAACCTGCTTATAATGCGGCGGTCTAGAAGTTATAGTGAATAAAATTGCATCAGTCTTACTAGATTGATTTGTTGCTTTGAAAACTTGACTTGCTTCCAGGTCAGGCACCAACACCCAGTCATTGGAAACATGTATGCACATATTTTGCACTGAGCAGATGCGATTTCAAAGATTAATGGAGGTAACTACAGGGGTCTGTTTTGTGTGAGTCTTATAGGCTATTTAAGACGCCTGTTCACCACACAGGGTATTAAGACTTCAGCTGCAGCTTGTGGAGTGTTTGTTGATTTATGAACCGGCAGAAGAAACTCCCTTAAACAGAAGGTCCCCTTAATGAGTAGACTGTATGGAGTTTTAACTGTCTTTCTCCCATGCTTAGAATATCAGGAAAGGTTCTGTCTTCACTTGAGCTTTACAGGAGTTTCCCGTGACCTGTTTACCTTTTGTGTTGCCCAAGCTAGAGGCTAAATTCATCGGTGTGACCGGACCAGCAGGTTTTCTTTCTTAGCCCTGATAAAATGAGAAGGAGAGGAAAGCGACTACAGAAGATAACTCTTTGAGCATGTTAATTTGTGGCATTTCATTTCTCACTTGTATGATTTGTTCAGCTTGCTGAAATCTTTGTCATACAGAGCACGTCACATTTTATTGTTTGGAAAGAAGCACAGTTTTAATTACATTTTCCCATCAAAAACATTGCATAATATTTGTAATAATTTATATATAATATATTATTGTTTAATTGTACAGAAATAAATTAATAAACCTTCCTTTTTTGTGAAGCAACTTGCGTTTGCTTTCAGTAGTCCATCATTGGACTCTTATTTTTGCAGTTTGTATAATCTGATGAGCTGAAGTGCATTAAATCCAAGACTTATGGAAGTATCATGCCCTTCATGCTCTTATCAATTATATGATTTAAACATTGATGAGGATCGTGAGTAATTCATCATTGTTTATTAGAGTACTGTAAGATCATGCACCTACTGTATAAACACATATGGAAAAAGTGTGAAATTAAGTTGAATGCTCTTGGTTTGCTCACATTTTTGGCAGTAAACTACAACTATGTCTCCTTTCGTTAGTTGATGAGAGGAAAGGTATGGATAGACAAACAAATGATTAAGAATGGGATACCTATGATATATAATTGAAGACAATGTACAGTCATAAACCTTGAATGACTTAAATCACATAAAAGCTTATTATTGTATTATATCACTACTGTCAACTACTAAAAGACCTACAGATAAAGAAATGACCCCACAGCTAAAGAGACATGTGTTTCAGATTTCTCCTGCAGGAAGGGTGACCCATTGCATCTCGGACACCCACTGTCCCCTCCCCCCCAGACACTCTGACCCAGAGGTCAGTGACAAGCAGCCTCTAGACAGTGGACATGTGGAGAGCATCCAGCCAGTATTTCCAGATCCTGCACTCCCTGCCCACCATGGGATACAGAGACCTACTTCCATAAACCTTGGATTTAATTCACTCTTCTAACTCAACAGATTATACTGCACATACTATAAAAATAAGCGCAATGATGGACTACACATAGGAGAATCCTTCAGAATCCCATAATGACATAAAATGTGATGGTAACAAACTGAGATGACTCAGAGATCACAGATGCTGTTCAACCTAATTTCACACTTTCTTCCATATGTGCTCATAGCTGTTTGATCTTACGTTACTCTCATAAACAATGATGAATTATTCAAGATGCTCATGAAAATTGAAATCCTGTAGATTGTTATATCATTTATAAGAGCATGATAGGAAGGCATGCATAGTAATGTCTGTTAATGTTTTTAATATTACACTAACTGTGGCCAAGTTTTTATCTTTTATGCAAAATGATAGATTTTAACTTTGCATGATCACATCAGAAAATTATTTATGTTATACATTGCAAAAAAGGCCTGCATTAAATTGCATTCATTAAGTAGAACATTAACAAAACTTAGAGCCCCATGGAAACCTATATAGCAATGCTGTGTAAGACTCCAGAAGAAGTTGGATCTTCTGAAGCTGGGAATGTGAGAGCTTTTGGATGTCTCACCTCTGTTCTCTAGGGTGTAGTAT
>JAUMHI010000058.1:16509275-16519797 GCA_032359435.1 Enteromius unitaeniatus | reverse complement strand
AGAAGAAGTTGGATCTTCTGAAGCTGGGAATGTGAGAGCTTTTGGATGTCTCACCTCTGTTCTCTAGGGTGTAGTATGTCAGCTTCTATTAAAATGTGTGGATGGTTTGAAATGAAATGTTTTGAGTGTTTTAAGAAGGTGAGGAAAGAGCTAAAAATTTCACACAGTGTGTAGGTGCCGAGTGTGGCGCGTCGAGACTGCGATTGTTTTTGTAATGAGGTGGTAGACTGTAAACCCAGCATCTCAAGGTGTTAAAGCTCTCCGCTTAAGAAACCTTTCCCCATTTAACACACACACACACACACACACTTGCTCTGTAACATTTGTATGTGATGTGATGAACATCTGTGTAATCATGTGTGTGTGTGTCTTCTACCCCACAAACAAACACACACGCACACCCTGAGGGGGTAAAAGCTCTGCCCTGTTTAAGCAGTGTGACTGTGTTTGCCCCTGCTGTGTGCACTGATGTGGATGTGTAAATTGCGCTGTGCATCGCACGTCTGTGTTGTTGTTTTTTGTCTGGGATCAGGGAGAGAAATGGAACAAAGAGGTGCTGGCGTGCTGGAGTCAGAAATATCTGCTATGCTTATTTTAAGCCCCAAACACCTTTTCACACTGCTGTATTAACATGAAAAAGAAAAACGTTGGTATACAGAGGCCTGATGATTATCACTGATTTCAGTGTATTCTGACTGAAAACATCCTTTATTTGTGTTCTTTTGGCAGTTATTATACCTTAGCCAATGTGAAATCAAAACTGACATTAAAATGTTATGTTAGGTACATACTCATGGTCATGTTATGAATGGCTCTTCAGTGCGTCTTATTTTAAACAATGTCTTATGTTTGTACGACCTTAACTTCCTTTTTCAGGTTCATTTAAATGCTTTTTACAATCCAATTAATTCCCAGAAGAGCAATCAAGATCCACCATCTGTCTGTCTGTCTGTCTGTCTGACATAGAAAGATATGCCATGAAAGCTTTTACAGGTTGATTTTAACATGCATTTCGACAAATTTTAAGATTTAGATAATCTAGAAATAACTTTAAGATTGAAAGATTTGATCATTTGTCTGCACTTTATGTAACTGAAACATTTCTTTCAATCTTTAGTGTTACTTTTTTCTTCTTACAGTAACAGAGTAGCCTAGATTTATAATATCAAAAGAATTATAGGCCCAGCAGTATTGGCCAAAATTTAAACAGTTTGTAATCTTACATTTTTTAGAATCCACCAAAGAGCTCAGTGAAGGAATGAAGGAAGGTCCTGCGTGACCAAAATATCTGTATCCTTTAGCATGCACTGAGCACCTTTTAGCACTTTATAGGAATCAAAAAGATTGCTAGAATTGCTAGAAATGTAATTATCTTTTTTAGTCTTATTTAGTATTGACTTTCGTGTTAAATGTGAATGGACAAATGGATCATTTTGACAGTCTTAGATTTTTGCCACATTATGATTCTGTGTGACACTTGTTTTTTTGCAGTGATTAGAAGAATACAAATTTGGGATTCCCCAAAGAACCTGTCAGTGAACAGTCCCTAAAATAACAATTCATTTCCTAGTATGTAGAACATTTTATGATCTAAAGAATTTTGGAAGCATGTGTTTCACTTGGTTTCTCACTGTATACAGGTGTAAACTGGGGCCGCTCCCAATTTAGTTCACAGCGAATGTTAATATTGGGTGTTTTTGCAAAACTTGCATGAATCAAAAGTTCTCCAGAAGCATTCAGTAGTAACTAAAATTTCTCCAGGTGCATTTCAATGAGGATGCAACTCAAAGGAGACTGTATATGTGAAACAATTTCCTCCCCCGTCCCAAACGCTCACTTTTAATTACGCCACAGAAGTCAATTCTCAGTTTGCAGTGGTGCCTGAATCCAGTATGAAATTGCCACAGTGTATTTGGGGCTGTTATCTTGGGCGAGCTTTAGCTGAACACACATATTTGCAGTGAGTAACAAGTCCAGGCTTTGAAGTTGTGCTCCTAGCAAGTGTGAGGGACTCCTTTGATGTTTTCTGCATGGTGTGTTTTTGCTGGGAGAGTCCTGACAGAGACAGAAAGCGAGTGAGACAGAGAATCCGCAGATACTACCTGGCCTCTAAGGGCTCACATAAAAGACTGTGTCATCTTACACAGTTAGCAAATGCCTCACTTAGTTAAGGACTATAGAAATTGGTGGCAGGGTGAGCAAGCAGGGTGGCAAAAAGACAGTGAGAGAGAAACAGCCAAAAGACCATTTTTCGTTCTCTGTTTTCCCATGACTTCAAGTGATTATGTCACGGTTTGTCACTCTTAGTCATAAATTTAGGTTGAATGACGTGTGACGTGTCTCCCCGACCTTGGCTGATCTCCGAAACCCTCCTGTTCAGCAAGACAGGATAAAATTGCCAGGGAACTTTGCGGCTGTGCCCACTGTAGCATGAGATGGAGGTTCCCAGGACTGAATTTTACACAGTTGAACTCTTAAACCGGGGAATGCTACGCCCACCGTGTCCAACTCTTTGCTTTGATGGGCAAGGAAGCTCTAAAGATCACCCCACAACTCAGTTATATTGTTTATTCCCTTCTCATATGCTTCCTGATTTTTTTTCACAGACTCCTTTGATAATAACTCAACCTCCTTTGGGGAGAGAGGGGCTAAGGTGCGAATGTATCACGGTTAGCAATAGATTTGTTCAGCCATTATGTTTGAATAAGCAACTTGAAAGAATTATACACAGGATCTTAAATTAACACTCATCATGCATGAAATGTGAGTAAATCTAAACCATACACTGTATCAGTGCTAAGTGTGTATTTTCTGATAATGGCTATTTATTATTTCTGCTCATTTCATTTATTTTTAGAATATTGGTACTATTTCAGAATTGTAATATTGTCCATCTATAGCAGGGCTTCTCAATCCTGGTCCTGGAGGCTTTTAAGAGATATTTATGGAAGCAAAATTTCAGTTCACTCAATTTTGGCAGAATTTATTTTCGGACTATGAGAATACACTAAGTCATTAGTTAGTGCTCAATCAATGTAGCATTCTAAATTAATTAATTCAATCTACCAGCTGTGTGTCGCAGCAGGCTAAACAGGAAGTGTAAGAGTGTTGGCCAACATGGTTGGGTGTATAAACAAACCTATATCTCGGTTTGTTTATTTCCCAAAGACTCCAAGTCCTTGGATACCTCACCACAGAATGCAATTTGTCTCCTTACTGATGCTCCACCTGCATAAAGGAATGTCAGAAATGCTGCTTCAAGTTTGTTTTTAAAGCGTATCTTCTGGATTGATTAGTCATTGCAATAACTTACACGTTCTGAGTCTCTTTGTCTTTAGCTGTCTGTCTATTCTTTACAGCTATTCAGTACTGATTCCAGAGCGGCTCCAACTCAAGTTATCAATCTTGTCACTTTGTCTGGCTCATAAACTCTGGTAAATATGTCACACCGGTAGAAAAAGTGAACATGTCCTTGCTTTTTCCATAAATCTAGAGCATTTTATGTGAAACTTCATAGTGAATGCATGTCCTCAATGTCCTAGTCAAATGAAACTGGAGTTTGGACTGGCTTTTGGATTCTGCACTGGGCGGTCTTCCCGTGGGGCGCTGTTTACGACAGAGTTTTTTCTAGTTGCGTCCAAAGCAGATGAAGCACTGATTTCCCTCGCTGGAGTCCATCTGGACTCTCTAGCCCTGTGATGGGTAGAGGATGAGGCTGGAGTGAGCTCTCCCTTATCCTCAGCCCGGGCATCCAGCTGCCTTCATCTGGGCTGCATGGAGTTCGTCCAGAGTCTGCCAGGCCAGGGAGTCCAGTACTCCCACTGTTCTCACCTTCTAAACCCATCAGACTGCTGTCTTTCAAATCAACCATGACCATAGTTTCTATTTAGTGTTTTAACTTTGGCACTTGGTAGTTTTTCACTGACTACATACTCCATTTCATTGTCCCCGTCTCGCAGGACTGAAATGTTTGAAAATGTTAACAAAAAATCAATTATTTAAAATTTAGATGGCGGTTCAGTGTTTACTCAGTATTTATTCAGAATTTGTAATTAATTAATGTAAAGGACCTGCTCATAAAATTCTAAATTAATCATTCTGTAAATTTTTTAGACTCTTGAGTGTTTTGATTTCAACGGACCAGAGTCATATGCTCAGTAACTGCTTTGACCAATCCGTTCAGCATTTAGCAAATTACTCTTTAAGTGAATCGTTCAAAAGATTCATGAACTGAAGAGGCACATTTAATAAGTATTACAAATTCACAAAGTAAAACATTCAGAGAAATTACTGATCGCATGAGAAGGTTCTGTTAATGAATCAAAATGATTAACAAATTCAGAAGTTGGTTTGAATCAATCTAATGAACGTGTCACTGAATTAATTGGTCAGATCACTTAACGATTCATTAATTTCAGTGAACATGGGATGCGATTGGTTTGTAATGTGCTTACATTTGAGAAATGGTTTTCAGGTTTGGGGTTGATGGAGCATGCAACATGTATGTTTCTTTATGGATATTGTATACTGTAAATGGGGTTTGTGCTGCTCTCATTCATTCTTACACTATCCTAGGCTATAGAGTAGTGGTTGCCAACTATCTGAAGCCCCCTCAACACTGCCCATTTTGCGTGTTTCATCAATTAACCATACCTGATTCAGACCATCAGCTCATTAGTAAAGACTCTAAGACTTGAAATGAATGTGTCAGACATGCAAAATCTTCTGCGTTAAGAGGGCTTCAGGAACTTGGTTGGGAACTACTGCTATAGAGACTTGTATATACTTGTCTCTTGTTTTGATTGGTTTGTAATGTGCTTACATTTGAGAAATGGTTTTCAGGTTTGGGGTTGATGGAGCATGCAACATGTATGTTTCTTTATGGATATTGTATACTGTAAATGGGGTTTGTGCTGCTCTCATTCATTCTTACACTATCCTAGGCTATAGAGTAGTGGTTGCCAACTATCTGAAGCCCCCTCAACACTGCCCATTTTGCGTGTTTCATCAATTAACCATACCTGATTCAGACCATCAGCTCATTAGTAAAGACTCTAAGACTTGAAATGAATGTGTCAGACATGCAAAATCTTCTGCGTTAAGAGGGCTTCAGGAACTTGGTTGGGAACTACTGCTATAGAGACTTGTATATACTTGTCTCTTGTTTTGACAGAGCACACTTTCAAACCCCAGCAACAACAGAGCGAGGGGCACTCACTCGCACATCTCCGTTTCACAGGACGACTCATCAGTCGGTACTTGTGTAGTGTCCAAAGAGCTGGCAGATCAAAACCCTTCTTCATACTTCTAAAAAGCGCTCCAAAATTCCCATCACAGCAGAGAGAGTGAAGGCCCTGGAGCGCCCCCCTCCCTGAAACCTGCCGAACAACACGCTGCCCGCGTCATCCTGTGACAGCTCCCATCTCTCATCTGCTCTTCAGTGAGTTAGTCGACTCAGACAGGTTCGGGCCTGGGAGGCTCTGTCATCTCACGGTGTCTCCTAATGCTTCCATTCAGTGTAGCGTCAGGCCTCACGGAAAACTTCATGCCTGCTTCCTGTCTCCTTTCCTTTGGGTTTTGTGTTGAACATTGAACCATGCAGCTCCACTTAAGTGGAGAGTTACATTCTGAAGTTTTACTTAAGAATAAATAAGCAGCCTTGCTGAAAAAGAGTTGAGGTTTGGATCCATTGCTTCCTATTGATCAGGATATACTGTACCAGTGTTATAGCTCATACCAGTAAATCAATAATATTTCAATATTATAACCAATAACTGATGACAGTTATTAAAATTCCATACTATTTTGTCTAAAAGATTGGTGATTTTTAGTAGGGTTGCATTAGTGTAAGGTATAGCCTTATCCCAAAGAAAGCAAAGAAGCTTCTCTAATTATGTGTGTTGGGTGGTTGCACTCCCTTGATGAGATAGAGATACGCTCTAACCAAATACAGAGCCTTTCTCACTCCTGGATACACTGATCGCATTACATTGACTTTATATGCCCACAATGTCGCAAATACACACTAATGTGAACACATTCTTCATGCAAACAAAAGCACTTCCATGTATTGGCATAAAGTAGCATCTCATTCATTTACTTTCTCATTCAGTCACTATTTTTCATTTGCTTTTGCCTCTTGTCACTCTAACCTCAATCCCCTCAATTATCTTTCGCTCTGCATTCTTCGTTCCAGAAGATAATACAGTGGAACGCCTTTTTAATGCATAGCAAAATAACCCTGAAGTAAAAGAAATTCCTTTTTTGAGGCAGCTTATTTCATCTGTAATTATAAAGAGCAGTGAAAGGACATTCCGAGTGAGCGGAGTAAACATTCTCTCTCGGGTTCATTAAATTACACAGAGTTGCCAGCCGCTCTCATTCCATCCTGCTCTAGTTTTTTTTTTTTAACAAGCTGTACCGCACTTGACTGAGCTGAAACCGGGAGGATAATGAAAAAAGGAGGCATGGGATGTGCGCTTGTTCTTCAAAGAGGGCCCCATATCAGCACCCGAGCCAGGGGTCAACAGGGTCACCCATCTGCTTGTAAAGCAAAGCACTTTAGAGGCAGGCTGGGTATGTGTGAATGAGCTCTATTCTCTGTGGCGCTGAGTGATACGAATCCGCTTTCAACACATCTCATCCCAAACGAGTAGTTTTAAAGGCCTAGGTTGCTTCCAAAATCAAATACTTCCCTACTATATAGTAGTGCAAGGCCCAGATCCACTTTTTTGAGTCCGAGTTGGGTTTAATTCCTTAACCAATCAAGCATGAGCTAT
Organism: Enteromius unitaeniatus; assembly: GCA_032359435.1. Taxonomy (NCBI): domain Eukaryota; kingdom Metazoa; phylum Chordata; class Actinopteri; order Cypriniformes; family Cyprinidae; genus Enteromius; species Enteromius unitaeniatus. Next base: position 16,513,018 of record JAUMHI010000058.1, on the reverse strand, counting down.
TTATTAATATCTTCGCATCTTAATTTAGCTTTTTATTGTTTTTCTTATCACAAGACATGGACTTGACTGTACTATACAATTTCTTCCAAATTTCCAAATTTCCCCAAGCGAGTAACAAGTCAAAATGAATCGATAACTGAACTCAAGTCTGCACTCCGAGTCCAGCATTCTCCTTTTTGAGTTTAAATGGCAGTGAAGTGAAGCTACTGACACGAGTAAGTCACATGACAATGACAATATGACTAATGTAGCATATTGCATTCAATACACTCATTCAGACTACATAATACACACTTTTTTGATGGTAAATACTTAGTCAAATAGAGTACCTATTCACAGAGCATGTGATTTCGGACACAGTTCTGGTTTTGGGCCACGCTTCCCCAAGCCTCTCGTCTTGACCGTTGATGTTGTCAGCACTTTAAAGACCATAGCATTTATCATAATCGTCCTTCTTCGAAGCCGCTCTTGTTCTCTGCGTTCGCCATTTCGACTCCTATTACGCGCCACGCTGTGCTAATTGATGTCATATTTCACTCTGACATTCGGTTGCATCCTTTCGTCCTATCCGTTCCTTTTCTCTCAAAGATTTAAATTGTGTATTTTCCACTCTGTCAGCTATTTCCTGCAGGTCTGTGCTTTACAAGCAAATTCACCTCCTGTTTTTTTCCTCTCATAATGTAGATCTAGGCAATTTTGGAAGCTTCCTGTTAACGTCTGAAAGCCACTGCCCGTTCCGGTTAAGTTTTGGACTTTATCTGGTACTCCGCAGTGCACTGACAAGCGCTGATGTCCCCCTGGGGGGGCAACAGTGGTCGAGTATGAAAGTGGGTGTGAGATGGCAGGCGACAGGCCCAAATCTTCGCTGACAGGTAGACAAGAAACCCCCGAGGGGTGAGACAGGGCAAGGTACGTTGTGCTCCCACTGTCGGGTGATCGGTAACCAGCGTCGCCCTCCTTCCACCTGACCTGCCACCCCTCAGGGGGGCATCCCTTCACGGCAGTGACCTATCGTTGGAGCTAACGCGTTTTAGCCTTACCGGCTCCAGTGGCGGTAGCGTTATAACCTGGTTTGCACTGAGGCGGTGCGACAGCTGCACCGGCCTGGATGTAACAACTGAGCATGTCGGCTTAAAAAAAAAAAAATGGAAAGAGAAGCAGGGACAAGATCGAATCATAGATGGAAAGAAGATAGGAACAAGTGGGTATTTGTTCCAAGGGTGCAAGGACACAGAAACGTTGGCTGTGAACAGGCATCAAAAGTGGCAAGATACTTATTTATTAATGTCATTGCATACCTTGTCTCTTAAAATATGGATGCATTATTAAAACGAGGAGAACAAAGAGGGTGAACAAAGGACAAAAGACAGCTTGTTCTGTCCTTGCCAATGGTTGATAGTAATCGCTCTTTCTCAGTCTACATTTGCACAGCCCTTCAAATTCAGACATGAAACTTATGAGCGTAAGTCTCTTGATTTATTCTGTCTCGTATTATAAGTCATCTATCTATCTATTGATTTTTTAAAAATGATAAATATAGCTTCTTTGTCCCACTTTATATTAGGTGGCCCTAACTACTATGTACCTACATTTGAATTAATCATTTAAGTACATTGCCCTTATTGTGTACATAAATGTTTTTACATTGTACTTATATTTAAAAAAATACCTATATGTAATTACATCTGTAATTAATTTCTTTAATTACATTAATAGTTAAACTGTTGACACATTCCTTACATCTTAATCAACCTTTAAACCTACCCATACGATTAAACCTTAATCTTAACGGTATCCCATCTCATTAGCAGCAAAAGTAAATTGCAGTACAGTATGATCACAGTAAATACATTGTACCTTTTTTGATGCAAGTACATACTGTAAAAGTTAAGGCCACCTAATATGAAGTGCGTCCAAATTATTTATTTCACTATTTTTAATAAGATATCAAGACTTGTTTTGATCGAACACAATATTTCTACCATTCGATTCTTAAGATTTAAATATATGATTTTAAAAAGATTTGAAACAAAAAAATTGGTTTCTATTATAAATCATAGCTTAATTTCTCTTCACCTGAAATTTCTCAACCAAAAACTGCACCAACTCAACCAGCCTTGGCAATATGTTACGAAAAGCCAGTCATCAGGAACATGCATCATAGGAATTTGTGTGTGCGGTATTCAGAAAAGTTCAGTTCCTGGGCTAAGTAAACAGAGGCGGCATAGAAACCGCAGGTGCTGGCAGCCAGGATGAAGGACACTCAGGCTTTGTTCAAAGAGCTAAACAGAGATTGGAGCTGTCATCAGAACAGTGTGGAAAAATCAAAGCTGCCTTTTCCAGAGAAATAAAACCATGATGCGTCTCATCTCTGGTCTGAAACCAGCAGGGAGTTAAAATGTGTTTCAGTTTGTGAATAGAGATCTAAATCCTGTTCAGCTTTTGTGTATGAATGGGACTTAAATTGAAGTATATGTGAATTCCTCAGCAAACTCTACTCATAAAATTCAGCCAACCTTAAATCACACGGCTTGTTGAGAAGGGAAATATTGTTACTTTTCTTCAAGAAATCTAAAATCCTAAATTCTGTTTTAAAGGCAGGCTTTAATGGATCAGTGAAGGTCAGTCCATGACTTAACAGTCCAGATTCTTTTTAATATTATCGACAGATGTGTTTCACAGGTGTAAATGGCTACTTTCCATCTTTCAGCATCCGGGTGAGGTGGTTTTGTTCCAGTTGTGTTTGTTGGTGTCGAAATGTGTGTGATGTGAGACACAGGACAGGATGCTGAAACATCAAAGTCGTCATCATGTTCTGAGCATGTGACTTTAAACCTCAATTCACAGTGGTACGAACGTTTGCCACTGAAGTTTGTTTTGCACTGTAGACACATGATATCTAAAGTCTCTGTGAGGGTAAATGAAGGCTGTGTCAGTGGATGATATAGATTTGATCAAATTCAATCTCAATCCTCCCTCACATGACTGTCCTTCCCAGCTGAGTATTTTTGTGTGTGTGTGTGACGTGTGTTTTAGGTTGATGTCTGAAGGCAGGAAAACACAATGCATGTCTGAAGTATGTGTTGGTGTGTGTGTGGTTTTAGGGGATGATGGAGGTCCCATTCTCTCCTTCCCTGGAGCTGGGGCTTATCTCTCAGTGTAGAGGCGTCTGGAGCGTTCCATGCGCTCTGAACTTGAGGCCAGCTGGCATGGCCGTGTGCCGCCCAGAGACTTGCACACACTGATGGAGTCCTTGAAGAAACACACTTTCTGCTCTCTTTTTCACACAGGCACACACACATGTTATGGCCTAACAGGCTCTTTCAGATTCTGTGCTGTTTCTGTGCTGCCACCTCCCATGATGCACTGCAGGGCCTGGACACACACTGGAGCATGGAGAGAAAAAGAAAGAAAGAGACATAGAGAGTTAGAGGTCAAATGCCCTCCAGCTATGATGTGGCTCCTGTCTCACCCAATCAGATTCTCAGAATCGAAATTTTGTGCTGTTGTGACAATGCAAACACGAGAGCATTACCACAAGCACTATCCACACATGCAGGTCCACACATCTTTCTTTTTTATGATGGAGAGAACGAACCTTCCATTAACCTTTTTTCTTTATGTATTTAAAAATGTGTTATTTCTTATTTTTTTCCTTTTTGATTTATTCTACACAAACAAATTGGTTTTAATAAATAGTTTAAATTAGCTGACCTGCCATTGACCAGACAAACAGCCTCATG
>JAUMHI010000058.1:16458906-16509175 GCA_032359435.1 Enteromius unitaeniatus | reverse complement strand
ATTCTACACAAACAAATTGGTTTTAATAAATAGTTTAAATTAGCTGACCTGCCATTGACCAGACAAACAGCCTCATGACTAGGTTTTCCTAGACTAGGACAGAACCACAATGTAAGCCTACAGAAGACTTAAATGTATCTTTGCATTTGAAGCTAAAATAGGAGAAAAGATTACACACAGCTTTCAAACTGTAACGGACGAGACGGGGACGTGCGGATCCATATGCAAGCTTTTATTAAAGAACGTGGTACAGCAGGCAGGGTCAGAAAACGGCAGACAGGAGAGGCGAAGGCAAAACACTAGAATAATCAAGATGAGTAGCAAAGGTCGGGCGATCAGCAAACAACAAAATCCAAAGGGCAGAGGCAAAGAGAGATATCCAAAACTAGGCAAAGATCGTTACACAGGAGAAATACACTGAAAACATGACTATAGCAACAAACACAGGGAAACCCTTTGAACAAGGGAACCACACAATACGTAGTGGGGACTAGAACATAAATGGGACCTTAACTACAAGAGATAATGACATAACGATTTAACTAGGGGCAGGAGTTAAAGAGTTGTTGTGGGAACCAACAAGTGAGTAACGAAGCACAAACACTTCATAGTGCAAGTCCACAAAACACTAGACAGGGAAACACTGACAGAAAACATAACACAAACCTAGTTCACTCAGAACAATCTGGTCTGTTAGAGAAGTTTACCTAAGCTGAAACCTCAGTTTCAACACAGAACACACGCAAAACCCTGCAGCATTCTGCCTAAACCAGAGCATGGAGAAGAGAAGGAGACAGAGGGAGAGAAAGACAATACATACATGCGTTTAGATTTCTGATCTGTACGAGGATCAGCCGTCTTCAACAGACAGATTTAGGACACTAGTCAATCAGAAATCCCCAAAACATGCAACTGAAGCCCAATAAATAGTGAAACTGATCCATCTGAAGTTGCACAGCTGGACATCACAGCTCTGACCCGTCTCGCTGACCTTTCTCTTTAGCTCAAATCTACAGATTTGCAGCTGGGCTTCTGTTCTAACATCACAGAGTCAAACGAACTCAAGTAAAGGCCAAAGAGTGTCTGATCCAATCCTCTTACATATACACACGTGCACACATCAGTGGAGCGGGCAGACGGTCGCCGCCTGCATCCCGCTGAGGGGACATTAACTGCCATGCGAACTTTATTAGAGAGCCCTGCTTTAATTATCAGAAGCCTCTCAAAGCCGTGTTTGTTATTTGAGCCCAGTAAGAGAAGAAAGGGTATAAGATCAGGACTGTGGTCAGACCCTTAGGGTAGAGGGCAGTCTGTTGGGTGAAATATGTGTGTGTCTGGAAGTTAAAGCCAGGTGTGCTGTAGTGTAAGTGCACGCAATAGACTGACCCCATGAGGAAAACAGAGGGCTTCATTAAAATGAGATGCGACTGCCACTGCTGCCATCAATCTTTTCCATAAGTATATATTTTTTTAATCAGGATTATTCAGTCCTTGACCTTGGTGTTCTGTCCCAAACCATTTATTCCTAATTAATTTTTTCCCCAATATCAGCAAAGGTTTAAGGACATCTGAATGTTCCAAAAAAGGTGAGGGCAAAACACCTAATAAGCACATTAATGGGGAGGCTGTTACCTTCTGTTGGACAGTTTGTCACAAACACTTATCTAAAAATCTGCAATCAAAGGACATTCCCAAAGGCAATGAAGGAATGTGCCGATGCTAATATTGCATTTGGGACATTGGGGTGATACAGTATTTTTGGGGCGATATATAAGCTCTATGTAGAATATTAAAATGCATGTCTGTGTATATTTGTGGGTTAGTTATAGTTAGCAAAATATCATCTGCATAAAGCAGTATCTTTTGTTGTCTATTGCCAATACTAACACTGAAAAATCTTTGGTTTATTTCGAATGTAAATTGCCAGGGGCTCCAACGCTATGGCAAATAATAGTGGGGACAAGGGGCAACACTGGAGGGTCCCCTATGAAGTGCAAACAATCAGAAAGAATGCTGTTAGTTAATACGGCAGCTTTAGGTGAAAATATATTTAAAAATATAAAAATATACAAAAATATATATTTTACAATTTTTAGCTGTCATATTCATAATTCATTTGTGCAGTATATTTTTTAACTTATGAGAGTATCATTGTTTTAGCGATATGATAATGGAAAAATCAGTTGTGAGTGAAGTCTTGCTATTTGTGTTGCACATGAGGTTGCTGATGAAATTGAATTTAAAATTCAGTTGAGGTTCTGTTTAATTTAAGATGTTGCCTGTGTAGAGCTTCTTTCCTTTTATTCTTCCCTTCAAACCATATTTTTTGGCAGACCTTTCCAGTAAGAGAGAGGGAGAGAGAGAGTCTATTTGGTAAACCATCCGTAAGCTTGAATTCAATTATGCTGCCAAAAAAATTGCCAAAAAGCCTGAACAAACAAAAACTATTCTCTCTCTCCTCTAAAAACATGTCTAGCACGAGTCAGCACCCCCTGTTATCCACAGCAGCATGTGTCATTGAAACACAAGGATTTATGATTGCATGTTTAATTGATTTAATACAGAAAATTAGGGAGGAAAGCTGCTTATGCTCTTCCGCTATCTGCTCCAGGGGGAAAATAAATAAATAAATACTGTCCCAAATAATTACAGCTGCTGTTTGGTACCCACCAACCCCCCCACACACACACACTTCAACCCCCTTCCAGTGACAATTAAGCAAAGACCCAAAATACCAGGCCTTGTAACAGGATTAACTCTGTATGTTTAAGAGGTTGAGGAAATAATTAGTCTTATTGCTGATAACAGTAATCAGGTTAACGGCCATGTCTCATTATAGGCTCTGGTCCTGGTATTCACTCTACTATTGTCCTTCCTTACTTCCATCCTTCTCTCTCTCTTTCTCTCACTCTCAGTAGACACTTGATGTTTTGTGTATATATGCGTAAGTACAGAACATGCTGATGACCATTTTCTGTTGGGATATCCTGCTTCAGCGTCCTTAGAGTTCATCATCATAGCACCCGTGTTGGAAAGTTGCAAAAGGAAATTATTATTATTATTATTATATAAATGCTTAATTTTGCCATTCATTAAGCTCATATTACAGTTAATAGGAGTTTTTAAATTAGCCACTAATAATGAATGCAGCACTGCCTTGAAAGTAACCGAAGTACAACTTTGTGAAGTACACTTAAAAGCAAAGCTGTATGAATACATTAGCTTAACGTCACGTTCTGTGTAGCTGAGCATGTTTGTTGACCTTTCCACCTTGCTGCTTTCTTTTTCCTCAGATCAATAAGCACAGACAAGCATGGGTCTGCAATCTGCTTTAAATTAGATAAAATATTCTTTCAAGTGACTGTTAAATTGATCTTTTTAGCAAACACTCGGCCGAGAGAGGGAAAAAAAAGCCGTCAGCGAGAGTTGTTATTGAAATAGGCAGCGAAATGTATTCGGGACAGACGATTCCAATCTATTCTTGTCTGCTTCAGACATTGATGCGTGTGGAACCGAATAGTATCGAGCAGTGGAATATCTGTAAACAAACTGTCAAAGCAGGAGAAAGGCACGTAGTGTGATAATCATTTTAATATATTCTCGCAAAAGAAAGCTAGAGATTGCTGTTGTGGATATCCAGTTTGGGCTTTTTAGTAAGCAGGAAGGCTTTAGATGAAAACCTTGTCTAATTTGAGAGGAGGTGAATTAAATCTGGAGTTGCATTAATGGTGTTTTAACAGGATGTGGGCAAATCCAATCAAATCTCTGTAATCCGGTTTGCCAGGGTAAGGCTGGCACCTCTGGGATTTGCTTTAAAATCTCTTGCCCATCAATGTGCCACACAGCTGGTCTTGAATCACAGCAGATGGACCGAACGTGTTTTTCTTGCAGGATTACACATATGCTTATTACATGTAGGGTCATTTAAAAAAACACTTTCCTGTTTTGCTTTCGATAAATGAATTAAATAAAGCAGATTATGTTTATTTTCAGATGCAACAGGCACATGCTTTTTCCGTCCTTTTCTTTCTATCCACCTTCTCAGGCCTTTAAACAGCATTCCATTAGGCTTACTATTTTCTTTTCTCTCTTTTCTGCACTCCATCATTGTTCTGACTGTCTGAGTCTGGGCACGGAAAGCCTCCAGCCCCAGGACGTCACTCACTCTTTAGGGTGAGAAATAGGCGTGAAGCTGGAGGTTAATATCCATGACTGGGAGATGAGAGATCTGCTGTGGCTGAACAGGACAGAGAGGCTCCACAGACTGACAGGAGCAGCATAAAAGCTCCTCACCTTCCTGCAGAGGGGCGAATCCAGGCCAGGAGGGCAGTAGACGAATGCTAATGCACCGTGACAGTCCTCTGTGTCCATTGCTGCCCCATGATGCCCTGTGAGACTGAAGACAAGACGGCGGAATGATTTTGTCAAACCCCATTTGAAGAGACCATGGGAATCCCAAAGACGTTTTATAGGATAAGCCAATATCATCAAGTGAAGATCTCTGACATCTATGGTGTTTGTCATGTAGTACTGTAGTGTGGAATGGAGTATGGAGAGAGATTAGTTGTTCCTACCAGGATTGGAGAAATGGGCTCTCTTTCAATTCATGAGTGTGAATTTGAATTAGCCAAAGACCACAGAATCCTGTATTGGAAAACGTATCAACACAAACAAAAAGAATTTCAACACTAATAGTGCATTCTTGAAGATGATCTTCCATCTACTCCTCTATTCATCTGTTTATTTGTTCCTCCATCTGTCTGTCTCATCCATCCATCCATCATTATCTACTATTCCTATTCAAATTTGAATAGCAGTTTAATATCCTGTTTACTGTTTAAATACCAGATTCAATTCAAATTCCAAATCATTAAACATGGGAAATCTTTCAGGTACGACAAAATGCTTATTATAAATTCCTCTCGAGTATAAATTAAACTTTGTTGATTTTTAAGTATATATACATGCTAAGAAATAATGCTTAGATCAGTTTGGACCCGCTTAAACTCTTACTGGTTTTTGTTGTAGGTAGATGAGCTGTGAGTTGACCAGCTAAAAGAAGCTTTCAAATTGTACTGGTATTAAGATGGTTAAAAATGCTATTTAAACTGGTTACCAGCTAAACCAGTAAAGCTTGTTTTTTTCAGGAGGCATTAGTGCAGGGTAGTGAAGCATTCTGCCATCATTGAGTAGTAAGCCGTATCCTATCTCCAGCTCTAATATCTCTTCTCCCTCCCTCCTTGGTAAATTTCTGCCTCCTCCTCCAGGGTTATTACCTGTTTGTAACCTCAGTGTCAGTGAGGGAATATGCTGATGGTGTTTAGAGTCAACCCCACTTAGCCTTGCTCCAGTACCGCCATGCTCCGCAATATCGATAATGAGAACACAAAAAAGGTTTTGCCCTCGGTTTAATTAAAAGAATTAAAGACCTTGTTTCTACTTTGTAGCTGTGTCTGGTAGATCAATTCTCACCTGAATTGTTTCTGGGTGCTGACTAATTGTTTCACACGGTAATGGCCGGATCAAAGGGCCTCTGCCTTAATTGGTAGAACAGAGAATGAGACAGATAGCTGCATTAGAGGAAACAAAAGCAATTGTAGTCATCAGAGAGGCCTAGCACGATTGTGGTGAGCCAGCCAAATGATAAAGTGTGCTAAACCTGCCTTTTGTGTCACTTATATGAATAATGTAGTGGAAGGGTATGTCTGCTTTTGTATGTGTGTATATATATATATATATATATATATTTATATATATATATATTTAAGAAATTATTTAGAAAGTTTTGGGGAAACTTTGGAAGTTAGCATTAGTTTGACTGACACTAGCAGATTCAAAGTACGATGATGAGTGTTAGCATGGCATAATCAAGTAAATGTCCTTGATGCAAATGGTGAGCGTCGTGGAGCCTGATTGGTGATGTTACCTGCCACTGGTAAGATGGTGGTAATCTCTCTCCACTTTATGTCTAAAGTGCTATTGATCCCCCCTGCAATCATGCTAGAGAAACACTTGGCGTATTCATTATTGAATCCACCAGCCTCTGCAAAAGCAGGATGAGTGTGTTTAATGAAAGGAAACAAAGGCAGACGGGTGCAGAGCACACTTGCCAATCACCATACTGTGTGATGAATAAGCAGAGAAAGGAATAGACAGAGTTGAGGAGAATTAGCTCTTCAGAGTTGTTCCGTGGGGCGAAGTGGCTGATGCAAGCCCACTGGCTCCTCCTGAAATCCTCCTCAGGCCCAGACCCAGACCCTGGGCTGAAGTGAAAGCTTCCCCCTTAGTTTGATGCATCCCGCTCCATATAGAAAAATCCCTCCCTCCCTCCCTCCCCAGCACATGGTCTCCTCTCGCTGGTGAATCACTCGCTCTTCCTGCTGGTTTTTGCTATTATTCAAAGCTTGTTGTGCTGCCAGTGCTCCCGAAGGCAAACGCACATCAATCCTGACTAATCCCGCTCTCTGTAGAATGAAGATAAATAACACGCTGCTCTCTCTCCCCCCTTTAATACATGTTAAATGAAGTGTGCCGTCTGCGAGTTTTTTTTCTGGCAAAAGTTAAAGGCCTAATACATTTATTCTTAAAACGATAGGCAAATACATTCCCCTTGCTGGAAGAATATGTAGAGCAGGTGAGCAATACTGTAAAGTTCAATTTGCTATTAGCATTGGAAGTTTTTTTTGTAAACAAACAATTTAGCCATGAAGGAGAACCAGGCATTTTCTAAATCCTCCTATTATTGGAGAATTTGCAGGGTTTATTTATTTATTTAATAGATTATATTCATTAATTTAAATATATTTTACTTTTTTTCTTTTTTTTTCAACTATATATAGTAATTAATTTCTCCTTATATTATCTTAAATGATGGAAATTAACTGATTAATTTGATACGTCATGTAACTTTTAATCGATTGGCAGCCCTAATATTTAAGGGAAGTTTTGCAGGGATAATTTAGAGGTCGTAAACGAGTGGAGGTTCATTTAATCATCACGTTGCTTTTTATTAGAACTCTAGCATCCTTGATGGAGGTGTTCAATATTAATAGGACAAATTATAAAACTTAGGAGAGCTTTTAATGGTCTCATTGCGGGGACCTGGAGACCTTTTCTACAGCATTACTCTTGTTTCCGTCTCCCACTTTCTACTCCATCCTGTGCTTATTTTATTTTCTCATCGTCACGGTATATTTCTGAAGCAGTCAGCTTCTGTTGAATGCATTAGTTTGGCTCACATTGGAAATAATACAAGACCATTTAATCAAGACATGAATATTTGAGATAATAGACACATTATAGCCCTTTGTCAAAGTAGACAGCATAGTTGCTTTGACGTAAATGAAGACAAAACAGTGAGACATTCCTGTACACTCAGTATTTGGTATTGTAGTTTACATGAATGAAGATCATTAGGTTAGTGAATGATTTAAATGATGTCTTTTTACAAATCAAGATAATGCATTGTGGCCAATATGAGGTTGGTATGTTTTCATTTTGTGCATTAAATGGACTGTTCACCAGGCCCTCAGAGAAAGGAGAAAAGAGAATGAGATTCAGATATTGACAAAGAGGTATGAGGTTGAAACATTATTCAAGGCGACTTGCCTTCAAGCATACAGGTGTTTCAAAATAAAGATGCTGTGGTGTGGTAGCACCTCCACATGATTCACTAATGTGTGACTTCCTTGACCTCTCTAATATCCATTCACACAGAAATTGAGATATGTACCCTGGATAGCCAGTAGGATAGCATCTTATTAATGCCGCCCATTAGTAAGGTTGTCGTTAATGTGGCAAGTGGCCAGTTCCAGGAAGAAGCTTCATTAGCATAATTGCTGTCTCTCTGCTTCTCATTATTGACACAAACACACTTCCTCTGTCTCTTCTTCTTCTTTTTCATCCACTTCCTCCAACTGATGTCCTGCTCAAATAGTGCATAACTAAACGTTCTAACCTTGCTTCTGGAAGGATGCATAAATATTTTTTAAATGGGTGTTTCTTCAACTTTTATGTCCCAGGGGTTGACTTTTATTTAAAGCAATACACTGCTTTTCTCATTCTTATTTATATGAAGGTCACATTGCAACTGTCTGGAAAGTTTTTACCATGCTTTTAGATCCACTTTATGTATATATATATATATATATATTAGGGGTGGCACGGTTCATGAAAAAAACTTTGTAACAAATTACTTTTTTACTTTTTTTCAAAAGTAATTTATTAATTAATTACCACCACACAATGCAGTCAAAAACAAGGCATCATTTCAGATATGATGGAAGATAATGGCTTTCAAAAAAATAACAGAATTGTCTGTGTACAGCATGTCTACTTTTAAATCAAATTTGTGAAAGCTTGAAAACTATATTTCAAGAGAGATAATTCTTAATATGAGAGTTATGACTGTCAGAAAAGCAAAGCTGTAAATTGTAGAATTTCTAGTTCACATGTGTTTGAGGCTCATATGGTCATGTGCCATTTTAACATGTGACATGCATGTTGTATTGTATTACTAGCTATTTTGTGTGTGCGTTCATATGTGTGAATGTGTGTGTGTGTGCGCACTCTGAGTCACAGTCATGTGTGTATGAGCTGGATGAGATAGACCTCACGACACGGCAGCAGGTTCTAGTTAGATTACACACTATAATTGGCTCATCACCCACGTTTATGTAACAGGCACACAGCAAATGACTCTAGTTGTTGGAACATTGCATGGAATACAAAGGATTAATTACAGTTTACATTAGTTAGACTGTATATTGCCACATTTTATGTAGTTAGTTGCTTAAAATAAACAGACAAATGCGAAAAATCATTTCATAAATCATTTTAAAAGTTTTATAATTGCTATTGAAAGAGTATTATACTCTCTATTACTATACTCTTAAAAAATTCAAAATAGGGGGAGGGGGATAATTTGGGTTCCTCAAAGAACCTTTCAGGGTACAGTTCCCTAAAATATGTTTTTATTTCAGTAATTAAAGAATCTTTTCCATGGATATAAAAGGTAGAAATGGACAGGTTTGAAAATGAGAGAGAGCTCACAAAAAGGCAAAGCAACAAGTGAAGACCGTCTGCATCTTCTTTTTCCTCCCCTACTCCAAGACCTCCATTACCCATCCTCTTTCTCCAGAGAACATTTCCACACCATCTATCATTTCATGAAAACGTGTAGCCTGTGGACAACTTTTTGAAGTCTTTGTTTTAAGAGAAACTTTGTGTGCTGCTGTTTCCCTGTAGCATCTCAGAGGCTAGACAGCTTCAGTCAGAGCGTAAGAAGAGAAAAGAGCAGAGGAGTGAGGTAAACAACTTTATCACTGGAAATCCGATTGGAGAGCTGGTGTGAGTGGTTGCTTCTTATCTAGCTGCCTCCCAGCAGTGAGATCCTTTAAACAAGCGAAGGGGGACTCTGGCTTTCGATTAGAGCCTCACCAGGACTTGAATTTCATAAAGCTCTGCAGTTTTTGTCAGATATCTTGGAGCCATAGTGAGAGGAATGTAAAGAAGTAGTAAGTGGTTAAGGAACGGGGATGCATAGGGAGCAGAGAAGAAGTGACTGAGGCAGAGATGGTGGTTTCCTTAATCAAATCTTTCAGATCCAAGAGTGAGAACACAACACCAGCATCTAATCCTCTGTCTCCACAGGCCCAGAATTATCGAAGTCACACTTCATGCACTTATAAGAGAATGAAACAAGGAAGAGAGAGTGAAACGACTCAGAAATCTGAGGTAGACATTGATGACTGCTTGTTTCCCATGATTCTGTTCTCCTGTAGGAAAGGAAGCCATTGTGGTTGCTCAGTGAGATTACGCCAGATTCTCACAGTCATTGTTCGCCGTCTCTTTGCAAGTTGTACGCTTTTTGAAATCACCATCCCACCCCAAACACACAGAGGGCTTAGCGTTCTTTATTTACCCCATTTTGGTAGCCATTTATGCAAACAAAAAGACAAATCTTCCGCTTTGATCGTTGAGCCATGTCTTTTCTCTGCAGGGATGCAGATTGAGCCACGTTGTGTGAGGGGGGTTGGGTAAAGTCTTATTTATATTCTCTTATAGTATTCATTCATATTTCGAAATAGATTTTTAAATATATATTTAAAATTTTATTTTTAACTTTAGGATAATTGTTATCTGATTTTGTCATATTTTTAGTTATTTTATAATAAATCTGTACAGCTTTAATTGAGTATTTAATTACATGTCTTGTTTTTGAGTTTCAGTTTTTCATTAAATATATTTAATTTTATTGATTTCAGATTTATTTGAATTATTTCAATTTTTTAACTTAAAAAAATATTTTATTTTAGATTTAGTAATTTTAGTAGTTCAACCTATTTAATTTTAATTAAGGTTTTCATATACGTTTTATATTTTATTTTTGTTTACTGGTTTACTGGTTTACTTAAATATGTATTTTTATTTCAGTTTTATGTTTAGTAATTAACTGTTAAGGCAACTTTTCTAGTTTTTAATCTAATATATTTATTTAGCTTATTTCAATGATTGAAATTTACTTTTTTAGTTGTAGGTTAACAACAATGTGTAACACTCACCTGTCCCTGGATCAGCACTCACAGAAGACGCAATCACCTGTAACTCACTCCAAATCACATGATTACTGACATCAGCCACGCGCCATAAAAGATCGCTCAGTCAGACACTCAATGGCTGAGCTCGAGGTGTACAAGCTCAAACCTACCTGAACCCGCTCTCACCAGCGAGCCGCTCCAGGAAACCCTAGAGTCCGCTCCAGAGCCTGTTGCAGTCCGGGAAACCCTAGAGTCCGCTCCAGAGCCAGTCCCTAGTTTATGGCCGGGAGTGCCGTTTCCTGATCCAGTCCCTAGATTGCGGCCGGTAGAGCCGTTGCCAGTTCCTGCCCCTAGATTGCAGCCAGTAGCGCCAGTTCCTGCCCCTAGATTATCTCCAGAGTCTGCTGCGCTGCAAGTGCGCCCTCCAGAGTCTGCTGCGCTGCCATCTCAAAATAAATTCCTGCCCTCCCACCCACTTCAGCCTTCTGCTTCATTGTCGTCTGACAGTCCTGCCGCTCACCTTCCAAGTACCATCCAGCCGGGGCCTATCACGCAGGACTGTCATCCTCCAGATCTGTCTGGCTCGGGGTGCTCCCCAATTCCACCTTCAGCCTCCGAGGCCAGAACTCCACCTCGGTCCTCTGATCTGTCGGCTTTGCCATGGGCCTTGGCTCCCTTCTCTCCTTCGGTGCTCCTCCGGCTCCGCCTTGGTCAGTCGGAGTCCATCCGCCGCCTCGAGACTCCACTCCCTCCAGCTCCGCCTTGGTCCTCTCTCGCACCGGCTCCACTGTGGCCTTCCGGGTCCCCTCATCCGCATTGGTCGCTGACCCCATCTGCTCCGCCTTGGCCCTCTGGACCCTCACTGTCGGCCTGGCTCATCGGCCACCTGTCCTCACCCTCGACTCCAGGCCCCTCGCCAGAAAGGAGCATTAAATACCACCCCCCTCCCTCATTATATATGTACCCTTTCTGCTATTACGGCGCGAGGACACGCATTTCTGGAGGGGGGCGTAATGTCACATCGTCACACTCACCTGTCCCTGGATCAGCACTCACAGAAGACGCAATCACCTGTAACTCGCTCCAAATCACCTGATTACTGACACCTGCCCGTCATCAGCCTCACCTGTGAATGTGAATCACTCTGGTCTGTCTTCCCTGAGCGTGACACAATGGTTGGGTACATGTGTTTGTTTTGGTACATGGGCAAACCCCCCCCATCAGACGGTCAGACGGGTCAATCCCAAACCTAATTTGCGGCGCAGCTGTAGGTACCTTTCATCTCCCAAATGCGAGTGGTTCTGTTTTCACTTCATCTTTTAGTGTTTGAAAACATTGCCATTCATGTGCCCATGTGTGCGTTTGCTTTTTGTAGACTAGCCCAGCGGGTCTGCCAGGGTCCCATCCAGCTCTGTGTGCCATTTCTTCACAGAGTCACTTGAGTGGAAAATCTAGACGTGGAGGGGCATTTCACCTGAATGGGACATGGGAATGTTGGCCGTGGAGCTCTGTGATTTCCCTGCAGGGATTCCGGGGGCAGGATGAATGGCTGGAAGTTTTTTAAGTTTTGCCTCTAAGCTCGACCAGACCAGCATACGCTGACTCGTTCCAGAGCGGCACTTCTCCATTCAAAGCAAAGAGGGTAGCCTCAACAGGGGTTAACAGCAAATACAAGCACATTCAGCCTTGAGGAAATGAGCTTTCTTGAAAGCACACAAGCCCTCCTTTGGTTTCTGAGGGCTTTAGGTCATTATCTGTGTCTATAATTGCCTTCGTTAAAATGCAATGATGTATTGGCACAAATCCTGCACTTTACATGTTTTCGATCATTTTTATTCTTGTAGGGCGCTATGCATGAGTGACGGAAGGATACACTTGTTTGTTCTCATCCCGTTGGAGCATCATAAATCTAGCCAGACACATGATACGCTAATGAATAATGAAGAGCAAATCTCTCTCTCGCTCTCTTTTTTAGTCTCTCTCTCTCTCTCTCTTCTGTTGTTGTCTATGGAGACGCTGAGGCCTGAAATGCACATTTTAACAAAGAACAGCAATTATGCTCCTCATTTGCATGACTTAACATGCATTTGCATGTGCTTGTGCAGAACGCTTTGTGTATGGCCTGTGTTTAACACGGCAGAACGTGGAGCCGTTAACAAGCTTTATCCAGAGACCGAGCCTAATGGACGACAGCCCTGCTGGAAGTTTAATGAATCTTTGCTTACAAATGTAGTGAGAGGTGGATGGACAGATGGAGTGACTACATAGTCTACACAATTAATGTGAATGCAACAGTTTCAGCTGCCTAATATCGGTACTGTATGCTTATAACAATTTTTTTCTTTTTCGTTATCAGTTGATGAAATTGTTTGATATTCAACAAATTAATAAATGCTTCCTATAATCAGACATTTAGATTATACATTTGTTGTCATTTAACACTCATAGAAAATTCATATTTAAAAAATTAAATTGTAGCCTCCAGCAAATCTCAGTATGAATATCCATTTTTGTACTGTCCTGTATTCAGTTTCTTTTATCATGTAGAGCAATAATTTTAAAATTCCACAATTTTAGTGTCCACCATTTATCAGCTATTATCAGCTATGTCCCCCTTTTTCTTTAGCTTTCATGGTATCGACGTATTGAAACCACACACACTGCATAGAATCTCTAATTGTAGCTTTTTAAAAGAAATTTCTTGGCAAAAATAATAAATATGGTATGAGCCCTCGCATCAATTTTTCAGGGCTTTATTTTTTAATGCTGAACAAAAGTTTTCAGATATTCATAATTTAAGTGACAGTTTCCATGTTTAAGATTGGTCTTTTTCCACAGAGCTTATGAAATGTGGATCCGAGATGTTTGCTTGATGATGGAAACCACATTGAAAATAGTCTTTATTCAGGGACCCACTATTGTAAATGTGAGGAATGGTGAATTATTGAGAGTGTGTCCTGAGGGCGCAATGTGAAAAATTGGAAGTACTATACACTAACTTCTTGAGTTTCTCTGTCTCCATTTCTCATATGTCTTTTTTTGAGGTGGTTTATAGGGCACAAAAACAGCTGTATTATTACATGTGGTTTGGAATATTAAGCTCAACAAGAATGTATCTCTTTTTTTCCTTTAATCGTTTCTCAGCTTGCTTTATCTTTGCCATTCGTTGTTTAAGTGCTCCACATGGACTGAGTCTTCTCTTCCATCACACCTGTCTTACTTTACAAAGGAAATGAAGCTCCCTGAAGAAAAGATTGATTTATTTGTCTGAATAAGCTGCAGGTACTCACTGTCTTACCCACAGGAGTATTTAAGTGCATCCGATGAGACTATTTCGCAAGCACATGGAGCTTACTGCATGACAATTCTTATTGTTAGCGTGGAGCTTTTTGATGATATACACTGTAAATATGTATCCCAGAGGAACTTTTTATTGCTCAGATGTTGCTCTTTCAGAGCTCGAGGGATCTGTTCAGTTAGGTTTTGTTCTGTTTCTTATGTTTCATCAAATTAGTAAAGGCAAATTTATTTATATAGTACTTTGCACAATATACAATACATACTGTTTATAATTACTTAATGTCTTAATAACCTATAGTGTATTTAGCAGATTAGAGTTGGGCAATAATGTAGTTTAAATAGTTTGCAACGACACAAGCAATCGGAACAGTTCAGATGTGCTATATTACATATCACCATACATACTGTACTTATACTGGTACTAAAATATCCAACTTTAAATAGAGAGCTGGGCATTATTATACGATGTGAGATTTGATATATAACATTATTTGCCTAATGCGTCGCAAGTAAAGTTAAATGTAGAGAAATAATTGCAAAATTAAAAGAGAAGTTTGTTCATGTATATTTAATTTAAGTTCAACTTGGTCTTTATTGTTTATCTGGGAAAAATATGGCAATTATGGACATACAGTAGAATTCTAGAGCAGTTTTATGGATTAATATAGATAATTTAATCCAGAAAGAATTTATTTAGAAATATTTGAGTACTTATTGAGAACTGAGACTTATGATTGCAGACTTTGTTGTCTGGGCAAATTGTAGCAAATATGAGAAATTGTAGATTTTTTCTCAAAAACCTGATGAGAACTGTGAGATTGTTTGAGTCTCTTTGTTGTATGATCTTATTGGTGAGTTTTATTTATTCAGAGGAAGCATATAGAGAGAATCTGTTTTCTTTTGATAACATATGGAAAGTAATGTGTCTTGCTAAACACCAGCAGCGACAGGGCAGTCAGCCTTTGTACTTTGTAGAGATTGACTCATTTAATATGACTTTTCCCACACGGTCAACACTGAACACAGTTTGGTCCATTCTAATGAAGGAGTAGGAACAGCAAATGGAGCAGGAGACTTGCAGGTCGTAGTTAGTAAAGTCACCTCTAGATGTATTGCGAGAGGAGACGGAGCAGATCTCATCGGTGGAAGGGTGCCGGCAGTTCTACTAACAGCAATTTTAAAATGTTTCCCATAGTCCCCTCTCCAGTGAAGCCTGTCAGACTCCACCAAGGTAATTGAGTTTCTGCAGAGGCGAAATGAAACTGAAGTTTCAGCAGGAGCATCAAAGGGAAAGGCGCTGCTTGTGGTTTGTCTACTCCTCACAGCCCAAGTGATCGATTTAATTCCTTGTAGTAAAGGGGAGTGCGAAAAGATAGATCCAGGATCAGGTATCTCATAGATCCTGCAGAGTTCTGCAGAGCACCTCTATGTCATGTGGGAAAAAAATACCTTGAAGTCTGAGATGATGTATCTGAGCAACCTTAAACTAAAAGGGCCTCTCGTCGGAGGGCACAGGCCTTTGATCACATATTAATAGTGTTGTGGTAAACAGATGCCCTTGCTATATCGCCTTAACCCAGTGCTTTTCAAAGTGTGGGGTGCAGACCCTAAAGCAGTGCCGCTGTCCTTTTGTTTATATTAGTATGTTATGAATACAGTGGGTACGGAAAGTATTCAGAACACTTTACATTTTTCAGTCTTTGTTACATTGCAACCATTTGCTAAAATCATTTAAATTAATTTTTTCCCCTCGTTAATGTTACACACAGCACCCCATATTGACAAAAAAAACACAGAATTGTTGACATTTATGCAGATTTATTAAAAAAGAAACACTGAAATATCATGTGGTCCTAAGTATTCAGACCCTTTGCTGTGACACTCATATATTTAACTATATTTAACTTCTACACCTTCATTTAAGTCCAGCTGTGCTTGATTATACTGATTGGACTTGATTAGGAAAGCCACACACCTGTCTATACCTTAGAGCTCACAATGCATGTCAGAGCAAATGAGAATCATGAGGTCAAAAGAACTGCCTGAAGAGCTCAGAGACAGAATTGTGGCAAGGCACAGATCTGGCCAAGGTTACAAAAAAAGAGCAAAGTTGCCTCCATAATTCTTAAATGGAAGACGTTTGGGACGACCAGAACCCTTCCTAGAGCTGGCCGTCTGGCCAAACTAAGCTATCAGGGGAGAAGAGCCTTGGTGAGAGAGTCAAAGCCTCTCCTCGGTGCAAGACACATGAAATAGTTTTTCTGCTGCGGGGACAGGACGATTGGTTGCAATCGAGGGAAAAATGAATGCAGCCACCAAGTACTGGGATATCCTGGACCAAAACCTTTCTCCAGAATGCTCAGGACCTCAGACTGTTATGAAGGTTTACCTTCCGTCAAGACAATGAGCCTAAGCACACAGCTAAAGGTGGCCGTACACGGTGCAAATTCGGACAGTCAGAAGGCCGTATGGCCACACACACGTCACAAGTGACTTTGGTTATGGACGCAGTGGTACACCTCACAATTTTAAAACCTGCCAATTTCCGAGGCAATCACATTCACAAAGTTCCTCGCCAAAAACATGAACTCTGAGGAAGATATCCTTCTTTGTGGCAGCAATGGTTTGAGAAAAAACAAAAAAGAAATTAAAACGAAGGGCATGGCAAAGAGTTTGGCATAGAGAGCAGAGAATGAAATCAATATTGACAGTTCCTTTTTTATGGATTAATACTATTTATTATATTATTTTAAATGCTTCTCGATATATCATACAGCGCTTGCTGTTCTTGCCAGAGTTCAGCAAGTTTGTCCTCTTTCTCGACTGTCCAAATTCTCCGTGGCACTGCCATGTTCATCTTTTTTTTCTGCGGTTTTCTTTTTTTAACTTCTGATTGGTCATTTCCAGTTTGCTCAACAAATCAGCTCATTTAACAGCATACACGTCACGCTTTCAACCGACAGCTTCCAAAGTTTTTTGTCATGTTTAAAAATGATCGTGAGGTCGGGAAGTGCTCGAGTGGCTTCACAACAACTCTGTGACTGTTCTTGAATGGCCCAGCCAGAGCCCTGACATTAACCCAATTGAGCATCTCTGGAGAGACCTAAAAATGTCTGTCCACCAGCGTTTACCATCCAACCTGACAGAACTGGAGAGGATCTGCAAGGAGGAATGGCAGAGGATCCCCAAATCCAGGTGTGAAAAACTTGTTGCATCTTTCCCAAAAAGACTCATGGCTGTATTCAATCAAAAGGGTGCCTCTACTAAATACTTTTTTTTTTTTTTTTTTTTTTATAAATCTGCAAAAATGTCAACAAGTGTTTTTCTGTCAATATGGGGTGCTGTGTGTAAATTGAGGAAAAAACTATTTTATCAAATGGCTGCAAAATTACAGTGACAAATTTAAGGGGTCTGAATACTTTCCATCCCCAGTGTATATAACTGCATACCATTTTTTTTAATAACTAACTTTTTCCCAGTCTTTGAGATTGTCCCACTTCTACGCACCTTTACAGTAGATTGAGACCAGAATCTTTCTGATAAAAAACATCACAGGTGATGAAGATTGAGAAATAAGTGATCTCATAAGTAAGCAGGTGCATATAAAAAATAATGCAAATCAAAAGGGCCTAATGTTACAGACTGAAATATCGATTCAGGTTGTGATGGAAGCAATCTACTGCATCTATGCTTTGAATAACATACTGAATATGATCCAGATTTTACAATTTTCTTTTTATTCATGATGTTGATTTTGTTTTATATAAAACTTGGTGTGGTAATTAAAAGAGAGATGCTCGAAGCTAGAATAAAACTAGAATTTTTGTTGTGTGTTTAAAAGTAGAGGTTCTTTATTTTTTTGCTTCATGTTCAGATATTCATAAAAAATGCTGAATATTCTGGACAGGGTTTTTTTTCCAAAATCATTAACAGGAAATAGTTAAATATTTTTGTGTAATTCATCAACATAAAGTAAATTATTAAACATTTTAAGCCTACTGAAATATTTTACTGTTCGGCTTTTACATTGTTACAAAAAATTTACTTTCAGAGAATCCTATTTTCTATAATAATAAGAAAAGTTTCTTGAGCATCAAATGTGACTGTATTAATGGCTGCTGAAAATTTATTGTCATCACATTATATAAATAATTATGAAATTGAAATTGTAAAATAAATATTACAATATTACAGTTATATCTTATATATTTGTGAAATCAAAATTATTTATATAAAATTATTTTTTATTATTTACCATTTTTGCTGTGGTGGGTAAATGTTCAGATTGAAAAGTTGGGCAATTAACAATTAAGAAGCACTATTTTAAACTACAGTAAAAAGCCATATGAAATGGTCGTTTTCACATAAAGACAAGGTTGGACAGTACAGACTAGACTGAGCTGATCAGTTAACACACCAAACAATTCTCCACCTCGCCTTAGGGCCTCTTTGCCCTCTACTCTTTTTGGTTTCACACTGCCCAGACATTGCATGGAGCATGTGTGAGCGGACATAGAGAGGAGTTCTCTCACCCTTTAATGACTCCAGGTCTGAGTGGGAGCAGATCAGAGGTAATGAGACATCCTTTGATATAACGGCTCCACTCCATCCAGGAGAGTGAGAGAGAGCGTGTCGCACTGGCAGGCTTCCTTTGAGAGGTCTGTGCTGATCACAGTCATTATCTCACCTTAGGACCCAGCAGCCATAACCCTTGCACACACATGCAGAGCCTCTAATTGAGTTTCTGTGTTGTGCTGACTGGGCTTTGATTCGCCCACGAGTGGTCAGAGAGAGGTGCTTGTCTTCCATGTTTCTTAGTCTTTTACTATCTCTCTCGGTCTCTGTGGTCAGACAGCATCTTAATCCCAGCATCCCAGGTGACTTCTGACACACTCTAATAATCTACAGAACAAGATTATGACGTTTTTACAAGATAACATTACTTTGACCCTCTGTTGGAAAACTGGGACATTCAGCATCCAGCGGTACAGATGTGTTGTAGCTGGTCCAAAATGGTCTAAAAACACCACCAACAAATTTGGTAACATATTTTAAAACCCAAACTGACTATGGTAAAATAGTATGTTCTAGTTTTTCCAATCACTTCCAGCACCAGCTTTATGTGTGTTCATGAGAGTCTTGTTCCGGCTTCTTGACTGAACTCTGAGTCCGCGTATGACGTAAGCTGCATTCGTTCTTAAAGTGAAATCCTCTGACAAATTTTATTACCTCGCATTTTAGACTTTTGATACGTTACCAGTGTTTAGTATCGCTCTATCCTCATTCGTCTATTCTCTTCTGAGCTTGTGCAACGAATACTGCTTACGTCATACGGCTTACATCGTACGTCATACGTCAAGTCAGAGGTCAGCCAAGAAGCCAATTATAAAAGTAAAACAGAATTAAAAAGAAAATAAAAGAATGCATTGAATAAAATAAGCACCATCAGCACGTGTTTCTTCAACAACTTAGGTTGTTAAAAGAAGTGAAAAGGTGGTTTTATATTACACACTGATAAAAGTGAAAAATTTGTTAATTTCATGTTGACTTTAAGATGGCTTTAGCATTTAATGTTTAATGAGAATATTATGTTCACTAGAAAACCTACTGATTTTTTAGTACTAGAGACCAATATGCTGATCTGTAGAATCAAGTTTGTTTAATCTCCAATGAGCCATTCAAGTCAAAGAACCTTGATTCAGAGAAAATTCAGAAGATGGTTGTTGTCTGTCAGTCCAGTTTCCACAGAAAGGGTTCAGTTTGGTGACCGGTTTAGAGCGGCACATGTGTGTTTTTGTGGTTTAGGTCAGTGCTGTGCTGTCCTGCACACCGTCTCCCGCTGTACTTCACTGTGGAGTGAGGACGTGTGTCCACAAACAGCCTCAGGGCTTTCAGTCAGATCTCAGCTGCTGAAATGAAAAGAAAATAAACAGCAAGGGGAAAAAAGGTGGAGTGAGAGAGAAAACACATCACTAAGATGGAGGATCTATCTCGTAGTTGTGTTGTTGCATTTATCTGAGTGGTTTCTCTCCTCTGTGTAACATCTCCGCTGCTCTCTCTCTTTTTTTTTTTTTTTTTGAAAGTCTGTTTTCCTTTTTCCCCCTGGTGCAGTATTGCTTGTATTTTAGATGACAGAGTATGAAATATACAACATGCCCAAGCTTTGATATAACATAGAAGAGAATAGAGCAGTTGCATTTGTCAGTGAGAGACAAGGACAGTGTGTGTATGTGTGTGTTTGTCTATGTATGTGTGTGTGTGTGTGTGTGTGTGTGTGTAAGAACATCCCACACAGATGTCGGTTTGAAATCAACCGAACAGAGGAAGCATAATTATATGTGTTTAGTTCCTCCCCTCATCTCTCTCTCTGCGTGTTCTCATCAGCGGTGAAAAATGGGCTTAATTAACCTGCAGGAAACTTTGTGAATGTGTATAATGCGTGGAAGCATGTGTGTGAATTATGTTTCTTTTTCAATAACTGTGTCTAAATGAGAGCGGAGGAGAGAAGCAGCATGTTAATACTGGCTTTGCCATCACAGGAATAAATTTATTTTAAAATATACTCAGTAAAAAAAAAGCTATTTTACATTGTAATAACATTTGACTGTATTTTTATTAAATAAATGCAGCATAAAACATAAAATGCAACATAAAATGTTGAACAGTAGTATGAAACAAACACATTTAGGGTTTGCTGTCAATGAAAGGTTGTTACCAACTAACAATAGTTTATTAAAACAATGACATCAATTATATTTTAATTAAGTAAACATTGATTGAAGAACAGTGTCAGGGTGAAATTGTGTGTGTGTGTGTTTGTGTGTAATATGGTATGACTAAAAATGGGCCACAATGCGAGATCATTAATTAGGATGCACTGTGCTTTCGTGCTCTGGCTGGGTCAGAACAGCCCCCACAGTCTACAAACACACACTTCAATAATGAGGCCCTGTTTGTGTGACACACTGCCCGCTGTCACTGCCTACAGATTAGTATGCACACTTACACACCTACCTAACCGCCATGCTTTCTCTCCCTTTGTATGTTTGGGTGTTTGGTTCATCAAGCTAGAGTCCTTTCACCCTGCTCAGTGTGAGAGGTCATTTTCACACCTGGCATGTTCAGAGCATTTCAAATGCAGTTTTCTTATTCGTTCAGTGCATTAAGGCATATATGAAGATGGCGAACGTGCTTGGAGCCACACCAAATCAGTAGCTTCCAAATCACCTGAACGAGATTGGCCTTTGCCTGATAAGAAACAACACTTCGTTGGGGATATTGTGTGTCTGCTGATGTTTTGTGTAGATATAACTGTAGCTAAAACCCAAAGTAGCGTTAAAAATCTTTTCGCACATGTCTCACCCGGAGGAGTTTCAGTGTGCAGTTCATGAGTGAGGGTGACAGAGAGAGAAAAAGAGAAAGGCCCTGATTTGAAAACTTAATTACATCCCTGGAAAAGCATGTCATCAGAACAACAATGAGATATACATCGTTGAGTGTTTAATTGAGCATGAAAAGAGCTCTCTTTTTAGACAGCAATGCAAAAACTGCTTCTGCCAGCCCAGCAAGGACAAGGCAATTACGCGAGCTCACCGGTGTGCTGTTTGCATGTCACAAAGACTTAACCCTGCAAAGCAGAGACTTGACTCAGGGGGACACCTGCACTGTCCCAGTCATTATGACAACATGGCCTACACTGTCATTCACCTGCAAGTCAGACACCTGCAAGTCTTTCCCTATGCTGTGTGTGTGTGTGATCCCAGATCATCTGTTCAGGTGGTCCTGTAGGGAGGTATACGGCTTCAAGAGGGACTTTAGGGACACAGTATCAGGAAGGGCTCAGAGTGAGGAGGGAAAGTTTTTAATTTTTAAGATGGTGGAGTATTTTTAAATAGAGATTTTACCAAAAATTATAATTTTTTGTTTGGTTCAAGTTAAACTTAAACTATTAAATTTTTTTTTGCTTATTTATTTTTATGGAATGTTGCAGTTTTTATTATAAATGTTTTTTTTGTTGTAATATACATAAGGACTGGGCAATAACTCCTCTCTTTTAGCAACACCACACACATGAGATTACAGTAATTCACGAATATTTCTAGTCTGGCCATGCATTTTTTTCAAGTTATTTCAGTTAGATAAATATAAGAATAGAGAAGAAAAGATTATTGAAATTTGCTCTTGTTGACTTTAACTGCTGTGATCGGATCATTGAACAGTTAGTTGGATAAATCTACAGTCTTCACTGATTTTCAAATTCTTAGTGATTTAATCTTTAAGTCATGTTTTTGCTCTTGCTTCTTCCAGATTCTCTCAAACCAAATTATCTATGCTTTGCTGTCCAAAGATATAAGAGAAAAGGCATATATACAGTGTGTGTATAAATATATATATATATAGATGCATCTCAAAAAATTAGATTGTTCAAATCTATTCTAGATTAATTTAATTTTGAGCTTGCAGCTAATGAAAGTCAAAAATCCAGTATCATATACAATAACATAACATAGCTTTAATCTGTTAAATCATGCAACGGCAAACTTTAAGCAATACGATTTTCCTCTGTCGTTTGTGTTTTGTGCTTGTGGTGAATCAGCATTGATTCATTGCTTCATATCCACTCAAGGGCATCGCATCGTATTCTTCCCATCCTCAGTTCCTTTGAGTTGCTCTTTAGATGCAGACAAACATGGGAACAAAAGAAAAGCTGCACATGTTCGATGTGGCTGACGACCATTTAAGTCTCTTTGAATGGAATCTAATTTTCCTCAGCATCGGCTTGTGTTACATCCTCTCGCCAAATTACCGTACACCAAATTAGGCCAAAAACACAACACAAACACAGCACGCACCATTTCCGTCCCTCTTTCTTTATCCGCTCTTCGTCTTGTTGTTGTTTTTTTAACGTAACAATCCGTGACATCTTCTGTATTGATATTCAAATTAGTACAGAGCTTTGGGTGGACTTAGATGAAATTCACCAGCTATTTATACATGGAGCATATTATATCCAACGCTTTGCTTCACCGCCATCCGGGCTTAGCTTGGATTAGCGAGGCGTAAACAAACGCACGAAGGCCTTTGCGCTTTCTCACGTTATCTGAACTAGCAAACTGCGATGCTGAAAAGATCAAACAATTGTTTCATTGTGTTTTATGCAATGGGTGAGAAAGAGATCCCAGTTGGGGTTCCATATTGTTCTTTTGAAACAAAGAGCAAGATGCCCAATCATGAAACAGATGGAAAAGTTTCACTCTTTCATTACTAGACGGGCTTGTTATTTTTATCACTGCTAAAAAGCAGTTTTACCCGTTCCTTGCTCCTCCGTTCTCTATATCCGAGCAGTGTTTATCTTTCTTCAGGATGTGATGATACTGTGACAGCTGTTTTGTAGGAATTGAGTAGAGATCCTTTTGTTGGAATCCTCTCCGGTGTTCCTCACGCGTCTCTTGAACTGCCCTCTCCCCGCTGGAGGTTTGTTGACTGAGCCTGTGTCCCATTAGCCTCTCAGGTGTGGGTGTTGGCTGTTGGGATTTAATCCACATCTGTTGGACCTTTAGGCCACCGCTTAGTGGGCTGCATGCAGAGCTCTGTGTGAGGTAGGAAGGGTCACTTCTAAGGTCTGTGAGTGCACATGGAGAATCTTTATCTGGAGAGATCTTTAGAGATACATGAAAATGTGGAGTCCCTAAATTACACAAACTGTACTGGACAGAGTTGACATGTCTGTCTGTCCTCTCACACCACAGGAAGTCACCTGCCTTTGCCTTTGCTTGCAAACCATTGCCTCAAACATTCAATACCATCATGCATTTTGCAGAAAAAAAAAAAACAAACAAAAAAAAAAACGTGTGTATATATATATATATATATATATATATATATAGAGAGAGAGAGAGAGAGAGAGAGATCAAAAAAGTTTCTAATAACTTTTACAGCAATTAACAACTTTTATTTTGTATTCAAGTTAATCTCAATGAAACTGCAGTTGGGTTATTTTTATTAGGTTAAAAATTAAAAAATACAGCTAACTAACACAATAAAAACATGATCACATCACAAAAAAACATGATTTTTGTAAATATATATATAAAAAATGGAGTTATCTGTTTTGCAAATAAACTTCATATATTACATGAATAACATTATTATCTAATAAATAAATAATTAAAAAAGTCATCTATATAAGCTACTTGCTTATTTTTAATTTAATTTCATTTTTTATTTATTACACTGTACAGTCAATCTTTTTTCTTCTAATTTACTCTATTATGAATTTATCATGTTTTAGAGACTGATAATATTGATTTTAGTGTATTGTTACAGTTTACGTTCAAAACATATGCTATTGATGTGATATTGACAGAAATGTTAACTACATTTAAACATTGCATGCTTGATCAATGCATGATCAGTGTTATTATTCCTTAATGTGTTTTTATCAACAGTATATTTTTGCTCTTTTGTAAAATATTTACAATAATTTTAGCACAGAATATAATTTCGTTTAGCAAATTCATTACCCTTTCTAAAAAATATTCAATATATAAATATACTCAGTAAGGCTTCACTACTGTTTCTTGTTGCACTGCTAAAACCGATGTCCCTTCATTTGGATACATTTATGCATGTATTTAGCATACATCTTGCTAGGTTCAGTCGTGTAGACCACTGATAATTTATCTGTATTATCATCAAACGTCAGCGAATCACAGCGGCAAGTGGACAGCCACAGATTTTGATTACACCAACAGCAACTTTGACAGGATTTACATGTATTTGCATAGAGAATGTCACTTTTTGTTGCCTTTCACGTGTGCAGTGATCTGTGGGGGTTTGTTGGTTTGTGTTTTTTACTCTGCTTGTATTGATGTGGTTTTATCTATTGGCTTGCTCAACATGAGCTCCTGTCCATTTGTTTGCACTCAGCAGCAAACGATCACAACACAGAGTCGTGAAAACAGAGAGGCGAGACACCCAAACCCCCGACCCTTGTATCTCTTTGCTCTCGTTGTGTCTTTCGTCTTTTCCTTGCATCTCCCTCGATCAGTCTCTTTTGACATACTCCAAAGCGTGGCTATGAAACACAGGAAGTGAGGGTAACGGTAGTATGTTCCCTCTTGACGAGGTGCTTAGAAGTGAAGTTTCTTCTTATTCTCACTCTTGTCTTGCTTTTGCGTGAAATGTCAAAAACAGCACGATGCAAGTCTGGAAACAAACAAACAACAGAAAAAAGAGAACACAAAAACACCCCAAAAAAGATATTTCTGTTCTGTTAAGTCCTTCTTTCTCCGTCTGATCTTGCGAGGCCGTCTGAGGGAGCGGATCATGTCTCTGACAGCAAACTTCCTCAGGACCTACAGGGGAAGTCAGAGATGACGTGTTCTACAGAAATGTCATTTCTCTCTTGTAGCCGAGCGTCCTCGGGCTGAATGACAGTATGAAGCCGAGAGGCGTCACTGAACTCAGGGTGGCTAAAGGCTTTCTCTATCCCTCCTGCTCTTTTGGTTGGTATTGAGATTAGAAGATCTGCTTTCAGAAGCTGTAGATGCAACCTGGTTTATGTGTTTGGGATTTTTTTTGCTGGCTGAGATCAGAGGCATTGAAGGGCATTGAGAACATTCTCTTAAAGTCAATGAGTGGGATAAAACAAGAAGAGTATCATGAGTAGATGACAGGCCTTGAATTTCTCTCCTTAGGGACTGTTGTATTATTATTATGCATTTTGAATTTTTTTATCTTTGCTGTTTGTTGCTAAGGTCTTTTGAGGGGGGTTAAGATTGTTGCTATGCCATTGGTTTCTAGCCCAGGTTCTTAATTAGTCTCAGTTCCCTTTGAAAACACAATAGTTTCCTCCTATATCCAAGTAATTTCTAATTAAAGATAATTGCTAATTAATGTCTATATTTAATTAATTTAACTTACAGAAGTACAAAAATAGTAATAATTATTTTTTTCTAATAAACAACCACATGTACTTCTTCAAGTATTTCATTATTGCATCTTTCTTTCTCTCTGTAGGTGATGAATGGTACCTGTGCCGGCTGACTCTGACCCTCCCCAACCTGTCAGATCTTCAGTGGGCCATGTTCCCCTACCCCTACCTGGCAGCCGTGGGCCCTGACACTGGTGCTGGCTCTGTGGTCTACAAGCTCGTGGCTCGAAGTGGCGATGGCTTCATGGGAACAGCTCACTTCATTTTAATTGATGGTGGGTTTGACATTCAGACTCTCTGGCCATCAGAAAACTGTCAATACAATTATTCTGCCAGAACACTGGCCCACTTTAGATGGAAAGGCAAATTAAACTCACATGCAGACATACATTACACAATCAATAATTTTCCCATTTGAATCAGAAGGGGCTTAGCTGGAGAGTTTAGCTCAGGTTTGAGAGACATTTCAAGACTGCCAGAATATTTTAGTTTTATTTTTATACCATAGACATGCTTTTATTTTGAAACAATAGCAATGACATGTCTTTCTAATGATGGTTGGTTGGTTAACACTAATAGAGATAGCATAAAGGACTAAGTCTGAGGCATGCTCAAAATTCAGTCTAATTAGTCAGAAGCAAATGAACTTAACGTGATTTAAGCATACAACTTTGAACTGCACGTGTATGTGTGAGTGAATGTGTGCGTTTGAACAGGTGTGCTGTACTGGTTTTATTGTACCTCCAGGACATCTTCAGAAACATCATAACCTTTCATAATGGCTAGTCATTCATCTTCTGATATGTTGTGACATTACAAAATTACTTCTCTGGTCCATAAGGATTTAGACTCCGCTATAAATATTCTGTCTCTGGTGATATTACACTCTGATGTTTATAAACTCTGTCTTTCAGTGCCATTGCCTATAGCGCTTTTCCTCCAAGTTCTTGATCTGTCTTTTAGTTGAATGTCATTCATTGTCAGTTTTACTAGATTTGCGCTGACAGAATTATTTAGTAGTCCTTGTAGGAGAAAAGGGTTAATGTTTTAGGTAGACCTTAATTTTGCAGAAATTAGACCGAAATAAAAAACGGACAGTTCTGGTCCTAGATGCTATTGGTCAGTTTGGCATTCCAGCCATGTTATGTAGCACAGTGGCACTTTGCTTAATATTAGTTTAATTAAAAATTGTCCATAACAAAACCAGGGCCATGTTATATTATGAATATGCTGTATGGTGTGCCTTACCAAATCATTTAGATATGACTAATCTACTTATCTATCATCTTTGTTGTAAAATAAATAAATAATAAAAAAATAAAAATAATAATAAAAAAAAAAGATAAATGCAAGAAAACTATTTTATTGCATAACACTGATAAAAAGTGTCATTAAAGTCATGATAAAATTTTACAAAAGATTTCTGTTTCAAAGAAATGCTGTTATTTTAAACTTATCAAAGAATCCTGAAAAAAAAAACATATCACAGCTTCCACAAAAAAATTCAATTAATCAGTTTTTAACTTAAGAAATATAAGAAATATTTTTGAACACCGAATCAGCATATCAAAATGATTTCTAATGGTTCTTGTGCTGCTGGAGACTGAAAGTTAAATTACATAAAGTATATATTTGCAAATGTAACATTGATATCATTGTTATCAGATAATCCAGTCATTTCTATTAGTTTAGTAGCATGTAAATGTGTACCTGAATTTTCTTCTTAGAGCTGCCCGTCCCTGAAACAAAACATCAGTAATTGGAGGTTTTCCTGTCTAATTGTGCAATTCTTAGTAAGAATAAGCTGCAAAGTGTACATAATTGGAATAGATCAATCATTTCACACCATTAACAGCAACTTTTTAAGTATTTGAAGAGAGCTTAAAAGGACAGCATCAGAACCTCTGCTTGTGGCAGATGAGCATTCGAGCAGCTGCAGAAAGGGCAAGGCAGAGCGGGTACAGCTGGAAGATCCGCTCCGCCTCAACAGATGTGTTCTTCATCCACCTCCTCTTCCTCTACTCCCAAATAACGACATGCTCAAGGGGACAGCAGTTAAAATGAGCTCTTGTCTTGCTATTGTCCTAAAGGAGGAACGGAGGGGAGCATATTGCTCCTCACACACACGCAAATGCACTGAACCACAGCTGGCAGAAGGGTCCCTCACTCTTAATGTGTGTAAAAAGACTCCAAGGCTTTTGTGACTTTGTCTTTGTAATGCTCTTGCACTTTGAGCTAAACTTTTTTTTTTAAAAGAGTTGCTCTTTTAATATGTGATCATAAACAAGTGCCACATCACAGTTTTTAGGCAGTGTTTCAAAATGGTTACATGCCAAATGTCATAATTTGTAAAGATTTTTAAAACACAATTTTTAAAGAATAAAAATATATATATTAGTTTCTGTTTACCATAGTCATCTTACTTTAGACTAGTAATACCAATAATTTGTGTATGAGTGTGTGTATATATATATATATATACATATACAGTTTTCACTCTGTTACATTACATGTGTTGACATGTGTTGACATGTACATTTGTTACATGCCATTTGCTAAAATCATTTAGATTAAGTTTTTTCCTCATTAATGCACACACAGCACCCCATATTTACAGAAAAATTACAGAACTGTTGACATTTTTGCAGATTTATTAAAAAGGACAAACTGAAATATCATGTGGTCCTAAGTATTCAGACCCTTTTCCGTGACACTCATATATTTAACTCAGGTGCTGTCCATTTCTTCTGATCATCCTTGAGATGGTTCTACACCTTCATTTGAGTCCAGCTGTGCTTGATTATACTGATTGGACTTGATTAGGAAAGCCACAGACCTGTCTATATAAGACCTTACAGCTCACAATGCATGTAAGAGCAAATGAGAATCATCAAAGGAACTGCCTGAAGAGCTCAGAGACAGAATTGTGGCAAGGCACAGAATTGGCCAATGTTACAAAAAAAATTCTGCTGCTTAAGGTTCGTAAGAGCACAGTGGCCTCCATAATCCTTAAATGGAAGACGTTTGAGATGACCCTGAACCCTTCTGGCCGTCCGGCCATACTGAGATAAATAATACATTATAAAAATACAGATTGCAAAATAAAATTAACACAATCTGTATTTGTGTATTAGAAAATATATGTATACATATTTGTACAAAATTGGCTTTAGAATTGTATTTAATTTAATTTGATGTATTTAAGCTTAATTTCAAATGTTAAAAAATATTTTTAGTAGTCTTGTTTAGCTTTAGTATTAGTTAACAATAGCAACACTGATCACAATATCATTTATACAAATAATGTAAAATAATACGTCATAAAAAGATATTACAAAATAAAATATAATTTTTTATATTTTATTAAATTTTATTTGTTACATAAAATGAGTGTGTATTTTGTGACAGGTGGAGAAGATTCATTTGAAGTGGACCGAACAACAGGAGAAGTAAAGACCACAGGGCGACCTCTGACCCCCAGTAAGGAGTACACATTGACTGTCCAGGCTGTGGACTCGCAGGGCAGGAGGGGTCCGCACACTTCTGTGTTCATTCTGGCTGGCTTCCGGCCCCCTCAGTTCACCAACACCACCTACACGATCTACATCCCAGAGAGCACCGGGGTGGGCCAAGCGTAAGTACAGGAAGCTGTATGTTAGTGTGTGTGTTTGTGTGTGTCTGCATGTAAAAAAGATTGCGAATTTGCTGCTCATTAGAGGGTAAGAGAAGGATTGTGTGAACATGGCCAACTCCAAAGCTTTATGTGTCATCTGTTGCATGAAACAATTCGCCCGGAGGGATAGCGGAGGTTGAGAGAGGGGGGACGGAGTGAATAGAGGGGGTTGTGGCAGAGAGGGGGAACACAGATGCATCATTTTGTCCCCAGGCTCTGAATTTGAAAGCGTGTTCAAATTCAAATATTTATTAAAAGAAACTTCTGGATAAACATGAAGAGCAGTGTCTGAACTTCCCCCTTTGGGCACTGGCACAGAACTGAGCATAATAATCTGTGTGAAGGAGGAGAGGACATCTAATCATGGAAAGAGAGACATATTAAAAAGAGAGGAATAGAGACACGTATTAAAGTTAAAGTGTGAAAGAGTGTGGAAGGGCCTCTAATGGGCACTTTTTTTTGGTGGATTACTGACAAAACTGGCCATTGATTTTAAAAAATATTTAGTATTTTGTAAGTTTTCTTGCTGCTGAAAAATACTGTCCTGCAGTATCAATTACAAATTGACTTTAGGGAGCATTTAAACTGAAACAAAATCTTATAAATGGCTCTTTTTAAATGCTTTGCATCAGTGCAACATCTGCAATACTTCTTGTGTGAAGCAGACTAAATGAAATACATTAGTTGCACATATTAGAGCACTTTTTTAAAAAGAAATTAATACTTTTATTTAGCAAGGATGCATTAAACTGATGAAAAGTGATGGAAAAGATTTTGGTTTATATGATGATGTTTATATTGTTACAAAATATTTCTATATAAAATAAATTATGGTCTTTTGAACTTTCTGTTTATTAAAGAATCCTGAAAAAATGATAATGTATTCCACAAACCAACATGTTTTTGAAACTGATAACAATAAATGTTTTTTGAGATACAAATCAGCATACCAGAATGATTTCTGAAAATGTAGTCAGATTGCTATCAAATTAAATTACATTTTAAACTGTATTATAAAATAAAAAATTTTATAATGATAATAATATTTTAAACAACAATATAATATTTTTAGAATATAAAAAATGTGGTTTGATACTCCCAATAACACACACACATAAATATTGTGTGAAATAGTACATACTATTTTAACTCTTTTTTATATTATTAAAAACTGTCTTGGTAGATAGCTCACAAAGTTTTGTAACAGAGATGTAGTATCCATCCTCCAACAGGATACTTAGTGTATAAATGAAATGCTGGCCTCTGCACTGATTCTATTTCCTTTATGTTTCCGTAGGGTGGCGGTGGTCCAGGCTATCTCTTTTCAGAGGAAGTCTCTGTCTTATATGCTGCTGGTGAACCCAAGCAACTTGTTTAACATAAACCAGGAGAGCGGTGCGCTCAGCCTGACACGAACTGTAGACTTTGAGAGCGGTCAACATCTTCATCACCTGCAAGTCAGAGCTTCTGAACCAGATACAGGACTGAGCAGCATGGCAGAGGTAAGCACATATTTACCTATCCATCTTAATAGCTTCTTCCCTTAGACTTCAACCATTTTTATTTCCAAAACTACAGCACATATGTACACTGACTTCTTGTTTTGTTGACTTTTGGAATGGCATTAAGATGCTGTATGTGTAGCTGTCAGTCATTATTCTCATCATGGCACGTCTGGTACTTTCTGAAGTGAAAGACGCATATGCTTTGATACTCCCAATAACACATACACACACATATGCATGAAGACATACACAAGCACAAACAGAAACAAACACGTATCAGCAGAAAAGCACTAATAAGCGATTGTGTGTGGCACCGAGGCCATCAAACACACCACAGCTGTGGCTGTTACCACTTATGAGACTTAGCGGTGCATGTGTCTTTATTTTTAAGATGAAGTGAAGCGACAAAGGCAAAGAAATATGACAGATGTTTGATGTATTTTACCCATTGTGTAGTTGTTGCTGTTATTAGAGGCGCAAATGTATCCATTTGTGTGTGCGTGTTGCTCACAGTGTTGTTGTTCCGTGTTGATCTTCTTTGTTTGGCAGAAGTTCCTCCACATTAATTGAGTCCTCTCGATGGACTTGGCTGAGACACAATGATGTGTAACTGTGTCTGTGCCAGCACCAGTCACACACACACTCGCATATTTTAGATAATTGTTGGAGTCACTGCCCCCTGCCAAATGATTACACCATCTGTGAAGACGACTCTGTGAGTAGGACAGGCTAGAACAGAGATGAGACAAAACAAAATGACAGAAGACAAGAACATAAAAAGCAAGGCCAGAAGAGACTAGACTGGACAAGACTAAAGGAACAGAGAAAAGATTAGACAAACAATCCATATAAGACGAGACTAGAAAAGAAAAAGAGATGAGATGCAGCAAGAGAGGAGATCAGCTGAGACCATAAAAATTAAATAAAGCAAGTGGAGAAATTATAAGACAATAAGAAATTAAAAAAGATGAAACATGAAACAGAAGACAAGATAAAACTAAAATTTTATTAGATGAGATTAGATGAGAAGAGATTAAATGTGTTGATGAGACAGCAGGAAAAAAAGGCTAGAAAAGTTCATGTGAGACAATAAGAGACCAGAACAGACAAGATTAAAGGACAGGTCATGAGAGGAGATGAGACTAAAGTAGACCAGAAAAGATGAAATGGAACAAAATGATAGCTGAAGAAAATATAAGAAATAAAGAAGAAATAAAAGACAAAACTACATTAGATTCAAATTTATGAAATGAGTCTAAATGCGATACGAGGAGACAAGAAGAGACTAAGCAAGACAAGTTGAGAATAAGAGGTGAAATCAGAAGAGAAATTACCAAAAAATTTTAATGAGACAAGTAGGATAAGATTAGAAAATGAAATGAGTTGTGACGTGAAGGGGCTAAATATGTTGATGAGACAGAAGAAAAAATAGAAGAGACTAGAAAAGGTAAAATGAGACAAGATGAGACCAGAAGAGACTAGAAAAAAAGATGAGTTGGTGACACTAGAATAGACTAGAAAAGATGAAATGGGATAAAATGAGTGCAGAAGAGATGAAAAGTAAAGAAAGGAGACAAAGTGAGACGAGAAGAGAATAAACAAAAAAAGGTGAGAAGAAAAAAGACTAAATGGGTCAACAGGAGAAGAGACTTAACAAGACAAAAATGAAAAGAAAAGAGACTAAATAGAGATAAAGATAAAGAAAAAGACGAGAGAGGAGGAAGCTAGAAGAAATGAGAAAAGAAAAAAGGAGCGAAGAATGAACATCTGTCCTCTTAGCATGTGAAAAATTATTTCATAAAGATGAAGCTCTACATTAAGACTCTTCATCTCTTTTAGACCCCTGTTGTTGTTGTTATTAGCAGTGATTCTCCTCCAGCAGCAGACATCAGACTCATTACTGCCATATTCAACTTCCAGCAGCTATGAAACAAACAGAACGTTCTCCTCCATTGGGCAGATTCCTGAGGGACAACTAAAGAGAAAAAGAAACCCGTAATGCAGAGCTACATGGGTTTTGAGGCTCTGGCCTGACAGTTTCAGAGCTGTATGGTCAGCTACAGTGCCGTGTGTGTTACGTGTGAGGAACTTTCCCCTCTTGGCAGTGCTGTTCCTCTGAGATAAGCAGTTCTGCGCGACTCACTCTCACCATGACTAACGCTCCCACTGAGAACACGTACCCTGCTTTCCCTCTGCCTCTGTTTGGTCAAAGTCAAATCCTATGCCAGTATTCTGTCTGAATGCACACAAATCGCTGCACAGAGAGAAGCCTGAATGTAGATACAGCCCTTCCTTAAGCTATCATCTGAGCTTCAGCTGAGATTTGCTACATTAAAGTCTACACACTGAGTTTGACTGCGGTTTCTGTGTGTGTTTGTGGGGTGGTTGAGCCATTTGCATTTGGTGGCTTCTGCCGCAGCTGTTCTGTTCTGTTCTGCTTTGGCCTTCTTCTTTTAATGTTATTCCTCTCTCTAATGCTTTCGTTCTTACCCGAAAACCTCCAGAAAGCCAAGTGAGTCAGGACACTAAATGTGTCCATGTTCACACAGGGTTTTAGTCCCTGTTTTACAGATTACATTCTTAAAATTGTCTGTAATTTAATTTGAGTTTTAAGAATAAACTAGATAAAAACAGAAGGAAAGTTTTCAACACATTCAGGCTGGATATGAATAAAGGCCATTGCACAGTGAGTCCGAAAATTACCGCTAATACTTACGCACATTAACAAATTAATGCAACCTCATGTTTTGTCTATCACTTTTATACACTGCCTCTGAAATGTTGTGTTCAACATAACAAAGAAAAAACGGATTAGGTTCCATTTTCTGTTTTCTATAGGAATACGAATATAAACTGAAAAACACAGGCAGAAATTTGTGCAATGTGCAAGGACCTGAATAATTGTTTGTCACTCACATACTCTCAAAATGTTGTAAATATTGGCTTGTTTGTAATCAGCATGTAGCCTAAATGTTCCTTGAAGGACAGTATGGAGGTTGTGTGATAAATAATCATTAAACATCATTCTGATGAGCTGGTTTGCAAATGTTCTGTTTTAATCGCTTAGCGTTGTTCTGAATGGTATTTTGAATGCAGCATCACAAGAAGTTCCACTGGAAACAGCATAGTATTGCATAAGCACTGTTCAGCCAGAAGTCACTTTCA
This sequence comes from Enteromius unitaeniatus, assembly GCA_032359435.1. Taxonomy (NCBI): domain Eukaryota; kingdom Metazoa; phylum Chordata; class Actinopteri; order Cypriniformes; family Cyprinidae; genus Enteromius; species Enteromius unitaeniatus. Next base: position 16,475,059 of record JAUMHI010000058.1, on the reverse strand, counting down.
AACTGTTGAAAATGTAAATTCGTCCACAAAATTTTTCAGAACAGTGATAAATGTATTCACACCTTGTCTCGCTCATCTACATTCACTGGTCACTTCAAAACTCTCGTTTTATTCTTCTTTTTCTTGACTTCTGCTGCCTTTTAGCATTGCTTTTTTTAGTGAATGTTTTGATAATAACATAGTTTCAGGAGGATCACTGGACGAATTGATCACAGCTGGCACCGCATTATCTAATCAATCCAATCACTACAATCACCAATCAAACCCTTCCTTCTCACTATAAATAAACCCGTCTTTCCCTACTTCCGCATCTCACTTTTGTGCACCCCTCCTCCTCCCCTTCTCCTCCTTAGCTCCACGGGGGCAGACAGAGATCGGTTCGGTGTCTGACGATTCTCCCGGCTTGCTCCCCAGACAGCACGCCAAATTATTATATTATAATATTGAGGACATTTAACACAATAATATACAGTCAAACCAATTCACTTTTTAGTCACTTATTATTACAAGAACTCAAGATTTGAACTTCATAAGATCAAATTCATCTTGATTATGTTAGATAACTTTGCTAGAAAGGTATATAATGAATTAATTGAATAGCTGTCAGATGTTTGCTAAATTTAAGTACACATTTAGATAACACCAATTTAGATCAACCAGTTACCAAGTAATTCTTAAATGTGTTCAGTCTGTAGGAATATAAAGTCATATTAGCACTTAAAGAAAAAGAAACACTTAAACAAAACATGGTCAGGTCAAAGTGTCTGAATGATTTTTGGTCCCAAATTTTACTGGTAGTCTATTGTATGAATAATTTCCCACTAATAAAAAATATCAAAAATTATATCTGGTGTCTAAATGATTTATGTTTTTTTTTAAATAGTATTTTTTATCTGTCAACATTGTGGAAATATATTTTTTTTATTACCCAGTAATGTTCTTATAATTAGTGGTAATTAGAGAAGACCAAATTAAATTGATGGCTAATGTTTCTGCACTCACCTGTCAGTGAACTCAACTACTATTCTCTAGTGATTTTAGATTTAAAGACCTTTGAAGATTTACTATGTAGCGATGAAGCTATTTAAGGAGATTCCTTTGGGAAAAAACATTCAGGTTTCTATACTTATATGTCCACATAGTAACAATCCTTTCTCTGTTTCTTTCTCTCACTTATGCAGGTGGTGGTTCACATTACAGATGAGAATGACTGCACACCAGAATTTATGCACTCCATTTACAGTCGAGACAACGTCCCTGAGACCACCCTTACTGGCACATCTTTACTGCAGGGTAAGTGTCTGTTTCTCCATTTATCCCTGTGTCCGTCTCACTTTCTTTCTCTCAGTCCGTGTTTTTCCCCTGGCAGTCCTGCTCTTGAGGCAGGTGCTGTTGCCGCTTGCTCTGCGGGGGCGAGTGTCTCTTCAACTCAGTCCTGTAATTATGAAATAATTCATTATGGCAGCGCTTTCTGGGTGGTAAATGGATTGTAATCAAAGCCAGCTCAGTGGCTCCCAGGCAGAAAAGCTTTTCTGCCCCCGTCTTCCTCTTCTCTCCAATCTCTCATCCTCCCGACTAGCTCTGTCAAACCAGTCAGACCAACAGCCCTCCATTTTGTGTCTTTGCTGATTTTGTGGGCTCTATAACCACAGGTCGGAGACTGTGACCCAGCAATAGAGGTGAGATCTCCGCTGTGGCTGGATGGAGGGCTACGACCCCCTCCATGTTCTTCAGCTAATCAAGTCTGATAGAGAAAGACAGCTCTGAAGAAGCCTGAGCTCCTCCTCCTCTAAAAAACAAGCGTTAATGGGATAGGACCTGTTTATCTCTCTGTGCTGGCCCCATCTGCGATCTTATGACTGTAATTGAAGGTGCTTTAGAGGCATAAAAAACATGAATGCGATGTTGTGTTGGGTTTCAGAAAGAGGTTTGAGTGCATTTGAATAAATATTCATAAGCCCTAATTAGTGGTGCTATTAGTATCTGGGATTTAAACAAACTACTAACCCTCATTATTAAAGGGACAGTTATCCAAATCTGTCATAATTTATTTACCTTCATGTCCATCCAAAGACATAAGACTTTGGTTAATCTTCAAAACACAAATTAAGATATTTGTAATGAAACCTGAGGGGATTCTGTTTTTCCATTAAACGTAACCAAAATTTGTAAGATCCTCAAAAGGGCAAAAAGTTGAGTGGAGCAAGTCCTGTGAAGAGATTAATTGGCAAAAAAGGACAATATTTGTTTGATACATTAATATTCTTTTTGAGATTTGCTAAAGATTGTATTTAACTGTTTTAAACACTTGAAATGTTTTATAATGACATCTTAACTTCTCTTAGATCTATTAGACATCTACAAATATGTATCCAGTATTAAAGTTCACCCAAAACTGTATACATTTCTTTGTTATGGCGTACACATAAGACATTTTGAAAAATGTTTGTGACCAGGCTGTTTTGGGTCACCCTTGACTTCCATAGTAGGAAAAATATTACAATGGAAGTCAATGGTGACCCAAAACAGCCTGGTTACAAACTTTCTTTGAAATATCTTCCATTGTGTTTGGCGAAACAAAGAAATTCATACAGATTTGGAACCACTTGAAGGTGAGTAAATGATAGCACAATTAACATTTTTGGGTGAACTGTTCCTTTAACTGATGCTTATAAATTATGGTAAAATATGGAAACATGTTGTGTGTTTCTAGTACAAATCTCAATTACGTCCACTAAAGGAGTTATATCTAGAGACCAGAATATCAGAGACATGTGGGTGGGCTGTTTTTACCTGGGCAGCCTTGCCTTCTTCTCTGCAGAACTGATTAACTTGATTAAGTGATTAACTATTCTTCATTTAGACTTTGTTGTGCACAAGCCTATGACACTGATGAAAAGAAGCAGAAAAGAGAGCAAAGCAACAGGGAACAGTAGCGAGTCAGATCTGGCAGACCGCACGCTTTGTGAGGCAGATGCACAAATTTAGAATGCCAACTGCATTTATGCAATTCAATCATGTTTACATATCGCTGCACCCAATGAAAACACGCACTGTTCGCCGTATGCAAACAGAATGGTTCCTGCCTCTGATTCCAGTTGGCTCTCTGTTTTAGTGCGGTACGCAAAACAACTTTCTTTTTCTGTCTCTGTGTCTTCTTTCTCTTCTCGTTTCGTCTCCCTCGCTCTCTCTCTCTCGCTCACAACATGTAAAAGCAGCAGGTTCACACAAACACCAGCTGGGGCTGTTATTTGCTTATCAAATGCGTTCTGTTGTGAGCGGGGGGGAAAAAAAGAGAAAAACACGGCACAATCGTCGACTGTGCGGTGCCTGGCAGAAGGGAGAGAAGATTATTATTGTTGTTTACCTTAAAACGGGATTAGACTGTAAATTGGGTGCCGGCTTTTAATAGGGCCTAGCAGGAAGAGAAGTGCAGAACGCGCTCCAATTATCACGCGGAAAACTTCTCGGAGAGGATTTAGCGCACGGCGAAGCAACGCACTTAAAACTTGCCCAACCTTAGCCCACCTTCCTAGCAGCCTTTCTCTCTCTCTCTCTATCCCAAGCTGGTATGTTTAATTTAGCCCTAGTCTCTCGTTCGCATGCATTAAGTATGGTAATAGGTAGCCCTAAGAGACGGTGTATTAGGGCTTGTATTTTTAATGAACCTTCTGTTTGAATCCTGGCTGTATGACTTCACATGCGTTAATGGCCGTTCCAAACTTGTTTATACGCGTGCGGGGCACTGACACCCACCCTTACCCACCTGCTTCCTACAGCCGCAACAAGTCCTCAGCTTAACTGCCGGAGAAAGAGGGTTTCTGCTGAATGTCGCTACATCTGTGGGCGCTAGCTATTTGCCTTGGAGATTAGAGGGCCGTCATGTGGCTGTAGTAAATGAGTGTGCTGGCTGGCTGGGTGTGATGACAGCTTGCCTGCAGTATTATGATACAGGACCCTGACTTTGGCTGTGGGCCTAATGACAGCAAAGCCTTCCTCCACTTTTACTTTTGATCTGCTTCAGTCAACAGCAGCTTTTCGCAGTGCCACTGACAGATGGGCACTTAAATTGATCAAATATAGAATTGGCCTCCGCTACATAGTTTTAATTAATATTGGCTCTATTAATATGGCACCGTACGTAATTTAAAAAGCACTTAGCACAAGAAGTCCAACAACTTCAAACAAGATGCTTTTGAGTGTTGTACTGTGTTCTAACATATGATATTGATAGTTTTCTACTAATTGATAGTTAAAGCATCTATATATTATTTTATGCACGTATGCCATCAAATGTCAAAGGTTTATTTAATAATACGTCTTTTTGTTTGTTTTTTAACAAATTATCTAACCCATACTGCATTTATTTAATAAAAAAAGGAAGAACATTTTTTATTAAAGGAACTAGTAATATGTTTGACAATATTACAATTCCTGTTGATTACATTACATATTTATTGTTTATTTTGACAAATATTGATAGAATAATATTATTTCATAGTATGTTTTTGATCAAATAAATCCAACCGTGTTGAGCATAACAAGCTTTTGATTAAAAAACATGAAAATATTTGCTATTGTTTGGTTGTGTGTCAAATTTAGTTGTTTAGTTATATTTTAACTTTAATATGTATTACATTTACTGTATATTGTATAAATCAGTCAATCAATCAGTATTTATATCATATTAAATAATCAATCTGAATAGACCCACTAAAAATGCTAAAATATATTTTTTAATGCACAATGTGATCTTATTTTTCGTCTTTTGATTTAATTATTAAACATTAATAGTCTTCTGGCTGAATTTGTCACTTCAAATTACTTGACACTGGAAACTTGCCTGCATGGTTAGGACACAGTGTTAAACACACACACACACACACACACACACACACACACTCAAATCCATCCTCAAAACCACACAAGCACTGGTCGTAGTGACATTAAAGCTCATACTGTAATTGATAGTGAATACCCCCAGAACTTTCCAGGCCTAATGAGAACACAACTGTCTGCAGAAAAGCATAGAGATGATTAAGAACTGACATTTGTTTTCAGTGCCTGACCCAGAGCAGATCTCCGCCAAGGTTGCCTTCACCACAATTTACTGCTGTGTTATTGCTAGCTGTTGCCTTTAGTCAACGTGACCTGATGTTTAACACAGCTCTTCCGTACCTCTCTCCCTCTTTCCAGTTCTGGCACGGGACTGTGACACAGGCCTTAATGCAGAACTGTCCTACTTCATCCAGAGCGTGGACTTTGACATCTCATCTCAGGGAGTGGTGAGCCCCAGTCAGAGGCTGGACTATGAGAGACCTAACCACATGTATGAATGCACAGTGGTAGCAGTGGACAAGGGAACGCCCCCTCGCACAGGCACAGCCTCCATCCGAATCCGCATGGCCAACGTCAACGATGAAGCCCCTGTCTTTTCACAAACTATGTATGATTCTTTTCTTCTCCTTGCTTTTATTTTCTTTCTGATTGCAAAGCATTCTGGAATACTTGTACATTTAGAATATTCTGCAATCAAATCTTTGCTTATAATCACTACTTAATCTATAGAATTAATAGTTGATCTCTTAAATCACTCACATAAGGAATGAAACATTTATTTATTTATTTATTTAGCAGATTTTCATTTAAAAGTGAAATTATATTTGCAAAAAAAAACCTACTAAACTAAATTGGACATTGATTTATCAAATCACTTTGGAGTCTCTTTCTTGCCACATAATAAATACATTTATTTATGTATTAATTTACATTGTTATTAAAAAATAAAATATAAACTCTCTTAAATATATAATGTAAAATGATGTATGTATAAAATATATAAAATATTAAATAAATATATGTACAAATAATATATCAAAAAATGAATAACTGGACATTATATAATCTAGTCACATGTTATTTTTTTTTAAATATATTTAGTTCATACTAACTGTAGTTCAAACCTGACATATTGCTTGAGACTTACTGATATACAAGTTATAATTAAAGTTCATTTGGAGCACTAAGTGTGCACAATATCAAATAATATCAAGAAAAAGTGAATTTGAAGTATACTTGCAATAGTTCCACTTCAGCACAATCAGATATGCTTAAGTATATTTTAGTTGAAATTCAGTATTGTTTCTGCACAATTAAATTGCATTAAGTCCAAAAATAGTTGTTCCAGTTTAGCACACTTTTCCCGGTTTCACAAACAGGGCTTAGCCTAAACCAAAATTAGGCTATAGTTCAATTAGGACATTTGAGTGATTTTTATAAACATGCCTTAGAAAAAAGCATTATTGGTATGCATTTTTAAGAAAAAACAAAGGCACTGACATGTTTTAAGATCGGGCAGTGCAAGTACATTTTAGTCTAGCATTAGGCTTAAGCCTTGTCTGTGAAACCGGGGGTTTAAGTATGCCAGTTCAGTTTTACTAAAGGCACAATTGCTGGGTTTTTTATCAAGTACATAAATATGTTACTGTATTTGTATAATACTTTTGTAATACAAATACATTTTAGCATATACATTTTTTACTAGTGCATTAATTTGAGTTAAATTTAGTTTTTAACTGCTTATTTCTGTTCTGTCTTCTATTTAGTTCTCCACTTTTTTTTGCTAGTATCTCTTTGGAGTGCCTAAGAATATACAGTCTTATACTCTTTTTTTCGTCACAATGGGATTTCATCAGAGCAGATCCAAGCAGAGGGTCCTGTGAAAGCTGAGCAGCAGGCTATACTGCTCTGGCATTTATTGAATGTAGCCAGAAGGAGAGGCAGACATTTGGTCCGATTCAGCAGAAAGACAACAATCACAGTGAAGCAAGAGAGCCGTCTACACACACACACACACACACAGATCTCTATTTGAGAACATCATCTCCCTTGGTAGGAGTTTGGGAGACACATAAAGGAGCTGGTGCTGGTGTATCATCATTAGAGCTGCAGTATGTGTGTGCTTCTGTTAGGATTTGCTCTGGTTCTTCTCAGTGCAGGGACCGCGTGGTTGTTTGTGTGCGCCTTGGGATATGCTTCAGAGGCCATGAAGGGGAAGCATATGGTGGGTCTGTGATGTTCTGAGCTTGATCTGTCTGTCTTTCTATCTCTTTCTCCCTCTTTCTGCAGATATAAAACCTTTCTTTCGGAAGATGCTGGCCCGGAAACACTAGTGGCCATTGTGCACGCCAAAGACCCAGACGGGGATGGCGTAACGTATGCCATCACCGGGGGTAACGAAGACAGCAATTTTGAGCTGGACAACCAGAAGGGTGAGTCAAGTGGGATGCAAACTCAAAGCTTGCTGCTCTGGTAACAGCGTCCAGGCATCCGGTACAAGGCCTCAGGGATGCTGTCTATAACAAGAACATCCAAAGCCATCAAAAAACGTGTTTCCTCTTCCGTCACTCAGCACGCAATCCATCATTCAGCTCACGTTTGGGGTATTTGTAGAAAAAACAAACACCCCTTGTGTTGTTTTTGGTCTACAGCTTTTGTTTTTGTGTGCACTTGTGTGTGAATGCATTGTTTGTCTGTTTTCATGCCTGCCTGCCTGTGCGCTTTGAGTTTCAAGGTTACATTTGTCTGCAGTGTTTGCTTTTCGTTTGTTTACCAGCACATTTCATGCCTGAGAGCTGGAAAACAGCAGTATGCTAAAGCTCTCTCCTGTCTTATCAGCCTCTCGGCACGGCTGTTCCACCACCCAACCCATTACAGGCCAGCGCTGAGAGATGGCCCATGGCTTCAGCACTCAGAAAAGCTGCGTGGAGTTGTCACTTCAAAGATACAGCAGCACTTTTTTTTTCACACAACCCTCTACTACTCAGTTGTTTGGTGAATGTGCAACCATTAGAAGCCCATTTCGCGTTATTGCGTTAAGGCAGTTGTTATTCTTTGCAGATATTAATGTTTTCAATTCAAGAGGTTGTCACCTTGGGTTAAAACATGCTTGTATTCATAAACAGGCTCAACAGCAAGTCTTTTGGTTGTATGTCCTTGTAAAAAACATAGTACACTTTTGCATTATACATATTATGGAAATAATACACGCTAACATAGAATTTTCCAAATTGTGAAGTGAATGAAATGCTTTGGGAATTCATTTTGCACTCTTTGAGCACTTTAGTTTAGGGACCAGTTCTCACTATTAATGAAATAGTTCACTTAAAAATGAAAATTCTGTCATCATTTGCTCACCCTCTGGTTTTTCTAAACGTGTTTGAATTTTGTTTCCAAACACAAAGAAAGAGTTTGTAGAAGTTTGTAACCAGACTGCTTTGTGACACCACTGACTTCCATACTATGCTAAAGAAATAGTATGAAAGACAATGGTGACCCAAAACAGACTGGTTACAAACTTTCTTCAAAAAATTTTGCAGAGGAAAGAAATAATTTGTTTCTTTTTTTTAACTAGTTGCTTATTAACATGCTGTTAATAACATATTGGTTGTTTATAAGGCACATATTCTGCATGACCATATTCTGTGTCTTCAATTTTGCCCAATTCCTAAACTTATTAAGAATTAATAAGCAGCAACTCAGGAGTTTGAGGCAAATGTCGTAATTAATGACTTTAATATGCTTTAGTATGTTAGTCAGCACACATAACTGAACTTTTAAGTATAACAAAAGGCTATTAAAACTATGATTTAAAAGTAAGAGGTACAATTTTTATGATTATAGTACACTTAAGTATGTCTTTTTTTAAGATTTATTATTGGCATGTTTTTTTTTTTGATACAACAGTGTAGAGTAGACAGAAATTGCCCATAAGGCAATGGCATCATATTTCAGAGCACTGCCCGCTAGGCTATCTGGACTGACTATGAAAGTGTACTCTCTTTAACTGGTCTTTTATTTAATTTATGTTATATTAAGTGCAGATTCAATGCAATTAAGTGCACTTGTCTTTTACACGAACATTAAGATGAGCTTAAGCATTCTATTGAATTATTTACAGGCATCATCAAACTGCGGCGTAGTCCCCCTCCTAAACTACGCGGGCCTCAATATGTCCTCAACATCACAGCGACTGATGACAACACAGCCGGTGGGCCCCTCCCCCTCAGCAGCTCCGCCCAGGTCATCGTTGGCATCAATGACATCAACAACAACAAGCCAGTATTTGATGAGGTGAGGTTAAAAGATTTTAAACTTTATGTTTAAATCCACTTGTATTCAGTGATTTATAAGTTGAAGACTAAGTCAGTGGACAGAGAGGAAACATAACCAAACGTGTGAACCGGAGAAGAGGTCTAGATAGGAGTACAGAATTCAAATATATTCACTCATTAAATCTGCCTAGCATAAAGTGCCTCAGGCTTTTAATACCAGTGACACTGTGAACACCTCACTAATGGCAGTGTTTAGCAACAGAAATGAAGTCTGACGGGACAAAAGGTAAGGAATGATGAGTGGGAGCTAATATACAGAAATAAGATGAACTACGTCTACTGGTGACATGATGACATGCACACAGTCTCATTTTATATTCCAATTCACTAAAAAAAGCTATAAATCATAGCAGAATGCATTTTCCATGACACAATTCTTCAGGTTTGTCTCTAAAAGGCAGCAGACTGCAGTTGAATGACCTCCTTTACTTGATTTGTCTCTTAAATATGGTGAAAAAATGTTTGACTATATCGTACATATGGCTAAAGCACTATTTCATGAAAAGAGAGCAAATATTAACGAATGTGTGCAAAATGAAACACTGCGAGAAAGAGACAGGTGAAAGCTGAGCTGAGGGTAGAGCAGACAGCTGGCAGAAGGAGATCTAAAGGCTCTTGGAGGTCTCCGGTGGGAGAGCTTTTCCACGCAGGCCGGTGGTGCAGGAGGGCTGTGTGTGAGTGTGTAGGAGACAGAATCGTGTCCCTGTACACTCTCCGTGAGCCCCACAGGCCCTACTTCTGCTGCCGCTGCCGCTACCTCCTCTGCTGCTGCCCATGAATATTTCAAGGGGGAATTACTCACCGGCACAGGGGATGCATATGAAATAGAAGCACTAAGTGAGCCCCAGGGGCAACATCTGGCCCTGTTCCTTCCTCTCACTCTCTCTGTCTCTATGCCTGCCCTGCTGACCAGAGTCTTTTCCTTCGGTACTGTATCACTGGTTCTCACTCGTTGATTTTACATCAAGCCGGGATTTAATGCAGTATTGTACAAAAATGTTCTTATATTTCAAAACTGAAAGTTATTTATGTATTTATTAATGGTAATTTATTAATATGAGCATGAAAAATGTTTGAACACCTCAGCAGTCTTCTTTTTCTCTAGACTTTGTTTGGTTTGTTAATGCCTCTTGAATTTTGATGGTTTTATGCTCTGTGCAGCTAATATATGATTGCACAAAACACATTTGCATCGTCCCAAAATAAAATATATTAGAAACTATATTACGCATGAAGAAAATGTTTGTATTGCAAATTAGCACTTCAAAGCCAAAAAGTCAATTGAATTATAATGTAAAATGGAATGTTGCAGTATATAAAAAAACAAGTATATACGAAATTCAGCATTCAAAATAATTAGAAGCAGAGACATCATTAGATTTACTTTGTGAATTGGATGGGTATGCTCTATTACATCTGTTTGCAAACTGAGTTGTGATAACTTCAAATTTCATTAATACAAACCTACAGCTCAAGTCTTAAATTTTCATAACACTTGAAAAAAAAACACTGGTATTTCCAAATGCAAATCTGGTGTTTTAATAAAGTCAGCATGAGTTTAACAGTACAACAAATATTACCATGAGTAAAAACTTTCAAGTTAAATTTTGTTTCTTACAGTAATGTGGCATGGAAATGTATGGAAATATGCTTCCACCACAGTATAAAAAAATAAAAGAAAAAAGGTAATTGTGACTTCCAAATTTACTTTGACTTTTTAACTTTTTCCCTCACATTTCATTTTTTTTATTCACTATTACAAAAAATATCAGTGGTCTCTATATAAAATTTTAAGAAATATTTTCTTTTTCCTTCATTTTTATGTTTGGTATGACCCAAAAGTGTGAGGTTGTAAGGTTCACCAAAAAAAGTCTCATCTTGGTCACACATGCTTTTCGACATACATACGCTCACCCTTCTTTGTAGTCGCCGTTTGCCGGCGCTCTTAATAGCATCACAGATTATGGCAATAGACTATCTGTTTGAGTCTTTTCCCTTGCTAAACTGAGAAATCCTCCCTAAGCCCTCTCAGAAGGGTGAGTATGTGTGTGTCGAAAGACAATGAGAGGTGTGAAGTGCAAAGCGCAGTGAGAATTCTCTTCAGAGGCTGGGAGGGAAGCTAATTCCAGCTTTTAGCCCCTGTATCGATCTAGTCACTTGATTAATCGCCTTAAGTTGACATGCGGCTCCCTTGTGGGCACCGCTCACCAGGACGCCCTGCCAGATGCCCGCTCTGTAATGAGAGCATGATGAGAAAGCAAGAGGAGGAGGAAGAAGGAGGTTGAGGCCTCATTATGCGTGCGTGTGCTGATATTATGGACTTCGAAAGAGGAATTTATAAACACTTTATACTAAATACAAACTTTATTCTCTATGTCTTGATGTCCTGCTCCCGCTTTTCTTCCTTTTTATCTGTCATTATGAAAAACCATGTTCTGTTTCAAAACCCTGTTTTTCTAAGATCTCAATATTGGCCTTTTTTTCCAAGGCATTTGCTAAGCACGCATTTCTGGCATTTCTTGAATTATTGCTCATGTCTGAAACTATGGTTTTGTGCCTTTAAAGTGCCACAACTACAGCGTGAATGCACTGGTCCTGGAGAATCAGCCCCCAGGCACTTTTGTGCTGCGCGTGCAGGCTCATGACGCTGACACAGGGGTCAACGGGGAGGTCAAGTATGGGATAATGCAGAGGGACGGGGCCTCACCCGGGTTCACTATCAACCCTGACACAGGTATTTTCTACCTTCTTTACCAAACCATTGATTATACGCAATTGAACCTGAGCTGTCATGTGTTTCTAGTTAATGGGCCTCATTCTTTAAACATAAGCATAATGCATTTCTTTATTCTTGGACATATATGTTAACATTTTTAATCATTTTTTTAATTTAATATTTTTTGTATTTAAAAAAAATAGACATTTCAGAAAATAAATATATTTATATATATTTATTTATTTTTCTGCAATTACTTTTATTTTTTAAATTTCTCTCTTAAATGTTTAACTGTTCAGATATCAAAAATCATGAATTCATGGCATTTAGTTGCCTTAAACATGTTGTCAAGTGTAAAATTGCAACTCACCAATGAAATGTTCATGCACGTTTTGATTTTCCTGATCCTGGAACGACATTTTAGTCCAAAAATTTTTTTTAAAAAGTCCAAAAAAGTGTTGACCATATCCCTACACCTAAAACTAAGATTACTAACGAGTAATCCCTAAAATCAGAGGAAATTATAGATTAATCACACTGATGTACAAATACAGAACTAAACTTCACAAAAACTATAAAATGGTTCTATAAATCTGATTGATTAATCACAATGTTGTTCCAGGGTCTAAAAAGATGTTGCACTTGGTAAAATCAGGTTCTGCAAATGTGCACTGTATGTGTTGTGCAGGTGTTATCAGTACAGTGGTAAGTTTTGACCGAGAGAGGCAGCGAGAGTATACACTATCGGTCACGGCGACGGATCAAGCAGAGGAGCCCCTCATCGGCATCTGTCAGATCACTGTCCTCATCGCTGACCAGAATGATAACGACCCCAAGTTTGAAAATAGCCGCTATCAATGTAAGAACAATGTTTTTGGCAGATCTCTTCAAATTGATGCCATTTTTAGTTTACAGAATATTTTTATGATATAAAAAAGTAATATCGTAGATGAGTAAATAGTGATGTTATAGTATGAAATCTTCCAAATGGTCCTTTGTAGTGATAGGATCTGTTGACGATAATTAAGATCTGTTCGTCTGTCGTGAGGATATATAAAGGAGTGATAGGAGAACATAGTACCTACTCGTTGCAGCTGTAGACTCTTTAAACATTTATACATGGACCTGTAACATTGCACTTAATGGCAGTAACGGATTTTGCAAGCTTAACAAATTCTTAAGTCCAGGATTCCTGAGTGTAGTCAATACACATTAAACCTTAATATTAAAAATGCATAACAGTCTGAGCAAGGTGAGCTTTAATGCGCTGAACACAGTATAAACACGTCACTAATCATTTTTAGATGCAATCCTGGAAAGCTCGCTTAGCCTAGAAGTGTGAGAATTTGCTTTGCTCTTCTAAGTCATATTATTTATAATTGTAAAATGTAATTTCGGTAAGTTTGATGTCAGAATTCCTTTTCATCACATTAAGAACAGTACTGTGAAAGCTCATTAACAATTAAACGGCAAGATTGAAACGTTGCTGGCATGCACATTCTTTGTTTTTTTTCTTTTTGCTGCAGATTTTAATAGCAGGATTTTTTTTCATTATTTTTTAGACTGTTGTTGTTTGTTTTTGTTGATGCCTGTGTTAACCCTGCTCATGCCAGACTTCCTGCGAGAGGACACACCGGTTGGGACAAGCTTCCTGAGGGCAGCGGCTCATGATGACGACCAGGGCACCAATGCAGCCATCATCTACTCTCTGTCCCAGCAGAACCCAGCCTACTTTCACATCAACCCCAGCACAGGATGGATATACGTCAACCACCCCATCTCACAGGTACACATGCACACAGCTTTACCTTTAGTTTAGTTGAGCTTTAACTTTCAAATGGACATGATTACCAAGCTAAATCAATTTCTATTGGGCAGATCCATTGGGCACCTGAGCAGAAATATATATGTTATTCAATAAATAGAATTAATAAACAGTAATTAATACAGATGTATTGCAATTTGCATATTCATTTAAAATATTATAATATATATTATATTAAAATTAAGGATTTATAATAGTATTGCTATTAAAAAGCTCTATTCATATTTTTTTTTCTTTGAGTTGTCAGATTTTGTTGATCTTTGTTTTTTGTTTTCCAAAAGTAAACACATACACAAACTTGTATGAACAAACATATGCTTAAAGATCATATGCACATATTCCTGCTGAGAAAACTCAGCACTGCTTATTGTAGTACAGGTACTTGCATGTGTATGTTTTATAGAGCACATATTCTCATCCTCCAGAGAGACTGGACCTTATTCTTTTTGCATATTAAACATGTTAGGGTCGCAAAGAGATGCTATATTTATTCACACAAACCAAAAAAGTCTGGAGGGACATCATTCTGTTATAATAGGTGTAAAAAATATGCATTTCCTTTTATTCAAGTGGGAGAATGATCTCGCCTATTCATTTTTCATTAAACATTTTTCTTTCCATTTTCTTTTCATCTTGCATAATTATTTATTTTATATTAAAGTAAGGAACTTTTTCTAATTTCTTTCACCTTTTGTGTAACCTTTGGCCGAGACTCAAACTTTCAAACATAGACTATAAAAACAATCATCAACATATAGTAATGTAATCATTAGTGATTTTCTTTTTCTTTGACTGTTATGGCATCATTCCCAACATGACCAACATTTTTTTCATTTAACGAAAACTAATACACAAATTAAATAGACATAGACAGATAAATGCACAAATTAAACTAATCAAAAGTCCCAATGTTGAAGAAACATTCTTGTGTATGTATGTGTTGTTTGGTCTTGTCAGAAATGCCACGGTCGTTTATTTTTCTGTCTCTGTCGTTTCTATTCTGGATATGTAAGCTTTAGGAGATTGGAGGTTGAGTTGATATTAAAACACTGTATGTGCATGCAGACAGAAAGACAGGCTGTGCTCTGGTGAAATCTCCTGCATCCTGTTTATAGAGTCATAAGTGATGGCAGTGTTCAGGTAAAGCATCAGAGGCCGGACTTTATTAATGCACAGTTCATGTCCAGTACTACCCTGCTTTTAACATGCTTTCATGCTCTTAACAGAAATGGATGTGGATGCGATTTCTTCAGAGCAGGTCATTAAGACGTGTATACTGTCTGTCTGGTTTTTCATTTGCCAGTCTGACCGCCTTGCGTCACTTCTGTCTGAGTGGATCAGTTTTAGAAAGGCAGACGATGTCACCCGCACTAAACTCACCTGTCTTCAAATTGACAACTTAAACTGCCCCTCCTGCTGTTATTCCTACCTCCTCTCATTCTCTGCCTGTCTCTTCCTGTCTGCCGCTTCCTTTCCCTCATTCTGACCTGAAAAAGGCAACATTTTGAAGCCAGTTAAGCAAAGTTTACTGCTGACTCAGTCTTAGGAGTGCTTTTCAGTTGTTAAGAGTTATTTAAATGAGTCTTTAAAATTAAGTAAAGAAACACACACACATCTAGGGTCTTAGTTGCTGTACATGATATTCTGGATGTGAAACATCTGATCGAAAATGGAGACCAATTCTTCAGGTGGAACTATCAGGCATTTCTCTCATCTTTTAAACCCCCTTTGACAAAAAAACTCACCTGTCTTCACCTGTATCAGTGACAACCTGTATTATTTCAGTGTATGCTGATAAGACCTTAGGCTGGATTATATCACCTGTCTCTCGTCCTGACAGACATCACGGATCAGCCAGCAGATCATCGCTACAGACGGAGGAAGTCGGAGCAGCTCGGTCGACCTCACTGTCATCATCACCAATGTGCACAACCAGCCCCCGCAGTGGGAACAGGCGGAATATTGGGTCACGATCCCAGAGAACACACCACGCGACACCAAAATAGTGGTGAGACACTCATATTCTCCTAGAGTTTCCTCTCTGCTTTCCATAAGAGTGTGAAATATGCCAAACAGGAGGGGCAACCACTACATTTCAATATTAAAATACATGGAACATAAAAGCATGTATTTTCAGGCAGTCAGAACGTTCATTTATTTGATCAAAAATGCAGTTAAAATAGCAATAATGTGAAATATTATATATTCTTTTATTACAATATATTTTAAAATGTAGTTCATTCATAAATTGTCAGCTTCTTTGCTTCATTTGCAGCCTTTTTTTATCTTTGATAGCATTATTAATGTCTTTATTGTAACTTTGAATCAATTAAACAAACACACATAAATAGACACAGATATGTGCTTCTTGCTTTGTTGTGCTGTTGATAAGCAAAGGTAGAGTGTTGTGACTTTCTTACCGCTGAGGCTTGTCACATC
>JAUMHI010000058.1:16416266-16452617 GCA_032359435.1 Enteromius unitaeniatus | reverse complement strand
TCGAATAATAACCGCTCCAAAGTAATAACGCATAGCCGGTACTACTTGTATGTTTAAAATCCCTCCGCGCCAACAAATATTACTGTTTGGCGCCATTTTGTGACAAACACTTGACAACCACAATTAACAATGGAAAATGTTCCTTTTAATAATCAATATTATTCATATGTAGATGTTATAAATTGTCAACGTTTGAATGTTAGTCACGTGGTACTATATAGTTTGTTTTTCGTCGTACTAAAATGTTTATTTAAAACAAATATGCCAATAAAATGTTTCAAATTCATTTTCATGTCCAGTTTTTTCCTTATGTGGCAAGTAGCCGTGAAATAAGCGGAATAGTGGACAGGCAGCCGGTAGTTATCGTGAATTATATATATATAATTTTTTTAATTATTATTATTTTATAGCAAGAAATCATTCGGATATTGAATAAAGATCATGTTCTATGAAGAAATGTTAAATTCCCTACCGTAAATATATCCAAACTTCTAAATCTTTGATTAGTATACATGGCTAAGAACATCATTTGGACAGCTTTAAAGGCAATTTTTGCTTTCTATTTTTTTTTTGCACCATCAAAAAAAAAAAGATTTTCAAATAGTTGTCTCACATCCAAATATTTTCCTATCCTAACAAACCATACTTCAATGAATTCAAGCTCAGAAAATGTATTCTTTTGTTGTCTAGGGTCACATATTACAATTTTATTATGTCATAGAATGCCGGGGCTATGAAAATCTTAATGAAATTTACTTCACAATTGTTAGTTTGAGATCCGCATCAGTATTGTGACAGTCAAAATAGCATAATTCAGGGAAGTTAAAGGAGTTCTGTCAAAGTGACTGTGGCAAATAAGTTCACTGCATAGGTCATTTCTATTGGGGAACACATACCGGATGGCAAAAGTGACCCTTAAAAGCAGGAA
Source organism: Enteromius unitaeniatus (assembly GCA_032359435.1). Taxonomy (NCBI): domain Eukaryota; kingdom Metazoa; phylum Chordata; class Actinopteri; order Cypriniformes; family Cyprinidae; genus Enteromius; species Enteromius unitaeniatus. Next base: position 16,451,689 of record JAUMHI010000058.1, on the reverse strand, counting down.
GCAAAAGCCACAGAGCTTTTAAGATGCTTGTTTTCTGTGTTGCAGTGGTGCTCTCAAATGCTCTCAAAACCATGGCCAGGGTTGATTTAATGGCTGAGTGGACCCATGTTCTCTCTACAACTCTTCACTTCTCCATCTCTCTCTCTCCACACTCTTTTATTTTGCTTTACCCCTTTTCTCTGTCTTCTAAGTTTTATAACCTGTGCTGCACGCCAAGCATTCATTACTCTGGATGACCATACATGGTTTAGGACTTTCTCTTTGACTTCTGACTGTTGGCGTTGCTGTGCCGTTGACTGTATTGTCTCTGGAATGTTTTGTTTGCTTTATAGTGTCATTTGGTTGATGGTGTTTTGGGTTAAATGTGTTTTAGTCAGGCATTTGAATTCTCATCAAAGACAAGTTCTAGCTGTAATATTGGATTTTCCAAGCCAAAATAAGTTGCATGTCTTGTATCCAAGTACTATGCTATACTATGCTGAATAAACAATGACTTTGGCTTTTAGGTTTTGGCCCTGCACTTCTAGCCAAGGTATGAAAACAATAAAAATGTCCATTAGGTTAACAACCAAGTAGTAGTTAAGTTTTATATCTTTTCATCGCTAGTTTAATCACTGTTATTTTGCTGTTAATATAGTATATTAGGATCAGCATTAAATTATCACATTCATTTATTCTGATCCAGAGAAATGCTGCTCTGGTTAAATAAGTAATATGCTAATTATGGTTATAAAATGTCTTCTTTCTCATTAAGTAACTTTGTTTTGTTAATATATTGCAGCTCTATGAGACAGAAGTCTTGAGACTACTACTAAGTTACTCCATAACTGTCAATATCAGTTCGATAAGCAATTGGATGGATTATAGATTAACCATGTCTAATGTATTCACATTCTGTAGTCGGCAGGCGCTTTACCGACGGTTTTGCTGATTTCAAATGCCTTCTCACAAATAAAGATAATTATCCTTTTTGAGCTTTGGGAGAAGGTGTTTACTTCTTACTCTAATACTATATGTTTCATAATGAAAACATCTTACAGATAAAATATTATAGCACATCCAGGCAGTTTTTAACCAATTACACAGATACTTTAAAAAGTTGTTAGACATAACAGGAACCTCTGCATCATTTCTGACACATCTTTTATTTATGGCATAATATTTTACCATGTAGGCCATGTTTAATTTTCTATCACCAACCTAAAGCTCATTTGCCCCCTTCCAACAGACCATCAAGGCGACATCCCCTCTTGGTGACCCCAGGGTGACTTACAACCTGGAGGAAGGTCAGGTTCCCGAGACTAACATGCCTGTGCGCTTCTACATCAAGCCTAACCGCAGGGACAGTTCTGCATCTATCTTGGTGGCAGAGAATCTAGACTATGAGACGACGCGTTTCTTTACACTCCGAGTGCGTGTGCAGAACGTGGCGGCTGTACCACTAGCTTCCTTCACCACTGTCTATGTCAACATCACAGGTGAGAGATCCCTAATCTTCTGTAAATTACATCAGAATTATATGTAAATGTAAATTTGAGTATCACATTTTAACAATAGATGCACATTTAGTATTTTTTGATGAATAGAAAGTTCAAAAGAACTTTTTTTAGAATATAAATCAATTGCAACATTATCAATGTATGGTACCATGTCTGGAAATCATAGTAACTGCTTTATACTTAGTGTAAGACAAAGAGAAAGAAAGAGAACAAAAATGCATAAATCTGACACAATGAAAATAGTCCATGTTGACACCTCTCACTAGTGCGCTACAAATATGCCTCGACAACCGGTTCCACGCTGCCTGTGTGCCCTCAGAGAGGTAAACACATTTGCGGTAGTTTAGCAATCAGCATTTCATGGCAGCGCGGTTTCTCAGAAGCACAGCAGTGTCTGATCTGATCCACTGATTGTGTTTGAGCCGCTGACGCTAATGTTTTTTTTCCCGTTTCTTCATAGCTCATTTAGCCTGTGTTGTGCATTTGGACACAAAAGTGTTCTCTGCTATCATTGAGTGTATGTGGAAATCCAGAGTGCTGATGAGTGCATGACAGGCGGAGGGTTGGAGGGCGTAGAACGATTGTGTGTGTGTGTGTGTGTGTGTGTGTGTGTGTGTAATAGAACAGTGAAGAGCTTTGGCACGACACACAACACTTGAGACCACATCAGCATTAATTAAGAGGAAAATGGAGATTGAAATAGAGGGAGAAGGAGACAAAAAGCCCACGGCTAACAAAAACTAGTTTAGAGGGGCTGTAATCTGCGAAGAGCAGAGAATCCAGACAATAAAGCTGCACTTATTTCTTCCTAACTTATTCACGGTTAACCACAAACCAAACGTGATCACAATGAACAAAGCCGTAACAAAAATGAAAAGACCAATAAATGACCCTCAAGAAAAGACTTCAAAGTCACACTTAAAAATGCCATTGAGTTAGATATAAAATATCAAACCAAGTGAAGTATATTTTATAGAAATTTAATATAAAGTGTTCCACTTATCTAACATGTGTCTAAATGAATCCATTGGAGGATTTCAGTAGAGTTTCATTTGTAACAGTTTGCTCTCACTCTTTTTTTTCCCAGATGTGAACGACAATGTTCCCTTTTTCATGTCATCTACATATGAGGCGACGGTCCCAGAGGGTGCAGAGATTGGCACATCAGTTGCTCAGGTCTCAGCGACTGACCTGGACTCTGGTCTCCATGGAATGGTGAGATTCTTCAGATAATGTTCCCTGCTGGTTCTCCCTAATGGCAGATTCACACTGCACCGATAGATGCAAAGAAATGGTAACATACATCTTTAAGTCTTGCCGGACCAGTTTGTCTGGTTTTGAAATTAAATGAGAAGTGATTGTTATTTGTATATCGACTCTCTGCTTTGGTCTGCATGTGTTGGTGCAGTCTGAATTGGCCTTAAAACTCAGATGCAAAGTTGTTTTTAATCTTGTTTGCCACTCTTTCCTATCTAGATTAACTACATCATCTTGAAGGATCAAAGTGGTGACTCACAGTTCTTCAGCATTAATTCCTACACGGGCATCATCCACACAAGGGCCACCTTCGACCGTGAGCAAAAAGGTTCCTATTTAATCGAGGTCCAGTCTCAGGACAGCTCAGAGTCGGCCCGACCCGGTCAGCAGGGCCAACCCAACACAGGTGTGATCCATCAAGCATGTCTTCTTAACCACTCAGTTACTCTGTTTCCCCCTCAACCAATTACAGCAGGGCACACCAGCCTCCAGGATGAACTCCATTAAGACTTCAATGAGTCACGCCTAATGAAGAACTAATGCCATCCCAGGGATTTCTGTGTAATATAGGCTGCGCATAATATAACAAGGCTGCAGTTTTAATATTAAACAGTCATTAGGATGTTTAATGCAGTTTGTAGAATAAATCATTGCTACAAGTTTTCACAAATAATCATTTCTATGAAGTCTGTGTTCTTGGAAATGTCTGTGTTTTTTTAAGCTATATGAGAGCTATTCATTCAGCAAGGAGGCATTGTTAAGAAGAGACTGATACAAAAATGTGTCACACCTGTTCTTTTGAACTTAAAATTCATCAAACATTAATGAAAAAAGTGCAATATAGTAATCAGAGCACAAATATTTTCAGATATTTCATAATATTACTGTTTTTACTGTATGTTTAATCAAATGCAGCACGGTGAACATAATGGACATCTTTCAAAAACATTTAGAAAAACTCCAAAATTGTAAACAATTGCGGAAAGATATACATATGCACACATATTTACATTTCACTTGAGCTTCGATGATAATTACGTTTCATCATACAATGTTTTTGTTTTTGTTCCGTTGTCCCATCTTGGTTTGAATGCTAATTTAATTATCTGTAAAAAACGGCTTTTCTCTTGAGAGACTGTGCACTGATGTGATCTGGAAGTAATGCACACCTCTTCTGCCCTTTAGACACAGCCTACGTGAGGGTTTTTGTCACAGATGTTAATGACAATGCTCCAGCCTTCTCTCAGCCTGTATATGAGATCAGCGTGGAAGAAGACAAAGAAGTGGGCTTTGTGGTCATTACCGTTACCGCTAACGATGAAGATGAAGGTAATTTTTTTCACATTGCGTGTAGGTGTATCAAATATTTATTCAGTTGGTCCTGTCACTTGTCTTTAGTTTGTGGTTTTTGTTATTTTAGTTTTGTTTGTTTGTTTGTGCAATGATTTCTATCTGACAGCACGCTGATATATTTGACAGAGATGGAGGAGGAGGGGCTGCAAAAAGAAATTGAGCGAAATAAATCTAGGTGGAAAATGCACTCCTTTTTGTGCTGAGCTTGTTAGCAAATCTCTGTGGTGAATGTGGGTGTAACAATTTCAGCACCCCATTTGATGTTTGTCTCTTTGATTTGTTTTTCTTTGTTGTCTTCAAGAAAAAGAATTAAATAAGTTGCAGGCCTTCTTTAATGATGGAAGCAAACCCTTGTGTGAAAGATTTTGCGTAGAAATTTACATGAGATGCGTGACATCTGAGGGAGCAGGAAAATAACCATTGAGATTTTTAAATGGAAAGGAATAGGCAGCGCTACACTTTTGAAAAATATACTGAAATGATAAAAGTAGCGTGTAATGGTAGATTTTTGACAAAACTCTCAAGAGGCTTTACCATGTGGTGTAACCAGAGATTAAATGAGAAAGAAAATAACAAGTGTATTAAACAAGCTGCACAGATTCATTCGTCTATTGGCTGTCAGTTAAAGTAAAAAAAAAACTTTTTCAAAGAAAACGTGAATTCTGCCAGTGACTATTGTTTTATTCTGAGTGCTCTTTTCCATATGGCACCACATTAATGCCGTAAAATATTATTTTTTCAGTGAAGTCATAAGTAATGTACAAAATCTAAACGTTTTGTTACCCCCGGTAGTTCTTATCTTATTTGATATTGATGTACTATTTTTTATTGCAGGTTACATATTGTTCAGTCTTCTGTACTTAAAATATTTTGATTTAAGTAAAATGTTTTTATGTTCTTTTAGTTAAATCTGCAGCAATTTTGTTGTATGTTTTTGTCATTTTAATACATATATTATTTCAGTTAACTTTTTTTAAGGTCTAGTTAATCCTGACAGAATTTAAATTTTCTGACGAGCCTATTCTCTTTAAGATAGCACAGAGATGCAGAAATAGGGACATCATGCCATTTTTATTGTCCAATCCGCACCGCACAGCAGCATACTTTTGGTCTTGTTACCAAAGTATGCTGAACCCCTCAAGGGCAAGCTGAAACTGCTGGGAGCATGTTTATTTCAATAGCGCACAGACTTTGCAATGATGTAACTATCACCATTACACCATTTTAAACAAAACAGTTTGTATTTTTTTTTTTGTTGTTTTTTGTCCCTGCAATGTAAGATGCCAAAATTAGCATGTTTACAAGCATTGCTGACAGAATACTTTATCTTAATACTCTGAATTGTTTGACCTCTGAAATGAAACTTGGCTGTTTAGTAAATGTTTTATTTATGTCTTTAGAGAGCTCTGTGTCCTTCAGCCAATCTCAACACTGCCTGAAAACTTCGCCTTAGCTGTTGAAACCACGTGAAGGCATGAGTGGCTATGAATTACTCAAGTAAACTCTCGGTGGTCAGTTAAATTAGCATATTCTGGAGCCACTTATACAGTTGATTTCGTCCTGTTGGAACATTCGGCTCTTTCCTCCGACAGCCATAGAGTCGGTCCTGTTAATCTGAGCACGACAGGCTTGGACAAATCACCTATCCGTCCAATGTAGCGTGGCAGCCTGCCTGTCTGCCCACCCCCTCATTTCTCATCCTCTGCCTGTAGAATATTCCAGGCTGTCACCTCCACACATCTCGGTGACACGATTCCTCCACCTGATCTCACTCTGATTTCCATCAGGGCATGGTGACTTCGGCTCATCTGTCAACATAAACAAACAGGCGGGAGCGCGATGTCTCTCACGGCGACACGGCTTCACCTCTTACATATGCATGACAAATTATGTGTGGCGTGGAGCCGTGTCAACAAACAGACTGAAGCGAAGGAGACAGGGACAGCGGGATGGAGACACGCAGGTGTCTGATAGCTCATTAATGATGAGACACCCATTCCGCCGTGGAGGTGAGAAGGGTGACGTGACCTGCCACGGCTGGATGGACAGTCCGAAGCCCGGCGACAGCTAATATCTCACAACTGTCATGAAGGAGAATGCAAATCGAAGCTTGATGTCCCTCTGTCTCCGTCCTGCTTTGAAAGGCACAATGAATGAGATCGCCATTAAAATGCAATATTTCTTATTACGCTGGGGATGGAAATGGGGAATAGGAATAATTAGGAGCTGATTTGCAGGAGAGAAGGAATTTTATGGTCCTGTTAAGTGTTTCCTAAAGCTGATTAGCAGTGCCCTCTCTGAGCTGTTCATTAAACTCTAGACTGATTTCAAAGATAGAATATGTAAAACACACTGAACTTTCTTCCACAGCCCAATGAGCACAAGGTCTCCTGGACTTTCAGATGTCTTTCATACTCAATGACCATTCTATAGATCGCATAGTTAGGTTTAACCTGGTTGGCCTGTGGTGGCGCTGTGGGGAGGGCCACCATATGGGCCGGCTAGTCATTAAGGAAGCTTGCTTTTGGCAAAATCACTGGAGCTCCCCTCAGCAAGTGTCACAGCACATCACACTTCACAACCGTGATGGCCGTAGCCAGGATGAGAACGACAAGTTCTAATGAAATCCTCACACATCACGCCCAGATGGCTTTTGTCTCATAGAATCTTATCCGGACTGGTAAACAGAGCTGGCACGAAACTAGAGCCTTTCCCCCTCTGCAGTGTACCATGGGTGGATAAAGCCACTTGGGGTCAAGCTGGAGAGATTTAGCATATCAGTATGTACAGTATATTCAGATATATAGGATTGTATTCATATAAACATTTTATAATGAAACATGTTTGAAGGATCAAATTGGATTTGTTTGATGATACATTGGCTAAAAAAAAGTGTAAACAAAAATGTCTGTGTGACATTTATGTGTACATGTATGTATATTTCAGCATTTAAGCACAATTATATCATGCTCGTGTGCATTAGAGCTTTCTTGTCCTTTATGTAATCCTCATCAAATGAGCACAGATTAATACTGACATTCTCTTTTTATCCAGCTCAGCCAAGCTTATCACTTCCTAGAATGCTAACGCTTCCCAAACCCCCCAAATAGGTGCCAATGCCAAACTGCGGTACCAGATTACCTCCGGGAACACCATGGGCACATTCGATGTGGAGCCAGAGGTTGGCACGATCTTCATTGCCCAGCGGCCAGACTATGAGCAGGTGCAGCGCTACGAGTTACGGCTGGTTGCGTCAGATGGGAAATGGGAAAACCAGACAATGGTTGTCATTAACGTCATCAACCAGAATGATGAGGCACCCCTTTTCACTCAGACTGAGTACCACGCTAGCGTCATGGAGGAACTTACAGAGCTTCCTGTCCTTGTCCTGGAGGTGAGGGGTTAAAATACTCAAACAAACACATGTCATTGAATGAAAAAGGCAGTATTGTTGCAGTAATTTTTACAGAGATAAGAATTGATTTTGTGAGTGTCTTGTACTTAATCTGTAAATTAGTTCCAGTTTCGTTATGGGTTTATTAATGTCATCATGTAATTTAAAGCTTAGAATGAAAAAAGAAAACCTTTTTGAAATTAATATTTTGACACACCTTGCTATGGTTGTCATTCTCTGCTAGCGTGTCTTAATATTGCTGTCTATTGTGCTGTCAGTGTAAAAATAGACTTCAAAGGCTTTGCATAAACATTCCGGAAAAGAGGCGGAGAGAACTATCGGTATTTCTTTGCTGTGACTATTAACTTTTAATTGCCTCATATGTTCTTTGACAATTGTGTTGAATTCTAATGTGCATGCCTATTTTTCCCCATCTGTTCTTCATGCAGGTCTCAGCTACAGATCCAGATCAGGAGGCGGACCAGCGTGCAGTGCGGTATTCTCTACATGGGCAGGGAGCTGGTAGTGAATTCACTATCGATGAGATGAACGGTAGAATCTTTGCTCAACGTCGTTTAGATCGCGAAGTTCGCTCAGCCTGGCAATTCCTGGTACTCGCTACTGATGAGAATGGGGCAGGTCTTACCGGGTTTGCTGATGTTCTAGTCGAAGTGCAGGATATCAATGACAACGCACCTATTTTTCTGTGTGCAACGGACAACTGCTTTTTAGGTCACGTGCCTGAGAACTCCCCAGCAGACACTTCCATAATGGAGATGCGAGCCACCGATCTAGATGATCCCAAAGCTGGGAAGAATGCTCTTCTTACCTACAGAATTGTGCAGAATGTGCGCAATGAGATCAATCTTAACCTCTTTTCCATCAACCCAGCCACCGGCACAATCTATACTGTTCTGCGTTCTTTGGACAGGGAAGTGGTGGATCGATATCTCGTTGTAGTAGAAGCTTGTGATGGAGGAGGACTTTCAGGCACAGGAACAGCCACCATCGTAGTGTCCGACGTCAATGACCATCCTCCAGTGTTCACCCAGAGGGTCTACATGGCCTCTATGCCAGAAAACTTGGACATCAACAGTGAGGTAGTGGTTGTGGCTGCCACCGATGGTGATGAAGGTGAAAATTCGGTCATGACTTTCAGCATCATTGGTGGAGATGAAGACCGCAAATTCTTCATCGAGTCCGATAAGGTGAACCGCCGTGGCATAGTGAGGCTAAAGAAGAAGATTGACTTTGAGAAGCCACATGAGCGCACATTCAACTTGACGGTCAAAGTAGAGGATGCAGACTTCTTTAGCCTGGCCTACTGCATCATTCAGGTGGAAGACTCCAATGACCACGCTCCAGTTTTCTTCCCACAGTTCTATGAGGCAGGATCCATGTTCGAAGACGTTCCAATAGGCACCATCGTGGCACAGGTTACAGCCATGGATCTGGACTCTGGTCAAAATGGGAGGTTCACATACAGCATCGCCCCAGAATCCGACCCCTTTCAGCAGTTCCTGGTGGATAAGAGCGGTTGGGTGGTAGTAGCTGACTCTCTGGACAGGGAGAAGGTGTCTCAACATAGACTTATGATCATGGCCACAGACATGGGCAGCCCTGCTCTGACTGGCTCCGCCATCGTGCTAGTAACCGTACAAGATGTCAATGACAATGGACCAGAGTTTGAGGCATCATATCGGCCCATTCTGTGGGAGAATACAATTGCGCCACAGGTCGTTCATATGAACGACACGTCAATCCTGTTGCATGTTATTGACAGAGACACGTCCTCCAATGGAGGGCCTTTTTCCATTCGTCTGCTGATGCTGACCTCTGACGTTACTAATTTCAACTTGACTGATCTGCGGAATGGCAGTGCCATGATAACAGCTCTCCACAGCTTTGACCGGGAACAGCAGAAGCAGTATCTTCTCCCCATCCTGATGATTGACAGTGGTTCTCCACCAATGAGCTCCACCAGTACACTCACTGTCATAATTGGAGATAAAAATGACCATCCCCATGCACCTGGACACAGCGAGTTCATAGTGTACAACTTACAGGGTACGTTCCAAATAAATGTCAGAATTTTACTAGTATGGTACCAAAATTTTATTTACATTCATTATGGTACTTTGATATGTACCACGGTACTGGAATTAATATATCATGTTTTTTATGGAACTTCCAAAAATACCATGATACTACCATTGTGCACAATACCATGATAGTACTTTTTGTATGTGTTAGCATATTCATTTAGCATGATGTTTGCTTGGTACTCAAAGGTACTTAAAAATATACCATGGTACTGACATACCATACGTACTTTACAATGTGTAAAAACCGATGGTATTGCCATTGCTACATTTTTAGAATAAGATGTTAGTACCATGCTTCAGCTTCAAAATACTATGGCATAAGAAAAGCTTTGGTACTGCCATGGTACATTCCCAAAACATTATGTTTTTAAGCCTTTTTAATATATCACATTTTAGGAAAGGAATATAGTATTACTTAATATATTTTTAGCATTTTTCTCTTTTCTCTGATGGAAATGCATTAGCCTTCTAATAGGAATTCGTCATGTAGCTCAAACATGGCACGATGCTAACAATTTACTTAAATCCCAGGTTTAAGAGGCACATAAACAGGAGTAATTTTAAAGGATGTTGATTTCATGACTAACAGGATTACAGCATTTCGTTTTGCCTTTTGGAGAAATGGCAATGCTGCATGCTAATAGCATTGCATCCCCCCACTGTGCTGTTTAAGTGGGTCCATATGTGCCAATGAAATGCTCTGCTTTTTTGCTTATCTTTTTAAAGATATGTCTCCTCCGCCCACCCACACACACGCATTGCCCCAGGTACCACACAGCCTGGATAGAGGTAGCTTTTCTCTAACCTCATTATGTATTTTCCCCAGGTACACTCCCCACAACGATGCTTGGACAGGTTCAATCCCCTGACCTTGATGACTGGAGCGAGAAGGTTTACAAATTCGAAGGCAAACCCCCCAGGTGCTTTGATCTTCTATTGAAGTTTGATTCAAAATCTACTGTGTCAAGTGACACTTAGAAGAGAAGGAAAAAAGAACAAAAGTAAGAGAAAGATAAAGGATGAGAGCATGCGGATCACGGCATATTAGCTTACTGACATCTTTCCTGTCACTCCCCTTTTAATTTCAAAATTCACTCTGAAGTGATACACAGGTTTTCTCCTAGTAACTGATAAGAAAGATTACATTGGCTGGAGGTTCTCTCTAATGAGCTGCATCTAAGTGATGGTCTTTGTCCAATCCAGACTCTGTGTCTCATGCCAGTGATGGCACCTTTAATAAAAGCGATTATGCTAACACTCCAGCAAGCAATGCCAACTCAATCAGTTTAGTCTTGAGTTCAAGTTCACAGTCTATTTCAAGTTTCATCCAAAGCTGTGCCTGACAGTGTGTTGTGGAGGATCTGCTCTCATTAATTTGGATAATTAACACATTAATACATTAGCAGTTTGATGCTAGCTAGTGTGACACATCTCTTGGCACCGAAAGCGTAGCTTCGATCCAAGCAGTTTTTCATTTGCTTACTTGACAGTTAAGTACCTAATTTGGCACCAGAGCTGAAGGTTACAATCGAGGTGGAACTCTATTCCTGTTATATGAACATGATTGAATTTAATTTGAGCAGTGTGACTACTGTGAGTTTAGCGACCTTGCTGCACAATGTTTAAGTTACAGGGCAAAACATAGCTTCAGCGCAAGCCCTGTATTAGGAGCCATAAACCAGTGTTGCTTTAATAGACATGTCATTTTCATTTTGTGTCCTTCCTTGTCCTTTTAGCTCATGCTACAAGACAGAAGCTCATCACTCACACTAGTCTCTAATCACAGATGCTACTATAAATTTTGAAATCTGGTTCCAAGAGAGACATGAGCAAAAGCCAATGACATTGCAAGAATTATTTTTCAGCTTGTGCAAAACATTCCAAAAAATGACCACAAACCCTTCAAGTTGTCAAGAATCTATGTTAGTTAATTTATGTGAGAAAATGCAAATTCAGGATAGTGGATACAGTCTGGGAGGCATTTGTGCTTCAAAAGAACACCATTTATTTGACATAGATTTTTATGTGTATCAAAAAAGTCTTTACTGGGACTGATTAATTGAATGCATCCCTGCTAATTAAAATTATTCATTCCTTTGACTCCCAAATGTTGTGTAGTGTAATTCCTATTTTTAAGCATAAATCTAAAACAGTTTAGTCATGGTTTATACTTAAAAGCAAGAGAAATGTGCACAAGATGACCCTTAAAAATGCAGAGAGATAATACAACTGTGACCCAGACCCAAGGAGTGTATCCATACAAAAGAGAGAGAGTGAAAGAGAGATTGGTGCAGCCCAGCTGTTCCTGGAATCTCTTATCCAGCAGAAGTGTCCCTGTTATGGTCATCACATCTGGAGACGGAGACAGGAGTTGACATAAGTGCTTTCTCTGATATACACACTGCCATTAATAATACAGCTTGAGTCATCTTACAGCATCAGTGCTACTCTCTCATGTGTGCTGATCTAGGAATGAACCTTGGAATGTATCTCCAGTTACTGTTTGTCTGAGTTTAAAGGGATAGTTCACCCAAAAAAGGAAATTCTGACATAGTTTTGTCACCCTCATGCTGGCCCAAACCCATATGATTTTCTTTCTTCTATTAAACACTGAAATGGTAGACAGAATGTTGACATTGCCCTTTGTCTAAGAGTAAAATATGGAATACAGATGATGTTGAACTCCAGCAATAACAGAACAGCAAAATAAAAGTATTATAAAAGGCTTCCATCCAAATCTATGGTACACTATATCATGAATAGGCTAGTTGACTCTTGCAGCAAGCATTAATTCATATTTTTGCCCCACTGAACATAAACCCACACAGGCACTTCAGCCTGAACCAAAACACCGGTCAGCTGAGCATCCGAGAGGGAACTCCAGCTGGAATCTACAGCCTGCAGGTGAGGGTAGCAGATAAGAGCTGGCCTGACGTCACCTCATCGGCCGAGGTCACGGTGATGGAGTTGGAGGAGGAGGTGCTGAGGAATGCCGCGTCCATCCGACTGGCCAGTGAGTTTTTTTTTTTCTTAAAAACTGTAATCTTAATAACTTATTTTTTTATTTAAATACTTTAAGTTATTAAATACTTTTTTCTTAATGAGAAAAGCTCATTATTGTTTTGATGTATTAATCTATTAATTCTTAAAGGGTTACTCTACCCCAAAATAAAAAGTTTGTCATTTATCACTTAACCCCATTAAATAGAAAGTAAATAACACCGTCAAGGCACAGAAAAGTATGAAAGACATCATCAAAATAATCCATCTGCCATCAGTGGTTCACTCTGAATGTTATTTTTTGTAAGTGATTGGTCATAGATTTAATTTATGCACCTCTGTTCTAGATGTAAACATTACAAGCACTGTTCACAAATTAAAAAAATAAATCAAAAATGTTGATGTATTAGTTCAGATCAATGAAGATCAGATCAGTTCCAAAAAATAACAACAAAAACTGCTTAATGAAAGGAAACAATTCTTAAATAAATGAATATCTAATATTATCCCAATTGCAAAGCATTTGCATCTCTGTATCCCATTGAAAAAACATTGCTTATGTTTATCTCCAATCATTATTTTTTATCTTAAGTTGGTGCATTACATTTTCAATGCAGATTTTGTAAATCTGTCACATGTAATGCAAGCTGATATTGATGAATGAGTATAATGCAATCCGCAGCCTGAGAGTAAGTGCTCTTACTCATTTCACATTTGCATAGAAGTCTTAGCATAGAAGGGACAGCATGAAAAAAGTTCTACAAAATGGGGTCAGTGTCACGCCCAGCTGGAGCTGCCAGCTATAGACTGTGTTTGGCACTCCAGCTTTCTATGTACTTTGTGTTTAGTGTCTGTTTTCATACCTGGGGTCCATTCTTCGTACCTCGCTTACTACATCCAAGATCAAATGACATATCCAAGATCAAATCATTGCGCTAACTATATGCTTGCTAATCCGGTTCTCTGAACGCACCTGCTGTTGATGATTAGTATAGCTGGATTGAGTTGTGTAGGATTATTGCACGTTCGTGCGTTGGTTTAAAAGGCGACATGTATCGATAGTAGAAACACTGATCACAACCCCTTTGATTGGTTGACGAAATGGCAAAAGAGCGAGCTTAATTTTTTTTTCAATCGCAGCAAGAGCTTTTAGTAGAGGGTTGTGAAAAATTACTACGACGGCGTTTAGTGCCACCCTAAAAAAAAATATATATTTTAAAACTAGATTAAAAAACTAGATTTAGATTAAATGAATTTAGGCATATTTGAATATTGTTGCATCCGAGCAGTGCTTCATGTTACTGGGATGAGATAAGAACTCGTGGAAACCACTTAATATCAAGGATATGATATTTATTAAAAGACAGAACAGGAACAACTTTTAACATCAGCTTACACTCAGTTGACAATCCTTCGCTGTAGCTCTCTTATTTAGTTGTTAGTTGTTTTTTTTATGTTAAAAAACAGATGTGACCATATAAATTCATAAATATGCTTGGGTTTTACAGATATTAAGTTCTTTCTATGTGTTTTTGTTATACACAGACCTGACTGCAAATGAGTTTTTCCGAGCATCAACGAATGAGGAGAGCCGATATATGCGTCTCCGTCGCCTCTTGTCTGACCTCTTCCAGACTGATATGGAGAACGTCGACGTCTTCAGCCTGGCTAGTGGCAGCCAACCAGCTCAGCACCACCTCAGCGTGTGGTTTGCCGCCCATGGCTCACCATACTACAAGCCTGAGAAAATCCACGGCTACATGGCAGTGCACAAAGCTAAGGTGACAAAGACAAGTGCACAAAAACTCAGTCTTTCGCACCAATCCACATCACCTGTGTTTCTCACATAGGCACAGAAATGGAGTCTATGAAGCCTTTCACATTTACATGCATCTCACACCTGCTCTCAGAGACACTTTGCAATGGGTCAATAAATATTTCATTTCCATGTAAGGTACGAGATGGTGGGCTGTCGCTTTGGGCTGGGGAGGCGAGTAGGATTTCTGAAAGGAGTGAGGGAGGAATGGATAGAAAGAACATGTTGCTCTCTGTGCAGCATCCACCAGTCTATAAATCAGGTGTAGAGTGGGCGCTCTTCACAGCCCAGCATGGTGCTAATGCTCTCACCGAGATGATGTTGATGCACTACACAGGAAGCTGCTCTGACATTTTTAGAGCCGCTGCTGAGGGATGTGATGGACTGCCCTCGGGTCTAGAACAAACAAAGACACTCATACTAACAACGCATGCACTTGGGTTGCATTGTTCCTCTTGTAAATTGTATTGGATAATAAAGTATTTGGATATAAAAAATTCTGCTAAAGAAATAGTTCACCCAAAAATCTAGTTTCATTTAATTTGCTATCTATATTGGGTGGCCAGCTTTTAATATGTTGTGCAGTTTTGCTTACAAGTAAAAATTTA
The DNA here is from genome assembly GCA_032359435.1 of Enteromius unitaeniatus. Lineage (NCBI taxonomy): Eukaryota > Metazoa > Chordata > Actinopteri > Cypriniformes > Cyprinidae > Enteromius > Enteromius unitaeniatus. The sequence goes on along the minus strand of JAUMHI010000058.1, from coordinate 16,436,657 downwards.
AGTATAGTGAAAAAGGAAAGTTGTGGAAGTAACATTATTTACAATTTTATTTGTTATTTTCTTTCAGTTGGAGTCTGCTCTGGGTGTGGCCATTCTACAGGTCGGGGTGGATGAATGCGCCTATGCAGCCTGTGGTCAGACAGGTGGCTGCTCTAGCAAGGTGACATTCAGTGACACCCCTAAAACCCTGAACAATGGGAATGTCTCTTTGGTGTCCGTCTCAGCAAAAGCGAGTGCTCAGTGTGGCTGCCTCGCTCGAGAAGGCGTTCACCTGCAGTGCTCTTCATACTCACACAACCCTTGCATGAACGGAGGCACCTGTGTGGATAGTGAACTAGGCTACAGGTAAAACAGTCTAGTCTTCTAGCACTCGAGTTTTGTTAATAATTGGTTGTTTATCTATATGATAGAATAAACGTTGTTATTCATATAGTAGTGTATTTTAACTTTTGGGGAAGTAATGGCTGATCTACGGCTCTGTTGCAGGTGTAAATGTCCCCCCATGTTTGATGGACCAGAATGCCAGCAAACCAAGCACAGTTTCCTTGGCAGTGGTTATGCTTGGTTCCCTCCCATAAGGCCTTGCTTCCAGAGCCATATCTCTCTGGAGTTCATCACAGAAGCAGGCAATGGCCTGCTGTTCTACAATGGCCCAATGGGAACACCTCAGACTGGAGAAAAAGAGGACTTCATCGCACTAGGTATGTACTGTATTCATGATTGTTGCATTTCACTGTGTATTTTGCATAGTTTTAGTAATTGTGTTCTGTATCATTCATTTCTATTTATAAATAGATTTTTTTAATTTACGTTTTTTTATAATATTTTATTTAGATTTATTTAAATGACCCAAAATGAATTAATTTAATATTGGTAACACTTTATTTTAAGGTCTTTTATCTTTTTTGCTTATTAGCATGCACATTACTAAATATTATCCATTTATTAGTAGTAATTAAGCACATATCAATGCCTTATTCTATATGACTTTATTCTACATCCCTAATCCTACCTAATACCTAAACTACTACATTACAAACTTATAAATAAGCAGCAAATTAGGAATTTATTGAGGGGAAAAGTCATGGTTAATAGTGACTAAGTGTTCCCTATTCTAAAGGGTTACAGGCTAATAAAGTGTTAACCACATATGTACACATTTACTGCTAAGCTGGGGGGAAAAAACTAAACAAAGCCTTTAAAAACAATAATGAAGAAAACATCTGTCGTAGTGCCATCATAACTTAAGAATCTCTTCTTACACTGCATGAAATTAATTTCATCTACCAATTAATTGTGTTACTAAAATCGATTAATGGCAACAAACACACTCTAAAGTGGGCCATTAATTATAGATATTTGTAAATGTGTGTGGTCAGCAGTGATGTGAATGGGGTGTGAGTGGGGTCAGCATTGATCTTGACCCCAAGTCACTGGTGAAGGTCACATACTCAGATTCTGTGCCACCTGTCCAATACTGTATTGTGCAAGTGGTCGTATGATTTCAGGAAACGACCCTTCCGTGGCCTTGCATAAGCTTACATCATCAGTTTGGTACATGTTTTTATTGAGCTGGGGCCAAAACCCTCCACTGCGGTGACAGCAATTTCAAACTGACCACAAATTGATTACGAATAAGCATTTTTTACTGCTGGGGTCAAAACCAATCTTAGGGGGCATAAAGCAGCATTAGACTTTCATGTCACATGTGTTTGCAGTACCGTTGTCACATGCTTTCCTATGATGTTAAAGGTGAAGTGTACTTGTGGCAGCAAATAGCCCGGGCACCAAATCTGCAAATAAGTATTGATTCTGACAGATCATGTGGCACTAAAGACTAGAGTAATGACTACTAAGAATTCAGCTTTGTCATTTCAGAAATATAGTACATATTAATTGTAATAATATTTCACAATTATTACTTTCTGTTGATTTTTATAAAATAAATGCAGCCTCGTTGAACAATTTACCAACCCCAATTTTTTAAATAATTTTACCTCTTGGCACTCATATTAATATTATGCTCGTCTTCTAATGAAGTTCCATGATTCTGTGTCTTTTATTAGAGCTGAAAAATGGAGTTCCTGTGCTGAGTGTGAATCACGGTTCGGGAACCTTAACACTGCAGCTGCCCGCGAGAGCCACTGTCTCAGACCGCCGCTGGCATCACCTGGACATCATCAGCGATGGCAAGGTACAAGCGTATTTTTAACTAAAATGCATGTGACCAGGATGAGACCCTGATCATTTGCCATTCCTGGAGGAAATTTGGTTTGACTTTTATGATGCTTTCAACCGTTTCAAAACATTAAGCTGTCAGAGAGTCCAGATCATCACATGGCTTCAGATGGTGTAATATTTTGTGTGTGTTTGTGTAGACTGTGCAGATGATTCTGGACCACTGCTCTGGTGCCATGGTAAACGAGGTAGAAGGCCTGGGAGCTGAGATGTTTGAGACTGATCAGTCATTGTGCAAGGCCTCCGGAGAGACGCCAGGCACTGAAAGGTCAAAGATGATTTTTTAATTAAGAGAATAACCTGCATATATAAATGTTTGCCCAATAAAATGCTCTCTAGAACACCTCCTGCCTTTCACTAGTAAATCATTGTTTTTGGCTGTGATGTAAACTAAATGCAGAATCGGTTCTTTTCTCTTCAGGTTTTTGGATGTCTACCAGCCTCTCCAGTTGGGTGGGTTTAAAGAGACATACTCACTCCGTAGGTCACAACCCCATTACAAAGGATTTGTGGGATGCATGAGGAACCTGGTGGTGGACTCTCAGGTAAAACCAGTATAAATATCTTTATTTATCTAGGAGACACTTTGCAGTTTATTTTATTCATTTTTAAATGAAGTCTTAATGGAGGCAAAATAACTTAAGTCAAATAAGGCTATTTTTAAATATGTATGTATGTATGTAAATCACTGATAATAGGAAAGTAGATACATTAAACTGAGTAGAGTGCTTTGTATTTGCCTTTAAGAATTTAGCTGAAATCATACCTAAAAATACATTACTAGTTAACATTACTTGCCTGCTCAAATTCATTCATCAGCATTTTTTCTCAGCTGATTAATTTTTTAAAAAGCTAATATAGACTCCTCTTCTTTTATTGTGTAAGGAATTGTGGGAAATATTAGTAAAACCTGAAGTCTGATACTCCCAAAAAGTATATAATTTGTAAATACATAAATGTTGTAAATGTTTCTATTATAAATATGATTGCATTATTAAGAGACCTAAATACCTAAACCTAACAACTATCTTAATAACTATTAATAAGCAATAAATTAGGAGTCTGAGGCAAAAGTCGTAGTTAAAGTCAGCATGAAATCAAAAAAACTCTGACAAGTCTTATTTTTTTTGTGGAATACTGTAGTGTTTGTTAATTAACTGATTTGGACCTTAGAATAAAGTGTGACCAGAGAAGATTGTTTTCTTGTTCATTGACAATATGCCTCATTGATAAAATATAAACAAAATAAATCATGCTTAAAATCATTTATAAAACCACTATAATTGTCACACAAATTGTACGTAAGAATACAGAAATTCATTATACTCATTTCGTGAATGAATCTGTCAGTGTTAAACATCTTTCACACTGAATATGTTTTGGGATCTTTTGTTTAGACGGAACAGAGGTTTACCTGAGCCACTTTCTGACAGCGAGTCGATACGGATCAATGATGTTCGGGATTGTGCTGACTCAGCCCGTTCTCTGTGTGTGTGTGTGTGTGTGTGTCTGTCTTGTCTCAGGTGTATGACCTCGGCAGTGCAGCTGAGAGTGAGAACAGCACCCCGGGATGTGCCCTAACAGATGGCGTGTGTCTGACCGCTGGAGGACCCTCCTGTGGTGTCCATGGGAAATGTCTGGGGGAATGGGGCTCCTTCAGTTGTGATTGCAATCCGGGATATAGTGGACACAAGTGTGACAAAGCCCTACCTGAGTGGTCGTTTGAAAAAGACAGTGTTCTGAGGTACCAACTAAGAGGTGGAGGAAGTCCTCGCAAAACTCAAGCTCACTTCTTACTGAGGACACGCTCCTCTGTGGGCAGCCTGCTCAGCATGGCTTCACGTGACACCAACGAGTTCATTATCCTGGAAGTGAGTGCTAAACCTAAATGCCTAACATCTAATTCACTAGCGTTCAAACTGAAGTGTCCAAATACATCTGAAAATGTTTTAAAGCTGTAACGTCTTGCCTCTCAGATAGTAGATGGGTACCTCTCCGTCCGTGCTAACCTTGGGGATGGAGCCCAATCTCTGAAGCTAACAGGTCATCGCGTAAACCTCGGCCAGTGGGTCTTCGTCAGCCTTCACCGCTATGACAACATCTTCACCCTGCGATTGGAGCAGGGCGGGGGTTCACGAGAGGTCACGGGGGTCCTGGGTCAAAGGAAGGAAATAGTAGTTCACCCCTCCAGTGTGTTTCTGGGAAACAGTGCCGCTCCAAACACACAGGGAGACTTTCAAGGTGTGTTTTCTGTTCCTCACAGCTTTAATTCAAATCAGTGAGTTGTCTATTTTGCTTAGCTTTAACGAGTGAATTTGTTTGCCATTTCTTTTTTTATAATTTATTAGATTAAAGCTTAATTCTTAGCTTAACTCTCTGGAATGCTTGATTCTGATTGGTTAGTCTCTGTATTCTGAGGTCAAAAATGTTTGTATAATGACTTCTAGACTTTATAAGTGACTTTATCAAATAATCTCCTATAATGTGCAGTGTATATTATATTTAATGAATGTTATTGTAATAACCATTCAAAAGGATTATATACAGTTTTTTTTAATAATATAATGTTTCAATATATTTCAAAAATATATATACAGCACTTTAAATGAACATTTATTTATTTATTTATTTAGTAAGTTAATGTAATGAGTGGGATTATTCACAGTCAGGTGGTCATTATTGTAAAATGAATCAGATGATAAAAATTACACTCATTATAAAGTTCAAAGGCACGCAAGTCACAGTAACAAATACAAAATATAAAAGTTCCATAGTGTTATAGTGGGGTTTTTTTTTATTATACAGGCTGTATGCGGGATGTGAGACTGAACGGTCACTCTCTGCCACTGGATGGTCAGGGCACAGAGTTCAGTACTGTGCTGGAGCGCCGAGGAGTCGTGTCCGGCTGTCACTCTGACGCCTGCAGTGCCAAACCCTGCCTGAGTCCGCTGTACTGCGTTGACCTGTGGAGGAAACACGAGTGCAGGTGAACACTCTCTCCCACACCTCTCCCACTGTCCCACTGTACTTCATCCTGTGTCTCAACATCCGCTCTCTAACTCCAGGTGTCCAGCCAATCAGGTTGCAGTGCTGGAAGAAGTCACAGGTCTTCTGCATTGCGCCCCGTCCCCCTGCGGGCCCACCACATGTCGTAACGGTGGCACCTGTCTGGCTCACTCCACAAAGAACTACCAGTGCCGCTGTCCAGAGGGCTTCAGGGGCCAGTGGTGTGAGATCGGCCAGGTCAAATCTCTCCGTCTTGCCGCGCTCAGCCCGAGCTCCATCCTAGCCATCAGCATGTGCCTGCTTGTCTTTTTCGGTAAATATCACAATATCAATGGAACACTTTCATTAAAAGTGTTGTAATTTCTCTGTTATCAGTGTTCCACCATAATGAGACCCTCTGTCTATTGAGAAAACTGTCAATAGTGAGCCAACACACAGAGGTTAGAATTAGGAGATGGGCCAGTGTGTGTGTGTGTCTCAGGTGTGACAGGTACAACAATGACGTGACAGGCTGGCAGTGCCCTCCAGGCCTCTCTGCCAGCTCTGACACTCCGTCAGCCACATCACAAGCAGAAACACAAATCCTTTTTAAAGCATTACTGCATGCAGGCAGCAAGAAATCACTCATCAACTGAAGCAAAAATGAGAAACGTGCTGCCAGATGATGGGATTGCTTGGGCTTATGGCCTTCAGAGAAATTTGGCATAAAATGATGAGTTATTTTTGGATTGGTCTTTAATTGAAAAGAGGAGTCTTACCATCCATGGACTGGCAGGATTGCATGAACTGGTGAAAGCTGAAGCGTGCAGTCAGATTTCTGCGCTCGGAAGTCAAAATAAAATCAAAACTGACCCTGTTTACTTTTTTATGTGGATGATTTATATATTGTGGATGTTATTCCGAAGACTTTCATCAAAATATCTGAATCATAAACCTGGAATCCAAAATCTTATTTAAACTTTGAATTAATGTAATTTCAAAATAAATATATATTATTTGTATATATAATATTTTTTTATTTTATAAATTGTGGATTTCAAATATTTTGTTTTGAATTACACTCTGTCTGCATTTATTTAATAAAAATGCTGTAAAAAATAAATAAAAACAGTAATATAGTGAAATATTATTACAATTTATAATACCTGTTTTCTATTTTCATAAATATTTTCAAGAATTTAAAAGAACAGCATTTATTTCAAATATTGTAACATTATAATTTTTCTTTGCTTTTTAAATTTAGTTTATCCTTGCTGAACAAAAATATAAATAAATAAATAAAATGACCCCAATCTTTTTGAAAAAGTGGAAAAGTAAAAATCTAATCAAATAAATAAAAATATTATAAGCAATAAAAATAATTTTCATTAATTGATTTAAACTTCTTTAAGACCACTTTGCATGTCACGTTATGGAAGTAAAATGTGTTGCAAAGTATCTTCCATCATTTCCCTTATTATGAATCCTCACTTCCAGCAACAAAAATACACTTTTTATTCCTGGCTTCATCATTCTTGTATTAATCTCTCTCTCTCTTTGTCCTTTACAGCCGTGCTCGTGGCGGTCACCGTATGGAATCAGAAGGGCAGCCGGAATAAGTTCCGCAAGCGAGGTGTTTACCACATCCCAGCGGAGCATGAGAGCTGGGAGGACATCCGGGAGAACATCCTCAACTACAACGAGGAGGGAGGAGGAGAGCAGGACCAGGTATTCCATTAACACAGGGCAGCCAGGGGGAAATATTGATTTACTTTCAGTAAGACTCAGGTCAGCGGAGTGACCTCCATCAGCAGCTACACTGACAGCATCCTCTAGGTGGCAGCATTCAGCAATTAAAGAATTTCAATCAGCCCAACATGATTTGCACAAGAGCAGAGCTATGATTAGAATGTAATACTAGCATGCAGTCTATGATGTGGTCACATGCAGGGACATAGAATTAATGGGGAACATTGGGGACTTGCAATAATTATGTTCATAAAATTAAATCTGCATCTATGTTTTTTTTTTTCATACCATTGATATTACCTAAAAATGTAAAGTAAATACGTTGTTGGTTCTCTTTTGTCCGCATCTTTCAAAAACAAACCTAAGCCCTTGACCTCATACACCGCATTTGGTTTTTTAAAATCTATAGATTCTATAACATGTTCCCAGAATTGAAACTGTCTCCTGTGTCCACCAGAATGCCTATGACATCACAGAGCTGAAGAGGCCACTGTGTTCCAGCTTGTCCCAGTCCTCCTCCTGCACCACCGCCCCCCTCATCAAGTCGTCCCAGGGCTCTCAGGAGGAGGTCCATCCCTGCGGGAACATCACCAATGGAGCCACCCTTCCCTACCACCATAACGCCAGCTGCGGAGGTCACTGCTCCATGGACTTCAAAAGCTATGTGTCACGCATCATCTGGGAAGCCGACAACGACAGCCTGGCATTCCCCATGGACACCTACCACGTGTACTGCATCGAGGGCATGGGCTCCAGCGCGGGCAGCCTCAGCTCTCTGGGATCAGGCATTTCAGAGGAGGCCTTCAGCTACGACTCCCTGCGACGCTGGGGATCCAAGTTCGACGGCCTCAGCGAGCTGTATCGCCGACCGGAGCTGGCCGTCCCTTACATGGACACGGTGCAAAGCCTAAGCCAGGAACAACAACAATAACCAGATGACTTCAAGCTCAGCATTTGTTTTTGTGTTAGTGTTTTATAGCCTTTATAGGGTTCCGGTTTGAATGCTACAAATACGTGTTCTGGGTAACTGTTTCTGTCGATTGGTGATACAGTCACACAGCTTTAAGGGCGAGGGCAGCTGAGGTTAGAGGACTGATTTGTTTTATTTATTGAGTGAAATATGAAATGTACTGTATTTATTTTTGCTCTGATAGGGAACAAAGCCAGCGAATCATCAGGTCTGAACATGGTATGCGTGTCACCGTGATGTGCGTCTTAGTGAACACGCGTGACTAATGCTGCGCTTCATGCCACTTGGAAGTTTCCAGCTTTCTTTCTGGAAATATGCATTAGGATTCCACTTTACGTAAGATTTTCAGCTTGCGTGGAACATTTTTGACACATTACCATTCAAAGGTCTGGAATCTGTAAGATTTTTCGTTGTTGTCGTTTAAAAATACAGTAAAACATTAGCATTGTAAAGTATTGCTACTTTTTATATTTTAATGTATTTTTGAAGTAATGTAATTTATTCCTTTGATGGCAAAGCTGAATTTCTAGAATATTTGGATGGAAGTAAAATAACAATTTTATTTATAATTTAATGAGACCTTATTGTCATTTTAATCAATTTAATGTATTTTATAAATAATAATAAAAATCATAAAAAAATCTAAAGTAAATAAATCTTATGGACCATATTTTAACTTAAACAGGGAACCCAATTAAATAATTAGTTAATTTTATTTAATCAAAATGTTAAGGTATTTATTATATGATAGAAAATAATTAAATTATATAAAAACAATAAAAAATAATTAAAATAAATTATTAAAGGCATAAATTACTGAAAAGCGTAACTGACGTCATGGAAATTACACAGAAGAAATTGTCAGGAAACCCTGCTTTTAATTAATACCCAGCTAACAATAAACATTCACTGTGTCACTGAGAAAATGTCCTACATTTACTACCTGTTCAGTTTGCAGTGACAGGTGTAAAACACTAAACGATCTTCTCCGGATCATCATACACCAGCAGAACTTTCAAGGAGAATCAAACCAACAAAAAACGGTTGAAAAGAAACAGATCCCACATCTGCCTTTGAATGGAGCGCAGCATTATTCCCAGCAGTTTACTGATCAGAGCCTGACGTTTTAGAAAACTGCACTTGACCAAAACTCTTGTTTTAATGGACCCAGCTGCACTAGTAATGGACGCCCACTTCTGAATTTTAACTCTAAAGCATAAATTTGCCAAAAGAGGGTCATGAAGACTCCGAAAGACTTCATAGGTGACTGATGTGCCAATGAATCACAACGCCACTCATGCGAAAAGAGCATAAGTTACATTACTTTCGCTCAGTGGCGGAATAAATCTGCATTCTGCCTCGAGTATTCATTGTTCATTTTTCTTTCTTTGTCTTTTTTAACACGAGGGACGTAGTGTGTGATGCCAATCTTTTCTGATGCTGGTGTGCTGAAACATGGCGACACTATCGTCAGTTTCACAACACCAGATGAATGTATCGCGTATTGAGTAGCCGAAGATGAAACTCCACTGTGTCAAAGTCTGTTTTAAAAGTTCAAATGTGGCCAGACACAGCGCAAATACAATCATTAAAAACCTTAACGATATTTTCAATTGCAATGTACTTACAAAGGATCTGTATAGTTCTATTTTTATTGCTATGAAAATTAATATTAGTCTGCTAAAATATGCAGGCTGATGCATTTTGTAAGAACAATGAGCCATAAGATTGGTTTTCCAGTTAGGTTAGTCCTCTACTAAATGCTAAACCTATATAAAAATATAAATTGAAGTTGAAGACACGTGGCCATTGCTTTTTTTTCTGGAAAGGTCCAGGCAATGTCACTCCATGCTGCTTGTAACCTTCTAACAAGAGCAGGAGGTCATTGCCATAATAGCTTATAGTTGACTTGAAATGTTCCTTCAAGCCCATCACAGACCTGTGCTGCTCGTTGAACATGTAAATGATGTAAATACAGAAATACTTTTTCTAGGGCCTTAACATTTTCCTTTTTGTATATGGATTTTAATAAATGAACTGTTTTCCTTGAGCAACAGTGAGAGCGTGGTTATTTTGTCGTGTAGTTCCCTCATCCTATATTTATTTTACGGTTCGGTGTCACTGAGTTCTTATGTGCTGTTTTACCGCCACCCAGCGGTGACTTAAAGTACCCTTTTTTTGTGTGTGTGTGTGTGTGTGTGTGTGTGTTTCCTGCAGTAGTGTTTGCAGTTGCTTCGTGTTCTCTAGTTTAGTGCTCATTTCGGTTCTTTATATTATCATATACATAACACCCTGATGTGAACCACATAACGTGTGCTATTGTTGAATTACATGCTTTCTGAATCTAGATGTTACTATATTGCAGACATAAATGACCTTTTCAATCTCCTATTGTGCACCAAACATTAACATTTTAGACCAGTAGACCAGTATAAAGCAATTTACTGCCTTTTCCTTTCTGAGGTAAAACAGTGATGCAGTCTACTTTGTGCTGCTCATGTCTGTCTACTTTTGTATTGTTTTGAACGTTGTGTATTTCTGGTTTATCATCCTGCTTTTTTTCTGACACCTTAGGTTGTGCTTTATTTATATATTAAATGTATTTATTTACACACACACATACTCACATACTATACAATTTTTACGATAGTACAGCAAAAATAGATTTGATGAATAATTTTATCCATCTGAAAGATCTCCACGCCATCATAATGCAGCGGTATGTAGGACACATCATTAAAAGTAAAAGCATGTGTAGTTTGGAGTGGGTTCTTTGTCTCAGAGGTTCTTGCAGGGGGTTGGGAGTTCAGGGTTAGGAAGCCCACTGAGGAGGGGACACTCGTTCCCAGAACTACACAATAACTCCCACAACAAAAGCATTGTAAGAAGAGTCCATGTCTTCAACGCCAGCCACATGTCTGGCAGACACCTCTGCATACAGACCAGCTGACCACCGCATAAACACATGCATCCCTCTTTGCTGGAGGCACTGCTTGCGATATGTACCAAAAAGGCAAAACAATATTATACAACTTTAATATTGAGAAAAGCTTGTTATGGAAGAACTGGGTAATAATAGCCATCGGCTTCTGAAAGGAGCTGCTGCCTTCATCATCTTTCCTCTCGGTTTATCTGGAGGTGAGGACAACAACAACTTTTTGGAGACTCAGACGCAACAACGACACCTCTACACCCTCATTAGGACAATTTGCAATTCTGATTTGTCTTGGTGCGTTTCCTTTGTCACTCCACCAAAAGGTACATCAGCGCCTCCCCCATCATACTCACATGCTACAGAGGAAATAGCAGACTGACAATGGCTTCACATTAGACCAGCAATGTTTGCATTTCTTTAGATAAATATGTTAATGTATGTAAAATTGCAAGTTTCTAACTTTGAGGAAAGTCAAATATTTCTTGCTTGAAAGAAATGCTGTTCTTTCGAACATGAAATTAACCACAAAAATGTTTAGCAGTACAAGGTTTTCAACACCGATACGTTTCTAAGGAGCAGTTCAGCATATTAAAAAGACTTCTGCAGGCTGGTGTGACAGTGAAGACTGGGGGAATGATAAAAATAAACAGAAGCAGGATAACTTGTTTCACGTTTTAATACTTCACATCGGAATTTACACATCACATACTCTTGAAATTGTTATTTTGTACATATATACACATCTTATGTACAATTCATAGTAATTTTTTTTTTTACACTGTTCCTAAATCAACAATGAAGCTAACCTCACTGGCTCAAGACCAGGTCAAATTTAATTCAAGCTACACTACAAACGAAAGGCATTCAATTCATAAATAGCAAGCACCTCAAATTATTAAATATGCCTTTGGCATTGAGGAAGAAAATTGCAATTACAATATTAAAACAGAAATTCTATCTATATGAAATAAATATGCCGTTTGCTTAAAATTCAGTTTGGTAAATTCTCTTCTGAGGGGTGAAAACAGTCAAGTCTTACAGGAGTCTCTTGAGAATGAAAACAAGGGAATGATGTTAACAAGGATATGAAGAAAATAAGCCCATAACCGATTCTGCTGGCTGTACAGGCTCATCCTGTTTAACAAGCACAGTTAGCACCGCTGGGTTGGCATCGGACCACATTAACACCAAAACCCAGCACTTACATTTCACATCACACACACACTATAAAATAAATTGTATTTACATAACATAAAATGGTAACATATGATCCATGAAGCAGCAGCAGCAGCATCTTTGCAGACTTCTGAACAGGCAACACAGCCAGGAGCTCTTAAGCAGGTTCGGTCTAGGATCATCAACGTTTCATTTCTTGCTTCAGAAAATAGATATTACTCCATTCTTCAATGGAAGGCACTTTTGAGTGCTTCAAATACTGCTCTGGGAAACCAAATGTAGGTTCTCCCTCAATTCCACACAACGTCTGAATGTGTGTTACAGCCTGGATCAGTTTCCTACAGACCTCCTTCAAAATAAAATGAAAAAAACAAAAAAAAAAAAACAAACAACTGCAAGTCTCTGGATGTGTTGGTCTGAAAGGTCTCTCACATCTCTGGGCTGCGATGTCATTAAATAAAGACTAGCTATAGCAGGTTCTTCTCAAACCCGTCAGGCGTTAGCAGGTTTCTCAGTGCTTTTAGGAGGGGTCAGTATTCCGGCCACAGCCAGCGGAGACATCCGGTCAAAACTGTCCTGCTGCCGATCATGTGCTTCACTCTGAAAGGACACGCAAAGAGGAAAAAAGGATGCGTTATAACTTGTTAAAATAATAAATATGAAAGAGAGACAATGAAAAAGAAAAACGCACCAGAATGGCCAGGTAGTCCACGTGGGTCTGTATGTTGTGTCGACTTTCTGCTTCCACCTTTTTGAAGTCCTTCAGCTGTGGCCTGGGCCAGTCACGTACCGCCCGTGCAAATGGGTTCATCCACCTCACACAGTGTGATATGCTGTCCCATGTGAGGCCTGGTGAGGAAGAAAAATAAATAAACAAATCACAATGATGCAAAAAGTAAAGAGTCTTAATTCAATGAAATGAAGATGCATAGCAAAACAAGCAGGAGTATTGCTTTTTGTAAGACTGAAAAAAAAAAAAAAAAAAAAAACACCAAGTTTTACAATTAAAACAACAAAAAAGCCATTGGACTCAAAAATATCATTGAAAAGGGGAAAAAGTTAATAATTACTACACTGGCAGATATTTTTCTGTTTTAGGCATAAGCTCACTTCTCAGAAAACAAAAGCCATCTTCATTTTGATTTTTTTAAACGGGAAATCATGGCAAAAACACCGAAAGATGATCATTCTTTGCAGTGCATGTAACATTTAATGACTCGTTAAGATTGGTAGAAGAGCGTATGGAGACTCATAAAAAGAAACCCTGAAAAAACCTCTAAGATCAGAAAGCTCACCTGATACTTTATGGACCGTTTCCAAAGAAGTAAAGTGACAAAAGGCAGCAGCAGCGAGGACTCCATACTGGTAATCCAAACAATTAATGTCCAAAATGCAAAGATCCAACAACTGCAGAGAGGATTCGAGAATCATCAAGAGAACAAAACAGCTATACACAGGTTCACGTCAGAAGGAGCTGATGTCTCACCTGTGTGATTTGGATGTAGGTTTCCTGCGAGAACTGAGGAACCAGGAAATTAGCATCGTCCTTTGAAGAGTCCACTTGGGAGTAGAGCTTCAACCATGAGATGACCGTCTCGGGACAGAGCTCCCACTTCAACGCCTTCAATATCACAAGCTCTTTAGCAAGAATCTCCTCCTCGTTGCAGGCTCCGTCCGTCACATAAGCAAACTCCTGAAGCTTTGGCGGGTAAATTTCCTGTCAAATAAAAAGACACATTTTATGAGAAAAGCGCCACTTGTATTGTCGTTATTTAAAAATGTTACAAGAAATATCCTAGTTCACTAAAACCGATGTTAAAGTACCTCTATCTTTGAGGCTATGAAGAGTGACGTTATGCCGATGAGCTGCAGCTGATCTTTGCCGACGTCTTTTTGAGTGAGCATGAAGCGATCAAAGATGTCCTGAGCCAAGTAAAATGTCTCCCGGTGGAGAGTATAAACTTCACTGACCTGCGTAGAAAGAATTCAATATCAGATTGAACACACACGATCAAGTGCAAAAACCCTTTACAAATGTCAGTGTAATAAACAAACAAACCTCCATAAGCCAGTCCAGTAGAATGGACCTCATTTTAGGCTGCAGGTTTGGATGCTGCTGGATAAAGCCCTTGTCATGGACATACTTCAGCTCCTTGTTCAGCATCTTTATCCACACATCATCTGAACTGGCCCAACTGACAAAACAACAGATGATATTAAACACTCCACGAGGCTTGAATGATGACTTATGCTTGCATATGGAAAAATCTAGCAGTACATAACTCAGGAAGTGTTTGCAATAAATTAAGCCAAGCTGTTCTCACTATGATATAGTTTCCTCAAAGAGAAATAAAATAGTTTCAGCAAGCATTGTTTGTTTGATTTACTAACATTTCTTTCACTTTTCAAAAGGAGGCGACGCGGTGATCATGTGTTACCTGAGGCATGGCAGCGGAGAGGGTTTCACAAAGAGGTTCTGGAATCTGAAGCGCTTGAAACCAGAAAGATTTCCGGCCTCCTGATGAACCTCCTTCTGAGGGGTCTCGATTAACACACTGGGACTAATATCTCCTTCAAAACTCCGGTTCTAGAAAACGAAGAGAACAGGACTTGACATTAGGCATGAATAAGAACACATTTAATGTAGTTTACATTTAGCACGGCTTTAAAAGTACATCCTTTCAGGCATTAAAGAACATTTTATTCTTATGAAATTAATACAGCGGCTGCAAAACAAAACGTTAAGAGCACTAAAGATCACACGCAGGATACTAAACCTCTAATTATTATTATTATTTTTTTCGCGGGCTGTTGAATAAAGGAAATAAACGCGGGAGGCTCTGCGCGTGACGTCACGGCGCGCTGATTAACCCGGTGACACCATTACTGCGCATGACCAAATTACTGCATAATAAACACAGTTAGTTTACTGCCATAAAAACGTTTACTTATTTCAACCAGTTTGGTTTTTAGCGATCTGTAGATAAATACGAATTACGTACATGTGTTACGTAATACTGGTAATGCATATAAACAGCTCACCTGTATTTCATAGTGCTGTTTCTTAGATGTTGATGGCACTCTTCTATTGCACTGTTGGGAAAAAAAAAGATATTTAACCAATGTTGTATATTCCGAGGAAAATACAGTAAGTTAATATTCAAAATAAATCGTAATCTCACCTCGCTTTTCCTTTTCCTCTGCGGTTTATTTTGTTCTGGTGCATTTTCATTTCTTTCTTGTAATGTGTTGCGACTACTATTAAAAAACAAAAGTTATGAATATGTAAGTAACAGTGGGGTTTTAAGGGTAAGGCGAGTTTAATAATCGACTAATAAAAAAAAAAATAAAAAAAACACCAAAGAAAATATTTCTTACCTGCGTCTTGACATTTTCTAAACAAAAGGTGTGCTTTTCTCCTGTGAAACAGAAACATAACGTTGCAACGTCAAATTAAGTTGTTATTAACCAGGACTTTTTCAGCCTAAACTAAGAAGTGTAGTTACTGCATGTCTAAAACGCATTTTAATAAAATCACACTTAACAAAACGCTTGAGCTTCAGCCATTCGAGCAGAGAGAGGAACATACATGACCAGAAACACCGAACGATTTTTGTATGAAATTCATACAAATTAAAAATAATTGCAAGTCGAAAGGCATTGAGGGTAAATGCAAAGTCTACACAAGCAGCAGTGTGATCATCTGGTGTTTTACTAAAACCAGAAATACATGATCCAGTTCTGTAGGTTTATGAAAGGACAGTCCGCGCCAATTTAACATGAAGCGGGAGACTACAGCTGCCCCCACAAAAACCCATCGAAGCTGTATTTAAAGCGCATTAAATACCAGTTTCACCGAAAATACAGTTAGGGTAACTCTTTGGTGTGTGGAAAGCCCATACCACTTTTCACAATACCACTTATTTTCCCAATTTCAGAGAGTTTACAAACGCTCATCCACGTAGCAAGGATCTAATCTGGCGCCTAGCAGAGCTGGCTAACTTTCAGCAACATCCCCCTCCGAGCTCGATTTACATTCAACTTTCGCCTATGAGACACTTCTAAACACGTTAAATGCGCTTTCTGCCTAAATAATCTAGCTAAAACAGCAGCTTTTAATCTTAAACTTCAGTCCTAACGTACACGACTAAGTTCAAAGGCACAAACTTCCGTTTTAAAGCCAATGCAGCATAAAACAACAGCGCTGTGCCTTCTAAAATATGTTTACAACACGATTTTAACGAAGTAAACTGGTATTAGTAATAATTACAGGTGAAAGAAGACTAAAGTAAGTGCGCTTACCGCAGGGTTCAGTGCGAATGAATGAATGGATGGCGCCAAGCGTTATATAGTCCAGCTTTTCGTAGTTACTGCGCATGCGTGGCGCTCTTTTCTGCCTTTAAAAACAGCCCGAAAAACTATATATAACATTGTGTTTTGGGACCAAAAATGACCAGACAGCATAATGTGTGTCGGTGGGAAAACTCTGTATGGGATTAGAAAGGATATTATTTATTGTCAGTGAGATAACTGACGGGAATGTTTGTGGTTTGTAGACTTGCGTCGACCTTTGGTTTAAATATGTAAAAAACGCGCTTTCCTGCTTTCCCGGTCAAACGAATCCGTGGCTCGAGGACCTAATGCATCATATGTGAGTTGGTCTGTATGTTAAAAGTCGCATTTGTGTGAAATAAATAGAGTTTTTGACTCTGAGGAGACGCTTCCTAGTTTGACAGCTTCTAGTGGGCGGGGATTTGGATCGCTCTGACCAATCATGGTTATTCTGTGAGAAACAACGTGCTCTTGTAAACAAACCCAGGAGATGCTTGTTATTCTGACAGGAAACGATAAGCGTATTGAAAATGATGCTTACCATTAATTATATCACAATATTAGTTGTATTTCACAAGCATATATACATTTTTTTTGTTGTTCTTAAAGATATGATCTTGGTTCTGTAAGTATTTTTTATAATTTAATTATTTAATTATATATTGTACAATTTTAATTAATGATTTAATAATTAAAACGTCACGTTTTTTTTACATACCTTTTTTTTTCACGTGCTCCATGTATTCTAAATTCAGACATCTGAAGCATTTTATTTTGTATTAACATTTCTAAAACAAAGTTATAACAATTCTGAGGCACCGATCCTTCCAAACAGAAGTGCCACATTTAGAAATTAACTTTCTTATCAATGTATTAAAATTCATTTTAACCTGTGAGGAAATAACATTACATTTCCTGGTTCTATAAAATACTGTCACACAAGTATTAATTCAAATCAAGTACCGGAGCATTTTTTTAAATCTTAAAAAAACAAATATGGCATCTACTCTAATTTATGTTTTTTAGATCAGATTTTAGATTATAAGACTATGCATGCTACGGGTCACTAGGAACAAAAGGGTTAGGAATCAACATCACAAAAAATGAACAAATGTTCTATAACAGAAAAACTAAATTTATTAAAAGTAGCATTTCAAATATATTGGGCATCTTTAACCTTATGAGTAACCACTAAAAACACCAGTGCATCAAACTGAAGAATGAGGAGGGCATGATTGAACTGGTACAGTTAGAAATCTGCTTTATTAAGGTTAATACTCACACTGGTACAATGAGTAATAGGCTTGCAGTAATCATGGCTTGGGATTCTTTAGAGATTAGTTGGGTTGAGTTACAGGTTGGTATGGGTTCATTAATGGAAACCTTTCATTATAATTTGGTGTGATGATTAAGTTACAGTATAACTTACACATGATCCCTGAGCATGCAAACACCTACATTGTCTTTGCTATTGCATTTAAACATTTCTGTTTACTAACAGAAAAGGTAGAAGGCTTCATTTCGTATTAAAACATTTATTGAGAAGAGAGTATACATAATGACAAATAGTTGGTTTCGAAACGTATGAAATGAACAATTTATTTGCAAATTATACTACTCATATAAAACAGTCTGTGTATGACATGTATCCAAAACATATCAGTTCAAGAAAAGGATAAATAAACAATGCTAAATAATTCTAAAACCCTACACTTTTGGCAAAGTGCTGTATTATTCCAGTAAACTAAAAAAAAATAAAAAAAATCAACCTAAGCACAGTCTAAAACTTAGCAATGCCACAGAGAATTTTCTTCACACTTTAAACACAGAAAAAAACGTTTGCTACATTTCGTGTAAAAGTTGACAGAGCAAGTGGCTCACAGAGACAAGGTAATCCTCTGTGCATAGTAAAATTACATTTGTTTGTGTCCCTTTGGACAAATTTCAAGTTCTTCACGGATGCATTGTCATACTGTTCACCTGGAAGGCACATGATCCCCAAATGCAATTCAAGGCAAAATGAAATCCCTGTTATGAATACCAAATATCTGACATCTACTGACATAGGGAAAGAGGGCCTCGCCAGTATTACTCAAGGAATATGAAGAGAACCTTATGTCCCTTCCATTCCCTTCGTCCACAGAGAAAAATGTCACAAAATGCAATATACTGCTCAACAGACTGCAGCAAGCGAAAGAAGAAAAGTTGTAGATGTTTTCCTTGAGTTGCTCATGCATGTAAAATGCATTCGACTGAATGTCAGAGTAACTGAATTCAGTTTCATTCGTTTAGGGGAGACATTTACCTTGGCAGTGTCACCGGAAATTTACAACAACAGGTCGTGTGTGATAAAGGAATAAAGAGTAACAAACATAACCTACGAAGAATTTAAAGTTTGTTTTTCGACGTGAAATATTTCGCTCAGCAAATACAATGCGTTACTAGTCGAATAAAACGTGGGAAAAGGGCATATAACACAAAAAGTCACTACATTGAGAGAACTAAAAAAAAAATGCTAACAGTTTAACTCCATCGTCAAAGGCTTTAACAGTCAGTTAAGAGAAAGAGTTTGTTTTCACAGTCCTCGGAGGAGCAAGCTTTCATTCAAAGTGTGACACACGTTTTGTTAAAGATTTACATCAATTACAAATATTTCCACAAAGTAACATACACAAGTTAGAGGTTCTCCAGTATGTACAGAGACAATTTACCGTCTGCAAGTAATCTGCATTTTTAGCAAAGAGCAAAGGTGAACAGTGATGACCCTGAGACATGTACTGCAGATATAGAGCAAACATGAAAATTAACATTACAACACTTGGTGTCTTTTTTTGTCTGTTTTTCACCTGTTGGAAAATTAGCACTACACAGTCATACATCAAATCAGTCACTAAAAATAGGAAAAACTGCTTGCATACATATCTACACAGATAACATACACTCTTATCAACTTCATACTGATATGTAATATATTCAATATTTTTTTCTTTTGAAAATATTTTGGAAGTTTTTTTTAAATATATTTTACATATTTTGTAATCTACAATGGAAACAAGGCTTTTAGTGATAATAAACCCAGTATATTTTAAGAGACCAAAAAAAAAGGAAGAAAGCACTGATCTACAGAATCACAGGCAGGTTCCTTCCTAACCAGAAAAGTGCTGCTGATGAGTTCATCACTGCTGTGATTGAACTTAGTATGGCTTAAAAAAAAAAAAAAAAAAAAAAAGCAAAGACAACAAGTTAAAGGCACTGAAAGTGCCAAGCTGCCTACACATGCTCCAACAGAGCACTATAACATCATGCTCACTATAACAAAACACTTCATGACATATAACATAAGACAGAACCAGATGGAGCTTATAATGGAAACACGATGCAGACACATTCAGGTCGAGTGGAACCTGCCGTGAAGTAAAGTGACCTATGGCATTGATTCTAAAGGACTCCGTTCCGTCGAAAGACCAATTCTCCCAGTGTGGAAGGGGCGGTGTGCAGGGGAGGACGGGGGAGTGCAGTGGGGACCGTCTCAGTAGTTGTACTGCCTCTGGCCCGGCTGGTGAACGTAGCCTCCGGTGGCTTTGGCCTGTCGGGCTCCACCATCTCGCAGCAGGTTGAGGCGGCGGAGGGCATTGCGGGACAGCTGCTGGCGCTCCACGTTTTCACGGATGCGCTGGGCCAAGCGACCGTTCTTGGTCTGCTCCAGAAACCCGGCGTGAGCAGCGACCAGAGCGGCTGTGTAGCAGCCAGAAGGATGACTGGGCCGGCGCTGAACATCAGATCTGCAAAACCAAACAGATTCTGTGAGATTCAGCAATTTCAGGTTGTTATATAATATTATAAGCAAGATAATGTGGTAACACTTTAGAATAACGTTCCGTTGTAAGTCATTTATAAATCATTTATAAGTGATTATTAATGATGAAATATTAATCTACAAAACATTCACAAATGATTAATAAGTGATTATTATGTTTAGTTAATTAATTTACAAGTCAATTACAAG